>CAJVGC010000060.1:13231583-13717799 GCA_910822075.1 Senecio squalidus | reverse complement strand
AACCGACATCGACACCTACATCGCGCGATTTCATGAACTCGCAAATCTAGTACCTGAACTAGTAACCCCCGAAGATAAGAGAATTAAGCACTTCATTTGGGGACTCTCACCCGAGATCAGGGCTATGGCGACGGCTACCGAGCCAGCTACGATGCAGCAGGCCGTGAGCTTGGCCAACCGCCTAACCCAGGATTGGATAAGGAATGGAGGAGCGTCTAAGACGGGTGCAGAGGACGCTAAGGGAAAGCGCAAGGTTGAGGACACTTCAGGGAACAGAAGGGATCGTTTCAACAAGAAGGCCAAGACAGTGAGAAACTATGGAGTGGCCGCGACAGAGAATACCGGCTATCAGGGGAAGGCGCCGAAATGCGATAGGTGCGGTTATCACCACGGAGGTGACTGTCGGTCATGCACCAACTGCAACCGCCTCGGTCACTGGACTCGACACTGTAAGGCAGTGAATGCTGGACCGCAGCAGGCGGGAAGGCAGCAAAATGAAGGACCGCGACAAGCGGGGAGGCCACAACAGAACGATAGGCCTCGCCAGGGAGAATGTTATGAGTGCGGTAGTAGGGATCACTACCAAAATGCTTGTCCTAGGATAAACCCTGCCCGAAACCCAAACCAGAACCGCAATCAAAACCCTCCGCAGAACCAAAACCAGAACAATCAGAGGGGAAACGATGGGGGACAAGGCCGTGGAAGAGCCTTCGCGATTGGTGCCGAAGAGGCAAGAAACGACCCCCGGGTGATTGCAGGTACGTTTCTCCTTAACAACTATTATGCCTCAGTACTGTTTGACTCAGGCGCGGACAAAAGTTTTGTGTCCTTAGAGTTTAGGCCTTTGATAGCATTAGAAACCGAACCCCTAGGCGAAAAGTTTACGGTAGAATACGCAAATGGGCAAGAGTACCAAGCTAGCGACGTAATTAAGAATTGCACAATAACCCTAGCTAACCACACTTTCGAAATATATCTGATTCCAATCGAACTTAAGAGCTTTGACGTAGTAATAGGAATGGACTGGTTGACCATCAGAGACGCGAAAATATTTTGTTTAGATAAGACGATACGAATGCCATTAGGAGATGGAAAGGAATTGATAGTACAAGGAGATAGGCCGGGCCAAACTTCGAAGCTTATATCGGTGATGAAGATGCGCAAGTACTTAAATAAGGGCTGCTTTGCATTGTTAGTGAACATAAAGGACAAACATGCAAAAGCAGTAGACCTTAAGGATGTACCGATAGTTAGGGACTATCCGGAAGTATTTCCCGAAGAACTACCTGGACTACCACCGCAGAGGCAAGTTGAGTTTAGAATCGAGGTAATTCCTAGAGCGGCACCAGTGGCAAGGACGCCATATCGACTAGCTCCGACTGAGATGCAGGAATTATCCAACCAAGTTCAAGAATTATTGGATAAGGGATTTATCCGACCAAGCTCATCACCATGGGGAGCGCCGATCCTATTCGTCAAGAAGAAGGATGGATCGTTTCGCATGTGTATCGACTACCGAGAATTGAATAAACTAACCGTCAAGAACCGATATCCTCTCCCACGAATTGACGACCTTTTCGATCAACTTCAAGGCGCAACCTACTTTTCAAAGATTGACTTAAGGTCCGGGTACCATCAAGTGTTGGTTTCAGAAGATGACATACCGAAAACCGCATTCCGCACTAGATACGGACACTACGAGTTCTTGGTAATGCCATTTGGACTCACAAATGCACCGGAAGTATTCATGGATTTGATGAATAGGGTATGCCGACCGTATCTAGACAAGTTCGTTATTGTATTCATCGACGACATATTAATCTACTCGCGTACCAAAGAAGATCACGCAGAACACTTAAAACTGCTATTGGAATTACTCAAGGAACAACAACTCTACCCAAAGTTTTCTAAGTGCGAATTCTGGCTGCGGGAAGTCAAATTTCTCGGTCACGTAGTCAATGGATCTGGAATCCACGTTGACCCATCAAAAATCGAGGCAATAAAGAATTGGGAAACTCTCAAAAGTTTGACAGAAATCCTCCAATTTTTAGGATTGGCTGGGTATTATCGGCGATTCATTCAGGATTTCTCTAAGATAGCTAAACCCCTAACGAAGTTAACCCAAAAGAACGAGAAGCTCAACTGGGGAGATGCTCAAGAACAAGCCTGCAATATCCTGAAAAAGAAACTGTGCAACGCTCCGATCTTAACTCTTCCTGAGGGAAGCGAAGACTTCGTAGTTTATTGCGACGCTTCCAACCTAGGATTAGGTTGTGTATTGATGCAACGAAATAAGGTCATAGCTTACGCATCGCGACAACTTAAGAAACACGAGGTCAATTACGCCACTCATGACTTAGAACTAGGAGCGATAGTTTTTGCCCTAAAGATCTGGAGACATTATCTCTACGGAACCAAATGCACGGTATTCACGGACCATAGGAGTCTGCAACACATACTAGATCAGAAGCTACTCAATATTAGGCAAAGGAGATGGTTGGAACTCCTTAGCGACTACGACTGCGATATTAAGTATCACCCTGGCAAGGCGAATGTCGTAGCAGATGCTCTGAGTAGGAAGGAGAGGCAACAGACGACTCGAGTACGTGCATTAGGAATCTACCTTATACCCGACCTAAGGACGCGTATAGCAAATGCCCAGCATGAGGCTTTGGAGGCAGATAACATAAAGGTCGAAACCCTGCATAATCTCGAAAAGGACTTCGTAAGAAAGAGCGACGACGTCTATTATTTTAAGGATCGAGCCTGGATTCCTACGACCAACGAATTGAGGAAGACCATCATGGATGAAGCACACCGAACGCGATATTCCATTCATCCAGGGTCAAGCAAAATGTATAAGGACCTCAAGGAACATTATTGGTGGCCTGGAATGAAAAGAGACGTTGCTTTATACGTAGAGAAATGCCTCACTTGTGCGAAAGTGAAGGCCGAATATCAAAAGCCATCGGGATTACTACAGCAACCCGAGATTCCCGAGTGGAAATGGGAACAAATCACAATGGACTTCGTCACAAAGTTACCTCGAACATCAAAGGGTAACGACATGATCTGGGTTATAGTAGATCGACTAACGAAGTCAGCACACTTCATTCCCATTAAGGAAAGTTTTAACGTAGAAAAACTTGTCCAAATATACATCAACGAGGTAGTGACACGTCACGGAAATCCCACGTCAATCATCTCGAATAGAGATACTCGCTTCACTTCCAGATTTTGGAAGGCATTCCAAGAGTCGTTTGGCACACGATTGGACTTAAGCACGGCTTACCATCCGCAAACTGATGGTCAAAGCGAGCGCACTATACAAACACTGGAGGACATGCTGAGAGCATGCGTTATCGACTTCGGAGGAAGTTGGGATAACCACTTACCACTAATAGAGTTCTCTTACAATAACAGCTACCATGCTAGCATCAAATGTGCGCCTTTTGAAGCTCTCTAAGGAAGGAAATGCCGATCTCCACTGTGTTGGCTGGAGCCAGGAGATCGACAACTAATTAGCATGGATGTAGTGCAAGAAACGATTGATAAGATCACAACGATTAAGGAAAGACTTAAGACTGCGAGAAGTCGTCAAAAGAGCTATGCTGATATGCGCAGAAAGGATCTAGAATTTCAAGTCGGAGACAAAGTACTTCTAAAGGTGTCACCTTGGAAAGGTGCAATACGCCGCGGAAAGCGAGTAAAGCTTAGCCCGAGATATGTGGGACCATTTGAGATACTCGAAAGGGTAGGTGCCGTGGCATATCGTTTAGAACTACCACAAGAGCTCGGTAACATGCATAACACTTTTCATATTTCGAGATTGAAAAAGTGCTTATCGGACGAAACACTTATCACACCTTTAGAAGAAGTACAACTAGATGAGAAACTCCAATTTGTCGAGGAACCGATTGAAATCATAGATCGCGAAACTAAGAAACTGAGACACAGCAAAACCCCTATAGTAAGGGTGCGATGGAACGCAAAACGACTCCCCGAATATACCTGGGAACGAGAGGATCAGATGATGCTTAAGTATCCTCATCTCTTCACTTCTCCCACAACGAATACCACAAGTTGAAATTTCGGGACGAAATTCTTTCAACGTGGGGAGAATGTGACAACCGTCTAAACTCAGGTCGAGAACGCTAAATTATGACCTCGATACGTATGTTTCATACTTGCTATAACTGACTTTATGTGTTACGTGGTTACGTAGACATAACTCTTTAAGCTAAGCTCGTGTAACTCACACAAAACTTTTAAACGCGTGTGTCTCGGAATCGAAATCGGAATCAAGCCAACAATTGAACTCTAAAATACTATGAATACATACAAAGAACTTTCCTAAGTTCACTTGAAATCAATCGGGAACATTAACGAACAAAAATGCTAACGAGAACAAAAATCGGAAATTCTGCCGAACCAGCCATTCAGCCAACGGCTGGATGGACTCAGCCCACGGCTGGGATCCAGCCGGCGGCTGAGCTCCTCCAGCCGGCGGCTGAATGCTGCTGGACAGGTGTTCGATGACTCATTTTTGCATGAAAAACGATTGGGACACATGTTTTAACCCGATTTGACCCCCCTTTTTCTGCCAGAAATCTCAGTCCCTAGGAGTATTTACCCTCTTTTCTTTCATTTTAACAAAACATAACACACACTCATTTACACACACTTAAAACTCTCTCCAAAAATCCTTTGATTCCAGTCCATTTCCAGCCTTAAAAACACCTAGAAACTACAATAAAAACACCATCAAATCGTTCTAATAACAAGGGGTAGAAAGGGTTGCATAGAAACCGGGTCAAGAAAACGATTTCTACACTTTTTGAAGCTCAAATCACCATCAAAACATCATCAAAGCTTTTCCATCCGGTAAAAACTCTCCTAATAGTTACTAATACTTTCTAAACTCATTGCATGTATGATCTAACACATAAAAACAAGTTTTTATAAAGTTTCATAACCATTTTCATACAAAAACGGGTTTAAATAAAAGGTTACTTAGATCTATGTATTTGTGGCTAAAAATCCAAAAGAAACTGATATTTGAACACATATATAAGTACCTTTGATGAATATTCAGTTGCATGTCGAAATCTAGCTCAAAAACGCTTAAAATCACGAAAATGGCAAAACAAGAAAATCTGTCTCGGCAATTCAGCCGGCGGCTAAATATTCTGTGCACAAAATCGTATTTTTTTAACGTTTTAACGGGGAAATCGAGACACGTATACTTTTCACAGTTTATAAACTTAATATAACAGATTACATATTTGTACTTTGAATGATAAGATGGGGTATTTAAATAACTAATTCATCATAACGATATTTAATGATATTTTATGAATCGTATTAAGCGGGAAAGTGGATAGGAAATTTTGGACATAAATTTTATGGCGCGGAAGCGCTGCCCAAATTTTATTGGACATACTTATAACACTTAAACAACAAACTGTTAGTTGACTAACGAGTTTAAAAGCTAACAAGTTATATACTTACACGAAAACTTGGGTTATACTAGGATTCCAGTGATTCCGAGCACCTTCGAGCAATTCCGAGCACGCTAGAAATCTTCGCAAACAGTGAGTTACAAACCCCTACTTTTAAATGCTTTTAAACATACTTTTGGGGTGAAATGCGAGTCTTAGGCTTAAACACTATTTAAGCTGATAAACGCTTTGATACTTGAATGCAAAACGAAAACTATTTGATACTCGAATGCTTTTATGAAAACACTTGAATACTTTGAATGCTATAACGAGATGACTGATATTTTGAATACTAAAACGAATAACTATTTTGCGGGCATTGTTGAGGGTTTTGCCAACAATGTCGAGGACACGAAAGCTATAATTGCCAATGACTAAAACAATCGATCGTCATGTTGCCGACTTTGTACAACATGGACGTGAGAAACCATTGAAAACTCCCGACACTACCAAGGACATTAGTTGCTATTAATCCCTTTGGAAAGGACCGTTAGTAGATATGGATAGCGCTATTAGGGTAGATTGACCCTCACCACAACGACTTATAACGATGGTGCATAATACTAAATGGGTAGGCTTTAGGCTTAGCAACGATCATTGGTCAAACCTTAGGATTGTCTCATAGTCGCGCTATGTGGTCAATGCCTATAAACGCAAATGCTATACTATATACATTTATATGTGACAACTATTTTTGAATGCGATACTCTATGCATGGTTATGCGATTACAATTTGAAAACTATGCTTTTACTTAAACTTGTAGCTCACTAACTACGTCTCCCGTAGTTAACACTTGACTCGTATTTTCAGGTAATGAGTAAGCTAGCTGATGACTTTATGCTTTTGGGGCGAATGACTTCAAGAACCGGATGGGTTTGGGTGGTTTGGTTGAACACCCCATTTTGTAATTCGGATATATAACTTTGTTTTAAACTTTGTAAACCTTGAATATTATGTTTTCCTTAATGACATTTGGCGTTTATCTATAACTTGTGTATCGAATGCTATTGCTCTTCACATTCCGTGTTTCCGCTTTAGCGGGGTGTGACATTCGATTAACTAAACTAAGTATTCGAATAGAAATCCTTGGTACACGAACTTAAAGGTTCGAATAGGGATCCATTCGACTAGGATCCCTTAGTACACGAAGTCTTGGCCTCGGATAAGTAACATTCTACCAACATAACCCCACAAGCGAATATCTATTCAAAACAATATGGCTGCTAACGAAGAAAATAATAATCTTGCAATGGAACTAATGAACATGCTTCGTAACGGAGCTCAAAACCCAAAACCAAACCCATCCGATCAACTCAAGATTAGTCTAATGTTGACGAGCAATAACTACCCGTTATGGGCTCGTATGATTCGAGTAGCTATTGTTGGGAAATCGAAAGTGTATCTTAACCACCTCACCGCAAACCCTCCTGCCATTACTGATGAAAAATACGATGAGTGGGAACAAGCCGATCTTGTGGTTTTCTCGTGGTTAATTCAGAACATCGAACCTAGCATTGCAAGTAATCTTACTGAATTTCCCACAGCGAAGTCACTATGGGAAGCCTTGGCGGTTACTTACAGTAGCGGAAAGGATAAGTTACAAACTTTTGATCTCCATGTTAGAGCAAATGAGTTTAAACAACAACAGCTACCACTGGAGGAGTTTTGGATAGGGATGCAGGGAATTTGGGGAGAAATTGATCGTCGCGATCCCAACTCGATGACTTGCACAGCTGACATAGCCACATATAATCGAGTTCGATCTGAAACAAAGTTGTTCCAGTTTCTGAACGGACTTGACCGGAGGTATGACCCAATTAAACGGGAAATTCTCCGTTCTGATCCGCTTCCATCTCCCGAGACCGCTTATGCTACGGTCAGAAAAGAAAAAGCTCACCAAGCTATTATTGATGGGAACCATGAGGCAGATATGGGTGTGGCAGCTGGGCTTAATACTGTAACATCGTGCCCGAATCCGACCCGATATTTGACTTGTAACTTTAATTCGGACTTTCTAATTGTATACATTTGACGATTTATAAAAGTTCGATTTGAGTTATGTATATTTGGGTTATCTTAATTCTATTTAAACCTTGTTTATTATATCCTGTAACATTATTAATGTGTTATCTTGCATATGTACATTAATGTACACTAAAATGTGTTTAATACACATGGACTTATATAAATGCAAGTAATTCTAGTAATGTGTTAAGACAAGTAGTTTAATTAATATATGCATGCAAGGAACTATGTATGTATGTATGTATGTATGTATGTTTGCATTCATGGCAAGTTGTTCCAATACTTTAAACCTTCCAAACGTTTTCCTTGTTCTTAGCCTTCAAGTTTGGTCAAATGTGGTAGACTAATAGTTACACATTTCTTATTTATGGCTTTAAACACCTCTTTAACCATTTCTTTTTGTAACCTACAATAATTAAATTTGGAGTTGATTATTAGGGGAGTTACATTTTGACCTTTCTTTATCACATTTCAAACTCAATAAATTGGTGTCTTCTTGTCACAAATCGAACCAACACAAAGCTCCATAATCGAAACTTCAAGCCTCCCATAATCGATTGTAAAGGTTCCCAATTCTATTGTTTTTCATCATAATAATCCATAATCATGTTTATCTTTTATGTTACTCAAGCTTACCATCATCATCTTATTAATCTTGTCTATTCAAACTCTAATCTAGAAAACTCTAATTTCATGATATATTCTTATTCATATTTATTCTTATTTCTAGATTTGTAAAGGCAAGTTTGGTGTTCCTTTCAACGTATTCCGTATTCATAATCTAGTATCCGTATCTACCTCCGTATTTAATCATGTGAGTAAACTCGATTCCCTTTTTATTATATAAATCTTTGGGCTGTATCATGACATTCATATTCATACTTATATTCATACTTTTATGTTTAATTCATACTTATGTTCACATTTATATTTTATGTAATATGGTGATTCATATTCATATTTACGTTTATATTCATACTTATATTTATGTGTATATTCAGACTTATATTCATATTGAGATTCATACTTATATTCATATTAAAACTTATATTCATGTTTATATACTCACTTATAATCATATTTATATGTATACTTTTTGTATTATATTCATCGTAATTCATTCATATTGGTATTCATTCATAAAAGTCATTCTTATTATATTCATTCGTAAAGTCATTTATGTTTATATGTACTTATATTCATATTTGATACTATATTTTCGTATTATGGCAAACATTGGAATGAATCAAGTGACACAATCATTATGGGATGCACACACGATAAATAAAACATTCAAACAATCAATCATTCATTATATGTATATACTAAACGGGAAACGTGATAGATCTATTGGCCGTTATTAGACATTCCGACGTGTTACTGTGAATGTCGAGGCCCTCGACCGGACCCTATGTGACTTTGATCATATATGATATACATCAGACTTGATACAAACGCGTGTTATGCCATTATACACATATTATACTTTCTTTATATATTCTTTTATTATACATTCTTTTATACTACATTTTACATATTCATTTATATTACTTTTATACTCTTTATTACGTAATCTTTTTTAATACTTTATACTTGTGTCTTAAACTTGTTTATTCACCAATACTTTTGTATTGACGTTTACTTTTTACATGATACAGGAAATGGATATGTTTGCTTGAAGAAAACATAAGAGCTTGGACCTAGTTAATGACATTAATGAATAATTTAAGTCTTTTGTCGTTTTTCGGTTATTTTCTGTAAAACATTTATTCATCTTTAATGCATTCATTTAAACCATTAAATGTGTCTATTATAACCTAATAGAGGAACACGAGTTAAGAACAAATTGTAATGCCTCTGGTGTATTCCGCTTTAGCCGGGGTGTTACAAATACCACCGGCGATGGAGCAGGGCTTGTCTCTAAGAATTATCGATCCGAAAAACCTGCATTTCGACCCCAATCAAAGGTCGATAAAAGCAAGCTCAAGTGTGAAGAGTGTGGTATGTCAAAACACACCAAAGAGCAATGCTTTAAGATTGTCGGATACCCAGACTGGTGGAATGAGAATCACAAGACCTCCAAGACTGGAAAAGCTGCGGCCGCTGTAGGAAGCAGTGAAACTAGAGGCGGAGGAGAGACGAATACCAATGGCGCACCAGATCCAGGTATAGGGTTTGGTTGTTCTATACCAAACCCTCCGGGTAATGACACTTTTTTAAATCCAAAAAGTTTTAATAAAAACTTACTCGATAAGTTAAATGATTACGATTTAAAAAAGGAAAAATATGAGTCTCCTTCTGGCAAAGCTCATGTTGCAACCAAAGATTCTAAGTGTACTTCTTGGATCTTTAATTGTGGTGCCACCGATACGATGACGTTTGATATCACCGATCTAACGTCCAAATCTAGAGTTGATAAAACAAGAATTTACACAGCCAATGGGGAAACCCTCCCAGTTAAAGGAGGGGGAACCATTGAAATTTCAAAAACATTACGACTCTCTATATGTCTTTATGTACCATCACTATCACACCAGTTATTATCAGTCAGTCATGTTACGAAAGAATTAAACTGTGTGGTATTAATGCACCCCACTTTTTGCCTTTTGCAGGATATCAGAACGGGGAAGATCATTGGGCGTGGTACTGAAAGACAAGGACTTTACTATGTTGATGAAGTTACTCACCACGGTTCTGTTCTGCTCACTCATGGGTCCAACGATAGGAAAGCTTGGTTATGGCACAGAAGATTAGGCCATCCGTCCGCTGGTTATTTGAGACAATTATTTTCGCACTTATTTCCTAATAATAAAACTTTCCATTGTGACACTTGTATTTTGGCTAAGAGTCATAGACAAACGTTTAAACCTAATGATACTAGAGTTGATTCTCCTTTTTCTTTAATTCATTCTGATGTTTGGGGTCCCGCAAAAATTGAAGGGGGACAAAATTTTCGTTATTTCCTGTTATTTATAGATGATTGTACTCGTATGACATGGACTTATCTTTTAAAAACTAAGTCTGAAGTGTTTACTAAGTTCACATCATTTTGTAACATGGTAAAAACTCAATTCAAACAGGACATACAAATTCTCCGATCCGATAATGGGGGAGAATTCTATAATACTTCCATGAAAAACTTCTGTCAAGAGCGGGGAATCATTCATCAAACCTCGTGTGCTCACACCCCTGAACAAAATGGGGTTTCAGAACGCAAAAACCGTTTCTTGTTGGAAATCACTCGTGCTCTAATGATCGAATCACAAGTCCCAAAGTCTTTTTGGCCAGAAGCAGTTGTCACTGCCACGTAGTTGGTTAATCGTCTCCCAACCCGAGCTCTAGCTCTTAAAACTCCTCTCCAAACATTGTCACACTTCCATAAATTGCCTTCAAATCTAACTCTTGAACCTCGAGTATTTGGATGTTCTGTTTTTGTCCATATACCAAAAATAGAGCGTTCAAAACTTGATCCTTGTGCAGAGAAACGTGTGTTTCTGGGGTATGGTGTCAATCAACACGGGTATCGGTGTTACAGCCCGAGTCGGCGTCACATGTTCACAACAATGAACTGTGACTTTCTTGAAACTGAGTTCTTTTACCAGACCCATCTTCATGATCAGGGGGAAAAAGAAAATGACGCATTAAGATGGATAAGTTGGGCACCACCTGTGAATGATGCTTCTGCTTCTACTGATACACCCACTCCGGAGATTGATAGTCCTGAAGAACCTGAAGACAGTACCACTCCCACGAACAATGATCCTCCTCAACTGATATCCGAGGTAAGTGGCTCTGAATCTCCGGATACTTCAAATAACTATGATATGTGTGATGATGAACAACAGGTCGAGACGGAAACTCCGAGTGTAACCGAACCAGCTCGGTATGATCTTCCACCTAGATCAACCAGGGGAATTCCGCCTAACAGATACTCACCTGAAAGAAGTTCAAGAGGGTCGAGATATCCAGTTGCAAATATCGCAAGAAGGAATTTAGTTTCGGAAGCCAGGTCCTTCGCAAACGCGATCTGTTCTGAAAAAATACCAACAAGTGTTGAAGAAGCACTCAAGTATAAAGAATGAAAAGAAGCAATTGGAACTGAACTTGAAGCCCTGAAAAGAAGTGAAACATGTGAAGAATGTGAATTGCCTCCAGAAAAGAAACCCGTTAAATGTCGGTGGGTGTTCACTATCAAGTATAAACCTGATGGATCAATCGAAAGGTATAAAGCTCGATTAGTCGCAAAGGGGTATACTCAGACTTACGGGATTGACTACTGTGATACTTTCTCTCCAGTAGCCAAGATTGATACTATTAGAGTTCTATTCTCAGTTGCAGCGAACAAGGATTGGCCATTACACCAATTCGATGTCAAGAATGCCTTCCTACATGGAGAATTGAAAGAAGAAATCTACATGGAAGCCCCACCTGGAATTCATGATAGTTCTGAGGTCAGGAAAGTTTGCCGACTAAAGAAATCTCTGTACGGTTTGAAGCAGTCTCCACGAGCGTGCTTTGGTCGGTTTACCACAGTTATGAAGAAATATGGTTATAACCAAAGCAATTCTGATCACACTCTATTCTTGAAACGGAGAGGTAAACTCATAACCTGTTTAATAATCTACGTTGATGACATGATCATTACAGGGGATGATTCAGAGGAAATGACAAAATTGAAAGCTAATCTTTTCAAAGAATTTGAAATGAAAGATCTAGGAAGACTCAAATATTTTCTCGGAATTGAAGTTCTAAGATCAAAATTAGGGATCTTTATTTGCCAGCAAAAATATGTTCTTGATTTATTAGCGGAGACGGGAATGCTAGATTGCAAACCTGCAGATACTCCCATGATCGCCAACCAAAAATTGTTCATGGAAGATGAAGCTGAACTGGCAGATAAAGAAAGATATCAGAGAACGGTGGGAAAGCTTATCTACTTAGCCCATACTCGGCCAGATATTGCGTATGCAGTGGGAGTTATAAGTCAATTCATGCACCAACCCCAAGTCCAGCACATGGAAGCAGCTTTACGGATTATCAGGTATCTCAAGGGAACTCCTGGACACGGTGTTCTATTTAAAGCAAATGGGCACCTGAAGATTGATGCTTATACCGGTGCTGACTGGGCAGGCGACAAAGGTAATAGGAGGTCTACATCAGGGTATTTTACCCTAGTGGGAGGAAATCTTGTTCCATGGAGGAGTAAAAAGCAAAAAGTTGTCGCCCTCTTAAGTGCTGAAGCTGAATTCCGAGGAATAGCACGAGGATTAGCTGAAGTCCTATGGCTGCGAAAACTATTGTCAGAAATTGGGTATCCCTCAGAAGAAGCCAGTAAGATCATGTGTGACAACAAAGCTGCTATCCAGATCTCAGGAAATCCAGTTCAACATGATCGCACAAAACACGTTGAAGTTGATAGGCACTTCATCAAAGAAAAACTTGAAGATTAGATTATCGAGCTTCCGTTTGTTTCATCAAAAGATCATCTTGCAAATATCCTTACAAAGGCGGTTACCGGAAAGATCTTCGCTCACTGTCTTGACAAGTTAAGCATTGGAAATCCCACTACTTAGCTTGAGGGGGAATGTTAGATTATAAAGGCTCAATCAAATGTAAGCCCAAGCCCGTATGTGGGCTTGGGCCCGAGAGGTTAATATTTCCTATAAATAGGCTTCGTATGTAATCGTTGTAAGGTGATGAAATATAAAAATTATTCCTCAAAACCCGATTGCTGATTTCTACAACATCATCCATATGGCCGTTCCAGTATATGTCTCAAGAGTGTTACGGTCATTTGACCAAGTATGTCTCGATAAGTTGTGAAATGGTCATATGATTTGGCATATTACTCTCTAATTTAAATTGCATCATTGTCTTGAGATTTGTGTTTTTTATATTATTATAATGAAAAGTTTGTGTTTAAATACAATTGTTATCGTTTTAATTACAAAAGACTTGGTTGCTGGAGTTGTAAGCGCGCGGCCTCCACAGCGGGGAGACCGCGGTTCGAATCCCACTAGCTCCGTTTTTTTTTTTTTTTTCTACTGCTTTGTTGGGCTTCCTTAGGTGCTGGTGTTGGGCTTGCTTAGGTGTTGGGTGTTGGACTTTCATTTTTTTTTTTTTTTAGATTAGTATGAAATAAAAAATATAGTTTGCGAATCAAATAATCTCACGAAAACGATGCCTTTTTTTTGGCTTGCGAATGTAAATTTACATTGTTTAATGGTTAAAGTGCAGGCTGGAACATAAAACCCCGAACTCGTGCGAAGCACGAGTCCTTACTAGTAACTATTAATATCCGTAAGGTACGAAACATGTGGGGTATATGACCGCACATGATTTATAGACGGGAAGGGGTCATTTTCGAATACGTATATATGTGTTCCTAACAACTTTGGGTGTTTGTTTGGATAGATTCGTATGAAATAAAAAATATAGTTTGCGAATCAAATAATCTCACGAAAACGATGCCTTTTTTTTGTGGCTTGCGAATGTAAATTTACATTGTTTAATGGTTAAAGTGCAGGCTGGAACATAAAACCCCGAACTCGTGCGAAGCACGAGTCCTTACTAGTTTAAATTTAAATATGATCACAATCTCTAACTTTTAACGATAAGAATTGGACGTTAATGATACTTGTGCCACACGTTCTAAAATCTAAAACCTTTATCCAATGTATAGCAAAAGTGAAAAAGGAACACAAATGAGTACTTAAAATCAAATGGGAGTTTGTGTTTTATAGACAAATTCATTCAATCTATGTACACTTCGTAACTTCGATAAGACACATATGGTTAATCATGATAGTAGATACAATAAGTTGTATATATCTTGAGAACAACGACTTACCATATTTGGTTTTGATTTAAAACTAAAACTTTAAACATCGAGATTTAGTTCAAAAATTAAAAGGAGACCGAGAACAAGTCCTCTCAAAGACGACAAATTCATAACTTTCAAAATTTAAATTTTGAGTCATAAAAGTCGACAATTTCACAGTTTTATATCAATATTTAAGAGTTGGAAAACTTTTAAAAACATTCTTCACCTGAAAAGTCGAGAGTATGAAAATATAATCGCGAATATTGTCTTCTTGATGGAAAAAAATGTGTGAAACATTATCGAACACTTTAATAAAAATGTAAAGTTACTATTTTGTGAATCTTTTGGCTCATATATGATTTGAATTCTAAAATTTGAGAAGCTTTTACTTTTTCGATTTATTCTTTAAAGAGATCGAGAAAGAGGAGCTTTATGTATTTGAAAGTTTAACATCCACTAATTAAAACACTCTTGCCCCATCGCACGTATTAAAGGAAAAGAACATGTTAATAGTCCCTCGATTTAGTTCAAAGAACTTTAATTTCCACTAAGAATCAATAAATAGCTTGGTGTAAAAGCTAGGCATACCCCTTTAAAAGATATGTCTAATAGAGCAATAGTTCTTCCAACGGGCATTTCGGTTTTTGGAAGCTATAGCGTTTCACAAGTTAAATAACCATTGAAATATAAAATTTCATCGGATGTCCCGTACAAAATTTATAAAAATGAACCCCTTACGGTCCTATGTCATAAAAACTCACTATTTATTATATATTTGAATACATAATAAGAAAAATTCAGAATTTTGGATTTTTTCGAACTTGGGTCCTATACGGTAGCCCCTCCTAGCATTCCCTATGGGACGGCAAGGGCGAATTAAATATTGGGCCAGACAGTTCCCAGGATCTGCCTTAATTTTGAAAATCATTTAGTAAAGATGTCGTAATTTTTCGAAGGACCCGGCTAAAATACTAAGAACGGTCAAAAGCATTTTTAAAACAAAAAAAAAATAAAACAAACACACACCAACGGTTATATAACCGTTGGTTTTATTTATAAAAGTTTTTTTTTTTTTTTTTTTTTTAAACCATAATTTCACCTATAAATACCCCCCACAAGTTAACCAAAAAATCACACAATTTCTCAATCTCATTCTATCTCAATCTTTTTCTAAAAACTATATACAACAAAAAATGAGTTCGAATTCGTCAACCGATCACGACGTTACGGATTCGTCATCTTCCGACTCCGAATTGTTCGAAGTTCTAGCCTTGGCGGCACAAGTTGTGGAACAAATGGAGATGGAAGAAAATGAGGCTGAAAGATCACGTCGTACTGAGAAAAAGAAAAGGCGTTATATCAAACGCGATCGGACCGAAGCAAATGAAAACGTGTTACGACATTACTTCTCCGGTGAAAGCGTATACCCGGCTGAATATTTCCGTAGACGATTTCGTATGAGAAGACCTCTTTTCCTCAGAATAGTCGAAGGTATATCTAATTACTCTGTAGAACCTTTGCCCGACTATTTTAAATATTTCAAACAACGCCCCGATGCAACGGGTAAAATGGGTTTTAGTTGTTTACATAAATGCACGTCCGCTATTCGTATGATGGCGTATGGGATTACTCCGGACGCCTTCGACGAATATTTACAAATGTCAGAAAGAACATCATCTGAATCCTTAGATAATTTTTTAAAATGTATAATCCATCTTTATACAAACGTTTATCTAAGAGCCCCAACACAAGATGATGTTAATCGTTTATATCAAAAACACGATGAGGTTCATGGGTTTAAGGGTATACTTGGTAGCATCGATTGTATGCATTGGAAATGGGATCAATGTCCAAATGCATACAAAGGCCAATACCCACGAGGTGACCATGGTTATCCAACGGTTATGTTGGAAGTTGTTGCCTCGTACGATCTATGGATATGGCATGCTTACTTCGGTGTCGTGGGGTCGAACAAGGACATCAACGTGCTTAAACAATCGTCGTTGTTTCATGATATGCTCAACGACTCATCCCCAGACTACAAAATTCACCGTCAACGGCCACGAGTACGATAAAGGATATTACCTTGCAGACGGTATATATCCGGAGTGGTCGACATTTGTTAAAGCTTTCTCGTACCCATTTGACGAACCTCGTCAAAAATTCAAACGTTTTCAAGAGAGTGCGAGAAAGGATATCGAACGGACATTCGGTGTTCTTCAAGGTCGTTGGGGTATTATAAAACATGCAGCTAGATTTTACAAGATAAACAAGTTAAGAAGAGTTGTGTATGGGGCTATTATATTACACAACATGATTGTCGAAGACAACGGACAGTCGATCTGTGATGCCGAGGAATGGTATGCTCCTCCGGTTACGGGTGTTCCGAGAACTTATAACGAGAGAGTCAACGAACGTATCCGGATTAACAGAGAGATTAGAGATAGAACGACACACAACATACTCTGGGAGGATATCGTGGCCTACATTTCGACACTTCCGGATAACTATCGACAACGTTAGTTTTTTTTAATTATTGTGTTGTATTTTTTTTTAATTAATGTATTGTATTTTTTTTTAATTATTGTATTGTATTTTTTTATTGTATGTTCTTGTATTTTTATTTTAATTATTGTAGTTTGTTTTTTATTTTAATAAAATGTTATATTTATTTTATTTAAATGTTTTAAGGAAAAAAAAAATATTGGGTCCCACAACTTTCACAATCACCACAATCCTCATTATCATACCACCCAAAATCTCATAATCATGATTCTCACTGCCACGTCAGCAAAAGTAATCCAAGAATCATGATTATCACTCCGGGTGCTCTTATGGTTTGACAATAAAACTTGGTACTTTTGTAGTGTCTATTGACTCTATAAAGCCGTGGGTGGGTATTCAAATAAAGGGGTTTGAGCCTCCTCAACATCACTCTTTTTATTTTGCCATTCACTAGACTATTCTTTACGTTTTATATTTTTACTATTCTTTAGGTTTTATAAAAGGTATTTAATATTTTTAAATCTATAGAAGAGATATTAAAAAAATATCAACCTTTTGCATTATATTTTTAAATAAAATACCTACCCAAAATTGTTATTATAATTTTTGTTATTACTGTTATTAGCTAAAATTTATTACTTATACAGTAGAAACTCGATAAATTAATACTCGATTATTTAATAAACTCTCTAAGATAATATTTTTTGTCGGTCCCGACTCGGGGATAGGGTGCTAAATTAATAATTCACTAAAATTATAAGATAATACATTTTTGAGAATTTCTTTTGACCCCATATAAAATATAAATTAATAATTCCTTATATATATCATATTACATGAATGATTTATGAAGGTTTCTTAAAAAATGTCTCAATTGTCTTTTGTTTTTTGTTGAAATCAATTTCCCCTTGAATCTCGTCTCTAATTTTCCATAACATGGTAAGAACTTTTGGTGTTGTTTTCTCATAGCTCAACAAGAAATTGTTCAATGTGATTGCTGCTTTAATATAAGAGTTTGACGAAATCAATTTCCCCTTGAAAGGTGTTTGTAAACTAAGTATTCTACTATAAATTAATGAAATATTAATTAATATATAAATTAATAATTATTAATTTATCGATTAATTAATAACTCTTTTAATTAATAAATTTTGGTGGTCCTAAGTGTATTATTTTATACAGTTTCTACTGTATTAATATTATTAGGGGTGTTCAAAAGACACGGACCGGACCGAACCGGTAAAAACCGGACCGCACCGAGACAAAAAAAATCAAGAAACGGTGGACCAAGGACCGGACCGCTTTTTCCGTGTCATTTCCGGTCCGGTTCCTAGTCGGTTCTAGCCGGTTTTTCGGTTCTTTTCGGTTTTAATACCTCACACAATACACAACATAGTAATAAAAAATGTTATTCAATTTAAAAAAGAAAAAAAGTCATGCAAAGATTAAGAATAAAGTAGGTTAAACGATAAGCAACACAAAAAGTACTCGTATCGAATTACAAATCATAAACGTAAATACGTAATAGGCATAGTAAAAAACTAAAACGAAACCAAATCCGAATAGTAAAAACAAAAAACGTAAATTGTTTATTCATTCGTCATGTGCATTATCAATCATCTAGCTTCTCCACATCTTCCATCTCGACAATTTTTTCCAAAATATCTATAAATAATCAAATAATAGTTAGTAATTATATAAAAATACATACATATAAGAAAATCTTTGTTCTTATTAAAATTTAAAAGTTAATACCTTTATTAATATCTTTAAAGTCTTTCAAATCTTCTTCATCAATTTCAGTAACATTTTTTCTTGGATTTTTTATCCAATCTTGAGTACAAATCAAAGCTTGAACATTGTCCGTAGATAAGGAACTTCTAAAAGCATCCAATACACGACCACTTGTGCTAAAAGCCGACTCCGAAGCAACCGTGGAAATTTGGATCGCCAAAATATCTTACAAAAAAAATAAAAAAGTACACAATTAACGTAATAACAAAGTACAAAATATTAATTTAAAATTAAATAACTATAATGAGGTTCAAAACTGTTTCTGTAAACAATATAATACCAATTAGGATTCTTAATTGGCTTAATTATTTAATAAATATTAAATGGTATTATAAATTTAATAAATGTCGAGTTCGGTTGTATTTGAATTTCAAAATTTTCAATTCAATGCATGGGAATTGGTGCATGGTCTCAATCAGAGGCTTATACTGAAAGTCAGTCAAATATAGTGATAGTTGACTCTAAAAACATAATCGAGTTTAATTATTTAATGAATATTAATGAATATAAGATTAAATATATTAAAGAAAAAGTTAACTTTTCGGTTCGAACCGGTGAACCGTCGGTTTAGACACGGACCGCACCGGATTTATTTTTTAAGTATTTTTTAGAACCGAGAACCGGACCACCATAGCCGGTCCAGTTCGCTTCCGATCCAAAGTCGGGCCGTTTTTGCGGTTCTAACCGGTTCTCGGTTTTTTTGGTCACCCCTAAATATTATTATGTTTATGTTGCGATGATTATGATGCTAAACTCCTTCTTATAGAGTAATCCGAGACAACAATCGATTATAAATGATTTCTATAAGTTTTTGGTAATTAAAATATAAAATGAATTCTCCACCCGACCCGTTTGACCTAAAACCGATCCATTTTACCCGTCCTAAAAAAATTTGAAGTACCTACCTTCAATTATATCTTGGCTTCGCTACTGTGGGACGGGCCCAATTACATATAGGTGACATAGATACATGATAACACGCCAGATAAATACAAAAGATTGTTATAGTCATCTTCATCATGTAATTTTTTTTCCTGATTTATGTATGCCCTCATTAGATGAAACGGAAGTTGAATAACAATGAAGTTTAACCCTGAATAAGTCCGAGTTTGGAAAAATAGACTATAACTCTTGGATTGATGGACACTTCATTGAAGTAATTAAAAGTTTCTAAAATTTAAGAATCGAAAAAGGCCTATTTAGCTTAAAAAACTAAAAAACATATAAGCATATTGAAAAAGTTAGGTCAAACACCCATAAATTGTTTTAATCTTAACTATATTATAAATTATTTTCTTCAAACTAAACCCTTAAAATTTAAGTAATTGAAATTACTAATCTACCCCTTTCATACCTTTCATAAAATTTATCATTTAAAACACTTTACAATTAGTGACATTTACTTAATTACAACAGTAACTAATAGAATATAATAACTATTGTTATTTTTATCTTTATTAATATATAAAATGTTTTCACTTTTTATTAAAATTTTAAATTTTTAAGTAAAGTATAATGAGTAATATATCCCTTAATGAATATAACATATAAACTAAACTTAATTTCCTTTAATTAATTCGATTACTAATTTCATAAAAAAATATATACCCATATAAAATAAAGGCAATTCACATTAATTGATATAAAATTTGTATTCATGTAACCATTATTTTTTAACTTTAAACGTTATTTGATGGAGTAAATTTTCAAAAATTTGATTTATAATCAAAATTTTATAAAGTTAGTTGACAGTGTTGTTGTTCGTGTTGCTCTATAGTTCTAAGAAGATGGTTATCATCAGAAGTTTATATATTCTTCTATTGGTCACCGATAAGTCTTAATACCAATAAGCTGAGTAGTATTACATTTGATACTTTTAAGGTTAATAAACCTTATTACCATATTGATTATCCTTCATTACAATATTCGAAAGTATGTGTTGCCGAATGGATTCATGGAAACAGACTGAATTTGAACGTCTTGAATGAAATATTTTTTTCGGCTTGAAAAGCAGAACGATAAACAATTAGAAAGCGTAGTGTTTGAATGGATTTTTAATTTGTTGTTGCATGGTTGAAGGAAAATTAGTTTTTGTTTATGGAAAACATGGGTTTATACGGAAATACTATTCAGGAAATATATTTAATTCTCTTTTTGACCGAACGTAAAATTATTAGAAATCACTATTAAAAAAAACAAAATGACCTGAAAATTAAACTTTTGTTATCTGAAAATTAAACTTTTGTTATGTTCGCAAATGAGCTTAATCTTCAAATGAGTCGAATTACCCAAATGGGTTTAATGATCCGAACGGAAAATATTCTGCGAGGGTGTTTGTTTCACGAAATCTAGAAAAAATTGAGTGAATTTGAATTGAATTCCTTTTCCATAACATGTTTGTTTGAAGTTTATGACGGAATTTAAATCCGTTGGAATCTAAATTTTTCTCTACTTACAAATTTGAGATTCTTTAGGGTAGTGGAGAAGAATTGAGAAAATCGATCATATGGCATAATAATTATTATCGTTGAATGATCGAAACATAAATTGTTACCACAACATTCTTTTTATATTGTTCGAATGGTCGAACTTTAAACTATTACACTCCACATATATGTAACGAGACAAACGATAAATTACCATAAATCATTACCGCACTGTAAGTTGTTGAATATGATTTTTTTCATCCGCTACAGCGCACGGATACTATAGTAGTCAAAATATAAAATGTGACAAGAGCCATATATAGACTTAAACACTACCATCAAAGTAATCTACTGGTTAAGGTGTCTTAATGTCAATTATATGATGTCTGAAGTTCGACCATCTAAGTTTGTCCTTTTCGTACGGAAACGGTTATCAAATACTTTAGCTAGGTCGTATACATCTATGTAAAGAAACACTAGCATTTCATATAATCTAAACATGTAAAGCCATGTTTGTTTATGTATCTATAAGGACTTACTAGTACTTATATTGGCAGAGAAGGTTATGAAAATATGAAGATACCGTGCGACATAAACAACTTTTTTTTACATACAAAACATCTTTCTCAATAAAATCGTCCCTTATATAGTTTCTTTTTTATGTTTTCCTTCCAGCTAAGACCCTATGCAAACGTTTGGGCATGATTCATAAATAACTGTTATTTCGGTCAATGAGCCAAATACCATCTTAAACAATAGTGAAGGCCCATTCATTATGCCCCTTGTCCAAGTTTAAATTAATACAAACAAATAGTTTGACCAGGTCTTTGTCTAGAGATTGTCTCCTGTCACGGTGTTGGCACGTGCAATCCTGAATATAAGTATTTACGAAAGACTTTGTCAATGATCAAAGATTATACTGTATAATGCTTTAGTTTTTACTGAACTCGCGCGATACAACTGTAAAATTAAAATATAATAGTTTTTGGTTTAGATTTTTAGTTCGTAAACTATTTATATAGTAAAAGTATATAGTTCATTCCTTTAGATCATGTAAAAAATTTTAGGATAACTTTTCAGTTCATCATTTTATACAATTGAAATTGTTATTTAGCATTAACCGTTTCTAATACATTTTCATTTGTCTTTTGAAACATATATTGAATGTAATAATATTCTATTTTGATTCATAAGGTCATTAAGCTCATTTGAGCTATAAAATACATTAATTTATGGTGATGTGTTAAACTTATTTGACTGTGGTAAATAATGTTTTTGTTGTCCTCAAGTGTGTACTTTAGATCCTGATTATTATACAATTTAACTTGTGTTTCTTGTAGAATAATAGTAATAGTAATTGAGTTTTTCTTTAAAATCAATGTAATATATGTTGTGTGTAATAATTTATGTGGTGTGAAAATTTATCATTCGTGTTTTGATGCCCATGACACACATTGTACCTCAAAATATGTTTGAAAACGTTACGTATTATGAAATACGTGCATGTCACGTATGAAACCCAACTTACGCTGAAAGCTTATATTAAAATTTTTGAATTGATTTAAGTTAATTAATTCGCGAGTCTATTATTTGGCGTGTATGTTAGTGTCTACTATATAAAAAATAGTTATTAATGTATAGCGTATAATATTTCATAGTTTGAAACGTATTATATTGCGGAAAACACTTGTTTCGTTTTTATACTTCATCTTCCTATTTTAAAATCTATATTAGGTCTAGTTCTGATCAACTTGTCTCTCGATTATACCATTCGGGCCATAAAAATTTATACGAGTGTCTATAGTTTCTATTTGTTTGTTTTGAATATAACAAAAATTATTTGAATATTTATGGGCCATATAGTGTCATTATTGGAAAACAACATTTGTATCCGGCTAAAAAAATGGGTTTGGTTTTCTGAATTATTATATGCGTATTTTCTTTCTGACAATTATTCTCACAAAAACAAAAAAAAAAAAAAAAAAAAAAAAAAACATTATTGGTCAAAGAATCATAATCATAACTTTTACAAATTAAAAAGTGGTTTACCTATTTTATATGTTAGTTTTAATCAATATCATATACAAATAACTTTTTAAAGTTAGTCATATGCTAATAACTTAATAAACACAAATACCAAATAATATAAACTTTAATCAATTAATTTACATATGATAAATAACCTAGTATTACTAAAAATAACTCTTATAATATTGAATGACTATTATTTATTTAGATTAAATAAAAATCATTTCAAATTCAGATGTATTGATTAAAGGGCAAATTATTAATTATACTTTACTTAAAAATTTAACATCTAAATAAAAAGTAAAAATGCTTTATATATTAACTAGTAATATACCCGTGCGATGCTGCGAAAATAAGAAATTGATTAAATTTTGGTAAATAATTTTCTTCAGTGGTACATATTCTATTACAAATATTTTTACAAACGATCAAGATTTTCGATTTGTAAACATTCAATTAGTTAGAAATTCTAAAGATTGACTCCATTTATTTAAAATTTTGGACGCTTAAATAATTGTTTAAATTTATTTAAAAAGTGAAATGCAATTATTTCAAATTTTTACGTATATATGGTAAGTGTGTTATAGAGTTATGTTTGTAATTATTTAATAATTAATTAGTTAAATTGATAGTTTAATAATTTTATAATGCTTAAATTCCAACTTTATGCCAAAATGCTTTATAATGTATATCGTTAATATATAATAAAAGAGTAACCTTAAATATCAAATGGTGAAATAAGGTCCTTTGGATGGATATACTTCTTTTATTTCAACCATTAGATCAGATTGATGATGTCGTCAAATATTATTTTCAGTTTACACACTCTAACAATACATAATTACATTTTCTATTTCATTTCATCTTCACTTAAATAAAAAAAACATAATTCTAATTTACTTATAAATCGCTCAATTTGAACTATGATTTACCTTATTGTTATTCTAAAATCTCCTAATACAAAGTATCAAAACATGTGTATAAACTAAGGCTAAACGGAATAAGACCAAACTCACCGTGGTGAGTTTTGTACCCGCGCGCGGGTCTTATCCCGCTACTCAAAAGGTGAGTAACTCACCATGACGTGGAGGTGAGGTTTTTGCTGCAAAAGGTGAGTTTCTCACCGATGGTGAGTTTTGTAGTGGTGCCCCCCCCCCCCCCCCCCCCCCCCCCCCCCCCCCCTCAAAAAAAATTTCAGCCGTTGCACACTTTTAAAAAAAAATACTTTTTTAAAGCCCAATTTTTTTACCTATAAATACCCACTAACTCAACCATTTTTAAACACATATCTTCTAAATTCATAACCTTTCTTACTTTCTTCAACCAAATTACTTTCTTCTTCAAACAAAATGTCTAACCAAAACACTCCCCGACCCAACAAACGTCAACCAAGAACCCTCAACCGAAGCAATCCACCGACACCCGACGACACTTTTAATCTAGGAAACCCCTCACCGACCTTATTTCGACCTTACCCAAACCAACCTTACCCAAACCAACCTTACCGAAACCCTGTGCCATCGGAACAACGTGGCGTTCTATCTTTTGGGAACAAACACGTTTAGTGATTATGCGTCCCAATCTCCCTCGTGGCCATTTGGTCACCCGGACTATCACTCGCAACCTCAAATGGGTGGTTCGTCATCATATCCACAAAATGATCCACCTAGGTCTCCGATTCATTCATTTAATCTCGGAGATTGCTATTACCCTCAGTTTTCTGAATCTTATCAAGAAACTGTTCAAGAAACTCAACAAAAGGACGTTGCCACCTCACCACCGAAGCCGAAGAAGAGAGCATCTCGCGCCCGCCAAACTAAGGTGGACAAACAAAGTTCGTCCCGACAAACTGCGTGGACAGAAGAGGAAGAACGCGCGTTATGTAAAGGTTGGTGTTCCGTTTCTAAAGACAGTGTACATGGAAATACCAAGAGGAATGAAGGCATGTGGACAGAGATATTAAACTACATAGAGAGCAAAACGGGACAGGAAGGTCGTCGGACCTACGATATGGTCCTGGGAAAATGGAAACAGGTTCGACCTGCCGTGTCGCGTTTTGTAGGAGTATACAGTAACGTGATACGTACGACGGAAAGTGGAGCGGCAGACGAAGACTACATGCAAAAGGCGATGGTGATCTATCATAATGAAGTTGGCATTCCGTTTAGATATCGTCATTGTTGGGAAATTTTGAAATACAATCCGAAATTTCAAGATGTCGAGCCTCTAGATTTCAGCCAACCCTCTCAAGGAAGCAACAAGAAGCAGAAGTCAACTGGTTCTAGTTCGTTCAACACAGAGTCTGTAGACGCCGGTTTTAATCTGAATACTATTGTTGACGACGATGATGAGGTGGCCAAAGTTCCACCACCACCGACAGGGAGGGACAAAGCAAGAGCTGCGTTGAAAAAGAAAGGGAAAGGGTCGAAAGCTTCAGGATCGTCAACTATGAATGACGAAGCACTTGCTAGGCTGATGGTAAATGAGATCTCAGATGCTGAGATTGCACAGCGGGATAAGTATATACAAATCAAAGAAAGGGAGGTTGCTGCTGCGGAGTATAGAGCCGAACAAGAAGACATGAAGCTATATTTCCAAGACTACGATCACATGACCGGGTCCGGGCGAGCGGCATGGAAATTATTTCGGGCAAGACTCAAAGCGAAGTATAACTGGGAGTTTTGGCTTATCTATGTATCGTTTAAGTTTTTAATTTATCTATGTATCGTTTTTAACGTTTTAATAAAAGTTTTAAATTTTGTTAACAATTTTTTTTCGTACGTTTACGTTTACTTAAATATTAATTTTTTTAGTTTATAAATAATAGTATTTAAATGAAAATGGTAAGGTGAGTTGGGGGTGAGTTTGGGTTAAAGTGGCCGCGGTGAGTGCGTGGTGAGTCTTATTTCCTGAGTAAGGTGAGTTTGTTTTCTGGAGAGAGAAAACTGACGTGGCAGGGTGAGTTGGGGGTGAGTTTTGTTGCTTATTCCCTTTAGCCTAAAAGTGTATATGTTATTATAACGATAAACATGTGTAAACGTAAAGATATATATGTTATTATACGTTTAAAATTGTATTCTAATAATAACTTAATATCTACATAAAAATAAAATTTATGATTCAATTTTTATCTCTATCCACGCTATCGCGGATGATTAATCTAGTAGATAAAGATTATACATAACATTATCTAAAACAAAATGTTGATTATAGCATAGGGATATAGCTACAAGATTATGTAAAATGATAATTGGGTAATTACTATGTAATATTTTCAAATAACATATTAAGTTCGATTGTCACATGTTAATATAAATTTTAACCTTTAACAGCCAAGCCTTGATTTTGATATGGTTAATAAATGCTGGTGGTTTACTTCTATGTTTGGTGGTTTACTTCTATTTTCTTGGGAATTCTTTTCTCGTGTTTACTTGTATCTTCTTTGGATACTTCCTTACAAAACTTATACTCATGTTGGTCGGAGACTCGCCTTTAAAGCCAAGGAAGGCGAGTTTTTGATCCTGAAAAGACAAATCTTTAACTTTAATATAGAGTATGTTGATTTATATTTAATATTCAAATATACTTTTTCAAAAATCTATTTTCAAAAAATTGTATGAAAACTTATCTACCCCTTTCTAAATTTTAGCTGGCACTGAATAACTTTTAAGCTTATTATTCAATATTTATATTAATTAGCTAACGGTTTTGTAGTAAATTATAAAACAATTAACCTCTAACATATTTAGGCCCATTAAAATGATAAACAAATGGGCTCTTATTCATTAACCATATAATGTCCAGCCCATTACTAAACTGTTTGTTATTGATTGACTATGCATTTGTTGATTAAAAAAAATTGAAACTGTTTTAAAAATGAAGTTTTTTTTATACTAGCGGACTAATCCCCAAACGACCACCTGTTATGCAAGAAGCCTAAAGTCAGTGAACATAGGACCTCAGTTTCTAGAGACCATTATAAAGCAAGTACTCTATATAGTTATACTTATACTTATTAATTACATTTGTAAATGTTATATTCATGGTACTGGAAATAAAATCAATTTTAATGGCATGTTGATTTGTATATAATTACTACAAAAATAAAAAGCTTAACAGTGTGTTTTCATATAATTAGTTCTATATAAGTAGGTAAGTAACGAGTAAGAGTGTTACACGAGTAAAAACATTCTACGAGTTTGAGTTATGTGTGAATTAGCTACCAGTTTCATCAGAAAAGTTATTTGAATCTTTGCATATACAAGAGAAAAAAGGGATTACGAAAAATTGAGTTTATCTGATGCCCTTATGTATGTTCATCTATAAGCCTATTCGGAGAAACAAATAGCTTTTCCTACACAATATCTATATGTCTCAGTGATTTTTCAGGTGTCAGTCAGGGGGTATAAAGCAAGTGAGAAGCGATAACTCGGAAAACTGGTATGAGCTGCCAACTTTGTTACCCTGTCCCTTTTAGTATCAACCGTGCTGTTTCATGTTTGGACTTTGGAGTGTATGTGTATGCTAACATGTGAGATTCTGAGTGCACTGCTTTTTTTAATAGCTGTCGTACTTATTGCGTATCGTCAATTAGCAATACTATATAAAGATTGATCTTACTTTTCGCACGAGTTTAATAATGTTTAGTATCTACATATTGGGAGTACAACTTGTAAATATTGATTGCAAATTGAAAAGAAAGTGTTGAACATGTCATTCTCACCCATGCACCACCTATGACCACTTTACATCCTCAACTGATTCAATCTTTTTATTCTTTCGCTCAACCGAGTCAAAAAGGTAGTTTGACTAGTTTTTTTTTGTCTAGTTTATACGCTCTAATTGGAGATGAGAACGAGATGCTTTGTGGGCTTCAACTCATGGCGAATAGGCGAATAATCAGTCTTACTTTCGGTGCAACAAGGCATGCCACTTTTTAGAATTCGTTATTCCAAAACTTGTACAGAAGTCTCACTATAAAGTCAACTTACTCTTTAGTTTCTTTAAGTTTTTGTTGTTATGTAATTAGCGCGAGATTGTTACTTTAGTGTTTGGAATTTCGTAGAAAATGGTTGGGTTATTACATAAAGATATTTTTGTAAAAGGGTGAACTGCTTTTCTGGCATAAGTGAAATCTATAAAAGTTAAAGACCAAAATCCACTACCATTAAAGGGATTTTCAATATGATGCTCAATCATCATCACCACCACAAATGGTCCACCCCAACCAACACCACCACCACTTTTGATTTCGCTTAATTTCCGTCTTAATTCACACCTTGGACTTCAAGTATCAAGATGATCGATTAGTTTCTGTTCATTTTGCTTTAAACAAGCTCGAGTTTGACTTATTTGCGTTACGTGGGGCTTATTACAGCACAATCTGGCCCTTTAATCCCTAAAGTCGTAATTTTGTTGTAGGCTTTCATGATAGTTGGTCCTTTAAAAGAGTGTTTGGATTGCGTTTTGAAAACAAATCATGCGATTTGACAACATAATAATCACCTTGAATAAGCGATTTCAATATGATTACTAGAAAGACCATAATGTATATCAGATAATCAGTGAAACGCTCAAAACTGATTTTCTGCGATACAATCCCAAACATTTCTTAAGTCATAAATGTTTGGGATCGGGTACTTTATTTCTTAAAAAATGTAGAGACCTTTATGACTTTGGAGAAGGGGTTCGGGACCACTGCTCCAATATGGATTTTTCGTCAAACACGTAGTATGATTAGCTAAACAGGATTAAAGGGTATAGTGTTACAACAAGTAGAATATAATCAATCAAACAACATCTCAAATCAGAGACAATACACACTGATGCAACAAGTTGCAATGATGATACAAGATGGCGAAAAAGTATTTTGACATAAACGATTAAAGTAGATTTCCCTGGATCCAAGACACGTAAAAAAGATTGAAAACATCATCAATTCATTTTAATCCAAACCCCGAAAAATCATCTTTAACTTTCCTAGTTCAATGTTTATGTGATCATGGATTACAACAGTGAAAGTAGTAAGTACTCAACAAGTTTTGACATATGTAAACGGAGAAAATGCATAAAAGTGTAACCAACTTTGTTCTGATTACGGTTTTGAGTAACTAACTTGGTAGTTTTAAACTTATAAAATTTCTGAATTTAAGGTATTCTTGCCCGATAGCCTGCATGTCAGCTAACGTGTCGGTAACTTTGACCATGTTAACATTTTTTTTTCTCGTGTTGCACTGATTTGACCTTTTAATCAGACCAAAGTTCATTATCATTTTATAAAATCGACAATAATGAAATTTTGTAAACTTCTTTACAGAAACCATACATTTTCAGAAACGCGCTTGTGAATTTTTACAAAATCACAGAAACAAATATTCACATAAGAACTACAAAGAACAAATTGAAAAATTTCATCAATTACCAAAATTTTGACAGAAAACAGATGCAGAACCGGAAAAGGAATACAGTTTCCAAATGTTCGAGTAAAATGGCCCAATGAAGTTATACGACCTCTGATATATACAGCAGGAAATATGTAGGGAATAAATGAAGATTTCCTTGATCTTAACAGAAGGCTTGGCTGGCGGGGCGGCTGTGATCAGTGATCACCAAGAGGTTCTTTTTCTTGAGATTCGTCGATCACTGAACTTTTCATCGACATCCCATCAAGGATATCGCTTCCAGAATCTTCTTGAAGCTCTTTGAACATCGCCATTACTTGAATCATCGTTGGCCTCCTCCACGACTTATCATCCACACACTGAAATGAGATTTTCAAACAATGGAAAAGTTCGGGTTCACATGACTTATCTGATAACAATTCAGTATCTAATATATCGCGCAATCTTCTTTCTCTTTGCATCTGTTTCGCCCATCCAACAAGATTGTTGTCATCCCCAAACTCCAATGTATCTATCGGTTTCTTTCCAGATAGAAGCTCTAATAATACAACTCCGTAGCTGTATACATCACCTTTTGCAGTGCATCTAAAACTCTGGTAGTATTCTGGTGGGACATAACCAGGCGTCCCGGCTAAAGTACTCACACTGAGATGAGTATCGAGGGCATTTACGAGTCTTGCCATACCAAAATCTGAAACCCGGGCTTCAAAATCTTCATCTAGAAGGACGTTACTGGATTTCATATCACGGTGGATGATATGAGGTATACAACTATGGTGAAGAAAAGCTAGCCCTCTTGCGGAACCAATGGCTATCTTTTTTCTTGATGACCAATTGAGTTGTGGAACACATCCTCCTCCTTTCACTCGATCATGTAAAACCGCTTCTAAACTTCCCCATTTCATGTACTCGTAAACAAGAAGTCTTTCTTCTCCAATCTTACAGTACCCCAACAATGGTACAAGGTTACGATGTTTGATTTTTCCTATGGTCTCCATTTCAGCCATAAATTCTCTGTCTCCTTGACTAGTGACGTGGATAAGCTTCTTGATTGCTACTACACTTCCGTCTTTTAGCTGTGCTTTGTAAACATCACCAAACCCTCCAGAACCGATCAATGTGTCTGCACTGAACCCGTTTGTAGCTTCCAGTAAATGGCCGAAAGTTAACTTTCTTAGTGGTTTCTCAAATGTGGCGATATTTATGCTTAGTGGCTCGGGAACACCTGATAATTTCCAGCTACTGCTTCCGGTTGTTGAAAGGCTTTCGATGTATTTGTCTCTAGTTTCCGCCTTCTTCTGAAACTTTTTCATTCTGAAAAGAATAAATGTGAGAATAATGATGCAGAGAAGAGATACCAGTATTCCAACAACCACTCCAGTAGCCATTGAACTTGTTCTTTTTCCTCTATGTTTGAACCCGGCCCGTCTATTTCCTGACCCGCAAGGATCTAATGGCAACCCACAGAGTCCTGTATTGTTCTCGTATTTGGATGCTGGAAAAGTAGTAAGCTGTCCGCCTGAAGGGATAGGACCCGAAAGATTATTGTTTGACACATCGAAATCATTGAGAAATGAGAGACCTCCTAATGATCCTGGAATGAATCCCGTTAACACATTATGCGAAAGATCAAGAAGCAGAGCGGTTTTCAAATTTCCAAGACTAAACGGGATATCACCACTAAGATTATTGTATCCCAAATTCAAAACTTGCAAATAGCTCAATGAACCATAGCTTTCAGGAACACTCCCAGTTAACAAATTATACGACAGATCAAGATAGATCATACTACCGTTACTTTCGTAATTATACATAGTTGTGCCTGAATAAATTCGAGTGGACGGACAAAAATGATAATTCAAGAACCCTTCCAGTCTTTCTTTCCGAATCCCTTCAAATTCAACAAGTCCTCCAGCAAATCTACAAGCTGTCCCACCTTCATTCCTCACAAAAGCAAACTGTTTCCCAGAAACAGGTCCAGGGGAAACTAGCCCCGCTGAGCCCGCGAGCTCTTTTGGAAGTGACCCGTGAAGAAAGTTACTATTCAAATCGAGCCAAATGAGGCTCCTACACTTTCCAAGCCCTAACGGAACACCACCCGTAAGTGAATTATTCCCCAACTGAAGTATAGCAAGGTTAACAAGATTCCCAACACCTTCTGGAATCTGTCCAACAAGTTTGTTGTTAGAAAGAGAAACCCAGAGCAAATTCGTACAGCTCGCGATTGACGTGGGGATTGTTCCTGTTATAAGATTGTTGTTGAGAATCAAGGTTTGAAGGTTTCCGCCTTTAACACAAATCCCTTCTGGGATTTCACCAGTTAGATTATTCGCCCACATTACCACATCCAAAATCTTTGGCAGATACCATATTTCTGAAGGAATTGCACCCGATAGACTATTGAAACTAAGATCAATAGTTTGTAAACTCTTACAGTTTCCGATATTATTCGGTACTGTCCCTGATAAGTAGTTATTAGCCAAAAGTAACTTCTCAAGTGACGAAAATGGCGCGCTTAAAGAACAGAATTCAGAAGGTATCTCCCCTGTAAAATCATTAGAACTCAAATCTAGAACTTGAAGTTGACTACAATTCGCTAACGTCAACGGTAAGTTCCCCGTGATGTTGTTAAATGAAGCAGAAAGATACTTCAAACTCGAAAGAGAACTTACAACCGTGGTTAAAAAGTCTCCAGAGAGATAATTGTGACCAAGATTGAGACTCGAAAGCGAAGAACATGACTTGAATGTCGAAGGAAGCCCGTCGGTTAATAGGTTATTCGAGATATCAAGTTCTACAAGGGTACTACAAACATTTCCGAGTTCAAATGGAATCTGTCCGAAAAACTGATTGTAAGCTAAAGACAAGCTTTTCAAGTTTCCGAAATCGCCAATCATGACACCCGGAATCTTCATATGTAAAGCATTGTGGCTGATGTCAAGTTGTTCAAGAAGTTGGCAGTTTTTCAAGTTTACTGGAAACCCGGTTCCAGAAAGATCGTTTCGAGCTAGATTGATCATGGTTAGATTCTGGCAAGTCCCAAATTCAAGATTCTGGAATTTCCCAGTTAAGTTGTTGCCCGAAAGATCAAGATACTTTAGATTAGGAGGTACAAAACTGGGTGGTATATCGCCTGAAAGACGGTTATTTGACACATCTAGAGACGAAAGAAACTTGCACGAAGACGAAATCGAGCTAGGAAGATATCCCGTGAGTTTGTTGTTTGAGAAGTTGAGTGAATTCATGTTCCGACAGTTTGAAACCGAAACAGACAATAGTGAGGAATCTGATAGTTTGTTTTTCGACAAATCAACAGAACTAAGACGATAACACGTAGTAAACAACGACTGAATATCTATAATTTGCGAAAAGTTATTCGCTGATAAATCTAGCGTTTGAAATGTACACGACGATGAAGAGAACGAAAGATTACCGAAAAAATAGTTTCCAGTTAAAGATACATCAGTAAGGGTAGAGATTAACATAAGATCAGAAAGATTAAGGTTACCAGAAAGGTAAGTGTTTGTTAAATTTACCCCGGTAACACGGTTGTTATAACAAACAACTCCTCTCCATGAACACAAGCTGGACGATGATGAAATCGTCCAGTCTGATAACGATCCACTTGGATCGTTATCTACCGATGATTTTTTGAAAGATAGTAACAATCTAACAGCATCATCTTGTTGATCACTAGTAACCAAGAAAGCGAAACCGAGTAACGTAACCAGAAAACCAAACCAAAACATATCGAGAAGTAATTAATAACTAGAATCAACACATTAGTGATTAACAAATATATGTTTTTTCCAAGTTAGAAAAAGGTTTTCATGGCATGCAAATGAATAAGAAAAAGTATGTCTTTTTCAACATCAATTTGCAAAATCTTAGATCAAAATAAGGAGAGAGTAAAAAGAATAGAAGTATAGAGACTAGAGAGAGATTTAAAAAGGTTTGAAATTAAATAAAGTTGGTGGTCCTAAACATTTTTTTTTTAAAAGAAAAAAAAAAGTTTTGGGTTGCGTACAGGTGTGGGTATATGAGTAGAGGGTGTGGTTTTTTTTTCTGAAAAAAAAAATACAAAAATCTTAAAAGTTGAAATTTAGACTTGGGGGAAGTATGTTTTGTTGGATACTATGTTGAGAATGATTTAATGTATTTGTACATAAAACAGGTTGGTATTATTAAATGTTTAATGGTTGTGGGCTCTAGATATATGTATATCTCTCTCTCTATATATATATATAAATTCTTCACATGTTATCCATGATTTCAGTTTATGTCTCACGACACCTCACACACTTGTATGTTTTTTTAAAAGAAGAATTTTGGTAAAACTTTACTAATCTCATGTATCCTTGATATCAATTATCATTGTTATCTCCTAGCAGTCCTAGGTAATATGGTTTGAATACCGCCTCTGTTTTAGCGCCTTAAACCAACGAGTGAGATTAGATTACCCCGAACCCTTGACCCGTTAATGCTCAAAAGACATTAACGAACGCAGTCCTAACTTGAATAAATAACGTCTTAACTTAGTTCGGTTTTGTGCAGTTAATGTCAAGGGACTGAAAGTGTCAATTGATGAAAGATTGGTGCTGTTTTATTCTATAAGTTGAGGCTTGGAAGCTGAAAGTCTAGGAGGTCATTTAAAGCAAAGTTCAAGGGTGTTTGTGTAACTATCTAGTATATAATGCTCCTTTACAACCGCTAGGTCAATTTGCTCATTCTCATTTTGTCTATCTTTTTACACTGCATTCTCTCTCTAAACATATAATTAGGGTTTCATTTTGTAACCTTAATTTAGTATTCGATATTGTTTACAATCAATTGATTGATTGAGTATTTGTCTTGTAAGTCTTAATATTGTTCCGTTATTGATCTTAATAAGAAGATTGAGTGATTTTGTGTTTCGGTATTGGTTCGTTATTATCATATTATCAGTTTTTCACATAGTATCAGAGCATCGATGTGCTCTGGATATTATTGATTGAGATCGGTTTTGCTTAGATCTAGGAGGTTCTGGATCGTGAGTTTAGTTGGCTGAAACTGTTGGATCTTGAGGTTATTTGTTCAGATCTAGGGTTTAGTATTGTTTTCGGTATAGATCCGTTTGGATCTTGAGGATGATTGGTTGGATCTAGTGATTTGTGGTTGCTTGCGGTTTAGATCCGGTGGATCTACTGGTTTGTGGTTTTTTTGCGGTTTGGATCCGGTGGATCTAGTGCTTTGTGTTTTTTGCGGTGTAGATCCGGTGGATCTAGTGGTTTGTGGTTGCTTGGTGGATCTAGGGTTTCGGTTTCTGTTCGTGATCTTGATCAAGTCTGTTCAGGCTAGATCTGGGGTTCTTGGCTGTTCCAGAATCGCCGGTGTGGGTGACGACTTCTTCCGCTGCTATTAATTCTTTTTTGTCGTTTTTTTTTTGTTTTATTCTGTTTTTATTTGTTGGTCTGTATTATTCTTTTATTTCCCTTTTTATTTGTTGTATTATTGTTGTTGGTGCTCCTTGCTCCCATTGTAAGTCCTCTCTCCCTTCCTCCTTATTTCGTTACTGTTTTTCTGGTTGGTTGATTGTGATTGATTGTGGTGCCAGAGGTTTGTGCGTGGTGGTAGTTGTTTTGGTTGTGAACTGTTTGGTTAGTGTTGGTTGATTACTATACACTGTGCTAACTCTTTCTTGGTAGAAGAGAAATCACACTGTTGAGCCCCTGCTTAGTAGACCACTGAATCGAACAGTATAGGGAGCAATACACTTTGTAATTTTTAGGTCGTTTGTTGCATTTTTTTTGTTTTTCTCTTGTGGTGGTCGTTGTTTGTTTGTGGTGGTGGTTTATTATGTGTTACTGCTTTCTATTCCTTTCTGTGTTATTGGCTGTTGTTTGTTTGTTGTTTGAGTGTTTTTGTCTGCTTTGATGAGTGCTGATAAATATGGTGCTAGTGGTGAGATTAAAATGACCCAGGCTAATAACCTGGACTTTAGTGACCCTTTATTTCTGCATGCTAGTGACATTAACACCACTTCCTTGATTACCTTTAAACTAAAAGGGACGGAAAACTATAATGTGTGGAGTTGTGCTATGCTACTTGCTTTACAAACTAAAAATAAAACTGGGTTCATTGATGGTAGTTTAAAAAAGAATGTGTCAGATGATATTTTAAGTAGACAATATGATAGATGCAATTCTGTTGTTCTTACTTGGATTCTTAGCTCTATTTCTGAGGAACTTTATTTGGGTCAAGTGTTCTCTACCTCTGCTTATGTGGTTTGGAATGAATTAAAAGAAACGTATGATAAAGTAGATGGTTTGTTGGGTTATAACTTAGACAATACAGTTTAACCTATAAACAATACGCTTAACAACAAGAATAGTAACTTAAACGATTAATGCGGAAGACATTAAGAGTTACTACGGAAGAACAAGTTAGTGCGGTTGTCCAATCAAGTTACTACTGCTGATAGAGTTGCTACGGAATATAACAAGTTGATGCGGTCATAACAAGTTAATACGGAAGACCAACTTGCCATGCAAGAATAATCTAATTAGAGTTATAATTAGATTATATTTATGTTTCCTTTTGTAATTAGATATAGTTTCCTTATTCTAGATAATGATCGTTTTAGATAAGGATAGAAGATGTTTCCTAGTTTATCTAGGTCGGCCTCAAGGTCTATAAATAGATAGATCCTTGTATTGATAGAAACACGTTGTATTGATATAATTCATTAATACAATTGAGGCTTATAATTCGACTATATTCTGTTTGTTCTTATTGTTATTCGTATAACATTATATTGTTCGACAACTCGTTAATATTGAAGTGTTCATCCGCTGCTGAACTTCTTCAATAGATCACGATCTTAACGAAGACAAACTGGTTAGTTTATATTAGCTAATCCGATCCTGACAAGTGGTATCAGAGCACAGGAGGTGCTTTAGATCCATTGATCAACGAGTTTATAATCCTCATAAACAAGAATCAATATAATCATCATGACTGAAATTGCAATCGGCAAAGTTCCTATTCTAAACAGCAACGAATTCGACTTATGGAAGCTACGAATCAAGCAACACATTCTACTATCTGACTATACAGTTTGGGACGTGATCATCAATGGTAACAAACGTCCTACCCCTCATGGAGCTGATGGAGAACCTGGAGTTCTCGCTCGACAAAATTGCTATGGGAAGCTTTGGAGAAAAGATTCAGCGGAACAAAGAATACTAAGAAGAACAAGAAAGCTCACCTCAAACAGGAATATGAAAACTTCAATTCCCTGAATGGCGAACGAATGACTCAGACGTTTGATCGATACAAAAAGCTCACCGGAGAGATGATCAGCGCAGGCATTAAGTATGATAAAGATGATCTCAATAGAAAGTTCATAAGAGCTTTAGGCAAGGAATGGATAATATACACAGTTTCCTACAGACAAGGAGACACATTAGAAGAACTGGAATTGGATGATCTTTACAACGACTTAAGAGTCTTTGAGGCAGAAGTGGAAGCAGAAAAGTCTAGCAATAGCAGCCACAGTATTAACAATGCTAATACTGCACTTGTTACAACTTCTGGAGGAACAAAACCTGAAATCAGTGAAGAGATTTCATTCGAAGCCTTTATATCTAAATGCTCAAATCTCACAGGTGAAGAAGTAAAACAGATGCATCAGGATGACTGTGATGAAATTGACCTAAAGTGGCAATCTGCTATGCTGGCGTTACGAGCACGAAGATTTGTAAACAGAACAGGAAGAAGATTCAATCCCAGAAACAATGAACGAATCACTTTCGACAAAAGCAAGGTGAAGTGCTACGAATGTAACGAATTAGGTCACTTTGCTAGGGAATGTCCAAACAAGTCGAAAACCAACAATCCACGATCCACTCAAGACACCAATCAGAGTGCACTCATGTCGCAAGACATATTTGGATATGATTGGAGTGACTTAGCTGAAGAAACAAGTCAAAACAGGGCACTAATTTCTGAAGAACAAAATCCTGTTTACGTAGAAGAAATTACTACTGTTCACCATGCATGCATAGCAGTAGTAATGGATGATGCAGACATTGTTCCTACGAATGATACAGTTACTGCGGAGCTAGTTTATACTGATCTAGGAATTACCGAAATTGGCAACAATGTTCTTGGATATGACTGGAATGATGATGATCAAGGAACAACACAAGATGATGCTCTAATGGCTATTGACTCACCAACTCCAGAAACTCCATCTCTTATGGCCGAGGTAAATTCTAAATTATGTACTTCTGAGTGTAAAGCTATAATTGTTAAATATAAAAATCATAATCAATTAATGAGTGATTCGATTAAAATCTTAGAAGAACAAAGACGATCAGCAGCTAGGGTAATTGATAACTTAGAAAATCAGATCAAGTCACACAAAATAAATGAACAAAGTTATCAAGAGAAACTTAGTCTAGTTGAATGGCAAAGAGAGGACTTACTACTTAAGCTTAAGATGGCTAGGGAAGAAATCAAAAGATAAGAACAAGAACATGATAAAGTTGAATTAGATGTAGGGAAATTAGAATTTGCTTCAAAATCAGTAAATGACCTATGCCAACAACAAATACATGGAAAGGTAAAAGCTGGTTTAGGTTACAAAGAAGTTGCCCCTCCATTTAACCAAAACTATATCCCTCCATCCTTAGATGAACCTAGAATTCCTATCTCTCAGACACCACCAAAGGAATCATTCAATGTTGATCCAATCAACTATGATGAAGTTCTAATTGAGGACTTAGTTGAAGAGAGTAAGCTCAATATTGTGAAAAACAAGGATATTCCTTTGGAAAATCACTTACTAGCAATAGAAGGCATTACTCAACACTCTTCACAAAGTCTAGTGTCTATGCCATCCACTGACCCCATCAAGAAAGTAAACACTCTCAATGAAAGACCAACCAAAACAGTCCCAAAGAAAAACGAAAAGACTTGGAAACACATAGGTCAAAGAGGAAACCAACGAAATATGAACCAAGTAAAAGCTCAAAAAGGTCAAAGTGTCAAAAGTTCAGGAAAGGGATGTTTTATATGTGGTAAGTCAAATCACTATGCAAAAATCTGTTATCATAATCCTCAAAATCAATTGCAAGTGATTCAAAAACCACATCATGGGATGGGATATATAGGAAGGGTTGCACATAAAAACAACTTCATGAACCAAAGTAACAAAATAAATCATGCAAATCATAAAGTTGTTACTATGCCTTCAGGAAGTAAAAGTGTTAACAAAAGAAACGTATTTTCCAACAAGAAGAATAGAGTTTCTACGGCAAGACAAACTTTTGTTTCTACTGCAAAAACCAATACGGTCAAACATAATGGTGTTAATACTGCCCGTATTAATACTGTGAAAAATAACCGTGTTAATACTGCTAGGGTTAATACTGCCAAAGGTAACTTTGTTACTACGGCTTCCATCAACACTAAGAAACAAAAGCAAGTCAAACCAGTATATGCTCCTATTGTTAAACCAAAAATTGTGAACACTAAAATTGTTTCAAAAGCGAAAACTTTCAAACAAGTGTGGTGTAACGCCCCAATCTTACAAAGCATACAAAATGATATCGAAAGGAACTTAAAAGGCAAAAGGGCGTTAAACTTATGCAAAAGCAAACCGAATATTCAAAAGACAAATTTCCAAAATGAGGTACTAAAAGATAATAAATATTCTAAGGGAAGCGTTCTAAATCCTTGATCTCTCTACACTCGATTCCCATTCCCAAGAGCACACTGAGTACCTGCCGTTTAAGAAAGAAAGAAAAAGAAAACGGCTGAGCGAATGCTCAGTGAACAGATATATACAAATGACACGGAATATGTATGACATGCATAATAAGTAAATACAAAACTTATTTAAAAATACAAAGTTAAGAGACAAAACTTATTTTTAAACCAAACTTATTTTCAAAGCAAAAAAAAATATGTAATATATCCACTACACCCAACGTCAAATATATTAAAGTAATACAAACATATATTCACATTTTAGAAAGCCAAATTTCGTAAAATAATGCACCAAGAGTCAAACAAATAGGTAACAAATATCAAATGAAATCTTAGGGTAACACATACCACTAGTATTTCCAAAAGGTGCAAACGTTTCGTATGACACTACGATAAACGTCCACCATCAAACACACAAAGTTCCTAGGATCGATCCATACGCCTCTTATAACAAATAATACTTAGTGCACCTTACCACAATCCGGGTAAACAAAAAGAGACGCCGTAGATATAGCAAAATACACCGCTACGGTCGATGCCACATTATTGGTGTCACAATAACTTGCCCATGGGACCTCCATGGATAGGTTACTCTTAGGCATATCTTACAAAACCGTTTTAACCGACTTATATGTTACAAATTTCAAAATACTTTTACAAATTTTCAAAGTGATTAATAGAATCCAAAATATGTTTAAAAAGTTATTTATAATGTACGTAAAGTAGGTTAACCATAAACATAAAATATTATATAATGTGACATTCTATTTATTGTGAAAATCACGTGTCTACCCAACCGTTCGTTCTAATCTTGTCACGAGTCACCATGACAACATTATCAATCCATTATTGGTGTCACAATAACGCGCCCATGGGACCTCCATGGATAGGTTACTCTTAGGCATATCTTACAAAACCGTTTTAACCGACTTATATGTTACAAATTTCAAAATACTTTTACAAATTTTCAAAGTGATTAATAGAATCCAAAATATGTTTAAAAAGTTATTTATAATGTACGTAAAGTAGGTTAACCATAAACATAAAATATTATATAATGTGACATTCTATTTATTTTGAAAATCACGTGTCTACCCAACCGTTCGTTCTAATCTTGTCACGAGTCACCATGACAACATTATCAATCTATTTACGAAATAATAACTTAACGGATCCTTATCGGGACATGTAAAGCCACATGGAATGAGTGACACCTTGTACGAATCACCGTACCAATTACCACAATCACACGTGTTCTTTACCGAGTTGTTTCGGGACTTTTTGGGGCTGTTTTTGGGACTGTTTTGAGACATATTAGGGGCTGTTTTCGGGGCTGTCTCGGGGCTGTTTTGGGATGGGTTTTGAAGACACGGTTTTTTCCACATAAAATACTTTTAGTATACCCATTTTCAAATCTACACATGATCACAAATTCTCGTTAGTACACCAAATGATCAATATAAAGTAATATGATTTCAAAACAAAACTTAAACAAATTTTCTGCAAACATACATGTCATACCAATAATATTTCAAATCATTCAACGATATTTTCAAAGAGATTTATACGAAATTTGTACAAACGGTCAAAAGATACACATTCGAGAAGAACGATGAATTTGTATCAATAATCACAAAAAACATGTATTGAAGGAAGAGGCAAAACAATAAGATGACTTTCGAATAAAGCGAACGTTTAAGATAGGCAAATGTACAAGCATATTACGAACAAAAGAATACTTATTAAGAGATAATATATGCGTACAAATTATCAAATAAACATATATTGAAATAAACACGAATTTCACAAAAAGAAGCTAATATTGAAAGGATGCTTATTAAGGGAATAAAATATCGAATCAACAATATACAAGCGAAATGAATATTATAAAGAAAGTGAAGAATATTCATAGAATCAAAATAACCGATATCACGAATAATCAATCGAAAGATGACACCAAAAATACATATAATGTATAGAATATCCGTACCAACAATAATACGAATAAGATAAAAGTATTTAAAAAAGACTAAGAATATCTGTACCTTATTTCCAAACAAAATAATTGCAAAAATGAAAGAACCACCGAACGAATGCGATCAACGAACCAAATCTAACATATAGAAAAGTATGAGCACAAAACACATTCAAATAGAGAGTTTGTAATATCCACTTATAACTTATATATAAGATTATTTTCTTTTAAAACTTTCAAAAAGGATTATCGTTTTATATCAAAGATTTTATAAGAAAAAGATTACATTAAATAATTATATAATAATTATGTACCTTCTCTTTATGGTGAAACCAATTTAGTGATCTTAGTAACTTAAACGAAATTTCATAACTTAGTATCAAAATATAACTTTGTTAGAAATCACATTTTTTATATAGTTATAGACTACTACCACTTATTTCCTTGTAGGAGAAAAATATATTTCTAACATATTATATTTCTAGTTTACAACATCTTATAAATTGACTAAATAAATAATAAAATTTAATAACGGTAAACATACTTGATTTAGTGAACGATGATAAACTGTAGTAAGTGAATGTTTGTTTCACTTCTTAAACACCCAAAGTTATATTCTTCCTTCACTTTATTTCTTCTCATCCCCACAACAAAATAGACAAAATGTGGAATTTTGGCAAATGAAGTAATGGTTTAACATAATGGGCAAGTGAAGGAGTTAAAAGGTTTAATAATTTATTATGTGATTAAAATATAACTTATCTATGTATTTAAATTTAGACATAAGAAGAGTTGATGGGTTTTAATTCTATTTATGATGTATGCCTTATAAATTCCTTTTATTTCACATCTAAATCAATAAAAAAATACAATTAGACTAAAAAGTCTTCTTATACGTTTATTTTTGTTCAAATAATAACTTCTCATTGATTTACTATTAGCTTAGTATCAAATAATAGTCATATTATTAATCCTTTGCAAAAACTCATGATTAACAAAAGTGTTTGAATTCAAATCATAGTATTTTCATTTGTAACTCTTAGCAAATAATCATAAGTTAAATACTTAAGTTATAAATAAAATATATTTAGACTCAAATTTATTTACTTATTGCTTAATCTTTCAAAATAGGTATTTTAAGTTTTCGGGATATTACATGTGGCAACCAAAGGTCCAAGTAACTCAACCACCTATCCCCATTGATTTTTCAAAACTAGTACAAAGGAAGGTGAGTTACTTTGATGAAATGGGCAAACCCAAGTCAACTTTGGCTTGGGTTCCCACCAGAAACTAATCTCTATCGTTTATGTGCAGGTTCAGCCAACAAAAGAAAGTGAGAACAGTTGGCATGTAGATAGTGGCTGTTCCAGGCACATGACGGGCAACATGTCATGTCTTCAGGACTTCGAAAAGTTCAATGGAGGATATGTTGCGTTTGGAGGAAATCCAAAGGGAGGAAGAATTTCTGGGAGAGGAACAATAAGCAATGGTACACTACACTTCAAAGATGTGTACTATGTGCAACAGCTTCAATACAATCTGTTGAGTGTCTCTCAAGTTTGTGATGAGAAACACACAACGATTTTCACTGCATCCGAATGCATCATCATGAAGCCTGGGTACATCATCGATGAGAGTATGATTTTACTCAGAACACCAAGGAGAGACAATGTTTATTGTCTTGACATGTTAAAGGTTCAACTAAACTCATATGAGGCATGCTTTCTCTCAAAAGCTACCTTAGATGAATCCACCTTATGGCATAGGAGGATGTACCACATGAACCTGAAGAACATCAATAAACTAGTTAAATCTAGTTTGGTTAGAGGTCTCCCTAACAAGCAGTTCAATCTTGAAGACAACTGCTTAGCATGCTTGAAGGGCAAGCAACACAAGTCTTCTCACAAGACAAAGGAGATCAACACCAACAACACACCTTTACATCTACTCCACATGGATCTCTTTGGTCCTACCAATGTAAAGAGTATTGCAAAGAAGTCTTATTGCCTTGTCATCACTGATGATTTTTCAAGATACACTTGGGTGTACTTTCTTGGTACCAAGGATGAAACAAGTCAACTACTCATCACCTTCATCACCAAGATTGAACATCAAATTAATCTCAAAGTCAAGAAAATTCGATGTGATAATGGTACGGAATTCAAGAACCAAGTGATGAATGACTTCTGTGACAAGAAAGGAATAGAGAGGCAATTCAGTGCTGCTAGGACTCCTCAACAAAATGGAGTTGCTGAACGAAGAAATAGAACATTGATTGAAGCAGCTAGAAGCATGTTGGCTGACTCCAACCTACCTATCTTCTTCTGGGTAGAAGCAGTTAACACTGCCTGCTATGTTCAGAATAGGGTTCTTTTGGTCAAGTCTCACAACAAGACTCCATATGACCTACTTCACAAGAAACAACCCTTGATCAGTTTCCTACGCACATTTGGATGTCCATGCACAGTCTTAAACTCTAAAGACTACCTTGGTAAGTTTGAAAGCAAAGCTGATGAAGGCACATTTGTTGGATACTCATCACAAAGCAAGGCATATCGAGTTTACAATCACAAATCGAAGATTATAGAAGAAAGCTCCAACGTGACCTTCAATGAACACACTTACACCAAGAAGGGACATGGACCAGATTGGGTTTTTGATTTGGATGCCTTGACCAAATCATTGAACTCTAACTTTGAGTTTCAATCCAATTCAGTTAATACGGATCATGTTAATGTAGCAAAATCTATTCCTACTGATCCACTTACTACGGAGCCAGTTGTTGCGGCTCCTATCACTGGTACTGCTCGATTGGATGTGATGGAATACATCAATCTTCCTGTTTCAATGGAGTCTCCCATTCATGTCCTTGATCCCATTTCCCCAGATGAAACAGAAGATCCTCAACCTGAACCTATACATGAAGATGAAGCACCCTCTCCTAAGGAGGGTCCAACACGCCCCGATGGCGTTCCACACCTAGTTCAAGAGGATGAAAATGGAGTTGAACAAATTGTCCCTGAAGAATATGAGCCTTACACTTCCGATATACCTACTTCAGTTACTACTCCTCCATACACTGCTTACTATCCAACCAATGATATGCCTGATTTGAATGACACAAACTTAGGCACAGACGTAAGGATTGAGAAGATCCCATCTTCTCGTATTGCAAAGAACCACCCACCTTCTCAAATCATTGGAACCTTTGATCTCTCAATGGAGAGTAGAAGTCAAACCAAGTCCAAAAAGGATCCTGCGACTGTTCTTATCAACACATGTCTCTTTGCATGCTTCCTTTCTCAAATGGAACCCAAGAAAATCCAAGAAGCATTACTAGATCCACATTGGATCGAGGCATGTCAAGCTGAGCTACTCCAGTTCAAGATTCAAGGAGTATGGGAATTAGTGGAAGTCCCATATGGTAAGAAGGTGATAGGTACAAGATGGATCTTCAGAAACAAGAAGGATGAACGCGGAATTGTGGTTAAGAATAAAGCAAGACTGGTTGCACAAGGCTACACACAAGAAGAGGGAATTGACTATGAAGAGGTCTTTGCTCCAGTGGCTAGGATTGAAGCAATTCGATTATTTCTAGCCTTTGCTTCATTCATGGGTTTCAAAGTTTATCAAATGGACGTCAAGAGTGCATTTCTTTATGGTGTCATTGAAGAGGAGGTATATGTCAAGCAGCCTCCTGGCTTTGAGGACCCTCAACATCCTCACAAAGTATACAAATTGATCAAAGCTCTCTATGGGCTTCATCAAGCACCACGAGCTTGGTATGACACTCTTTCAGACTACCTTCTTCAAAACAACTTTCAAAGAGGAACGATTGACAAGACACTATTCTTCAAGAAATCTCACTCAGATATTCTTCTTGTTCAAATCTACGTTGATGACATCATCTTTGGCTCTACCAAAGATTCTTTGTGCAAAGAATTTGAAGACCTCATGCACACCAAGTCTCAAATGAGTTCCATGGGAGAACTTACATTTTTCTTGGGTCTACAAGTTAAGCAAAAGACGGATGGCCTCTTTATAAGTCAATCCAAGTATGTCAAGGACATCCTAACCAAATTTGGACTCATGCATGCCAAAGTTGCAAGCACTCCGGTTGAAACTCACAAACAATTGACGGCTGATCTTGAGGGGGAGGATGTGGATATACATAACTATAGATCTATGATTGGCTCCTTAATGTATCTCACAGCTTCAAGACCAGACATCATGTTTTTTAGTTTGTGTGTGTGCAAGATATCAAACAAGACCTAAGATGTCACACCTCATTGCAGTCAAGAGAATCTTTCGCTACCTAAAGGGCAAGCCTAACTTAGGCTTATGGTATCCCAAAGACTCTCCCTTTGATTTAATTGCTTATACTGACAGTGACTATGGAGGTGAAAACTTAGACAGGAAATCAACGACTGGAGGATGCCAATTTATTGGTTCAAGACTGGTGTCATGGCAATGCAAGAAGCAAACAATGGTGTCAACCTCTTCCACAGAAGCTGAGTACATTGCCGCTGCTAGTTGTTGTGCTCAAGTACTTTGGATACAAAATCAAATGATGGACTATGGATATTCCTTCATGAACACGCCAATCCATATTGACAATCAAAGCACCATTAGCATCATCAACAATCCAGTCAAACACTCCAAAAAAAAGCATATAGAGATACGCTATCACTTCATAAGAGATTGCAACGAAAAGAAGTTGATTCATGTTGAGAAAATCCACACTGACAATCAGCTTGCTGACCTTCTCACAAAAGCATTTGATGTGGGAAGATTCACATTCTTGATTACAAGTATTGGAATGATCAATATGGATTAATAACGATATCCTTTTTCTCTTAGTATTTCTATTGTTCAAAAGTCCCTTCGAGAAGCAGTAGTAACCTTATGATGAAAATCAAGTACCTTACTTTCTAGCATTGTACTATGTTACTACTGCAACATTAATAGTAAAGACAAATCTTGACCAAAGTATGATTAGTACGGCCAAAAGATTAGTATTAAGGGAAGGTTTAACTACTACTGCCCTAAATCTATTAATTTGGACGGAATGGTTAATACGGACAAGTAATGTGTTACTACGGACCTCTGGTTTAATACTGTCAGTAATCCACATTTCTACGGACAGTCCAGTTAATACGGCCCATAGACCATTACTACGGACGGTTAATCAACTTACTACGGACATGTTTGTTAATACTGCTTATTACCATATTAAAAGGTTTCTTAAACAATAAGAATACCCTAATTAATGGTGATTTGACAAGTCAAAATACAACTTGTAACCAACTTTTACCCGAGGCAGTGTCCGATTGGACCTATTTTTAAAAATTCAGGCGCGAGGCACAGCTACTACTGACACGTGACAATTTTTAATTGGACCGTTACCTTTAAATCATTACCCGCGTCTAATCGGAGTCGTCAAGTGGTTACAAACTTTCAGTATAAATAGGGGTTCTTTTTAACCGTTTAAGAATTACCTTTTCTTAAGAACCCTAAAACTTCTTAAAAAGTTACCGTTAGACTCAAAATTCTCAACTTTCTTTATTTTTGTGACTAATTGTTTGCCTTATTGTTCATCTTTCTCGTAATCGTTCATTAAATCACAACAATGGCGGACCTAAAGATTCACAAAACACACAACATGGTAGCTTTCTTGGAGAAAACTGATGAAAACGCTGACTTCCACCAAATAATCGACTTCTTAAATCAATCGAAAATCAAAACGGCGTTAACCATTAATCCAGAAATTAATGAATCTCACATTAGGGATTTCTGGACATCCGCTGAACTTGATTCTACAGAGGATGCGATTAATGCTGTGGTGGATGGAAAAGCAATCAAAGTGTCGGAGAAAACTGTGCGCCAACATCTACAACTACAGGATGCGGCAGGTAGAATAAAACTCCCTTATGACATAATGATTGAAAACTTTACAAAACTGGGATATGAGGGGGATTTAAATATTTCGACCTTTCACAAGGCAAAACTCTCTCCTCAATGGAAATTTTTGTTGCATACTTTGCAACAATGCATATCCCAAAAACGGACTGGATAGCATGAAGGTAGCTCTGCTTTAGCTACTGCCATGATTTGTTTGGCAACAAAACGAACATATAATTTTTCATACATGATTTTTGAAGGAATGCGATGGAATCTTTTAAACCCAAAACATAAATTTTTAATGTATCCTCGCTTTCTTCAACACCTTTTTAACTGTGAGCTTAAAGATCTTACTAGATCAAAAAAATGCTTTTTCTCACATGCTCATTCAAAGAAAGTTTTTACTAATATGAGGCAAGTTAATAAGGGAAGTTCATCCAATGTGACACCATTGTTCTCTACAATGATGGTGATCACTGTTCCTCCAGCTGAAGGACAAGTGACTTCACCTCTGTCCCAACCCCCAGCTGCCACCATCATTACTACTGCAATATATGTGGGCACTAGTGCCATATCTGTAGCAGGTACTGAGGGTGTTATCCCTGAGGTTACTACGGCAGTTGCTACTGCTAATGTGCCTCCAGTTGCTACTGTGAGTTCTACTCCAGTTGCTACTGCACCAGTTACTACTTCTAAAGTAACAACCCCCACAGTTTCATCACCTCAGAAACCATCAAAGGCTGCTTTCAAAAGAATCAAAAGGGTTACTCAGCCTCTTGTTTCTAAAACTATCCCCCATTCTCACACTTCAAAATCATTACCTGAAACATCTTCAGGAATGACACAAACTTTAGGGGAAAACATTGAACATACCCCCTTGTTCACTGAGTTGGTCCATAAGGAGGGGGGTGACCATGTAGGGAGGGCTGATACTACTGCAGCTTTCACTTCTTATAGTGAAGCTCAGGACAGTATCAACATCTTTAAGACCCAAACTACGACAACACCAACCACTGCTGAGGACTTGTTCTCATCTTTGGAAGGTGGTCCCTGGCGCCAAGAGACCATGGGAGAGTTACATGCTTCTGCTAGGCAGGAGAGTTTCTCTTTTCCCTATGATCAACCGCCTGTTGGTACTCAACAGGAAAGGGGTGAGGGTAGTAATGTTCAATATTTGGAATTGATGGATATGTACCGAAATCTAATGGTGAAGGTGGAGAAACAAGGTGAAACACTCTCTACTCTAACATCTTTGATGCAACAGGTGCTGGCCCAACAGGCATTATTATCAGCACAATTACTGCCCAAAAGAATCACCACACGCAGTGTTGCAACATCACCCAGGCCATCAATCTCTTCATCTTCTGATGATTATCCTCGAGCTTACAGAAAGGGGGAGAAAGAACAGAAACTGACTCAAATTTTATCATCTGAAGAGAGCATGGGTGAAGAGAAGAATAGTGAAGATACTGTCATTACTGCAACCTCCCAACAGAATGAAGATATGGAGATTGACAGTATGCTTAAGGGGGAGTTAGAGACAGAAGACATGGTGGTGGATGAAGAAGGGGATAAAATGATAATAGATACTGAAAAGGAACAAGTGGTTGAGGGGGAGCAGAAAGAAGTGAAGCAAATGGTTGAAGAAACAGTAGAACAAATGGAGATAGAAGCAGAAATCAATCCTGAAGTTGCTACTGAACCAATGGTTACTACTTACTCACTTGCTGCGGACCCAGTTAATGCAGATGATAAAATGGTTGCTGCGGACTCAGTTGCTGCGGACACAGTGGCTACTGACCCTATGGTTACTAGTCCAGTTGCTACGGACACAGTTGCTACTGACCCTATGGTTACCAGTCCAGTTGCAGATCCAGTTGCAGATGATCAATCATATTTGTTCACAACCACTCCTCCCACATTTTATCAAGCTTCACACCCTTTCCAAGCAATACATTCTGAAGCTACAACACTTTCAACCACAACAACTGAAGCTCTTGTTCCTACAATTGATCAACAAGAAGCTGCAGATGCCTTAATCCAACAAGAGATGACAAGAACTACTGTCATGGCTGATGAAGATACTATAGCATCACAGCTGCTTAAGATCAAAGAAGACAAGCAGAAACAAGAAAAGGAGAAAGCAGAAGCTGAAAGGAAGAAGATGATAGCTGAATTAGTTGCTAGACAAAGAGCAGCAGCTGCATTAGTTGCTCAACCCTCAGCAACTTCATTAACCTTACCTGAACAACCTGCTAGCTTGTCTGTTTCTACAGGTAGATGGGGCTATGTTACTGTGGATAAGAAGCAGAAAAAGATTCAGAGAGTCAACCTTGATGCTCCAGAACACAAAGACAAAGGCAAAAGTGTAGTTGTGGAGAAATCAAAGGAAGAAAAGAAGGAAGAAGAAAGACTTGCAAAGGAGAAAGCTGCAGAAGAAAGAGATTTCCAAAATCTTCTAGCAGAGCAGGAAAAAGAAAGAATAATGCAAGAGCAAGAAGAAGCTGAATTGATGCTAAGATTGGCTACTGAAGATGAGCAAGCTGAAAGGGAGAGACAAAGAAAGATAGCTGAAGAAGATGAGCTTCATGCAAGATTGAATCAATCTCCAACTCCATCTGAGAGAGAAAAGCTAAAAAGAATTGTTGAGGAGGATGCAATTCGTGCTAAGGAGATGGAGAATGAGGAGATTCTGGATGACCTAGTTCGTCAAGGTTTGGTTAAGTCAGATGCTGAGCTTGCAATGAAGATGCAGGAAGATGACAAAATCATTCTCCAACAGCAAGCCAAAGCCAAGCCTGAGAAGAAGAAAGTGTCCAAATCCACAAGTGCCAAGCTAGCTGAAGATAGGCAGAAATATACCACCTATCTCAAGAACAAAGGCTACAGTGGTAGGTCACTAGGTCCTATGAAATTGGCTAACATTTTAGATCTTGTGAAGGAAGAGAAGAAGAATGAAGCCAAACGAAAATATGCACTTGCAAGAATATTGGAAAAGAAGAAGCAAGATGCAGACAAAGTCCTAAAGGCTGCCATTGCTACTGGCAGGAAGATTATACTTGAGCAAGAGCAAGTTAGTACTGCTCCTGCTGTGGATGAACCTGTTGAGAAGCACAAGAGAAAGAAGCTAGCATCCAAGGGGGTACATGGGCTGGCTAAGAAACAGAGAGTAGAAACATCTACTGCTCCAAGTGCAACTCAAGAAAGTCCAAATCCTGCTGAAGAAGAACAAGCTCTTATCAATCCTGAAGCAGATTATTCTTCATACATCAATAATGAAGAAGGACTAAGGTTTACTCCATTAGCAGTAAAACCTCCAATAATCATAGACTATCAGTTCCTTGGTGGGCAGATGGGAACTGAATATGAAGTTACTAGACAAGACAGATCAAAGAAAGTACTTCATGCCTTCCACTAAGCAATTAGAGACTTTGACATAGATGATTTGGAAAGAATGTACAAGATTGGAAAAGTTAAATTTTCTCATCAAAGAGGTCAATGCTCAGGTACGGATCTTGCTATGGATATTCTATGCGGATTGTTCGAACCAGAATACAAGAAGAAGAGTTCAGTATTCAAGAAAGGAGGTCCAAATAATCCAATAATCAAATGGTTCATTTATGAACGAAGTGGTGTATATTCACTTGTAAGAAGACATGGAGCCATGGAATTTTACTTGGTGGATGTTAAGTACCCACACACTTTGAAGACATTGGATGAAATGATAGAAGTCAAGTTGAATGGACTCCATGATTCAAGAATTTCTCATGAACTTATTTGGAGGATTCTGGTACAACGCATAGAAGAGAAGACAAAAGGAGAATCTGATTGGCAAAACAGATAGTTGTAATTAACTGTAAATAGTTAAACATGTTTTGTTAATGAAACAGTTAGTACGGTTGGAGCATGAAACCTGTACTTTTGATTAATCATAAAAGTTCAAGGTTAGGGGGAGATTGTTGGGTTATAACTTAGACAATACAGTTTAACCTATAAACAATACGCTTAACAACAAGAATAGTAACTTAAACGATTAATGCGGAAGACATTAAGAGTTACTACGGAAGAACAAGTTAGTGCGGCTGTCCAATCAAGTTACTACTGCTGATAGAGTTGCTACGGAATATAACAAGTTGATGCGGTCATAACAAGTTAATACGGAAGACCAACTTGCCATGCAAGAATAATCTAATTAGAGTTATAATTAGATTATATTTATGTTTCCTTTTGTAATTAGATATAGTTTCCTTATTCTAGATAATGATCGTTTTAGATAAGGATAGAAGATGTTTCCTAGTTTATCTAGGTCGGCCTCAAGTTCTATAAATAGATAGATCCTTGTATTGATAGAAACACGTTGTATTGATATAATTCATTAATACAATTGAGGCTTATAATTCGACTATATTCTGTTTGTTCTTATTGTTATTCGTATAACATTATATTGTTCGACAACTCGTTAATATTGAAGTGTTCATCCGCTGCTGAACTTCTTCAATAGATCACGATCTTAACGAAGGCAAACTGGTTAGTTTATATTAGCTAATCCGATCCTGACATGGTTCTATCACATATAATTTGCTTCATAAGATTAATAGTTTAACTCAAAGTGGTAGCTTTGTTTCTGACTATTATCATAAACTTAATTCCTTGTGGAAACAATTTGACTCATTAGTTAAACTTCCTGTCTGTTCATGTGCTGGTGCCAAATTGTTCTGTGATCATAATAATTTGATTAAACTGATGCAATTTTTGATGGGGCTGGATGACTACTCTCTCATACGTAGTAACATTTTAACAACGGACCCTCCTCCATCTGTTAAAACTGCATTTGCTATTGTGTCTAGAGAAGAATCTCATAGAGGTTCTTCTCAATCTTCTTCAAACAAAGGCCAAAACACTGTTTTTATAGCAAAAACGTTTGACACTAATAAGAATTTTAATGGGAATAATAATTTCAATAAAAAGTTTGAGAAGAGAGGTCCTAATCCAAACTTAACTTGCACTAAATGTGGTATGATTGGGCACACAATTGAGAGATGCTATGAGATAGTTGGTTATCCTCCAGGCTGAAAAAAGGGTTTTAAAAGTAAGTTTAACAATAACAATGCTTTGGTTGACAATGTGGCTTAAAGTGGTTCTATGTCCTTTACTAGTGACCAAATGGATAGAATTTTAAAACTTATCGGAGACAAGTCAGTCCCAGGAGGGGTTCATGCCAATATGGCAGGTATTTGTTTTCAAAACAACAATGTGTTCTTCAATTCCAATTTTCAAAATGTTTTTTGTTCCAACTCTCGCCTAAATCCTACTAAGTTTCATAATGGGTGGATCCTAGATTCAGGAGCAAACCAGCATATGACACTCTCAGATGAATATCTTGATAGTGTGGTAGATATTGTTGGTTTAAACCTGAAAGTAGGACATCCAAATGGAACTGATGCAAAAATTGATAAAATTGGAAATTTAAAACTCAATAATCACATTGTTCTTTATGATGTTTTAGTAGTTCCAGAATATAATGTAAACTTACTATCTGTGTTTAAGTTGGCTAAGGATAGTAACCTTTCTGCTGTGTTTAATAAACACAATTGCTTTATTCAAGACTCAACTCTAAATAATACCCTGGGGACTGGTAGTGTTTCCGATGGTTTGTATTATTTTAATATGGTTAGTAACGATAATTGTGCCTCTGTTAATAATGTGCTTAATTGTTTGTCGTTTGATTTGTGGCATAATAGACTTGGTCACCCTTCTGATCAAGTCTTAAATGTTCTAAAATCCTCCTTAAATATTGTAGAAAGTGCTGAAATCGTACCTTGTGATGTTTGTCATAAGGCCAAGCAAACCCGGGAACCTTTTCCTCTAAGTGACCATAAATCCAGTCACTTGGGAGACTTGGTTCATCTAGATTTGTGGGGTCCTTATAAAGTTACTAGCAAGGAAGGTTTCAGATATTTTTTAACTGTTGTCGATGATTACTCTAGGGCTGTGTGGTTGTATATGCTTAAAAGCAAATATGAGGTTTTTAACAATATTCTTGAATTTTATAATTTTATCAAAAACCAGTTTTCTAAAACTATTAAAGTTTTTAGAAGTGATAATGGTACTGAATTTGTCAATAACAAGCTGACTAATTTCTTTAATCAAAATGGCATTGTCCATCAAACCAGTTGTGCATATACACCACAACAAAATGGTATAGCTGAGAGGAAACATAGACATTTGTTAAATGTATCTAGATCTCTTATGTTTCAAGGGGGCATTCCCCTTTATATGTGGCTTGAGTGTGTTCTAACTGCTACCTATCTTATTAACATGACTCCTTCATCTGTATTAAATGGCAAATCCCCGTATGAATATGTTTATGACCACAAACCTAATATGTCCCATCTTAGGAGTTTAGGTTGTCTTGCTTATGCTACTGTGCTAAATAATACTGATAAGTTTAGTAGTAGGTCTCTTAAGTGTTATTTTATTGGCTATTCTAATTCTAAGAAAGGCTATAAATTGTATAGTTTTGATCAGAAGTGTGTATTATTTTCTAGAGATGTAAAATTCTATGAAAATATGTTCCCTTTTAAATCCACTAATGATGATCATCTAAACCTTCAAGCCGAGACCACTACAAACAATTTGAATTTTTTTGATAGCATGTAATCCATGTATAACCAACTTTCTAAAAGTCCCGATGATGAAGGGATGGGTACTGATGATGATGGTAGTGGCTCCGATTCATCCTCTCGTGACAGTTTTAAGGACTCAGCTCCTATAAATGAAACTGTTGCGGAGGAGAATACCACTGCAACACAATTTGATGAAAACACGGTTATCCCTGAGGGCAACATTTTTCAAAATATTGATGAAAACTTGATAAATGAACCTGCTAATTCTAGAAAGTCTTCAAGAAAAACAAATGTTCCTAGAAAGTGGGATGACTATATTTTAGGGGGGAAACACAAATATGGAGTTGATAAGGTAGTTAGTTATGCTTGGCTAAATTATGATGTTGCTTGTTTTGTTGCTAACTTGAATAAAAGTATTGAGCCCAAGTCGTTTAGAGATGCATGTTTAGATCCTAACTGGATAAATGCCATGAACACTGAAATGGAGGCGTTACTTAGAAATAATACTTGGGAGGTCACTGAAAAACCAGTTAATAAAAATATTGTTGACTGATAAAAATATTGTTGACTGTAAATGGCTTTTTAAGATTAAGTATAAGTCTTCAGGTGAAATAAAGAGGTATAAGGCCCGGTTAGTTGCTAGGGGCTTTAGCCAAAAATATGGCATCGATTATGAGGAAACATTTTCTCCAGTTGTGAAAATGGTTACTGTTAGATGCATGATTACTATAGCTGTTTGTAACAAATGGTCTTTATTTCAACTTGATGTCAATAATGCTTTCCTATATGGGGATCTGGATGAGGATGTTTACATGTCTTTGCCTGAAGGGTATTTTGATAAGTCTGATAATCGTGTTTGTAAACTGAAAAAGTCGTTATATGGTCTTAAACAAGCCCCTAGAAAATGGAACGAAAAATTAACGGCCAATTTATGTGAATACGGTTTTGTCCAAAGTAAATTTGATTACTCACTTTATGTGTTGACCAAAGATGTTATTCATGTTATGTTGTTAGTCTATGTGGATGATATTATCATAACTGGTAATTCTATTGAGGAAATTGATGTTGTAAAGCGGTTTCTTAATTCTAAATTTATGATTAAGGATCTTGGTGCCTTAAAATACCTTCTTAGAATTGAATTACTTGAAACTGATTTGGGTGTTTGTTTATCTCAAAGAAAGTACTGTCTTGTATTACTAGATGAATTTGGGCTGTTAGGTTGCAAACCTGCTACTACCCCATTAGATGCAAATGTTCCTGTTTTGTTTGACAAAGTGGGTAGTAAATCTAGTGATTTGTTGGCCAACATTTTTGTGTATCAAAAGCTTGTTGGGAAATTAATATACTTAACACTTACCAGACCAGACATTAGTTTTGTTGTGCAAAATCTGCCTCAGTTTATGCATGCTCCTACTCAACAACATTTTAATTTAGCACTTAGAGTACTTAGATACCTTAAAACTGCTCCTGGTCAAGGAATTCAGTTATATGGGTCTAATAGTGTTAAGTTATCTGTGTATGTTGATTCTAACTGGGGCAAATGTAAAATTTCTAGACGCTCTGTTACTGGTTTTTGTGTTTACATTGGAAATTCTATTGTGTCGTGGAAAAGTAAAAAGCAGCCAACGGTCTCCAGGTCTTCTGCTGAAGCAGAGTACCGATCCATGGCTGCTGCTACTTGTGAAACCTTGTGGTTAATAAACTTGTTGCATGATACAAAAATAACTGATTTAACCCCTGTTGATTTCTCTGCGATAACAAAGCCGCAATGATGATTGCGAATAATCTTGTATTCCATGAGCGGACTAAGCATTTTGAGATAGATTTGCACATTGTACGTGAAAAGGTCTGTTCTGGGGTACCGAAGTTAATTAAAATCGAGTCAAATGAGCAACTTGCCGACATCTTTACAAAGGGACTTCCTCCTATTCAACACAACTATTTGTGTAACAAGTTGGGGTTGTATAATGCCTTTAAAGTTAGGACTGATGGAGGATGTTCAGAAGACATTAACGAACGCAGTCCTAACTTGAATAAATAACGTCTTAACTTAGTTTGGTTTTGTGCAGTTAATGTCAAGGGACTGAAAGTGTCAATTGATGAAAGATTGGTGCTGTTTTATTCTATAAGTTGAGGCTTGGAAGCTGAAGGTCTAGGAGGTCATTTAAAGCAAAGTTCAAGGGTGTTTGTGTAACTATCTAGTATATAATGCTCCTTTACAGCCGCTAGGTCAATTTGCTCATTCTCATTTTGTCTATCTCTCTACACTGTATTCTCTCTCTAAACATATAATTAGGGTTTCATTTTGTAACCTTAATTTAGTATTCAATATTGTTTACAATCAATTGATTGATTGAGTATTTGTCTTGTAAGTCTTAATATTGTTCCGTTATTGATCTTAATAAGAAGATTGAGTGATTTTGTGTTTCGGTATTGGTTCGTTATTATCATATTATCAGTTTTTCACAGTTAAGGAGACCCAAATCTTACTATCCAAGCTACACTTCAGGGACACACTTGTATGTTATTATGACTCTAAACAAGTTGAGTTCATATGAACTTTCTAGTTTGATAGGGTTTGAGTTCGATTTAAACGAACTTTTGTCTGTCTCGTTACATAAAATAGGCAGTTAGTTACACCGGTAGTTCTTATTGTTGTATTAATAAGTTTTAAAAACCATGTCATACATTTTTGTCAAATTTAAAATATAATTTCGATAGTCCTTAAAACAGGTTAAACAACTAAAATATATTTGAAATTGGTATTTTAGTCATTTTACATGGTGTAAAGACTATCCACTTTATGTTTCAAAGACTATAGAAAGATATGGCGTAACTTTTAACACTAAACATGGAGTTTAAATATAACTAGAATCAACATTCGTGAAACTTTACTCGTTTATAACCCTAATTTGAACAAGAAACACTGATTAGTTGAATTAATTAGAAATGAGTAAGTTAGTTGGGAGAATAGAATAAGGTAATTGGGTAACCATGGTGGAATTGAATCAAGGAAATGGGGTTGCTTTCACAAATTAAGGGGGTGTAGTCAAACTTTGAAATTTGATAATATTTCTTTTCCACTTTATGCCCTTCAAACAAAGAGGACCACTTTAAAGTCTTCATAAGGTATCAAGCACGTCTCAAGGGTTTTCTTTGGGAAAAATTAAAAGTATAACAAAGAGTAGTAGGATTGGGCTTTTTTTAGGGGGTGGGGTGTAGGTGGCATCAAACTTTCAACACAATTGACAAAAGTTTACATACATTATGTTAAAAGAAATACACTAAAGTGTATTTGTGTTGAGTGTAACCAACTCCCACTTCAATTCCTTATTGGATAAACTTTCTTTGTATAACATTTAGAATAGGAAGTTTAATATACATAGAGATGCTCATACAACTTGGGGATGTTTGTCTCGGCTTATTTAACCGGCTTATGAGATTATAAAATTTTTTATAAGTTCATAAGCCCATTTTTTCCGGCTTATGAGCTTATTGAGCTTATGACTATAAATAAGTCATAGACTCAACTTCATAAACTCATAAGCCGGAAAAAATGGGCTTATGAGCTTATGAAAAATTACATAAGCTCATAAGCCCGTTTAATAAGCCGAAACAAACAACCCCTTGATTCACTATTTCTATAAAGTTGATTTACAACTTTACATATCCGAGTAGATTTATACCATAAAGCGAGTAAATATATTTGAAGTAATGAAAAAGTTTTCGACTTCATGTTTTTTTCAAATTTGTCTTTTTCCAATATCTTAAATTAGGATATTGTAGGAACTTAAGCGAGGATACATAAGAAACATGAAAAAAAAGTGGTTCACTACTTTTACAAAGTTTATTCTAAATTGTTTTACATAAATTAAGTCTATAAAATTTCTTACTTTATTCGAACTCTACACATAGTATGATAAAAAACAAATCTCTACTTAATCACGAGTTTTTCTGTACTTAATATCCAAGTATGAAGTATGGTATTTCTATGTTATGTTGTCTGCTAGTTGAGTTTGTAAGGGATACATAGTTGACATAGAAGTAGACTACAAAAAGTAATATGCCTACCTCACGGTTATGTTTGTCATACGTTTATTTGGGGCTTAAATAAACCTTATTTGGGGTTTGAGTTTTTTTTTCTTCCAAATAAACCTTGTTTGATTGAAGCTTATTTTTAAAGTTTTTTAAAAAAAATAAGCTACTTCAAGTAGTTTGGACTTATATAATGGTAAATTACATAAATACCTCTTACAAAATTTGTCTTATTATACTATTATATAGTTTTTAGTCATTTTACATTTTTAAACTTCAATTTCAATTAATTTTCAAACATATTTACGAAAAATAAAAGTTACAACTTTCGGCTCTAAATAAAAACACAAACTATCTCCAACTACAAGAAAATTTTAACAAACGTACCCTACATAACACTCAAGAATTTTCAACAAATTTAGGCTCTAATTCAATAATCATAACTAGCCCCCAACAATGACATATTGATATGACAAAACCTACTATGATATATAACGAATTTGTACGTATATATGATTGTGACATTTCTTATGTCTAAATTCAAACTTATGATATTTTTTAAATATATATGTTTTAATATTTAATGGTAGATGATAGTTGATGTAGACGCCGTACGTGCCATTTTTTGTATGATAGTAACTTTAATTTGATGTTATCTTTGTTTTAAAATAAGATTAGCTCGTGTGTCTTACTCTGTGAATCCTATAAGTTGAATTTTTCCCACTAATAAATAATTATGTTTTCTATGCCGACATGTTTTGAAAAATTAATAACTAAGATTCTAGATTTTACTTTATTTGTATTTATCCAAAGTCGAAAAGTGATTAAGAGTCCTTAACTATCGTCGTCTAAGTGTATTCAAGAGTGTTGAGAGCGTTCATTCATTCGTGATACTTGGTGATTGACAAAAAAAGAATGTTGTATTCAGCCACTAAGCATCTTTATTCTTGTAATCGGTCTAGAAATAGTTATTTAGAAAGACATATACAACACATATAATAATCTTTACTTTTATCGCAATTGAGACCTAAGTTCAAAACATCTTAGTTAGAGGGTCATTCAAATACATCTAAACTTAAACCCCTATTCAATAGAACTGTTTTCCTTTAAAACATTAGTTAGACTATTGTTTTGTCGAGTTCATTCTAGCTATGATTTTCGATCCCAAATTTACTTAATATTATGAAAGAATAATATTTGTTTTTGTTTTTTAACTTTTGAATATATAACAAAGAGTTAATTACATAAACTGTCTAATGTTTATTTAAAATTATGGATTTTATCTTTAAAATTAAAAAGTTATATAAATCGTCCATTTTTATAAACTAGTTATATTTTTCGTCCCTAATTTTCTAATGGACACTCATTATTGGGGACAAACCTTAGAGACGAAATCCGTAGACGTCTAGTCGAGGTAAACTTTAAGAACGAAAAATATAATTAATTTCTACAAATCGATGATCTATAAAAAAATTTAAACTTATAAATAAAATCAATAATTTAATATTAAACTTATGTAATTAAGTCTATAATAAAAACCCAAGGAAACATATGGAAATGGTATGATTGTATGGTATGTATAAAGGTACAAAATGATAGTATGTGTATGTGTGTGGGCATGGAGGGTTTTGTAGGGTGTAGAAGTAGTACCACTCTACTTATTACTTATGTTATATTTAAGTTTATTGCACGAGGACGAGATGGCGGGGCACGGAGCTCATGACTTTGGTTTCTAACCCCCACTTATAATTTTTACTATTACTATCAAAATTAATCAATTAAATTTGTATTAGTGTTTAAACATGCACATAATTAACATACATATATGTTAAGCTATATTTAATAAACAAAGATTTGTCATAAAAAATTGAAATTTGCACTTATATAAATTTTGTTTGTTTGATATAAATTCAAAAAAATAATAAACTACTTGAATAAATTTATAAAGGGTCCATGCTTTAATTATAAATTTTTTTTTGTAACTATTTTAAAATATTAAGACACAACTATAACTTCAATCATAAAGTGTATAGTTCAAGCCATGAACTCGAACTAGCTTTATCAAATACTACTTTGTAGTTGATACGGTGTTTATCATTCATAGGTTTCAAAAACCATTATCGCGTTTTTCGGTTATTAAAGAGAACAAAAGATAGTAGCTATATACTAATAATTAAAATAAAATGAAGTGAAAAATGATAAAAATTAAAGTAAATATGAAAACATGAATGTTACCTCATATTTATCGGATTAAATGTATAATTTTGGAGTAGAAAACAACACAAACACGAGCAAGGTAAAAGCTCTTCCTATAAAGATATTGATGTGACCTTGATAAAGAGTGATCACAAGGAGGTTTTGAATCTTGAACCTCATACTTTTTATGATAATCATATTTTTTTGTTTTTCGATTTTTATTTTTCACAAACTCTAAAACAAAAAAATACACAATTATTTTATAATGTAGAAAATATTTTGGAGTTAAAATTAATATCTAAAATACGATAGTTTAAAAATTAACACTAAATAATGAATATCAGAATAAAATAATGATAATTGAGAAAGCAACTTATAATTGGTGAATAATATATTTGAACATAAACTATTTGATAGTATATTAATATATTTATATTTTCTAAATCATTTTTATTTTTAATAATATATAACTAATTTAAACATGAAATAACAAATTAACCAGGACTAAAATAATTACTAAGAATGAAAAACTTGATATTTACGTTAAAAAAAGAAATGATGAGTGTGTGTGATTTTATTAAAGGGCGGGATTTGCGCAAAGAAACAAGGCTGATTGTTCTGTGGACCCCATCAGTTCCTTTTCTTTATTTTTAGTAATTAGTATACGTATTCATCATAATCACGGGTTTACCAAATATTCCCCACACGTATATATATATGTCATTATTATAAATACGGGTGTTATTCGGGTCAACCCGATCCTAATAAGCAACTTTCGGGTCGGGTTTATTCGGGTTTTAACTAAAAAAATGTAACCCTAACCCGACCCTAATAAATGTTCGGGTTTTAGGGTTCGGGTCGTTTTCGGGTCGGGTCCAAAAGGGTCGGGTTATTTCGGGTCCGAGTCCACAACAATTAAAAAAGTTTAAAAAATCTACAATAAACATATTGCATATAGCAAATGTAAAAAGCAAATATATTGAAAGAATTCAAGATGAATAGAACCAAACAAAGCACATGATATATATAGGCTAGAAGTATGAAAAAGTTTCATACCTGAAGCGATTTGGGACAACTCTTCATTTATTTTCCCTACTTTATTTGTCCCACATCGCTTAAGGTATGAAACTCTTTCATACCTCTAGCCTATATATATCATATGCCTTTGGTTTTCCCTATTTTAGTTGTCCCACATCGCTTCATGTATGAAACTCTTTCATACTTCTAGCCTATATATATCATATGCCAGGGTGGATATTATTTAAGAAAAAGATTATTTATTCAAGATTTCGGGTTAAACGGGTCAACCCGAAACCCGAATTTTGAGATAAAAGCAACCCGAAATCCGACCCTATAAAGAATCGGATCTCTCGGGTCGGGTCAAATCAACCCGAAACTTGAATACAACCCGACCCTAATATGCTTATTCTGGTTCGGGTCGGGTCTGTCGTGTTCGGGTTTTTTTGACACCCCTAATTATAAATGTCTACACAAATTGAACATCTATGTAACTATGTTATTTTTTTTTTTTGGTTGACAAAGTTTTTTATTAAACATCAAAAGACGTATGAAAATATATTAAAATTAGGTAATAAGTTGAAACACTAATAATGTCTATTCGACTACATAGTTCAATGTATTTAGTTTTAAAAAGAAAAACATTTCAAAGGTTTGGAAGTCCACGTATTCTAATCAAGTTTTCGGCAATTGTTTCTGTTGGCATTCCAAAGATATAAAAGACTTTTAATTGTTGGGAAAATGTCAGATTTTAAGATAGTCTCCTTTCATTTATAATAATATGAAATTAGATACAAGTTAAGGATGTTTTTTTTAACACTTTTTAAAGAACATGACATTTGCTTCATAAAGTTGATGAAAAATTATTCACAAAATACATTCGTATACATTGAACAACTTTTTATATATTAACACTAACAATATTCATAGATTTATCAAATAAACTTTTTTATTTATTAACACTAACAATATTCATAGATTGGATTTTTTCAAGCTTAACTTAATTGATAGTCATTTTGACGATATCGACGGAAAGAGATATATATATATATATATATATTTTTTAACTATATCATGTAGTTTGCGAGTGGGTTCGTTGCACGTTTCCATGTAACAAAAGATGATTACCTTTTATGTATTTTAAGGGAAAATGCAAAAATAATAATAATATAGGTAATGATAATTGTTTGGCCGAAAGTATTTTATAAAATAATTAAAGGTTCATAAAGGAATGTGAAAATCGTGATTAACATGCATAGATTAGGTGTGCCAAACACTGAAAGGGGTTAAACGTTGGGCCTTACAAACAAACAGCCCAATACTTATAGTTGGATTAGATATGAAAGTTAGGATAAACACGTTTTGTTCTTAATTAATATCCAAAACAATGATTTTTACAAACTTTAATAAATTATCATACAATTGAAAATCTTCTAAATGTTTAACGCTATAATGACACGGCATTTTTTGTCGAATTTAGGGATATTCGCGGCTAGTTAGTTGTCACTTGATATAACTTTGGTCCGTTTGTGCATGGACGACTCAAACAATTCGAGAATTTCTTTTCTAAATTGAGACTTTTAAATTGATGTCCATAAATATAAAACAAAGAGAAATAACGACTAATCTTACAATAAGTAATTTTATGTAAAATTTTCATTTTCATTTTTCAAATTGATTTAGAACATCATTTATTGTAAATAACAATTATCACAAAATTAACTCGTAAAAAGGTCTAACTAATAAATAAATTGTGGAAAATAGTTTTTAAAAGTGATAAAGAATACAAAATAATGAGTTAGACCTTTTTTCAGACCAAACACTACCTAAATCATTTTACAAAAGATTGATTCATCAGGTAAACCGGGGCAATTTGAACTGACACTAGTCTTTTCAGATGATACACATACAACAAGCGGTTGGCAAACTAGGCCGCTAAGGAATACTTGTTTCTATTCTCATCAAAGTTTTTCCTCTGACACTAGCAACGAGCGAGAATAATAAAATAAAAAATAAAAAACTAATAAGTAAGTAAAAGTGAAAAAAGAATTAGGCAAGTCAATGGTCAATAATTGATGACTAGGCTTTCATTCCTTTCCTGTCTTGTTTGAGTGGTCTCAAATTCATATCAACACAACTTTTGACCAAAACACACAGGAATTGAGGGATTTCTAAATCAAGGTAAATTTCACCTAAATTTTCATTTTACCAACTACAGTATTTTAGTATCATTTGAAGCAGTATAGTCATTTAATAGATGATTATGATTATGATTATGATAAACATGTTTAAGTTAATAAGTATCATCTTAAATGAAGTTGTTTTTATGCAGGAATTGTATATCAGACACTGATTTATGAAATTATGTTTCATAGAATTAGCCATATATTAACCTATGAGAAAAATAATAAAAAAACAATGTCAAAGTTTGTATGCTAATCTTTTATTAGATATAAGGTAACATCTTTGGTTGTGATTCATTTATTGTTATCTGTAATTCATTTTTGTATTTCATTATTAGTACAAAATCAAGTAGAACACCAAATTATGATTTTGCTATAATTATGTTTATGGTTAACGTAGCCTAATACCATGGTTTAGTGAGGACTTTAGAAAATAAGTTTCCAAATAAAAGGAGCTACAACTTCTAGCCTCATTTACATCAAACACACCGTAAACTAATTAATGAATAATACCCCTGTGTTAACAAGAATTATAGTAATTTGGAATTGGATAAATTTTTATAGAAAATGCGGAGGGGTTTAAGGTTTGTTTCTAACCACGTGCATTCCTGTTGGGAATGAGCAAAAAGTACCATGATACTGGTATCGTACCGATTGTACTCGGTACTAGAATTAAAAAAAACCACAATAGTGGTTCGGTACAAAACGAGTACAAAGGTGAACAAAAGTATAACGATATCGGTATCAGTACGAGCCGGTACCGGTTGTATACAATACTATTTTCGGTACTAAGATTTTTTTCAAAAACAAACCGATACCAAGTAGAAAGATATCGATTACCCCTAATTCGTGTTGAGGCCTTATACTAGTTTTATTAAGGTAGTTTCAGATCCATTCAAGTAGAATAAAAGAAGATAATATTGTAGGTGGAAATGACAAAATTGTGATGAAGAAAGTAGAAAATAAAAAAGATTAGTATATGATGATGATGATCACAATGCACACATTCCAAGATGATAAAATATTTAACTCTTGTGTGCACCCATCCTTATAAATCACCAAAAATGGGACATTACAAATGATCACAATTTTTCCTCTTTTTTTGACTTATGATCATCAAATAATGCTCTAGTTAATCATCAATCTCCTTTCGTATCAGGGTCTAATCTGTTCCACACCTTTGATTCTCTACAGTTTCCGTTAACTCGCTAAAGGTAAAACATCGTCCTTTTTTTCAATTTCGATACAGTTTATATTCTGCTTTTTAACGTTTCAGTACGATTGTTAGAGTACCAATCACACTTTTATGTTTAACTGTTTCGATTTAATACTACTTATGATATGGTTATATGTATAGAATATAGACTTTTGGCGACTTTAAACATGTTTGCCGTGCAGTTTAGCTATATTTTTATTAGACCCATTTAATATAGAACACAACTCAATTCTACTCGTTTGTAAGTAAACAAGTCGAATATTGTCACTGAGCTAGTTTTGGAGACAATAGAAGTAGGCTTTCATCAATATCATCTCTAATACTACTAGTGATTCGTCTTGTCCAAATCGACCGAGAATCTAAATAGCTTTTTTGTATTTAATAGTCAAACTTAGGTCACATGGCCATTTTTTTGTTATCATGTTTGTCAAGAGTAGTGAAATATGTTTATGTAATTATGGCAGGAAAAGATCATGTCTTCCTTTGCTACAGCTGAAGTTTGTGATGCAAATGCATCCCATTTAGTAAGTGGCGATCTCCGAGCCCTGGCTCCAGTGTTCAAGATTTATGGTCAGTGCCGAGCTTTCTCTGGACCAGTAGTCACACTCAAAGTGTTTGAAGACAATGTGTTGGTTAGAGACCATCTCGAGTCCAAGGGTGAAGGTCGGGTTTTAGTCATTGACGGTGGTGGAAGCATGAGATGTGCACTTGTGGGTGGCAATCTCGGCCAATTGGCTCAAAACAATGGGTGGGTTGGGATTGTGGTCAATGGTTGCATCCGTGATGTGGATGAGATCAATGGGTGTGATATTGGGGTTCGGGCATTGGCTTCTCATCCACAAAAGTCGAATAAAAGAGGCGTTGGTGAAAAGGGTGTGCCGGTTCATATTGGAGGAACCTTGATCCATGATGGGGAATGGTTGTATGCGGATAGTGATGGTATCCTTGTGTCGAGAAATGAGATGTCTTTATGAGATCAAAGTTTATATCCACACACTATATCCTCTGGGAATTGGCAAATGTTCAGTGTTCTTTTCGTAGTACTTGTAATAAAAAATAATACGATCTGAGGATTTTATGTTGAATAAGAATCAGGGTTATACCTAATTTGGCAAGTAGTTAATTTTATGTAGTAGTGTTCGGGCTGGTTAATCGGGTTATTCATTTCTGGTTAATCTGATGTTACCATATCCCTCAATCCACCTGTTAAGTGAATCTATGTAAGGCAGCTGAACTGACTACCCGAATATCAGCAGTGCCAGCAAATGAAGTTTAGTGGCATGTAAACACGACTTTGTTGGAAAAGTAACGTCAAATAAAAGACCCTTAAACACGAATCTTCTTCTAAGATAAATTATTGTTTGATCAATAATGTAGAATTGTTAATTAATTTAAATGACTCTTTAACATAAAGTAATGCATCAACTTCATCATTTAGATTCTCATCAAACTGTTTTTCTCTGGCGAATTTCACGCCTTTAAAAGAATACCGAATCGATTTCAAGGACAATTTCTCAATCATTTGTCACATAAGAAAAACATGGATCTCTAAACTCTTTAAACAAATAAATCAACCCTTTCACTTCCAAAATAGCAACATCAATAATTATATCTTTAGATTGTAACTTTTTGCTTACCAAATTAATGGAATATAAGATTTCAAAACAAATTACTATTACTACTAAAAACTCAAATCACCAAGTTCTTTTGTTCTTAGAAACTGAACTTCACTTCTTGTTCTAGTATCATCATCTTTTTCTGCAATTTTAAGTAAAATTTGTAATTTCGAAAATTGATATCTTATAGCTTTAACACTTTTAACACCCCAAACCGACACATGTGAACAAGTAGAGTATACGAGGGCGCTTGGGAGAACATGGACTTTTCCGACAAGTGATAGACAGCGATTTAAGAATTAATCCTTGAACATTATCTTTCAAAATTTCTCATATCTTTATAGAATTGACAAATATTGTGTAAATTCTCCGAAACCCTATTGAATGATATATTATTTTAAAGTTAAAGTTATTATACTAAGACACCTAAAAGTTAAAGACCGTAAAAAAGCGATAAGCATATGCGGCGGCACATGTCGCACATGCTCAAATCATCCATAGATATTAATTCGAGGTTATCGACTTATCAGGTCCGTGGATGCAAACGCTCCAATCCGAATATATATAAATACTATTTTCTAATTACAAAATTATTTTAAATGCATATTAGGACCGATTTTGGTTCAAATATTTTAATATTATATATACTGCACATTTATATATATATATATATATATATATATATATATATATATATATATATATATATATATATATATGGAGAGGTTCTTATAAACCAAAACTTAAAATAAAATAAGTAAAAAAATATGAAAAAAATAATTATTATATGTGTAATTTTGTATTATGTTTATTTATTCAACTATAACAAACTTTAAAAAAGCAAGTTTTGATATGCATCAAAATATATGTCGTTTAAGGATTGTGTATCAAATTCTTTGTTTTTGTGTAGTAAATATTCAAATTTGATCCACAACGGTAAAACTACCCATTTTATGATTACAACAAAACTTCGTTTTTTAAAGTTTGAGAAATGGTTAAAATGAACGATAATCCAAAATATCTAACGTTATAAATTATTTTTTAATTTTTTTTACTTATTTTACCTTAAGGTTTGTTTTACAAGAACCAACCTCTATATATATATATATATATATATATATATATATATATATATATATATATATATATATATATATATATATATATATAGAGTTAGGATCTAATAAAAATGGGTTAAAAATAAAAAGGATAGGGAGTGATATGGTGTTGACACGTGGCACGGAAAAAAAATAATCCTATTATTATATCAATAAGGGTATAATGGTCATTTTAACACCACACTTAAATACCAAATTTCTCTCATTTTTCATCATCTTCATTACATCAAAACCCTAACCCTATGGAGAGCCACCACTGCCGCCACCACTACTGCCACCACTGCCGCCACCACTGCCGCCACCACCGAAGCCGCCGCCACCACCACCGCTGAAGTCGCCGCCACCGATGCTGAAGCCACCATCAAGATCCGGCGGCCGTGATCCGCTGAAGTCGCCGCCACCGCGCGCCACCACTGCTGAAGTCGCCGCCACCGCGAGTTTCCGGCGAGCTTCATCAGATTTGCTTCATCCGGCGCCTTCTTCACCGGCGAGCTTCCGGCGAGCTTCATCAGGCGAGTTTACGGCGAGCTTCATCAGGCGAGTTTCCGGCGAGCTTCATCAGCTCTGCTTCATCCGGCGAGCTGACGATTTGATTTTTATGCACATTGATTTTTTTTTATGCACATGTTTATTTTATGCACATGTTTTGTTTTGGTGCACATGTTTTGTTTTGGTGGATTGATTTCCGGTGAATTTTCCGGCGACGAATATGTTTTGTATAAAAAAACTTACGTAAAATCAATACACATGTTTATTTTGATAAAATCGATGCACAATAAAATCGATGCACACGTTATTGATAAAAGTTATGCAGAGAGATTCAAAAAATGAGTAATCTAGTAAAATGAAAAAAAAAAAAAACATATTTATGCTAATTATGAAAATGGCAAGAAAGTTTGAAAATATTACAAAAATGCCACCGCGTTGACTTTTTTAAAACTTCTTTTTGTTGACTTTTTGTGTGGCTAGGAATCCTTCCTACACTTTTTATTTTAAAATCTTTTTACAATATCCTCACCATATATATATATATATATATATATATATATATATATATATATATATATATATATATATATATATATATATATATATATATATATATATATATATATATATATATATATATATATATATATATATATATATATATATATATGGACTGATTCATGCGAGAATAGAGGTGTCATTTTCGGGTTTGACCATAACCCGAAACGGGTTTGAAACCGAACCGGGTTCTGGTCAAACATACCAAACCGGTTTCGGGTTCAACCCGGTTCGGGTTCAATCGGGTTTGAGGTTCAAAAAACCCAACCTTATGGAAACCGGTTCCAAACCGGTTGCGAGGGACGCCCGTCCCATTTTTTGGACTCCCGTCACAAACATAGGCTGCTTCCATATCTGCTTCAACAGCCAAATAATCCACACACACACAACAAGAACAATGGATGCTTCCATATCTGCTTCAACAGTAGGTCTCCTTTCTTCCCCAAATCAATTCATTTCACCTAAATCCAAGCTTTCTCAAACCCTAAGTTTCTCCAATTCCACCGCTCTAAATTTCCAATCGAAATCACTACGCTCCGCCGTGTCATTCCGGCAATCAACTTCTCGCCGGAGTAATGCATTCCTTTTCAGAGCTGTAAGTAACTAATGTATTATTAAAGAGATTATTAGCCTAAAGAAGCTGTTATAAAGGGTGTTTGGGGATTGCTTATTTTTTATATGATTATATGGTTTATTGTGTTTTTTATATGATTATATGATTATATGGCTAGAATTTCGAACCGGGTTCAACCCGGTTTCCCAACCCGGTTTCCCTCAACCCGGTCTCAACCCGATTTGATCCTGGAGTTCTCGAACCGGTTCCAAACCGGCGGGTTTGGTCAAACCCGAACCGGTTTTGGTCAAACCCGGTTTGGACCGGTTTCGGTTTCGTTTTTTTTTTTCGGTTTCGGTTTCGGTTTTTTTCGACACGACTATGCGAGAACTCTTATTTCTGCGAGAACTGCGAGAACTCTTAAAAAACGTGTCAATTAACATGTAATTATGTCTATTGACATATAAAAACCATTAAATGTTAATAATCTAGTAAAAATATAAATGAAAAATTAAAAAAAATTGTATGAAATCACGCGTATTTAGAATTGTTCACATGTGAACGTTTTTTTTTCAAAAAATGAGTTCATATATGAACGCAATTTTTTTACGTTATTTTATATGATTTTTTTTTAGTTTTTGACGTTTATATTTACTTGATTATTAATCTCCAAAAGAGTTTGTATGTGAATGAACAAAGTGAAACGTGATTTAACACTTTTTGTGAGAGTTCTCACAGTTCTCGCAAAAAAAAAAGAGTTCTCGCATGAACCATTCACTATATATATATATATATATTCTAAGCCGAACTTGGCTTGTGATATATTTGGAGCTCATTTGTAATGCGTGAGCTCAAACCCAAACTCGATAAAAGATCGACTCGTTTACAGCCTTATCATGGGAAACCAAATAGATACCGATTTCAAAATAAACAACAGTTTTCTTTCAAGGAACTGTTGTGTCTATAGCTACAAGAAAAATCGTGTGTCCACTAAAGAAGCCGTCTTTTGGACAAAACGATGTTATATTGTCGAATGAACTCCTGTGTAGTAGTGATCATATACCAACGCCATAACATTAAGCACTTTATTGTGTACAGAGAACGATAGCTATATATGAAACAACAAGTGACCAATTCCGACAACATCTATTTGATGATTAACATGTGAAGATATCAATGCCATCGTAAAACAACATTTTCATGAACACAACATATAAATAAATTACAATCCATTGATACAAAGTGTACAATACATTAATTATAAACAAATCGAAGAAAATTTTGTTATACATACAAAGTTCACACACAAGACCAATCGAATATGCACAAGGAGATTGAGTTGATTAACAACATTACGGGAAGACATTTCATATCGACACACTGTTCGGTATGCCCCTTCCAGTAAGTCCTGTTTCGCTAGTGGGGTAGAGGAGAGTGTATGGCACCTTTACAAGTCCATTCCTGTTCTTCAACCTCTCATCTTTGTTCATCATCGTAATTCTTTCCTCAGTTTCCTTTAGTTTCTTGCCAAATTTATCAAACGCTTTCAAAGGTTCCGCGTCCATGGTCCACTCTGGACACTCTCTTTGCCCGAGGTAGATCTCATCTGATGTATGCCTTGACAATATCTCTATCAACGAAACACTCAGAAGTGATTGAAGTTGAGGAGTGACAGTTTTCAGGAACGCTTTCTTGGGATCCTTTTTAAGCTCCTCATACTCGGGGGTGTTTGGTTCAGGCATAAGCCTACGAGTTAGCGTTGGACGATTAAGGGGGAAACCACCATAAGGGTATTGCCCAAAGTTTACAGCTGCATGAAGAGCAGAAGACACCCATATGATTATGGTACAATTGTCAATAACATTTTGAACAGAGCTCATTGTGGGCCACCATGGCTCGTTTTTCAAGTCGCCATGTCCCTTTTCCCGTAGTTCCTTCCACCATGATTGGAGTTCAACATCCTTTTGCACCATCTCATCACTTTCGTAATAAAAGTTACAATAATCTCTAACCCATGTTTTAATGGCAGACCAAATCTCAAGCCCGTCTACAGCATATGGGTAATCTTCAATCGTTAAACGAAGTCCATGAGGTGAATTCGAGTCCTCAACTGCCATCCCCCTATATATTCAAATCATTTTGTCAGTTAAGAGTTAACATAAGTAACTATTGTTTATACTAATTTAGTAATCTATACTAGCTTATTGACCCGCCTAATATACGGAGTATTATATTAAAAAATATATAATGTTAACAAAGAACATATAACTTATATAAAAAGATTAATAGAAAACTATTCGTCATGTAAACAAAATGATTATGTTAGCAAATATGAAGTTAAATAAAACATTTACTGTGTAATTCGGAAAAAACCTTATTAAAAATAAAATAATTATAATATATAAAAAAACTAAAAATATTACGTAAATAGGACGATAAAAAAACATAAGATTTTTTTATATAATATGTTTTCCGTTTTTATGCAAAATACTCGTAAAACATTAAAATAATTTTTTTTTCTTTTTATAATATATAGAAAAATTAAAAATATTTGGTAAATAGGACAAAAAAAAAAAGAATATTACGTAAATAGGACGAAAAAAAACATAAGACTTTTTTATATAATATGTTTTCCGTTTTTACGCAAAATACTCGTAAAACAATAAAATATTTTTTTTTCTTTTTATAATATATAGAAAATTAAAAATATTGGGTAAATAGGACAAACAAAAAGAAAAACATAATATTTTTTTATATAATATATGTTTTCCGTTTATATGCAAAACACCCGTAAAACAATAAAATAATTTCATTTTCTTTTTATACTAAAAATGTGTATGTGTTTGAAGAAAAAATATGTTTTGTATTTTTTTAGAATTAATTTAAAATACAATTGTTAGATTATTTAAAGTAGAAAGGTTAATTAGTTTTATTTAATCAATACTATTAAAAATAAGGATTAAATTATTTAAAGTAAATAGGTTAAAGTGAAATTATTAATGCTGATATCATCAAAATGATCTAATGGTTCAAATTAAAGTTGGATTTCCATCTGATGGTTAACACTTTACCAAGTGACATTTTAGGCCTCTCTTTTATTATATATTAAGATACTTCTCGTTCTTTTTTCGAGAAAAAAAAGATTCATGCTAAAATTTCAAAATCTAGTAGAAGAAGCATATACCTCAATACAAGGTCTCTGGGAAGAGCATGATTGGTGAAATTCCAACCTTTGTATATCTTGGAAGACAATTCCATCGAATATTTCCCGGTAAAAAAGGTTCTTTCAAGAACACCTTCAGCATTGATCAATATATTTCTAGCAGTGGCATTGATGTTCATTGTATCACGGAAATGAGGGTGGAGAAGCTTGTTAATCGGATGGAGCACACTTAGTTGCCTATTTGTTGCTATCACAAATGGTTCAATAACGGCATGTGTATTCAACCTGAAAAGTATAAATTGGATATCGATGGTTTAGTAAAAACGTAGACAAACAATTATTATAATGCGTTCTTTAAGAGTAATTAAATCTACCAATGACTGATGAGTTGATGAACACCAGAATCGTTCACAGCTACGTATGCTTTCGCTAACTTCCAAATTGAAGCTTCCACTCCATGTTCGGAAGGGGTGCACACTTTGCTAACAACACCAAGCTTTTCGTCGGTTGGATGAGGCAAGCTTAACTCAATGGCTATTGGTTTTAAAGTTCCATCATTTTGGAGAAAAAGTATCGTTCTTGTGGCATAAACCTTGCTGGAAGTTGAGTTTATTCGCTTCACATATGGCATCACTGAGTCATGATGATCCAATATAAATAGCTTATTCGCTTTTAGTACCTGCACGAATAGATAAATTGTTATATAACTAATATTACATACAAGTTCATCAGGTTTATAAATCAAGCTAAGGAAGTTACCTCGTCTACTTTCAAACCACCCAAATGTTCCTCTATGTGAATTGATCTTATAGAACTGTTTTGGTTACCGTATAGTTTGGCATCCAACTTGCTTATAGGAGGAAACTCCTAAATATCAATGAAAAAATGTTAACTGAAAATGAATGGTTTGAACATGAAAGAAATACCGAACGAACTAATCAAAAACTTAAACTAGAGCTTACTTTTAGAAGTTTAATCGAAACTGGGTTTACTCCGGCAATCATTTCTCTAGCAAATTCTTCATCGGTGCTCCATGCAGATTTGTCAGCTGGACGGAAAATCATACGATATGTTGGAATAAGTAATCACAAAAGTTTTAGAATACTGATAGGACCGTTTAACCCAACAACATGCTCAACATATAAGACTAATGAGGTAACATTTAGTTTATCTTTTTACCGATGTGGGACATGAGTTTGTACCCAACAAATACAATTTAAAATCACAAGAATAATTGCTTTTGTTTAACATGATACTTGTCGAAATGGTACCTTCAATGACATCTGGTGTCGAGTATTTGAAAAGTCCCTCTCCATCTGATCGAAGAAGTTCTTTAAATATTTGCAAAGGAATGTTCTCTTGAATTTTGCTGGATAACGTTCCTTCGGGAAGCTTGATTCCTCCATTGTAAAGCTCCATGATATCTTCAATTGAGTCAAATTCATCTAAAGTATCATCGACTAGAGACTCAAACTCAGGGAGAAGAAATTTAAGGATGGCTTCTAGTCCTTGACCAAGAAAATCGGACTTCTTTATGTGTCCAAACCGTTCGTCTCTTGGAACGTATATATTTAAACTTTGAATAAGTGAAAGCCTACTCTCAGTTTTTGGATCTGCCAAAACACGAAAACAAATAATCTTTTAGCATTGTCTAAAATTTGAGCTTTCATATCTCATATGACCATGCATCAGTATTAATCTAATCAACCTGATTCAGTTGGTGGTCTGCTTGTTCTACCCCTACGAGGATACGGGTACTCTTGAGATCCTCCAATAACTGGGCGCACTTTATCCTCGTCCTCTGGATCTCCCAAGTCATTATATAAAGCATAGTCGTACACCCTGTCCCATTTCTCAAGCATCTTGGTTCCATCTCCTCTCATGATTAGCATTTCTTCCTCCCTATAAGGACGTAGCAATTCAGGTGTTTGACCAGGAAGATACGCCTGCAACATTATTTTGAGCTCGTGTTAAAACTCAATGCCAACTTTAACATCTATCTTTGAAAAGGTATACAAATGTACTCCATTTTGTTGTTAGAATATGTGTTACATAAGTACCTTATTAGCAAAGAAAATGCGATCTTTGGTGTAGTTTTTGGCGGGGTATACCCATGAGTTACAAACAAAATGTACTTGACCATGGCCCGGGACATTTTCGAGAGTAAGTGTCATAAGATAAAATTCACTATGGTGAAGGTTTTGGACAAGAAAAGCTCCTGGTAGTCCAATCTCTTCATCCCAGTCGAATATGATTTCATATGCTGATTCTCCAGCACTGAGAGGGGTAATTGTGCTAATCCAATCTTCCAATATTGCGGGTTTTCCAACCTTCCCTCTCAACCTCTTTCCTGTATAACAAAATAAAAATAAATCCATAAGCTTGATAAACATTATTAAACTAAGAATGTTATCGAGATAATTTTAGCCTAAGAGCCTTAAAAATTAAAATTATTCCCTTTAGTTATATTTTATCGGAAAATGATGTTTATATGTTGTTAAAACCATATGTACGTGAACTGCTTCTAGCAACACATATCATTTTTATATTTTAACAAACACAACCTCAAAGTCTATGTATTTATCCATTACCCAAACGCCCCGTAAACTGATAACTTTCGAGTGAGGTACAATTGTGAAGAGATTTTGTTATTGTTAAAGTCCACTTGGTGGTGGCTAACTATGTTCATGCATTGGTGTCATTGTTTGACTTTATATATTTGACAATTCTTTTTTATTGACTTGCACTTTTGTTATTAAGTCTTTCACATGTGTACAAATTTTATGCTAGCCAAATATGCTTTTATCAAATCATCTATTTTTATCTTTTGCCAGTTGGTCGTAGTCAAGGACGATTTTATGATTTTATTGGTAATTTTGGTGTTATTAACCATCATTTTTGTTAATTGTGTTACTTGAAATCAAAAAGTTTTCTAGTTAAGTCTGCCAACTGTAGGCCCGATCGAAAGGTTACACTCCTTCATTTCAACCTCCTCTATCCGTTTTTAACATCCTTTCTTCCCATTCTTCCCATATATATATGGGTTAATTAAGTTTTGTTCTGTAATTATCCAAACACAAAGGCCTCGTTTGTTTTTTGATTAAGATCTTAAAATAGTCTATTTGTATTATCTGGTAAGAGGAATATTAAATAAGATGTTTTGAATTTTTATTTGATTAAGATCTTAGCATCATCTATTTTTCTCCTATTCGGTCGGCCCAATTTTAAATCTGAATCCCTGTTATTAAAACTAACGCCCACGTCTTTGTTAGTGTATTTGTTTGAAACTGGTATTTCAATCAATAAAATTAATCGTTACTTAGGTTTTATATTTATCTAGTTTTTATTTAAAACATGAAATTTTTTTGTTTTGTAAATTAGTTTGAAAATGACAAATATTATAAAACATCAAATATTTATCTCAATTTTTTTATGAGACTCGAATCCATTACATGTAAGTTAATGGGGCTCTAAACTAAGAATAATATTATAATGTTGGTTAATTTTTATTCCACGACTTCAAACATATATGTCGTAGGCGGTTGACGCACTTGCACAAAGTTATTCCTATTGAGGAACAACATTTTTTTCATATTAGTTTATAGTTTTGCTTTTAATCGTATGTTGATTTTAATGTTTATTTCGAGGAATTTATAGTTGTAGGATTTGGTTATTATATTAATAATATTAGGTTAGTTTAATGATTTCAATATCAAAGTCTTAGATGGTACATGTATTCAGATATTTCTATAGTTTACTTTTCAAACGCTCTTAATAAATCAATATTCAGGTTTCAGATATTGTCTCTTATCATTCAGAACTGGTTTTCAACTTTTAGTTTTCAGTATTCACAAAAAACAAAAAACCCCAAAGTGTAGTTCTTGTCTTATCCTAATATCGATTTCGTGAACCAAATACAGTAATAACGTTGAAATAAGACTAATTCGAGATTATTAATCTAAAACCCATTCTCTAACAATTATTTGTATATATATCTCGTAATACATTTTTTGTATACTTGAACGTTGAACATAAAATACAAGTATATATAAAGGATAGGTTTCAGAATAGTTATTTAATAAGTTGGTAACTTATAAATATAAAAAGCAGTCTTAAAAGATGAATTTATAAATATTTAGAGTTTAATATTTAGAGTCTAATTTGTAAGGCATTAAGTTCGTCTAGTTTGGCCAATTCTATTATAAAAAAAGTAAGTGTATAAAGTCAGCCTAGTAGTTTATAATAACTGAAGACACGAAAAGTATGTGTATGTACAATTATTATTTTAGTTAGTAGCAGGTTTATATTAGTGTCACATATATTATATAAATGTTGTTATTAATTAGCAGCCCACTAATAATAGAATAAATACAAGTTTCTACATGTAGTGGTTGTTAGCATATGAAAGCCCGTTTTTTAATTGTAGTTACAGTTGGCTAATTATCATTTAGGAAGTGGCTAATTCTTATTTGTTTACGGTTCACGGATAGTTGAGATTCACCGGGCTAGGTGGTTGTGATGACAAACTAAGCTTCCAAGTTCCACCACATTCGTTATTTCTCTTAGACGAAACCCAAACCATAGGACTCAGCTTTGAATAATAGGAGCTGGTGTTTGGGTTTGTGTTTGTATTTGCTTATGTTTATATATATTTTATATGGTGACAACCGGTTATGATAAAAAAGATATATATTTCTTTATCTTATAGAGGAATAAAATGGATAACTAAATGCACACAAATATTAAAGGAAATGCATGTTCAAGTATAGTCATTCGAAACAAAAACCAAAATTATATTTAAATCAAACCTGAGGATTGACGATCAGCATGAGTTGCACTGATGAATTGAATAGAGATGTGTTTTCCAAACAACTCATGAGCTCGATCCAGAACCGACGCACCCAAATCATTCAAATCGAGCACATTCTTCTTCATCAACACCACTTTCCCTTTAACTGTCACCTTTTTCCTCCCAAATTTATCTCCCAACACCAACTTCGCGACCTTATGAAACATGTTATCCATGCACGTACACGCTGGCTATATATGCTTGCTTTTCGAGGTGTTTATCACTGACTTTCGCTACTTCTAGTATATGATTCTTTTCAAGAAATATTAATGAAAATAACTTGAAGCTTTGGGATGGTATAAACTGTATGAAACTAGGTTGATATTTATAGGCAGTAGAGGGAATGTGTAAGGTTAATCAAGATTGAATGGGTTCCTAGAAATGTCGCTGGTATTCTTATCTATGGATCGTAGTCAATACTAATGTCCTCTATGAGTTCATAATTAACATGCAACCTTAATTACTTTTTCTCATTTTATTACAACTTGACATTAACAAATAGTACCTAACAAATTGGATTATTCATTGTAATCAGGCCAATATATAATAATGTAGTTTTTCTTTATTAACTAATACTAAGAAAAAGTTGTCATCTCATAATCATTGATAACATTAATCCTTATAACTTATAACATGTACAATACATTATATTTCGCGGTAGAAACATACAAAGTTACGTTTGGTTCTCTAGCATTTCAGATTATTTTCTTTTATGAAAGAATCTTAACTAAGTAGAAGAATGGAGGAAGCAAAGGATCTTTATTTCCGACCTATCTAAAAAATAAGATGATGAAATTTAAACTAAACAATGAAAGCATATAAATTTTTCTTATGTTTTTTCAAAAACACATGTCTATTTTTAATATCCCTTCCTCTTCAATAACATTCTTTTAAAACGTAATCTTAAAAGACGAGTAATGATTAATAATAATGTAATCGGGGTTTCACAAAGGCGATTAACAAGTGGTATCAGTTATCAACGCGTTTATTTTCTTGCACTGTGTTTGTATGTGTTTTTCACTTAATTCGGTAGGTTCTTGGTTCCTATTTGAGTTACGTCGATTCACAATGTACAAGCATTTGAGGTTAAGAAAAGAAATCGTATTCGTAATTTAAATTATCTAAAGTGTTTAGACTTCACAATATATAATAGGTGCGAACTCGAACAAAACTTGCTTTTTTTAAATGCAAAACTCCTCTGAAAAAGAGTTTAAAGTTCTTGTTGACTCAATGAGTTTAAAGTCAAAATTTTCTCAAATAAGTATAAAGATTCTAAAATGATAAAATCTAAACCTTTGATCGTGACTTCGAAACCCTTTTTTTTTTTAAGTTTTTATGATTAGTTCAATCTGAAAAAATCATAAAAACATAAAAGAGGGGGAGAAAATTTGTGAAAAACTTAGAAAATGATAGTACATCGTTAGATTTAAGATTTTTACAAAAATCAGGGTCATAAGTTTTTGTTCATTGTATTAGTAGGTACGTCTAATATCATCTAAACAATTTCCCGAAACTGTTTATTATGGATCACACGACTTTTTCTGTTCATTTAAGTGATAAGTCGAGTGTTTTTCATTAATGAAATTTATCACCAATAAGATTATATATATATATAGAAATAATAAAAGAGTAATAATAAAAAGTGAGAAAAACATTACAACTCTAAATAATCAGTTTTGTAATAAAGTCGAATAAAGATTATAATCCTTGATGCTCATTTGATAAAAGGAGAGACAGGAGGTGAGTTTGTAAAAGTCTAAAATTCCATAATCCTTGATGCTGACTTGATAAAATGGAAAGACAAGAGGAGGAATTTGTGTCATAAATACCTCATAAGTAAATGAATACTATAAGTATGTAAATTAGTTTTCGGAGAAATGTCGTGATATTAGGGGCAGAGTGTGTAACCGGGTTCAAGCAAAGCTTATATATATACCTAAAACGGTTATACACGTACTAAAAGAGTGTGCATAACATCAATACTCGACACGTTCCAATTTTCTAGTTAGTTATATAAAATTTAGGAATAAGGTGACATTTTTCAGCCAGTTACTAAGAGTTCGATGACACTTTGAGGAGAGTTAGGGATTAGCAAAGTGTAAATATAAATGAGATTGAATATAAACATATGTAAAAATATAATCGGGAGATTGCTTCTATGATGACGATGTTGTACTCAAGAGGACAAATATTGTCACACCCCGCTCAAAGCGGAACGCGGAGTGTTCCAGTTAATGATATCAAGAGTCAAGGATTACAACATTTACAACCAATAAACAAAACATCGGAATATATTAATCATGCCAAAGGTTTTAAATTACAATACGTAGTCAAATGTGAACCAAAAGTCAAATACAAATACAAATCAATGTCATAAAGTGGATCATAAAGGGATTACGTCAACATAATAAATTCCCAATACATAAAATAAATGATCCCAAAATAAGCATGGCATGATCAAACAAATCCTCAAACTCCTGAAAAAGCGTTAAAAACGACATCAACACAATGTTGGTGAATTATTCGCAATATGTAAATAAAAGTTGACCCAATAAAAGATTTGATAAATATAGTAAGTTTCAAATAGTATATCTTGAATCATAACCTAAGTGTGAGTATAGATACCTAGATTAAGCATACTCTGAACCTGACCATACTGTATCCCCTGTCCTAAGGTGATGGTAAACCAAAGGTAATAATCATACGGTCATAATATCCACTCATAGGGATGTCCTATTGAGCAATGAGGGTAGGTCGATCCCATATAGATCTATATATATGTAACCGTGGGCAATAAGCTAACAAGTGTATAAGGGGGGCTTAACCAAGCCTATGAACCATCTAATCTGAGGTGATACTGATACACTAGGCATACAAGATATACATTCATTTAAACAGTCCAAAATACGCTTTCCAGCCCAAAAATAGTAAGAGAATAGGGCTACGAATAACTCACAAGATAAGCTCGGCAAGTATCGGGTAATAATCAAAATGAAGCAAACAATCCGCCGCCTAAGTGCCCTAAATCAACATAACATAGTTTAAGTATCTCAATAACATTGTACGGTTTAGCCTTGTCGGTTAAGTTTAGAGTTTAAGATTAATTAAAGTATTCCAACGATTTCCAAGTCGAGTCGTGATGACGGTTCAAAGTGACGATGTTCCGCGCCGATAGAGACGATAGGAAAAATATCGATAATTTCACGTCATAATGACTATTAGAAAGGAATAACATTCCGAGCCGAACTTGACTAACAGGAACATCGATTGAAAGGAATATTGTTACCAAAGTTTATCGAGATCGACCAAAGTCAACGTCGGAAATGTTGACTTGGTCAAAGTCAAAGATGTTGACTTGGTCAAAGTCAAAGATGTTGACTTGGTCAAAGTCAAAGTCAACCGTTTGAATGAAAGTCAAAAGTTGACAATTTTGACTAAAAGTCAAAGTCAACGATTTATAGAATGGAAGTTAACTTGACAACTTAAGAGTAAAAATTCCTTTATTTCAAAATAATAGAGTAAAATGATTCAGAACGGTTTTAAACGATTTGTTGTAAAACATAAGTAAAACGTTTGTATGATTATTTCGATAATGTTTAATATTGCGATAATGTCTTTGAGTCCAAAGACGGTATTTGGCTTATATAGTACTTTTATATATAATATATTACTGATATAAGTTTAAAGTTGCAATATGTTACGAGTCCAAGTCGGTTAGTAACGAAAAATGACATTTTTGGAAGATCAGACTCCCGGTGCTGCGCACCGGGGTGATTCTCGTTAACGAATTTTACGTTTTTGTCGAAAACTGCTTCGTTTGACGTTTTAGCGTGAAAGTGTAAACTGATCAAATGTTAGTTTAGGTTCATTTAGCATTCACCAAGTGTTATATATGTCTAAATGTGTGGTTTTACATATATTTATCATAAAATATGTTAATTTCGGTAAATAACATGTCTTAACATATTTTACTCGTTTTAAGTTTAAAGTTCCGAGAAAGAAAGGTGTTGGTCTAATATGTTAACCTAACCGTTTTTCAAGGCTTTAAACCGAATTTAAAGGTAATGAAAAGAAATAGATAAGAGATTACAAAGGTTTTACCGATTTCACCCGCAAGACGTGTAGATGTTGGAAAGGCTTGCAAGTATTTCGGAGAGAGACTTGGTGGTGGTGATGAGGAGGTAAGGAGCTCCAAAACACAAAAAGTCCACCGGTTAGTAAAAGTCTCAAATAGAAAAGAATCAAGGATTTTCGGAACACACCCTTCCACGGAGAAACTTTCAGTAACACCATATCCCCAACTTGGAACTCTAAAAGGTCTCCTACGCAAAACTGCGTACTTCTTCTGACGGTCTCTGGCGGCTATCAAACGGTCCTGGATCCTGAAGATCTTATATGTCGGCTCCTGAATCAACTCGGGACCTGAAATCTGACTGTCTCCTACCTCGGCCCAAAATATTGGAGATCTACACTTCCTACTGTAAAGAGCCTCAAATGGAGCGTAGTTGATGCTGGAGTGGTAACTATTATTATACGAGAACTCGACTAATGGTAAGTGTCGATCCCAATTCCCACCAAAATCTAACGCACACGCTCGAAGCATATCCTTCAATGTCCGAATAGTACGCTCACTCTGATCATCAATCCGAAGATGGTAAGCCGCACTCATGTCTAATCTGATACCCAAAGCTCGTTGTAAAGACTGCTAAAACCTCGAAGTGAATCATGCATCACGGTCCGAAATTTACGTATACTGGAATACCATGTCTATCCACGATCTCGTCGATGTACAATCTAGATAATTTCTCTACTCGGTATTCTTCACGAATAGGGAGAAAGTGCGCTGACTTAGTCAGTCGATCGACGGTGACCCAGATGGTATCATAACTTCCTGCTCTACACCCCAGACAAACTCCTCACTCTTCTGGGTCAATTTAGTCATAGGCGAGGCTATCTTCGAGAAATTCTCGATGAACTGACGATAGTATCCTGCTAAACCCAAGAATGACCGGATCTCAGTGGGTGTCTTCGGAGCGACCCAATCTCTAACGGCTTCAATCTTGGCAGGATCAACGTGAATGCCCTCACTGCTGACCACGTAAGAAACTAAACCGCAGATAATCAAAACTCGCATTTCGAGAACTTAGCATAGAGTTTCTCCTGTCTACGCAATTCCAACACTAGTCTCAAATGCTCCTCGTGCTCTTCCCGGCTACGAGAATATATCAGAATGTCGTCAATGAAAACGATCACGAATTTGTCGATGTAAGGACGACATATACGGTTCATCATGTCCATGAAACCTGCAGGCGCATTCGTAAGACCGAAAGGCATAACCGAAAAACTCGAAGTGGCCATAACGCGATCTGAAGGCGGTCTTCGGAATGTCCTCCTCCTGCACTCTCAACTGATGATATCCGGATCGTAAATCAATCTTCGAAAAGAAACATGAACCCTGAAGTTGATCGAACAAATCATCTATACGCGGCAAAGGATACTGGTTCTTCACTGTCAGCTTATTCAGCTCTCTGTAGTCTATACACAACCTCATAGAACCATCCTTCTTCTTCACGAAGAGTACCGACGCGCCCCACGGAGAGAAACTCGGTCTAACAAAGCCTTTATCCACCAACTCCTGAATCTGCTTCGAAAGCTCTAACATCTCCGAAGGTGCCAACCGATAAGGAGCCTTCGCCACCGGCGCTGCCCCGGGAACCAAATCTATCCGAAACTCTACCTGCCTACTAGGGGTAAACCAGGTAAGTCCTCTGGAAATACATCGGGAAAGTCACGAACTACCGGCTTCTCCTCAATCTGCTCCGCGGTGTCTTTCTTCACAGGGTGTGCAAGAAAGAGTGTGTAATCCCGTTTGATGTACTCCCGAACCTTCATACAAGAAGCGATCTTAAGGCGCTTCCCCGCCTTATTCCCCTGAACTAACAACGGTCCACAAACTGATAACGGATATACGAATCATCTCCTCGAATCATACGATCTCTACACGGTGTGTCGTTAACCAATCCATACTGATAATAACGTCGAAGCTACCCAGCGTAATCGGAATCAAGTCGACAGGAAAAAGTGATTGTCGAAACTAACACTACAGGCAGAAAGTACTTCAGTAGTAGGCAAAACTCACCATCGGCTAACTCTATCTCGAAGGAAGACACTATCAGTCTAGAAGTACGAGCAATCTCCGTCCTATGCTCATTTGATATAAAATTCTTCAAATAGCGGACTAAAATCTGAAGTCGAACCTCTCGGAGTCGCACTAGTAGGACAACTTCGTCTTGTCGACTTCTTTGTAGATAGGAGTTTTCTTCGGTTCCAACGCGAAAGAGACGTAAAAAGAAGACGAAAAATAAAGGAAAAAGAAAAGGAAACTGCGCAACACTAGGAGAGTCTGGGACAAACATTAAAATCAAAAATAGAATAAATGCATATTGAGGTTAGGTAAGGGAAAGTACCCGTAACGACGCGAGGATCCTGTTGAGTCTCCTGAGCTTCAATAACAAGTGCTTTACCACGGGAATCCAAATCGGACGAAGTATCAACACCAACTGCAACCAACTCGGGACACCTGTTCCTAAGATGCTCGGTAGAACCACACTCGTAACATTTGCCTCTGTAGGACTTACAAAACCCAAATGTGTGTCCTAGCTTCTTACACTTAAAACACTTCCAACAAGTCACATCTTTGGCATGTTTGTTACCACATCGTTCACACTGCTGATACGTACTCCGGATCTCTGGAGTCACCACCCGACGAATAGTCTGTCTCCTAGCTTTCTTCCACAATTTACCATGACGAGAGCTACCACTTCGTTTCTTTCCGGAATTATGCTTAACTTCAACTGTCGGTAATCCAACATCGCTACTCTGTACTGTGCTATCCCTGATCTGGGCGACAATAGTGGGTATCAAAGCTGCTAACTGCTCGGCGACGAGCTGACCGATGTCTGTCGTCATATCCGTTCCTTCATCACTGACTTCCACACTCGGAGTCGTGTTACAAATTCTCGCGCTCGGACGACCATGTCTCGCTGACCATCTCGTCGCTGTCGTCTTCACAGGCGGCATCGTTCTGAAACTAAAAAGAAAGAACCCGATAAGCAAAATGTGTGTAACACGAAAGGATAAGGCCAAGTGCCAAAAATAACGAAAACGAAAATAAGCACATAAGGCAAAATGGTGCACACATAGCAAATCAGAGAAAATCGATTGAAAAAGCCTACGGTCATAGTCCAAGTGATTTTCTTCATAAAATCACTCGGTTCGCTATAACCATTGGCTCTGATACCAATTTCTGTCACACCCCGCTCAAAGCGGAACGCGGAGTGTTCCAGTTAATGATATCAAGAGTCAAGGATTACAACATTTACAACCAATAAACAAAACATCGGAATATATTAATCATGCCAAAGGTTTTAAATTACAATACGTAGTCAAATGTGAACCAAAAGTCAAATACAAATACAAATCAATGTCATAAAGTGGATCATAAAGGGATTACGTCAACATAATAAATTCCTAATACATAAAATAAATGATCCCAAAATAAGCATGGCATGATCAAACAAATCCTCAAACTCCTGAAAAAGCGTTAAAAACGACATCAACACAATGTTGGTGAATTATTCGCAATATGTAAATAAAAGTTGACCCAATAAAAGATTTGATAAATATAGTAAGTTTCAAATAGTATATCTTGAATCATAACCTAAGTGTCAGTATAGATACCTAGATTAAGCATACACTGAACCTGACCACACTGTATCCCCTGTCCTAAGGTGATGGTAAACCAAAGGTAATAATCATACGGTCATAACATCCACTCATAGGGATGTCCTATTGAGCAATGAGGGTAGGTCGATCCCATATAGATCTATATATATGTAACCGTGGGCAATAAGCTAACAAGTGTATAAGGGGGGCTTAACCAAGCCTATGAACCATCTAATCTGAGGAGATACTGATACACTAGGCATACAAGATATACATTCATTTAAACAGTCCAAAATACGCTTTCCAGCCCAAAAATAGTAAGAGAATAGGGCTACGAATAACTCACAAGATAAGCTCGGCAAGTATCGGGTAATAATCAAAATGAAGCAAACAATCCGCCGCCTAAGTGCCCTAAATCAACATAACATAGTTTAAGTATCTCAATAACATTGTACGGTTTAGCCTTGTCGGTTAAGTTTAGAGTTTAAGATTAATTAAAGTATTCCAACGATTTCCAAGTCGAGTCGTGATGACGGTTCAAAGTGACGATGTTCCGCGCCGATAGAGACGATAGGAAAAATATCGATAATTTCACGTCATAATGACTATTAGAAAGGAATAACATTCCGAGCCGAACTTGACTAACAGGAACATCGATTGAAAGGAATATTGTTACCAAAGTTTATCGAGATCGACCAAAGTCAACGTCGGAAATGTTGACTTGGTCAAAGTCAAAGATGTTGACTTGGTCAAAGTCAAAGTCAACTGTTTGAATGAAAGTCAAAAGTTGACAATTTTGACTAAAAGTCAAAGTCAACGATTTATAGAATGGAAGTTAACTTGACAACTTAACAGTAAAAATTCCTTTATTTCAAAATAATAGAGTAAAATGATTTAGAACGGTTTTAAACGATTTGTTGTAAAACATAAGTAAAACGTTTGTATGATTATTTCGATAATGTTTAATATTGCGATAATGTCTTTGAGTCCAAAGACGGTATTTGGCTTATATAGTACTTTTATACATAATATATTAATGATATAAGTTTAAAGTTGCAATATGTTACGAGTCCAAGTCGGTTAGTAACGAAAAATGACATTTTTGGAAGATCAGACTCCCGGTGCTGCGCACCTATGGGTAGGTGCTGCGCACCGGGGTGATTCTCGTTAACGAATTTTACGTTTTTGTCGAAAACTGCTTCGTTTGACGTTTTAGCGTGAAAGTGTAAACTGATCAAATGTTAGTTTAGGTTCATTTAGCATTCACCAAGTGTTATATATGTCTAAATGTGTGGTTTTACATATATTTATCATAAAATATGTTAATTTCGGTAAATAACATATCTTAACATATTTTACTCGTTTTAAGTCCAAAGTTCCGAGAACGAAAGGTGTTGGTCTAATATGTTAACCTAACCGTTTTTCAAGGCTTTAAACCGAATTTAAAGGTAATGAAAAGAAATAGATAAGAGATTACAAAGGTTTTACCGATTTCACCCGCAAGACGTGTAGATGTTGGAAAGGCTTGCAAGTATTTCAGAGAGAGACTTGGTGGTGGTGATGAGGAGGTAAGGAGCTCCAAAACACAAAAAGTCCACCGGTTAGTAAAAGTCTCAAATAGAAAAGAATCAAGGATTTTCGGAGAAGTTTCTTACCGAAACTAAAATGAACTTCTTCCTCCGAGATGGTATCAAATTTTCCAAGGCAAGGAATGAGAGTAAGAGAGCTTCCATTTCACACATGAATAGAATGATGTTAGAGGTGTTCAAATGAAGGAAGAAATATAGAAAAATTCGGAGAGTTTACATACCCAAAAACCGAATTAATGTTTCTTCAAAGAGAATCACTGAAACTCTTCATCTTCGTGGGTGTCATCGGAAGTAAGGCTTGGTAGAGCAAAGGAAATAGATTATGAGTTAGAACTCTAAGCCAAATGGAAGAAAAGAGAAGAATAATGAAGGAAATGACAAGGGAAACTTACCGAAAATTATGTAGATTTAAAGAGTGTTTGTAAGAGATGATTTCTCCAACTTTTACTTAGATTCTCTCTTTCAATTTGAGGGTATAAACTCTTATTTTCTCTGGAACACTTGAGAGAAAAGATGAGTTTGGTTGAAGAGAGAATATGAGAAAAATGATAAAGTGATTAAATGTTTAAGTTGGAGATTTGGAAAGAGAAATGGTCCTAGCATGCTTTGAGATCCACATTTGAGTCTAACATACCCAAATGAGGGAGTTTGCAGGAAAAATCACGTGAAAATGAGGTTTAGAACCTCAAGAATTTGACCACAAAGTCGAAATTGGAATTTAGCCATTTTTGTAAGGGGTGATGCGCACCTAGCCTTAGGTGCTGCGCACCGAGGCCTTAAGTGGTCCATTCCGTTATCTTTTCGTTAAAGGACCAGATTTGTAACAGATTCCGTTAGTTCTCCGTTAAAGGACTAACTTTGTAACAGATTAAGTTAGAGGACTAACTTTGTAATGAAATTTCGAAATATGATTTTTTTTAACCGACTTTCATGGCGTAAACACAATAATTTAATAACGCGAGTATACTAGATATTAGGCACTTAGGTGATTCTAAAGCTTCCGTCTAGAAAGACAAAGTAATAAAACATATAAAACCCGACTCAAATATGCAAAACGTGAGTAAAATATAAAGCGAAATGCAAGGGTCGAAATAATTGCGAATAAAAGAATAAATATCGGAAAAGAACAATAACTCGAAAAGACGAGTTGTCACAAATATACTAATAATCGGCTGATTCGTATGACTCCACTTCTAATGATATGATCATAAAAGCAAACGACTTCCTAGCCAAAAAGATTTGCTCTTTGTAGGTTGGTAAGTAGTGTATATAGCTTATATATAAAAATCACATTAAAGATTTTGCGGTTTAGGTTAAAAAAAAAAAACAAAAATCCAAAAAGATTTTATTTCTATGTTTATTTTCTTTGTCGTCACGTATCTTGTAAGATTATAAGGTTTTATAACATGTTAACAGAAACACTAGAAGTTTTATTAGTTTAAAGAACAAAACATGTGTTTGGAAAGTGTTTCTCGGTAAGTTAGAAATATGGAGTGTAAAGATTGGATCTCGAAGAGTTAAGCTACTTGGAAGCTAAAGACTCGGAGCCGACCTACATGAAGCCGTGAAGCTTGAAGATGAAGACTCGGAGTCAAAATTTTCAAGTCAAGATGATTATAGACTTGAAAACCATTGAATATACTCCGTCAGAAGAACCGAAGTACTTCAAGATCAATACTTCACGAGGAATGAAGTTAAATAGACAACTCTCCTTTTCACGACATCATAATTTTAAAAATTTCAGTCGAAACTACACGCTACATCAAAGGGGGAGTTTGTTGGAGCATATTCGTCGTTGATATTAGTTTGTACTTAGTATATGACATGTCATGTAGTTTAAAATGTATTTAGATCGAGTTGTAAAGTTTTACTCTACATTTATGAAGGTGTTGCACAACACAATGTTTCCCTACGTAACACTTGCCAAAGTGTTGCGTTTGCGTAACAATTTAGGAGTTTATGGTCACCTATAAATACCGTAACTTTAGGGTTTAAATGTAGCCATCTAGAGAGAGTGAGAGAGAATCAAGTGTTGCGCCACTTTGAGATATAGTTCGTAATAGTTGTCTTGACGGTCTAAAGTCTTGTAATCGATTGTATTTGATATTATACGTATTGTACAACATTATGCAAGGTTAATAATATCAAACATTTGGTTATTTACGTGTTCTTCACCATACATATTCACTTGTTTGTTATCCCTCGACTTATAAGTGATTTGAGTCCAAATCGGGGTCCTACCACAATACATCTAGATTTCATTCTAGTGGAGAAGAGATTTAACAAAAGAATAAAGATTTAAAGAGAGAAAAATAATATGGGAGACACGAAAATTAACGGGTTAGGTTGTATAATCTCGACCCCTTAACCCGTTGACCTGCCAACCTTCTAACCCGAATTATTTTCGGGTTAGGTTCTGATTGGTCATTTGGTTAAATGGGTCGACATGACAACCTAAAAACTTTTATGAATTATTTTTTATAAATAATATTATAGAACATTTAATATATATTCTACCATATATAACTAAAATAATACCTTATTTTAATGTTAATGATAGTAATTTATCGTTTTTATATTTTATTTCTTTAAAAGATTTATATTATCTTTCTATAACGTTAATAGTTGCAAAACTAGAATATAAACAACTTAACTTATTCTTAAATTAAAACTATTGTGACATGATTAACCCGCAACTAACCTGTTTTGCCTGAAACCAACTTGTTAAACGGGTTACAGGGTTAGGTTAGGGTTGAGTCCAACAACCTTCTAACCCGAATCCGATAACATGATAACTGTAATTTGACGGAGGGACAAAAAATGTAAAAAAACAATTTAAGGATATGAAATACGAGAAAAGAAAGTGGAGAGATATAATCGACAAATTTAAAGGGCTTTGAAAAACAAAAATTACAATTCATTCTAATTAATTTTTAAAACACTTGCTATATATTTTTATGAGAAAGCATCAATTAAGACCTATAATTTTATTGAGACCAAAAGACCTCATCTTTGCCTTTCATCCATTTTAATCTAATGGCTAAGATTAAAACTAAAACTCATTTTTCTTTTATTTTTTTAAATTAAATTATCTCACAAACCGTTAATCGTTAGACGAAACAAAATATACCGTTGCGATCGTCTCGCTTTTATCTTTAATTAGAGCAGTGGTGTTATATATACTTTCGACACGACTTTTTTTTTTTTTGATGGGTATTGAAATTAAAACCATAATATCATATATGATATTACATCAATATGTACATATTTATAAAAAAGAATTACTATAAAATGTATAAACTACCTAAATTTAGAAAAAAAAAAAATCGAATTTTAACTTGCTTTATTTTTTCTCGTTATTGAAATAAAATATGATAATACTATATCATATATGATATTATGTATGTAAAATTTCAAAAACTCAAAAGACAATAACATATGTGATATGAATACATATCATATGTGATACTATATCATATATGATATTACTGTAATCATATGCGATATAAATACATATCATATGTGATATTATGTATGTAAAATTTCAAAAACTCAAAAGACAATAACATATGTGATATGAATACATATCATATGTGATATTACTATAGATCATATGTGATATGAATACATACCATATTTGATATTATATATGTAAAATTTCAAAAACTCAAAAGACAATAACATATGTGATATGAATACATATCATATGTGATATTATATCATATATGATATTACTGTAAATCATATGTGATATGAATACATATCATATGTGATATTATGTATGTAAAATTTCAAAAACTCAAAAGACAATAACATATGTGATATGAATACATATCATATGTGATATTACTCTAAATCATATGTGATATGAATATATATCATATGTGATATTACTCTAAATCATATGTGATATGAATACATATCATATGTGATATTATGTATTAAAATTTCAAAAACTCAAAAGACAATAACATATGTGATATGAATAGATATCATATATGATATTATATCATATGTGATCTTAATGTAAATCATATATGATATGAATACATATCATATGTGATATTATGTATGTAAAATTTCAAAAACTCAAAAGACAATAACACACATGATTTTAACTCTAAATATGAATTTTAATACACAACAATGTCATACAATGTATAACCTATATGGACCCGGAAAAAAGTTCGAATTTTGACGACTTTTTATTTTTTCGTTTATGGCCAAATGTTGAAATTCGTAAAGCAATATCACATGTGATTTGAACACTAAATACGAATTTCAAAACATAGATTTGTTATATTACGTACATTCAACTACAATCAAAAAGAAAAACAAAAAAATAATATGTCAAACTACTGTTATCATATATGATAAAACAGTGATTTATAATATAAAATTTCAAAACCCGTAAAAAAATCCGAAAATAAATTTCGTCAAAAGTATATCGAGTGGGTACTCTATAGAAAGGTAAGTTAATACTCGTTACAGTGGTGTAATTTATTCGGTTAATACATGTACGGTTTTTGAGATATTTAATTTTTAAACAAAAATATATTTTAAGTGGGTTTTTAAAATGGAGTGTTGTGATTGGGTCTTTTGGTCTCAATTTTTTTTAAGATCTTTCTTGATCTTAACCCATACTTTTATCGACTCATTTCTTTCGAGTGAGTAATACTTTAAGTCACAACTTGGTAATAACCTTCCTCTACTATTCATTCGTATTGTTATTTCATGTTTGTATATGTGTTAAGCCATTGTTCATGCATGTCCAAACTTATGAATCTGAATTTCTTTCCAAGTTTTTATTAATGAGGTTTTGGTTAGATCAAAAAATTTATATCTTACATTATGTTTTTTTTTGTATAAACTCTCACTAAGTAGTAAAACAAAGATAAATTTAGGTAGAGGGTGATTTCCAATGATGATTTCGTATTCGGCTATGTAAGGTATTTTGAAGTTTGAACTATTTGATCAAACAATCTATATTTGTATGACGATTTCTCAAGGTATATGTTTTGAGTATGTATTGTATGCATCAATGGTTAAATTTGCAGGAAACATAATATGATTTTACTGAACAAAAGTAAATAACAATTACAGATTACACTGATAAATATTAAACGAAAATTAAAGGATACAGATAGAGGGCAGAGACAAAAGACAAGCATGGGATCTTCAAAACTTCATTCGTGGCATTCGTGTCCACCGGAGTTTTCGACCGATAACCCATTCGGACCAAAAACTTGCACACCCCTGCGCACTAGGGCACGGACTTATGTTTGTATAGACTATAAGCAAGATGCCAATGTTTTCAAATTCCTCAATTATTAACAACACAAATTTATGTCTCACAACCGATGTGGGACAAACAAAACTCATTTGTGGTTTCATATAGAAATAAGAAAACTAAACTGTGATTTAGAATTTGAAATTAAATAAGATAGGTTATTCGAAGAAAACAAATTCACATACCAAGAAACGGAAAGTGAAGCTTTTGTTGTCGGCGCTCAATGTTATGAGAAAAAAGATTTCCTTTCCTTGGTTTTATAGTTATCCAATTAGATAAGATTTTTATTTTATTTTTAGTAATTTTCTTAATAATTTTATAAATTATCCAAATAAAAATATCTTTTGTATTTTTTCTTTTTCTCTCATTCATTACACTACTTTTTCTTTTAAGTTGAAATGAGAACACATTTTTTTTGGTCTGCTATATCATGTATAACAAACGATTATAAAAGTGTATCAGGTGAATTTACTTATATTATTTTGGATTTTCGCTTATCACTCTATTTTTTACGTTGAAATTCTAAGATAACATTTTTAATGTTCTTCTATAAGTTTTTGCGGTTTTCTCAAAACTCATTTTTCAAAATCTTTAACCTTCTACCAAGATATATAATTCACTTTCATTATTGTTCTTTGATAATGTCACATCTCGCTCAGACGAAAATCCGAGTGTAAACAGTATCATTAGTATCAGAGATTTAAGGATGCAACATTTATATAACAAAACGATAATCAAATTAAATAAGTAAATCTGAAGTTCAAAGTTTTACATAATCCGAATAAATGAAGTACAATAACGTCAAATGGATCCTAAAGGAACTAATCATAGCAAAACAAGTTCCACGTAAACGATCCAAATAGTCACAAAAGCAAACGTCAATCTACGACAACCTCAAATCCCTGAAAAAGCATAAAAGTACGACGACAACATAAAGTTGGTGGGTTATTCGCAATTTTATAAAAACATTAAGTTTGAAACTTTTGACCCGTTTAAAATATATAAGTCAATAATAAAGATATCTTGATTTCATGAACAAAGTGAAATATATGCATAGCCTTAGATCAATAATTACACTTGAACCGTACGTTTAAAGGCAACATTAACCCCCAACCTTAGTGTGTCAAACTAAGGTATAGTCTCGAATAATAATATTGCGGTCATAACATCAACTCATAGGGACAACACACCGTCATAATCCCATATCAGCGATGAGGGTTTGTAAAACCCATATAGATATATATATATATATATATATATATATATATATATATATATATATATATATATATATATATATATATATGTACCGGTGGCTCACAAAGAGTTAACAGCGTGAACCGAGAGCCTTATACAACCACTAAGGTCATATAAGTAAGGTAACACTAAATCTAAAGGCATCACAATCCACAATACATAAAACAAGATATAAAATTTAATTCACGCTTTTCATGATGAAAGATATAAAACGGCAAAAGGGGCAACGAATAACTCACAAATCAGCAATAAATACGTCAGGTAGACAAGCAAAGAGAATATCGCTCCACCGCCTAAGTGTCCTAGCATAAAAACATTGAAAGTCTAAGTATCTCTATAAGTCTAGTAGGGTTTAGCCTTTAATGATTAACGTTATATTATATAGTATATTCAAAAGTGTCCGAAAGAATAGTATTTCGAGTCAAAGTGGCGAGTAAAAGATAACGATATTTCGTGTCAAAATGACGAGTAAAAGATAATGATATTTCGAGTCAATAATGACTACTAGAAGATACCGATAATTTGAGTCAATAATGACGAATAAAATATAACGATATTTCGAGTTAATAATGACTACTAGAAGATATCGTTTATTCAAGTCAATAATGACTATTAGAAGTTTAAATACTGATACCAACGTTTAGTCGAAATCGACGATTACGAAGAGGAGTCAAAGTCAACTAAAAGTCAACATTCGACATTTTGAAGAATTTAAATATTTTGAGTAAAATAGTTTGAAAACAATTTTATAGAAGTTTAACGAAATATTTAATATTTTATAAAATTTAAGATTACGATCGCATTTTTGAGAAAAAGTATATTTATCGAAAATATATACGTTTAGCGAATATTATATTAATAAATATCATGTTTATGATTGCGATTACGTTTTTGAGACTAAAAAAGTATAATTTGTCAATATATACTACTTTATGTATAATAGTATATGTATGTATACTTATGTTCGTTCAAATTACGCAACGTTTTAGTTCTGGGGCTCACTGCGGCGCACAGGACTACGCTGCGACGCAACTAGTTTGTGACCTTGGCCCGCTCCGGCGCAATAGAACAATAATGGCAAAAAAAAAACGAATTTCTTTCTTTTACGTTTTAGTATCATTAACGTTTTATATTAAGTCTTAATATTAATAAGTAATATGTGCAGTAAGTATATAAGTTTATTTATATATACTAAATGTGTAATCTTACATAATATTAAGTTATATTACTAAATATGTAAGTTTTTGTATAATAATAAGTAATAATACTAATTAGAGTTCAATTATGTTTATATGAATACTTAAGTCCAATTTAGTCCAAAATAGTCCAAGTGTCCAAATAATCAACTTTCAGTAAAAATTTACTAATAATCCACATTTACTTATATATTTACACGTTTTATGAGTTTATATCATATTATACCATTTTTATGTTATTTTAGCCAATAAGTTATAATATGTAACTAATGTGTATAATATGTTAATAGATTATGTTTTCTTCCACTTTTTAACCATATTCATCTTTTTATATAATACTTAGACGAAATTAGTGAATAGAAGAAAACGAAAAGAGATTTAGGGATTAATTAGAGAGTACCGAAGACCTCTGCAATAATCAACCAAAATCGTCAAAGAATTTCTTGAAATCATAACAAGGAAGTAAGCTCCAAAGATGGTGGTTGTGAGGATTCAAGCTCCAAACACAAAAACACCATTATTAGTATATGAGCTTTATAATGAAAATATAAGAATTAGAGTAGAGGTTTGAGATGTATTTTGCTCACCAAAACTCAAGACGGAAAAGCTTCGATGAGGGCTAGGTACAAACCTAAAAATGGGAGGTGAATCCTTGCAAAAATACACAAGGTATATGTTAGAATCCCTAACATAAACAAAGAAGAAGAGATAAAAAGATGAAGATGGGGTAGAAATTACTTACCAAAAAAATGATAAATCAAGGAGAAGATGTAGAATGGTGATGAACTTTCTTCCACTGTAAAACTCACTTGTATGATGGTTTATTTACTCATAATTTTCTTGAAATGTGAAAGAAATATGAGAGAAAAGTGATTGAAAACGGGTTGAATGAAAGAGAAATGAGGGTGTCTGATGTTAAGTGAAAATATGGAATGAGAGATGAATAGAGATGTTAGATGGATCTAGATTTTGACCAAATGTTCCATATTAGGAAGATTACAGCTTAGAATCAAGGGTTGGCAAGTTGTAGATATCAAAATGATGAAAAAATGACGTTTTTGACATATTCCTCCCGAGACACTGACTGTGTCGCAGTCCATGGTGACTGCGGCACAGTCCTCTGTGTACCATGCCCAACCACAGCTTGGCCACCGGTTAACTTTTCGTTAAATTTCCGTTAAAAGGACTGAATTTGTAATAAACTTAAAGTTAACCTCGTTAAAGGACTAACTTTGTAATATATTTTAAACGTTAATCTTAATCGTATAATTGAAGGCATAAAACACCCTAACTTATCTTACGAGCATACTTATATCTACTAGTTAGATCAAAAAATTTATATCTTACATTATGATTGTTTGTGTGTATAAACTCTTACTAAGCGGTAAAAGTAAGATAAATTTAGGTAGAAGGAGATTTCCTAATGATGATTTCGTATTCGGCTATGTAAGGTATTTTGAAGTTTGAACTATCTCATCAAACAATCTATATTTGTATGACGATTTCTCAACGTATATGTGTTTTGAGTATGAATTGTATGCATCAATGGTTAAATTTGTAGGAAACATAATACGATTTTACTGAACAAAAGTAAATAACCATTACAGATTACAACTAATAAATATTAAAAGAAAATTAAAGGATACATATAAAGGGTAGAGACAAAAGACAAACTCTAAATAATAATATAAAAAGCCGAGACTCGTGTTTGTCACGATTCCCTTAAAACATATTCGCTATGTTTTCCAGGATAAACTAAGGCATCGTGTACCGCCGGAGTCTACAAACTTTCCTGAAATTAAAACGGAGCAGAGGTATTTCGTGAACGAAGATTGTTTGCTGATAATGAAGCTGTGAGATGTTTAAAAGGATTTTGGAGATCTTTATTAACATAAACAGAATGTGACTTCACAAGCATGAGATCTATTCGTGTCCACTGTAGTTTTCGACCGATAACCCATTCGGACAAGAAATTTGCACACCCCTGCGCGCTAAGGCAGGAGCTTGTGTGTGTATAGACTATAAGCAAGATGCCAATGTTCTCAAATTCCTCAATTTTTAACAACACAAATGTTTGTCTCGCAACCGATGTGGGACAAACAAAACTCATTTCCGGTTTCATATTTATGTTCCAAGCAGGGGCGGAGCCAAGAGATTTTTCCAGAGGGGTCGGAAAATATTTACACAAAGTATAAATACGAGAAATAATATCGCATTCACACTTTTCGACAGAAAATAATAATAATAATAAAAATAATAATAATAATAATAATAATAATAATAATAATAATAATAATAATAATAATAATAATAATAATAATAATAATAATACTAAATTCATAATTTTCGTTCAAAAGAAACATTACATCAGTTCTTCCCGTTCAGAAACATTACATTCATAATTCCGTTCAAAAGAAACATTACATACATACGTCCCGTTCAAAAGAAACATTATATTCATAATATCATACTTTTAATTGTCTTCTACGAGTTTTCTTAGTTTGAAAACGACGCATAATCACTTCATTACTAATACGACAAAATACCTCTTTTTCGATATAAGTAACCAAGCAGTCATTGAAAAATTGATCTCCCATTCGATTTCGCAAGCGGTTCTTAACTGTCTTCATAGCAGAAAAGACTCTTTCGACATTCGCAGTTGCCACTGGCAAAATTAAAGCTAGCTTCAAAAGCAAATAAACCAATGGATAGTGAGTATGTTTACCTTTCTCAACCAACTTTTGAGAAAGTGCACCAATCCCTTTGATATTTCAAAACTCGTTACTATAATGCATGTCATATATATAATTAACCAACTGGGTATCAAGTGCCATAAGCTCATTTGAAGAAAAATCAGAAGGGTAGAATCGAGCAAGTTCAATTAAGTTCTCATGGTGAAATGCTGAAAAGAAATTATCAAGACTCAAGCATGCTACAAATGAAAGCATTCTTGTGCTTGCCTCACTGAATCGATTATCAAGCTCTTGTAGTTGCCTGTCTAAAAATGAACAAAACACTTCAACTTTATAATGATGAAAGTTTGAAAACTTTTTGGCTTTACGTGCTAAAACTCGTTACTATAATGCATGTCATATATATAATTAACCAACTGGGTATCAAGTCCCATAAGCTCATTTGAAGAAAAATCAGAAGGGTAGAATCGAGCAAGTTCAATTAAGTTCTCATGGTGAAATGCTGAAAAGAAATTATCAAGACTCAAGCATGCTACAAATGAAAGCATTCTTGTGCTTGCCTCACTGAATCGATTATCAAGCTCTTGTAGTTGCCTGTCTAAAAATGAACAAAACACTTCAACTTTATAATGATGAAAGTTTGAAACCTTTTTGGCTTTACGTGCTAAAACTCGTTACTATAATGCATGTCATATATATAATTAACCAACTGGGTATCAAGTGCCATAAGCTCATTTGAAGAAAAATCAGAAGGGTAGAATCGAGCAAGTTCAATTCAGTTCTCATGGTGAAATGCTGAAAAGAAATTATCAAGACTCAAGCATGCTACAAATGAAAGCATTCTTGTGCTTGCCTCACTGAATCAATTATCAAGCTCTTGTAGTTGCCTGTCTAAAAATGAACAAAACACTTCAACCTTATAATGATGAAAGTTTGAAACCTTTTTGGCTTTACGTGCTGATATTCCTCGAAGTACAAACATATCATCCATCTTTAGAATCGAAATATCATGCTTTAGAAAATGAACACACATCTTTAATCAAAGAATCCCATCCTTCACTTCTCATATCATGTAACCTTTTTTTTTTGCTACTTCAACTAATTTCATTGCATTGACAATATCTTGATCCTTTCGTTGTAGTGCTTTTGATAATTCATTAGTGATTCCCAATATTTGTTTCATCAAATGCAAATTGAAAATGAAGTCAAAAGATTGTACGAGACCCAATAAAAACATTAGCTTCGACTCTTTTGTCCGAGTATAACCCATCTTCAACAATAAATTCAAGCACGCCAAGGAAAGCACATAATTGAACAACTATTCTAATTAAAGTATCATAGTGGGAACTCCATCACGTGTGTGCTGGACGTTGGAGACCCCATTCTTGATTCAAACCACGACCACTTGTAAGCAAGCCATTACTTAATGCCTGGACTATTTTCTTAGCTTGACTTTCTCGAAGGAGATCTCGTCGTTTACATGAAGCACCAACAACATTAATTAATGATGTGACAATGGAAAAAATGAACCAACAGAAGTATCGTTCTTTGCCACGGCTACTAAAGTTAACTGAATTTGATGTGCGAAACAATGCACATAATATGCACAACTATTTTCTTTCAATATCAAGCTCTTTAATCCATTGAATTCTCCTCTCATGTTGCTTGCCCCGTCATACCCTTGGCCACGTAGACTTGAGAAACTCAAATTATGTGTCAAAAGCAAATTTTGAAGTTCGTTTTTTAATGACAAAGTAGTAGTATCAGCAACATGCACCATACCAAAGAACCGTTCAATCACTTTTCCATCTTTATTCACATAACGTAACACCACTGCCATTTGTTCTTTGAAAGATATATCACGAGACTCATCAACAAAAACCGAAAATAATCCATCTCCTAAATCACTAATAATGGCATTTGTTGTTTCAATAGCTGCAGCTTCAACTATGTCACTTTGGATATCATGGGATGTTAGTTTGTTATTTCTTGGAGCATTTCGTAAAGAGACACGATTAATGGACTCGTTGTGATCCGCTAGAAAATGTAGAAGCTCGAGAAAGTTACCTTGATTCATTGAGATTTCTGATTCATCGTGACCCCTAAATGCCAATCCTTGCCTTAAAAGGAACCTGATGCAGTCAAGAGAGGCGCACAAACGAGTTCTATAATCACTTTGAACTTGTTGTGATTGTCTTTGCAAAGAGCTTTGAATAGACTGTTGTTGATTCATCAAATATTCACATTGTCTCACAGCTTTGTTGTGCATACTATCATGGAGTCCAACATGATTTCTCAATCTTTCTGTTGCTTTATTCCAACTTCTAAATCCTTCAAGAATAAAGGGATCTCCACCGCCTTGCTTTCCAAAATCGGGCTTGAATAAATAACAACATAAGCAATAGCCAACATCTTTTGATATACTGTACTCCAACCAATTCTCATGTGTTTTAAACCACGTAGGGTTGAATTTCCTTAAAACACCTCCGAAACATGTTTGTGGGAACTTGAAAGATTTTGGTTGGCATGGACGTTTTTGTAAATAGAATCTCCTAATCTTATCATGTTTATTGCAAGGATACGAAGAAAGCTTCTTTCGTAGTCCTGGATCACTAGGTAGGTGTCCCATATTAAACTCAGCGGGATCAACACGTTGTCTTTTTGATGATCTGTTGTCTTCATTTGATTTTGAGAACATTGAGGAAGAACATGTTTTGGAGTCCTTATTACAAACTTATCCATGACTGAATAACTGGCAAAAAAAAAAGTGAAGCAAGTCAAATAATTGAACTTATATATCGTAACCAAGTAAACCAATTACTTTAATAAAAAAAGATAGAAGATTCTAAAGGGTATTATGTGGGTCTGTTTGCTAACTTCACCCTTGAAAATTGTTCATATAATCTGTTTATAAATAATTCTAAGAATAGTTAGCTTAACCAATAAACCCAGTTAGTCCTCTGTGTTTCAATGACTAACTTTAGTAAATAATAAGATAGGATAACAAGTTTGTTTAACAAGTAACTCATTTTCAAATTCTAATTCTAACAATATAATAAGAACAATCTGACTTCTATGATATCAAACTTTATGAAATTAAAACCCTTTTTATGTTAGAGCAATTGCAATTCAAAAAGGTCAAACAAAACTACTTTTCTTTTAAACTAGTATGAATGTATTATGATTCAAACAATCAAACATTACCTGGTTTAGTGAGTGTCAGAGAGCATCAATAGGACTCTTAGAGATGAAGGTTTGGTGTGTCTACTTGGGAAAAATAAATTAATTAAAGAGGCAATATGTGAAAACAAAAGGCTTGAATTTGGGAAAACCAAAAGGGGGAATTTGGGAAAAACTAAAAGCTGAAATTTGGGGTAAAAAGAGCGGGAACTAGGGCAAAGCTCAATTGTTGTATCATGAGAAATTGAGAATCAGTGGGTTCAAAGAAATCGAAATCAGTGGGTTCAATTTACAGATTATACATAAATTATACATAATTTTAGGGTAATTATCAACTTTTTTGAGATTGAACCCTCTCACCACTGAATACCTCCGCCCCTGGTACCTCACTTTGAGTGATAATATCTCATTCATATAAATTCCATTTCGGACACATACTAGCTTCTTGCGAATTTTGAGATTTGAGTGCGTTCAATTGAACCCTCTCACCACTAAATACTTCCGCCCCTGGTACCTGACTTTGAGTGATAATATCTCATTCATATTAATTCCATTTTGGACACATACTAGCTTCTTGCGAAGCCCTTATGAGGGAGAACATAAAGCCAAAAACTAATACTTATATCTATAGCATATACATATAAATAAATGTGTCAAATGACAAAAACTCACTTTTATCAATTATATTCCAACAAAATTTGGTTTGTGTTGTGTATGATCTTAAATATATATCATTTATTTTCTTTGTTAGATACCTAAATATCTGTCATTTATATTTTCCTGTTAGATACTTATACATATCCTTGGTTTTTGATAGGGTACTTTAAACTGATGCTAGAGTAATGTACCCATCTAGAGTTTGTGATTTAAGAGTAGTATTTGCATCTTGGTACACCACAAGTATGTGACTTATTTTGACTGGAAAAAGCGTCAGTAAAAGTCATTTAGCCCTATAGTAAAGTTCGTTAGACTTTCACCCTCTGAATTAAAAAGTGTTGTAACAAAGCCACAAGTATAGGTCTTTTGCTAAACTAAATTATGTTAGAAAAGGGTCAAAAGCCATAATATCAAAACGTTCCGTCAGAAAAGGTATAAAGTTTCTAACCATTCTCAGCGTTTTTAGTGACCCAAGTTTTCAGTCAGTAAAGGTTTTTTTTCATATTTATTTATAACGAGTTTTTATACCCGCATGTAGCCGCGAGTTTAAAAACTAGGGTTGTGCAAAGTGGGTGGGACCAGACCGGCTCGACACAGTTAGAGCCTAAAATCCTGGACCATGGACCGGACCGGGCCGGTATAATCGGTCGGGTCGGGCAGGTATACACAGGCGGACCATGTGAGAATATGGTACTGCCAGTTTGAATATTTTTTTCTTTTTGTAACCCTGCTGCTAGTGTTGTTGCGGTGTTGTTGCTGGATATAAAAGAAAAAGAAAAAGGCAAACTTCCTTAAACAAATCCAAACAAGATGAATACACAAATAAATACAAACTTCATTACATAAACAAATCCAAATTCCAAAAGTATCATACAACGTTAACGCAGACCATAATGCAGGCATTCGAACTTGTAATAAAAAATTGTCATGATATATATTTTGACGATCTCTGTTAGTTTTAATAATGAAATATCTTGCTTTTGTTGCTTATAAAATAAATGGAGACATAATTTAAAGTATCATAACTTGTAATTATGAATTTATATCCTCAAAATCATAACATTATATTTACTTAATAAAATTGGCATAATGATAAACCATGTAGATATACCAGATTTCAAACTTCAACATAATTTAACAAGAGCATTTTTTGATCGTTTTGTCTAAGGTATCAAAATTCTTTAATCTTTCATTCAATCTTCCATCATTATCAAAACATCCAAAACCACCTTACTACCGCCATTGTTATCTGCCATTGTGTTTCTCAAATCTTGACGACCTCTTATGTCTTTCACTTTCCATGGCGAAATAAACTTCATCAAATCAACCGCCTCACCATCACGAAAAGCTTCATCGTTGTTGATACTCGTAACATTCAAAGACTGATCAGCACTTGCTGAAGTTGGAAGGAGTGAAAAGGGAACAGATACGGTGGATTTCTTTTTCTTGGGTTTACGTGGTCGAATATGATCATCCCACTGGGAATCGGTGTGATCAGTCACATGATGATAAAGATCTTTCAGCGACAAGACATACTTTTGACAAATGTAACACATTGGAATACCATTGTTGTCCGCACACGGCATAACAGATTGAGTTTTACGTTTCATATTCGACTTCAAACAAGCTTTTCAATCTTCAAAATCGATCAAGAATTCAAGAAAATATAGAAATAAGAAAACTAAACTGTGATTTAGAATATGAAAATAAATAAGATAGGTTATTCGAAAAAAAAAATTCACATACCAAGAAACGGAAAGTGAAGCTTTTGTTGTCGGCGCTCAATGTTATGAGAAAAAAGGTTTCCTTTCCTTGGTTTTATAGTTATCCAATCAGATAAGATTTTTATTTTATTTTTAGTACTTTTCTTAATAATTTTATAAATTATCCAAATAAAAATATTTTTTCTATTTATTTTATTTTCTCTCATTCTTTTTCTTTTCAGTTGAAATGAGAACACATTTTTTTTTTCGTATACTGTATCATTTATAACAAATGATTATAAAAGTGTATTAGGTGAATTTAGTTATATTATTTTGGGTTTTCGATTATCACTTCATTTTTTACGTTGAAATTCTAAGATAAGTTTTTAATGTTCTTTTTAACTCTATAACTTTTGCGGTTTTCTCAAAACTCATTTTTCAAAATCTTTAACCTTCTATCAAGATATATAATCCACTTTCATTATTGTTCTTTGATAAGGTCATATCTCGTTCAGGCGGAAATGTGTAAACAAATCAGTATTATTAGAGATTTAAGGATGCAACATTTATATAAGAAAAGGATATTCAAATTAAATAAGTAAATCTGAAGTACAAAGTTTTACCAAAAAAAAATACATAAGACGTGTTACTTATGTAAAGCGGTCTTTATAACACCGACCATAGCACGACCCGACCAGCCATAACTCAAGTTTTGGAGGCATAATACAGGCCATAACACAAACCATAACGCAGGGCTGGGCGCGCTAACATGAGATTGATTTGTTTATGGCGTGAGTGTGTGACACTTGTAATTAGCATTCACAATATAAGATGATCAAACATAAATCTTAACAATGTATTACATGTCAAATTTTTGGACAAACAAAGATATTAAAAAAAATAAGTACCAGCATACATATTTGTTTAATTGACATTAATTTAACTAACCCTCTTAAAAGAAAACAATATAATATTTTTGTTCCAAAGAGACTATAAACTCTGAAACACTAGGCTAATTGCTAGCCAAATCCATGGCCGGCCATGAGGGTGGCAGTGTGGGCGCAAGGCATCATCAAAACAAGGGGCATCAATTGAGTATCGAGTGGCATTTTGTTCTGTTGACATAGGGTTCGACCACCTAATTCGGGTCAAGACCGAATCAGGTGGTCCGGAACATCTCGTTCGGTCGGGAAAAGACAAAAGGAATAAAGACAAAAAGAATACGACAAGGAATCGACAAAAGAGGAAAGGAAAGATACTCTGACGAAGCAACACCCTTTTAACCATTGGATAAAAGGAGTAAGGTTTAGGGAACACCCTATTATCCAGATGGTCTCCTATAAATATCCAGGTGAACAGTAAGTATCCGTAAGTTATTTCTATATAGCTTTATGCTTTTATCTTTTTGTCCGAACTAGAAAACTTATTCTCACGCCCGAGTTGAATCAGGGGTTTAGCCCCCCTCAACCAGGTGTCTTTTCTTAGTGCAGGCAAGTCGGACGAAGGATTTCTGAGGTTAATTCAAGAGGAAACGAACTTCAAGTCAATCCTAGACTATTTCGGGTCGGACTTAGGAGTTTAGTGGACTTTTGCATTAACATTTTGGCGCCATCCGTGGGACCTGAAGAAGAACACTCACTTAAAATGGAAACTCCAGCTGATACAATCAATTTAGTTACCATCGAAGGACCAAGCTCCGGTAAGGATGCTGAGAAAGAAACCGAAACCAATGGGGAATTTTCTAGTAGGTTTGTAAAAGATAACATAGATCTATTGAAGGCATTAGTAGAAGAACACGAACGAACGGAGTCGCTGAGAAAGATGAAAGGTAAGATGGATGAGGGACCCCGAAAGGAGACATTCAGGGGACGAAAATTAAACTTCAGCGAGGGAGAGGAATCGGAGGAGGAGGATGAAGATCTGAGCTTACCGTATCAGTCGGATTTCTCTTCCAAATTTACAAAGAGGATAGCTAGGTTCCCAATCCCACCAAAGACGAAAATGCCCAGTATCATCAAAACCTACGACGGATCTGGGGATCCGGATGATCATCTCAACACCTTTGCCGGCGCAGCCGAGACTGAGTTATGGTCAATGCCTGTGTGGTGTCGTATGTTTGCACAGACACTCGTCGGACCAGGGCGAATTTGGTTCCAAGCGTTGGAACCTGGACAGATAGATAGTTATAAAGAGTTAGAAGTGGTATTTGGGTCATTCTTTACACAACAAAGGAAATATTTGAAAGGACCGACAGATGTCCATAAAACGAAGCAGAGAGATGGGGAAGGATTTAGGGAGTTTGTAGAAAGGTGGAAAAAAGAAATGCTGCAGGTGAAAGGAGCTTCGGAAACCATGAAGATTTCAGGATTCATGGAGGGAATTAAACCACCCACGCTAATAGAATCTTTCAATGCTAGAGTCCCTAGTACAGTGGAAGAAATGATGGTAAGGGTGAAAGAATTCATCAAAGGAAAGGAAGCATCGGGGCGAACGGAAGAGTTGGGAGGACGAACGACAGGAAATTCAGGAGTATCGTGGAAGGGGTCAGGAGTACCGACACCTAGGTCGATACAGGGAAGAAGGTCGTTCGGTTCACCCACTAGAGCTCAGAGATACGGAGGGAAATTTCCCATGTCTCCAATTTCCCCTCGAAGCAATCCCATGTCCGGACCAGGAGATAGTCGGAGGAACGTACACTTCACCAGCTTACTAAAGACGCCGATGCAGATCATGAACACAGAAAGAGGGATTAATCTAGTAAAGACACCACCAGGAACCCTCCCCGGAACTCCAGAGAAGGGAAATTTGGATAGGTATTGTGATTTTCACATGGATAGGGGACACGCCACGAATGATTGTTATGCATTGAAGAAACAAATCGAGGAGGCAGTTCAAACGGGGAAGCTCAACCATTTGGTTCGAGACATAAGGGGAGGAAACAAGCAGGGAAGAAATGACAAAGGTCCTAGAGGAAAGCCGAAAGAGATCCACATGATTCGAGCTATAGACATGGTTAGTCAAGAGCAAGAGAAGGAAATTTCAGGAGATTGGATGAATCAGGTCATAGCATTCCCCCCATTGAATGCCGTAAATCCCACTGATGACCCGATGCTCATTAAAGCTCACGTGGCGGATCATCTTGTCCACCGAATTTATGTGGACGATGGAAGTGCATCGGAAATCATGTTCGAACAATGTTTTTGGGAATTAGATCCAGCATTGAAAAGAAAGATGAAAGAGAAGAAGGTTCCGTTGGTAGGATTTGCCGGGCAAACAAAATCCTCCATCGGCGAGATATGCTTGCCAGTTCAGATAGCTGAGGGTGATAAGATCAGAACAGTATGTATGAACTTCTTGGTAGTAGCGGCTGCGTCTCCCTACAATTGTATTTTTGGGAGGCCAGGGTTGAAGAAGCTAGGAGCAGTAGCATCGACTGTGCATGGGATGATGAAGTTCCCCACACCTGGAGGCATAGCCACCATTACTTCGGAGGGGAATAGAGGTTGCCATCAGGTGCAAAGATTAGTGGTAGAAGAAAGCAGAACATCAGAGGAACATGTCTAAGTCAACCCTTACTTTCCGGACCAAATGATAACAATCGGGAAGGCTCTGACGGAAGAAACAAAAAGAAAGTTGGTGACAATGTTAAAGCAAAATAAGGAGGTATTTGCATGGAAGCCAGAAGACATGACGGGAGTACCAAGGGAGGTAGCAGAACACCGTTTGAGTGTGTATAAGGCTTCCGAACCAGTAGTACAGAAGAAAAGAGTTCTAGCTCCGGAAAGAAGTAGGGCAACATGTGAAGAAGTTGATCAGTTAGTAAGGGCAGGGATACTCCGAGAGGTCAGATACCGGACGTGGGTGGCTAACCCAGTCATGGTACCCAAAGGGGACAAGACATGGCGGATGTGTGTGGACTTTAAAGACCTCAATAATGCCTGACCCAAGGATGCATATCCTTTGCCGGAGATAGACCTGAAGGTGGATTCTTTGGTCGGATTCCGATATAAGTGTTTCTTGGACGCATATAAAGGATACCACCAGATACAGATGGCAAGGGAGGATGAAGACAAGACGGGTTTCCACACGGACCAAGGAATATACTGTTACAAAAAAATGCCATTTGGGCTCAAAAATGCTGGTGCTACATACCAAAGGCTTATAGACAAAGTGTTCAAGGATCATATAGGCCGAAACATGGAGGCCTATGTAGATGATTTGGTGATCAAAAGCGAGACCGAAGGAGCAATGTTACGGGACATCAGAGAGATATTCGAGGTGCTGAGAAAAGTAAACATGAAGCTGAACCCCAAGAAGTGTTCGTTCGGGGTGGAAGAAGGAATGGTTTTAGGCCATATCATCATGCCTCAAAGCATCCGGATCCATCCGGATAAAGTGAAGGCTATCACCAACATGGCGGCACCAAAAACGCTACAAGAGGTGCAAAGTTTGAACAGAAGGATAGTGGCATTGGGAAGATATCTCTCCAAATCTGCCGAAAGAGCGTTACCCTTTTTCAAGACGCTGAAGTAGTGTATGAACAAGAAGGATTTCAGGGGGACGGAAGAAGCAGATAAGGCTTTCCAAGAAATGAAGAAGTACATAGTGGATCTACCATACTTAACAGCACCCCGAAAGGGAGAAATCTTATTGGTATACTTAGCAACTAATGGAGAAGTGGTAAGCGCTGTGCTACTAGTGGAAAGAGAGAAGAAGCAATTACCTGTCTACTTCATCAGTAAGGTGTTGCAGGGAGCAGAGCTTAACTACAACTCGTTAGAGAAGCTCTCTTTGGCTCTCTTGTTTACATCAAGGAGACTAGGAAGATATTTTCAAGCACATAAGATAAGGGTAATTACAGACCAGCCATTGAAGCAGATACTGACTCGTCCGGAGATGGCAGGAAGAATAGCAAAATGGGCTATCGAATTAGGAGGCCACGACATAGAGTACGCCCCAAAAACAACAGCAAAAGGGCAGGTGTTGGCAGACTTTCTAAACAAAATTCCGGACCAAGGGGTAGTATTGGCTGAACCAACGACAACGCTAGGGAAAAGAAAAAGAACGAAAGGAACCACCTGGAAATTATATACCGATGGAGCAGCCAGCAAAGAAGGAGCCGGAGCAGGTATCATCCTAACTAGTCCGGAGAAGGAGGAGTTTGCATATGCCATCCGTTTAAAGTTCCAAAGTTCTAATAACGAGGCAGAGTATGAAGGGGTGTTAGCCGGACTAAAATTGGCTAAGGGCATGAAGGTGGAAAGATTACGAATCTATGTTGATTCGAAGCTCGTGGCAAATCAGGTGAATGAGGAGTACGGTGCAAAGGATGATCGGATGAGGAGGTATAGAGACAAAGTGGTGGCTCTTATGAAGGAGTTTGATTCTTGCAAAATCAAGCAAATACTAAGAAGCAAGAACAAGAGGGCAGATGTATTCAGCAAAGTGGCGTCTATAGCTGGATAAGCAATAGAAGCCTTGGCTAGTAACATCTTCCTGGAAGCAATTGAGAGAAGATCCATTGATGAAGGGGTCGAAGTGAACGTTATAGTCGAAGAAGAAGGAGTCACATGGATGACACCTTTGGTGGAGTACCTGATCAACGACACGCTGCCTGAAAATGCAACAGAAGCAAGGAAAATCCGAATGAAAGCCACTCAATATGTCATGATGGAAGGGGTATTATTCCGAAGGAACTACCTGGCACCATTGCTCCGGTGTGTAGGGCCCTTACATGCTAATTATGTAATCAGAGAAGTGCATGAAGGATCTTGCGGAATGCACGCGGGGCCAAGGGCAGTGGTGGCCAAAATAATGAATTTGGGGTATTATTGGCCCACAATGCATCAAGATGCATACCAAGAAATAAGAAAGTGTGATTCATGTCAAATCCATGCACCGATCCCCAAGCTTCCCAAAAGTGACATGATTTCGGTTACAGCGGCGTGGCCTTTCCTTAAATGGGGAATGGATATAGTTGGACCATTTCCGGAGGGCCCATGAAAAGTTAAATTTTTGTTGGTGGCGGTGGATTATTTCACAAAAAGGGTCGAAGAAAAGCCCTTAGCACGAATTACAGGGGCTCAAGTGTTGAAATTCTTCTGGGAAAATGTGGTATGCAGATTCGGGTTGCCGGGCGAAGTAGTGACAGACAATGGCAAACAATTTGTAGATGAGCCTTTCAAAGGGTGGTGCGAGCAGATGCAAATCAAACAAGTCAAAACGTCCGTAGCACATCCCCAAGCCAATGGACAAGTAGAGCGAATCAACCGAAGTTTGGTGGAAGGAATCAAGACGCGTTTGGGGAGGTATGAACGTAACTGGGTGGACCAAGTCCCAAATGTACTCTGGGCGCACCGAACCACGAAAAAGACAAGCACACAAGAGACTCCCTTCAGTTTGACCTATGGTTCGGAAGCTGTCATACCACCAGAGATAGGAATGCCCACTTACAGGAATGTGCACCGAGAGGGCATGGATAACGAAGGAGAGTTGCGAGTTAATTTGATGTTGGCAGAAGAGAGAAGAGAAGCAGCTCACGTTCGGGAAGCCCGATACAAGAAAAGGATCGAGCAGTATTACAATAAGAAGGTCCGAAAGATCAGTTTTAAAGAAGGGGAGTTCGTATTTCGGAAGAACGAAGCAAGTAGGCAGGAAGATGAGGGTAAGCTGGGTCCGAAATGGGAAGGGCCGTATCAGGTGGTACAGAACAACAGAAATGGTTCATACAAATTGAAATGCCTAGATGGAACCTCAATCCCCCGAACCTGGAATGAAATGAATTTGAGAAAGTGCTACATGTGATACCGGGGTTTCCCCGAGGAGAAAGAACATTATATTTCTTTTATGCCAAGTAAAGTCTTGATGATCCAAAGATTCATGTTCTTTGTCTATTTTTGTTTTTAGCAAGTGATAGTTTGTAATACCGGGTTTTTCCCGAGGCAATTGATATTAGTGGAAAGAATGGATGGTTGATTTTTCTTATAACATGGTACATTTAATTCGTTAATTATGCTTATACCGGATCAGAATCCGAAGAAAATAACACGGCTTGACTTAGCAGCCACGTACACCATAAAAGTGTAATTCCGAATGACGATTCGAGGCAATACCGAACTATTTGGTTCGACGATAACACGCAATTCAAAGAAGAAACTAGCAATATAAACACAACACATGAAAACATAAGTGGTACTTTCATTAAAAAAGGGGACTTAAACCCCAACACCGACTTACAAAAGCACTTAACAAAAGTACGCCTATCAGTCTAAAACATGAAAATTACATTGATGCATTATCTAAGGATTTTCTGTGGCAGGGGATTCTGGATCGGGAAGAGTAGGCTCGACAGACATAAAGGAATCAAGTGGCTGAGCTTCGGTAGCAGCCAACGCATCCAAATAAGAGTAGGAAGTCTGTGGAAAAGCCTCCATGGCAGCAATAAGATTTGCTTCGGTAGCAGGATCATGAAAGGGGGACTGAGTAAGACGCTGCCCCAAGCGCTGCTCCCTGTGTCCTGCAACCACACCGTCGTGACATCCAGCACGATAAAAGGCGTTGGTGACACGAGCGTTTGCGTCCACAAACTCCTTGCTCCTAAGCAAACCCCGGACCACATGCTTCGGTCCCTCAGAAATCAGCCAGCTCCGATCCTCTTGAAGAAGGGCATTGGAAGCCGCTAGCTCCGCAACACGTGATTCGAGCTTCTGAACATGCTCATTCTCTTGAGTCATATCTTTTATTGCCTGGGAACTCTGGGCTTCAGCGGCTGAGAGGTCGGACGTCAGGGCGTTGATTTGTTCTTTCAGATCTTTCACAGCCCGACTGTGAACAAAATTTAGCTCACCCAGAGCCCTGACAGCGTCATCATTTAAGGAAGGCTCGCCACTAGAGGTCCGAGCTTTCTTCAGCTCCTCTACCTCTTGACGAAGCTGAGATATTTGCCCCTCAAGACCCTGCTTCTCCTCATTAAACCGAACCTGCAACCCGTCAGCTCGTTGGTTGCTCAAAGAAATATTCTGTTCCAGAGCCTTCATCAGTCGAGTCTGATCCCGAACTTCATCCTCGGAAACAAGCCACCTAGACCGAACTTCAGGAGCAATAACCAACAATTGGGAAATCAAATAATCAAGTTGCTCCGCGAGAGCAAAGTTGTTGGTATTGTCCATACGAACAACCTCGGCAGGAGTAGCCAAGGTATCCAGAAGATCCCGACAGACATCAGGGTCGGAATACAAAGAGCGATTGCACACATGTTGAAAACGGGGTTGAAATTTTTTCATGGAAATAGCAGCCGGAACACCGTGGAAATCCGGTTCATCAATAGCAGGCCCTTTATCTTTTGATTCTTTCTCCTTCAGAAATATAACCTTCCTGGTAGTACTCTTGTCCGGAACGCTTTTCTTTCGATGAGAGGTATGCTGCCTTTCTTTGGTGAGGGGGGATTTGCCCTTGCTAAGCTTCAAAGGACTGACCATCTTCTCCGAGGAAGCAGATGGTTTCTTGGAGGCCACTGTCTTCTGTGCCTCGGAAGAGGACTTACTGGACACAATCACTGGAGAGGCTTTGGAGCCCTCAACATCCTTCTTCGGAGGGGATGGAACGGGATTCTCGGAATCTTTTCCACCTTTCGGGTTAGAGGTGGATGAACCAATACCAAATCCTTCTTGAGATAAGGAGCCTTGCTTCGGAGGTTGATTAACCTCATTTTCAGGAGAATAGCCACCCTCTTCCAAAATCTTGTCAACCTCCGACTCAGTAGCACCTCTGGGGGTAGATGGGCACGATCTGTGGGAGTGAGTGGTTTGATCGTCAAATAAAAGCTCTTCTGATTCAGTAGTATCAGAAGACGACGAAGATTCGTCGGATTCAGATGACAGCCCATATTCCTCCGTCCCATCATCCTCAGATGCAGCAAAAAGTTCCTCAGTGTCGGGACTGGGTTCTTTGGCAGTAAGGGAAGGAGCGGAGGTTGAAGCAGGTCGCTCCTTAGTCTTTGACGCTTGAGAGGCAGGAGGAACTTCAACGGTTGTTTTAAGCTTCTTGGTAGGGGGACCTTTCTCACTCTTCTTGGATTTCTTAGCTTTCTTGGATTTCTTGGATTTTCTCTTTCTCTTCACATTTACTTCAGCATCGGTATAAGGCTCGGGGATATTTTCGTTCGGAAAAACAAAACGGTCCACCGTCATAGTCAAAAACCGAGGAGCACCCGCAGGAAGAGCAACCGAACCAATAACCACGTCATCCCAGTGTCTTTTCTCCAAAAAGGCCAAGAGAGGCAATTCTGTAACACAGAAGGAAGGATGTTAGTTCGTCATAAAAAAGATCGACATGTCCAAATAGGAAGAAAAAGTAAGAAAGAACCTTTATCGGCGAATCGCAGGCAGGGACAAGCCAATGGGCGACTCCAATTCCGGCTTAATCCGGCTAAAACCAACACTTTCTCCGGATAGGAACGAGCTCTAATGGGGTGAGCCTGCAAATCCATAACAAGGTCGGGGTCTAACTCGTCGTTGTCAGGCTCCGGGTCAGTAAGGTTATCACCCCGGACACACCACCTCATCCGAATGGGGGCTACCGAAGCATTCACAAAAAAGAATCGGTTCTTCCAATTCTTCAGAGAGGAGAGATACCAACTGATGCAGACCGGAGCACCCCTCCTTTTATCAACAGTGAGCCAATCTCCGTTCAAACCCACCTTATAGAAGTGACGGAAAGACAGGAGGTCCGGAGCTTTACCAAGAGCACGACAGTGGATCTCAAAATTAGTGATCTTGTTTGCTCCTAGGGGATTCATTTGAGAAAGGTGACCCTTAAAATATTGAATCACATCCAAATAGAAGCGGGTGAAAGGTAACCTCAAGTTTGAGTACTCGAACCAGGCACAATATATGCCAATCTTGCCCGGAGGAGCATCTCTAATAGTATCGGTGGACCTAGGAAGAACCACACCATAAGAGGCATCGATACAATAGGTTTTGCAGAATTTTTGAAGATCCTCGGCAGACATGGTATTATGCATCTCTCTAAGATTTTCTTTCGATTCTTTGGCCATGATATCAAGTTAAGAAGAAGGTATCGGAGTAGAGGAATTTTCGAAGAAAAAGAGGCAGAGGTTCGGAGCAAAGATGAAGAATAAGTGAAGAAGGAACACCCCTATTTATAGGCAAGTGGCAGGCACCTCAAGGGACGCGCGTGACCTAGAAGAGAGTGTGACACGTGGAAGAATGGAAAACAGCCTGGCGACGTTCAAACCACTAGAACGCGCCACGTGTAAGCATTTCAGACAGCTGTATCGTTCAAACCACTAGAGTGTGCCATGTGTCAGCATTCAAAGACAGCTAGATTACTCAAACCACAGGAATTTGACACGTGGAAGCGAGGGAGGTGGTAAGTCGAAGAAAAGAGGTGCAAAAATACCGAAGTAGCAGCAAGAAAACCGAAGCAGCAACAAGAATCTTAAGTCCAGCATTGTATCTCGATTTCTTCGGAATACAATGCTAGACTTGGGGGAGTTGTTGACATAGGGTTCGACCACCTGATTCGGGTCAAGACCGAATCAGGTGGTCAGGAACATCTCGTTCGGTCGGGAAAAGACAAAAGGAATAAAGACAAAAAGAATACGACAAGGAATCGACAAAAGAGGAAAGGAAAGATACTCTGACGAAGCAACACCCTTTTAACCACTGGATAAAAGGAGTAAGGTTTAGGGAACACCCTATTATCCAGATCGTCTCCTATAAATATCCAGGTGAACAGTAAGTATCCGTAAGTTATTTCTATATAGCTTTATGCTTTTATCTTTTTGTCCTAACTAGAAAACTTATTCTCACGCCCGAGTTGAATCAGGGGTTTAGCCCCCCTCAACCAGGTGTCTTTTCTTAGTGTAGGCAAGTCGGACGAAGGATTTCTGAGGTTAATTCAAGAGGAAACGAACTTCAAGTCAATCCAAGACTATTTCGGGTCGGACTTAGGAGTTTAGTGGACTTTTGCATTAACATGTTCGAATTTTGATTTCTTAAAGAATAATCATGAATATGTTTTTAAATGTCAAATATATATGAATAAATAAGATATACTTAGAGTCATTTCAAATAAAATAAACAATCATGAGCTATGGCGGCCATGGAGGTTTCTCAACGTAGGATAGGTGAAAGAAGAAATGCTTTATTAAGATTTTCAGTTTATCCTCTTTCACTTTCTCTCATTCATAAATTTACCCTACACTATAGTTTTATTTTTAAATTAACTAGGAGATACGCGTGCGTTGCACGGGTTCGCCGTAATTTAACCTACCGCATCTAAATCTATTTGAACAACCACCACCTCTACATCCTTTAATGAGGATTGCGACCCTTGTGCGACTACATCTCCATTAACAACAGCGTATGCACATCCATCTGTAATATAAATAATACTTTTTATTTAACATTTCGACGTGTTAAAGATAAAAATAACCCAATTAAAATTGACCTATTTATACGTAAGTGTGACTAAATTACCATAATTAGGTTACAAAACTAAAACGTAAACATAAAAAGATAATTTGAACAGAAAAACCATTACCTCTTATCTTTTTAGCTTTTAATCGGCTGCATGTCATTTCTACTCAATGCTGCAACACGAAATGGTGAACATACGAGACTAAAACCTAAGACGCTTCTTCGTAGGTAATCCCATAACCAACAACCAAGTCCAAACACGATTTCTTCCTCCGGGGATGATTTCCTCTTGTACGCTTATATTTAGAATTTTGTTTGGAAGAAGAGGGGAGTGCGATTTGGGGACCGTATCTGACAATGGAAGTTGGCGAGTTTAGAGGATGATTTCCTCTTGCCGGTAACAAAATATCTTGATCCCATCTGAAATTAGAAAAACCCAAATCGACCCATTTGTGAGTAAATGGGTCGAAGTTGCTACCTATAGTAGAATTACCGGCTGTTAATTGTCAATGTTACTCAAATTAAGAAGTTTAAATGCCAAGAAAAATAAATGTGACTGAAGCACACCCACATAACGTTTGGCCATTCATTCAAAGCACCCAACAATCGCTTACAAAAACAACAATTCATATGAGCACTCAACATCTATAGCGATGACTTACAAAACATACAGACATAAAAAACCAACTAAACTACTTAAAAAATCAAAATAACATAAACAGCGCATTTAGCATTATATAATCGAAAACGAATAACACAGGCAGCAACTGTTTGCAACTGTCACGAGATTAGTCACACAAATAGTACAGACAGGATACTAACACATACAGAAATAAAAGCCGAGGTTAACTACTTAGAAAAACAAAGTACCAAGACGGGGTTTGTAGCATCATGTAATAAAAACCAAAAACTACAGCGAGCGTGAATAACACAGGCGGCAAGTATAACCACATAAATCAATCTGTTTCAAAGCACACAACAATCCCTTACAAAAACAACAATTCATATCAACACTCAACATCTATAGCGATGACTTTAATGACACAAAAATGTTGCACTTAAAAGCATGAAAACATAAAAAAGAAAACCATATCATCGTCAGTGCCACATTTATATTTTTTCAATTTCTTAAACATATACAAACACAACGTATTTCTATATGTTAATTCACACCTCTCAACAAATCACATAATAACTCATAATACGGAAATAACGAAAATAACACATAAAAACATAAACAAAACCAGCATATCAATATCTATAGCTATGACTTTAATGACACAAAAATCCTGAACTTAAAAGCAGTTTAAAACCATGAAACTTACACATATAGAAACACAACATATTTCACATAAATGAATCCGCCTCAAATCGCGCAGCCTAATGCCACAAAAATATTGCACCTAGAAGCATCAAAACATAGAAAAAAAACATACAAACACAACATTTTTATACCTATTTGCTCCCACCTATCATATCGTAAAGAAACAACAAAAAAAACACATCAAAACATAAAGAAAAGCAGCATATCGGTTTTAAGATGCCTTAGTGCCAGCACCCGTTTGACAATATATTTTCAAATTCGTTACACATGTATCTTAAAACATCAAAACATAGAAAAAAAAATATACAAACACAACATTTTTATATTCATTTACTTCCACCTATCATGTCCTAAATGAACAAAAAAAAAGAAACATCCTTTTAAGTTAAGGATGTCTGCCTATTTACTCCCACAAACACATGTAAAGAAAAACAAAATCAGCATATCAGTGTGAGTACCTCTTTTGCAATCTATTTTCAAATTCATTACACATATATAAAGACAATATATTTGTATGTATGAACGTAATCATAGCTGCCACCCATGAGTCAACCTAATCTAAAGCTTCGTATGAAGAAAAGAAATAAAATTCAGAGATCACATTCCTCTAAGGTGCAGAAAAACGAAAAGCAACGAAGAAATTTCACCTGAAATTAAGGCAACATTTCACACTAATCAGAGCCTATAAACGTTCGTATAAGCAAAATAACAAAAATCACAGATATGAAGTACCTCGAAGATAAGTGATTATCCATGGTTGCAACAGCAGACCTCTAAATGTAGAATAAACATACATTTTTAGACAAATGGGTTCGAGTTCCATGTAGGTGAGTATTTGTGGTTCAGTCAATTTCATAAGAAAGATTTAAATAATAAAAAGATAAGCTTCATAAAGTTTCAGGAACTAAAATGATTATGGGGCTCAGATTTGTTAACAATCAAACAAAGTGGATTAACCTGCCATGGTTGCAAACTTACTTATCGGTTGCAATGCAATTTGACATAACCATCCGAGTTGCCCTGCCAAGATACAGATAATCACAACTCTACTTGAATTCACTCAGACGTGTTAAAGAAATTCATCATCATAGCCTCTGGATAAAGATCATCAATCAAATGTATTCTTCAAACTTTAAAGACAATAAGCGTAATTAGTACCAACACAGAGGAACAGGCAGCCACACACAAAGCGCCAGCGCAGAAGGCACTAAAGAAAATACCCGACAACGAAAAAACATCCAGCCCGTATACGAAAGCCCAAAGAAAACGGGTTAAAGCCCAAATCGGGCACAAAGTTTAAGAATCCCATCAAAATGTATTCACTAAAAAGACTCTAAACTGATAAGTGATTATCCATGGTTGCAACAACAGACCTCTAAACGTAGAATAAACATACATACTGAGACAAATGGGGTCGAGTTCCATGTAGGTGAGTATTTGTAGTTCAGTCAATTTCACAAGAAGTAATAAAAAGATAAGCTTGATAAAGTTTCAGGAACTAAAATGATAATGGGGCTCAGATTTGTTAACAATCAAACAAAGTGGATTAATCTGCCATGGCTGCAAACTTACTTATCGGTTGCAATGCAATTTGACATAACCATCCGAGTTGCCCTGCCCAGATACAGATAATCTCAACTTTGCTTGAATTCACTCAGACGTGTTTAAGAAATTCATCATCATAGCCTCTTGATAAAAATCGTCAATCAAATGTATTCTTCAAACTTTAAACACAATAAGCGTAATTAGTACCATTTATGTAATTTACTCTTAATAAGCAAACCTATGAACTTATTTTATCATAAGCCTATGAGCTGCTTATTAAAAATAAGCTAAAACAAACAAACAAACAAGCCCTGTTTGCTGTTTGTATGTTCTTTTAGGTTGTTGAAGAAAATCACATGCAAGAAATGACTCATTTGGTCTGAGTGAAAAAAGGCTCAGATCTGCAAATACGGAAACCGGAAAGGGGATCGAACAACGCCATGGCTGCAATCGGGTTGCCCTACCAAGATACGAGCCGAATATCACCCTGCTCAGGTAACCTATGATCCATTCATTTACCAAACGATTAATCTGAACACAAAGGAAGACAGAAAGAAGAGATTAGCAGCTGCGATGAATGTAAAATAATCACAATCAGTCGGAAAATAGTCGGTAAACGAAGAAAACCGGTAGAGAGGAAGAAGATTACGTCCCAAAGAAGCACAAATGCCACCAGCCTGAAACCACTCGGAAAACGAACGAAGCCAGCACGGAGGAACAGGCAGCCACGCGTAAGGCAAAGGGAAGTACAAAGCGCCAGCGCAGAAGCCGCTAAAGAAAATACCCGACAACGGAAAAACATCCAGTCCGTATACAAAAGCCCAAAGAAAACGGGTTAAAGCCCAAATCGGGCACGAATTTCAAGTCAACGACGCAAATTGAATAGAAGGATATATATATATATATATATATATATATATATATATATATATATATGGGATGGTTCTTTTAAAAAGTGTTAAATTTTTAAAAAGTTAGAGAAGCATTGTGGTAGTGACATGTGGCAAACTTGAATTTTTTTAATTTTTATTTTAATAAAAAAATAATATTTTTAATAAAAAAATAATATTTTGAATAAAAAAATAATATTTTTAATAAAAAAAATATTTAAAAAAAAAAAATCGAAATATTTTTGTTTCGAGAATTTTTTTTTTTTTCTCGAAAAAAGTTATGTACGAAAAAAAATATGATACACATTTATGATACATATCTATAATGAAAATTTTATGTGTGCATCATAGTTGAATATCATAGTGTTTTTTTTATGCATCATTAATATAAATCATATTTTTTGTGGATCATTAATTTGCATCATATTTTGTGTATGCATCATATGACGTGGCAAATAACGTTATCAAAAGAATTTCAAATTTTTTTTTTTCCCAAAAATATATTTTTTTTTTTACGATTTTTTTTCAAATAAAAAAAAATTATTTTTTTAAATATCTTTTTGTTAAAAAAATTATTTTTTTTTTCAAAGTTGTCACATTTCACTCCCAAAATGCTTTCTCAACTTTTTACAAATTTCAAACTTTTTATTTAATCCTACTCATATATATATATATATATATATATATATATATATATATATATATATATATATATATATATATATATATATATATATATATATATATATATGTAAAGAGAGAGAGAGAGAGGGAGAGAGGGAGAGGTTCTTATAAATCAATAATTAAAGTAAAATAAGTAAAAAAATAATTTATTATTTGTGTAATTTTGTATTATGTTTATTTATTCAATTATAACAAATTTTAAAAAAGCAAGTTTTGATATGCATCAAAATATATGTCGTTTAGGGACTGTGCATCAAATTATTTGTTTTTGTGCAGTAAATATTCAAATTTGATGCACAACGGTACAACTACCCATTTTATGATTACAACAAAATTTCGTTTTTTAAAGTTTGAGATATGGTTAAAATGAACCATAATCCAAAATGTCTAACGTTATAAATTATTTTTTAATTTTTTTTTGCTTATTTTACCTTAAGGTTTGTTTTACAAGAACCAACCTCTCTATATATATATATATATATATATATATATATATATATATATATATATATATATATATATATATATATATATATATATATATATATATATATATATATATATATATATATATATATATATATATATATATATATATATGTATATAAATGTATTCTTTATTTTACGAAAATATTAGAAATGGTCCAACATAATTCTAAAATGATAGATTTTTTTTTATGTGTTTTCAATAGATTGTAACATATTTAGTCATCATTTTTAAATATTTTTGATAGCAATATTTTTCTCATAATTATTTAACTTTTTTAAGAAAATAGAATTTAAATGCTTGACATGTCATGATATATATTTTGACGATCTATGTTATGAAGGTTCAGAGAAGAGATTGATGAAAAGAAGATAACTATACCGAATCAATTGAATTTACATTTAGGAATGAGTTACATATATAAGCGATGTAAGGAGGAAATACAGGAGAAGATACAGGAGATATACATGGGATACAAAACAGAAAATAGATAAGTAAATACAAATTTAAATTTGAATAAACTTGATTTTAATTGTTGGCGGTTATCTCTCAATATGTCCCCGCAAGATGGACGACCCGGAGAGGAGACCAATCTTGGATAACAAATAATGAAACTGTGGTATGAGTAAAGGTTTAGTCAGCGCATCTGCTAATTGATCGTCACCTGCAATATGTTGAACACTAAGGGAACCCTCCTGAACTTTTTCTCTAACAAAATGAAAATCTAATGCTAGATGTTTCATTCGAGAGTGGAAAACCGAGTTGGCCGAGTAAGATGTTGCACTCAAGTTATCACAATATATGGTGGGAGTGGTGGTGGAAAAGCCCCGGCTCACTCAGTAATGATTTTAACCATTGGACTTCGGTGGTTGTTGATGCAACTGCTCGAAATTCAGCTTATGTTGAGCTTCTAGCAAGTGTACTTTGTCTTTTAGAGCTCCATGATATGGGATTAGAACCTAAATAAACGATGTACCACGTCGTGCTTCGATAATTATCTTTGTCTCCTGCCCAATCGACATCAGTAAATGCGTGTAATGTTAAGGGAAAATGACGACGGATGAGGATCCCGTGGTGTAAAGTACCATGTAAATATCGGAGTAGCCGTTTCAAGGCTATCCAATGAAGGGAAGTTGGAGCTTGCATAAATTGAGACAATTTATTTACTGTAAAGGATATATCCGGACGTGTAAGCGATAGATATTGCAAAGCTCCAACGAAGGTACGGTAATCGGTAGGGGAGGTCTGAGGTGTTCCACCGTTTAGCGTAAGAGGTTCGGAAGTAGTCATCGGTGTGGATATTGGTTTACAGTCACTCATATTGGCTTTATGAAGAATGCCAAGGATGTATTTTCGTTGAGAAAGAAGAATTCCATGATTATGAGGAACAACCTCAACACCAAGGAAATAAACCAAGGTCTTTTAAAGAGAACTTGGTAGCAAGATTGGCAATGAATTTGGCTAAGTGTGTAGGAGAAGGACCAGTGACAATTATGTCATCAACATAGACAAGAACAAGTATGATGGAACAAGAAGTATGGAGAAAGAAAAGAGACGGATAAGATATTGTTGGTTTGAAACCAAGGAAAAGTAGGTAAGATTTTAATTCATCGTACCAAGACCGAGATGCTTGACGGAGACCATAGATGGCTTTTTTTAGTTTGCATACATGGTCGGGAAAAGAAGGGTTAATAAATCCCGGGGGTTGAGCCATATAAACGTCTTCTTTAAGGTGTCCTTGTAAGAAGGCGTTGTTGATATCGAGTTGGCGAAGAGACCAAGAATGAGAGATCGCAAGGGAAAGAACTAAACGAAGGGTGGCACGTTTGATTACCGGGCTAAAGGTCTCGATGTAATCAATGCCAGGACGTTGATGAAAACCCTTAGCTACTAAACGAGCTTTTAAACGATCGATAGAGCCGTCTGGTTTATACTTGGTACGGTAAACCCATTTACAACCAACAATGTTTTGTGCCTGGGAAAGGGGTACAAGGGACCAAGTTTGGTTGCGTTCGAGTGCGTCATATTCAGCCTGCATGGCGGTGCGCCAAGAAGGATGTTTAAGAGCTTGAGAAATGGTGTTTGGTTCAGTGGGGTAGGATGAAGAAACTGTGTAGAGTTGGAAGTCTGAATTGTAATATCGACTGTTTTGTTTGGGATTTTGTCGGGTTGTTATTCTAGTTGGGGGAGTAGAATTAATTGGGGGTGTAGTTGAAGATGTGGAAGTGGAAGTTGTGTTGGCGGTAGAAGAAGACGAGATGGGAGAGTTGTTGGTTGAAAGGGACCTTTGGGAGTTAGCTTGGTATGGAGATGATGGGCTTGGGTCATGAGAATTATTTGAGGTAATAGGAAAAGAAAGAGTGAACCAAGTATCAGAATGATTAGGGTGGGGATTTTTTTTCAACAGATGAAGTTAAAGTAGGAAAAGGGAATTGATGTTCGATAAAAATGACGTGACGAGATGAGTAAGTTTTAGATCGAATAGGATCATAAGTGTAATAAGCACTTTGGGTTGGTGAGTACCCAACGAAAATACAGGGGGCTGAACGAGGAGAAAGTTTATGGGGGGAGTAGGGTCGAAGCCATGGGTAGCATAAACAACCAAAACTCTTTAGTTTAGAGTAGTTTGGAGGTTTTTGGAAAAGGCATTGATATGGAGAAATGTTATTTAGAGTTGAGGTGGGAAGGCGATTAATAAGGTAGGAAGCAGTGGTGAAGGCAAAAGGCCAGAAGGTGGTCGGCATATGAGCATGGGAGAGTTGAGGTGGGAAGGCGATTAATAAGGTAGGAAGCAGTGGTGAAGGCAAAAGGCCAGAAGGTGGTCGACATATGAGCATGGGAGAGTAGTGCAAGCCCCGTTTCGACAATGTGGCGATGTGTTCGCTCAGCATAGCCATTGTGCTCGGGAGTATGAGGTGGTGAAGTGAGATGAGAAATTCCCGAAGATGATAAATGGGTTTGCAATTTCACATATTCGCCACCATTGTCGCTAAAAAGTTGTTTTATTTTTCGTTGGAAATAATTTTCAACGAATAATTGAAAACGAACTAATGTGGCAAGTGAATCAGGTTTTCTTTTAAGTGGATACAGCCAAATGTATATAGTAAAGTGATCCACAAAAATGATATAATAGTTGTAGTGATCAAAAGATTCAACCGGAGAGCACCACACATCAGAAAATATTAAATCTAATGGAGCATTAGATTTAAGAGACGAATCATGAAATGGTAAACGATGACTTTTATTGATTCGACAAGAGTTACAATTTTCAATGCAAGTGGAATTAAAAGAAATAACGGATGACAGATGCTTGAGAACTTTATTTTGAGGGTGGCCAAGCCCATGATGCCATACGGAAGAGTTGGTTCCAGGATGGATAGTGAAGATTTTAGGAGTCAAGGAAGAGCGGAGCTCATATAATCCTTTGGTTGCCATGCCCATGAAGAGTGGAGTTTTTGTTTCCCGATCTTTGATAACAAAAACGAACGAATAAAATTCGATTAGAAAATTATTATCGAGGCATAAACGAGAGATGGATATAATGTTACGGGAAAGAGATGGAACATAAAGAACATTTTTTTTAGAATTAAAGAGGTGTGTGATGTGTGAATTATAGCAGAACCAATATGGGTAATTTGTAAATACGAACCGTCTCCGATGACTAATTCCTCAGTCCCATCATAAGGTGCATGGATAGAAAGATTGTTTAAGTCATTTGTTGCATGAAAGCTTGCCCCGCTGTCAAAACGCGAGTTGGTTGGAGCCGATACATTTGTTGGTGCCATGGCATGAGCTTGTGCATGTGTAACCTGCATATGTTGGTTAGAAACAGGAACAAAAGCATTAGGAAAAAGACTTTTAAAAACCGAACAGTTGCGCAACGAGTGTCCTTTCTGATTGCACCATTGACATTTTCCAAGGAATGGACGAGTTCCAGTTGCTTGATTAGGTGACTTAGATGGGGTAGGGAGAAGACCGGTTGATCCATGTCGAGGTTGCCAAGGTCTTTTAGCAGCCTGATTTTGAACATAAAATAAAGAGGCCGATTGATGAATATCGGAGGCGGTTACGTGTTGAGCAAGAGCCAATTCTTGGTTGATTAATTTTTCATGCAACTCATTGAATGAGATTGGTGAATCTCTCGCATGAACTGCATCTAAAATTGGTTTGTACGCTGATGGATCAAGTCCGTTTAGCACCGCATCGGTGATGTCTTCTTGATCGAGTTTCTTCCCAAGAATGGCGAGTTCATCAACAATAGTTTTAACATTCTGCATGTAGTTGGTTACGGTCTGATTTGAATTTTTGGTGAGTTGTTTCAAACGGTATTGTAGTTGTTTAATGTGACCTTGGCATGGAGATGCGTAAGTGCCGGCTAGGATTTTCCATGCTTCATATGAGGAAGAAGCGTTTGTTATTAGCGGGACGAGTTCTGGAGACAGGCTACCGACCAAAGCTCCAAATAGAAGCTTGTCTTGGCGAAACCATCGAGCATGATCTTTATGAGGAGTTACACTGTCGTCGGTTTCGACGGTCGGAGTGGGTGCCGGAAAAGAGCCATCGATGAATTTATATAAATCCAATCCATGAAGTAAAGCTTCGATCTGTGTCTTCCATCCTAGGTAATTGGTGGAAAAAAGCTTCAAGGTTGAAGGAAAATTAACAATAGTCAGGTCTTTTAGGAGAACTGATTGGAGAGGAAGGTGTTGAAACTTGCTCTGATACCATATGAAGGTTCAGAGAAGAGATTGATGAAAAGAAGATAACTATACCCAGGAGATATACACGGGATACAAAACAGAAAATAGATAAGTAAATACAAATTTAAATTTGAATAAAATTGACTTTAATTGTTGGCGGTTATCTCTCAATATATGTTAGTTTTGATAATTGAATATTTTGCTTGTGTTGCTTATGAAATAAATGGAGACATAATTTAAAGTATCATAACTTGTAATTTTGGAATTTATATCCTCAAAATCGTAACATTATATTTACTTAATAAAATTGGCATAATGATAACTCACTTAGATATATCAGGTTTCAAACTTCAACATAATTTAACAAGAACATTTTTTGATCGTTTTGTCCAAGGTATCAAAATTCTTAGGACCGGTCTGGCGAAATTTTGAATAAAAATTACATCTTTCATCTTTCATTCAATCTTCCATCATTATCATAGGATCCTGGTTTAGGTCAATATCCAAAACCACCTTACTACCGCCATTGTTTCCCGCCATTGTGTTTCTCAAATATTGACCACCTCTTATGTCTTTCACTTTCCATGGCGAAATAAACTTCATCAAATCAACCGCCTCACCATCACGAAAAGCTTCATCGTTGTTGATACTCGTAACATTCAAAGACTGATCAGCACTTGCTGAAGTTGGAAGGAGTGAAAAGGGAACAGATACGGTGGATTTCTTTTTCTTGGGTTTACGTGGTCGAATATGATCATCCCACTGGGAATCGGTGTGATCAGTCACATGATGATAAAGATCTTTCAGCGACAAGACATACTTTTGACAAATTGAACACATTGGAATACCATTGTTGTCCGCACACGGCATATCCTCACACGGCATAATAGATTGAGTTTTACGTTTCATATTCGACTTCAAACAAGCTTTTCAATCTTCAAAATCGATCAAGAATTCTAGAAAATATAGAAATAAGAAAACTAAACTGTGATTTAGAATATGAAAATAAATAAGATAGGTTATTCGAAAAAAAAAATTCACATACCAAGAAACGGAAAGTGAAGCTTTTGTTGTCGGCGCTCAATGTTATGAGAAAAAAGGTTTCCTTTCCTTGGTTTTATAGTTATCCAATTAGAAAAGATTTTTATTTTATTTTTAGTACTTTTCTTAATAATTTTATAAATTATCCAAATAAAAATATATTTTCTATTTATTTTATTTTCTCTCATTCATTACACTTCTTTTTCTTTTCAGTTGAAATGAGAACACATTTGTTTTTGGTCTGCTATATCATGTATAACAAATGATTATAAAAGTGTATAATTTACTTATATTATTTTGGATTTTCGCTTATCACTTTATTTTTTACCTTGAAATTCTAAGATAACATTTTTAATGTTCTTTTTAACTCTATAAGTTTTTGCCGTTTTCTCAAAACTCGGTTTTTAATGTTCTTTTTAACTCTATAAGTTTTTACCAAGGTATATAATTCACTTTCATTATTGTTCTTTGATAATGTCACATCTCAAACAGTATCATTAGTATCTGAGATTTAAGGATGCAACATTTATATAACAAAAGGATAATCAAATTAAATAAGTAAATCTGAAGTTCAAAGTTTTGCATAATCCGAATAAATGAAGTACAATAACGTCAAATGGATCCAAAACGAACTAATCATAGCAAAACAAGTTCCACGTAAAAGATCCAAATTGTCACAAAAGCAAACGTCAATCTACGACAACCTCAAATCCCTGAAAAGCATAAAAGTACGACGACAACATAAAGTTGGTGGGTTATTCGCAATTTTATAAAAACATTAAGTTTGAAACTTTTGACCCGTTTGAAATATATAAGTCAATAATAAAGATATCTTGATTTTATGAACAACATGAAATATATGCATAGCCTTAGATCAATAATTACACTTGAACCGTACGTTTAAAGGCAACATTAACCCCCAACCTTAGTGTGTCAAACTAAGGTATAGTTTCGAATAATAATATTGCGGTCATAACATCAACTCATAGGGACAACACACCGTCATAATCCCATATCAGCGATAAGGGTTTGTAAAACCCATATATATATATATATATATATATATATATATATATATATATATATATATATATATATATATATATATATATATATATATATATATATATATATATATATATATATATATATATATATATATATATATATATATATACCGGTGGCTCACAAAGAGTTAACAGCGTGAACCGAGAACCTTATACAACCACTAAGGTCATATAAGTAAGGTAACACTAAATCTAAAGGCATCACAATCCACAATGCATAAAACAAGATATAAAATTTAATTTACGCTTTTCATGATGAAAGATATAAAACGGTAAAAGGGGCAACGAATAACTCACAAATCAGCAATAAATACGTCAGGTAGACAAGCAAAGAGAATATCGCTCCACCGCCTAACTGTCCTACCATAAAAACATCGAAAGTCTAAGTATCTCTATAAGTCTAGTAGGGTCTAGCCTTTAATGATTAACGTTATATTATATTGTATATTCAAAAGTGTCCGAAAGAATAGTATTTCGAGTCAAAGTGGCGAGTAAAAGATAACGATATTTCGTGTCAAAATGACGAGTAAAAGATAATGATATTTCGAGTCAATAATGACTACTAGAAGATACCGATAATTTGAGTCAATAATGACGAATAAAATATAACGATATTTCGAGTTAATAATGACTACTAGAAGATATCGTTTATTCAAGTCAATAATGACGATTAGAAGTTAATAATGACTACTAGAAGATATTTCGAGTTAAATACTGATACCAACGTTTAGTCGAAATCGACGATTACGAAGAGGAGTCAAAGTCAACTAAAAGTCAACATTCGAAATTTTGAAGAATTTAAATATTTTGAGTAAAATAGTTTGAAAATTTTTTTATAGAAGTTTAACGAAATATTTAATATTTAATAAAATTTAAGATTACGATCGCATTTTTGAGAAAAAGTATATTTATCGAAAATATATACGTTTAGCGAATATTATATTAATAAATATCATGTTTATGATTGCGATTACGTTTTTGAGACTAAAAACGTATAATTTGTCAATATATACTACTTTATGTATAATAGTATATATATCTATACTTATGTTCGTTCAAATTACGCAACGTTTTAGTTCTGGGGCTCACTGCGGCGCACAGGACTACGCTGCGACGCAACTAGTTTGTGACCTTGGCCCGCTGTGGCGCAATAGAACAATAATGGCAAAAAAAAAAACGAATTTCTTTCTTTTACGTTTTAGTATCATTAACGTTTTATATTAAGTCTTAATGTTAATAAGTAATATGTTCAGTAAGTATATAAGTTTATTTATATATACTAAATGTGTAATCTTACATAATATTAAGTTATATTACTAAATATGTAAGTTTTTGTATAATGATAAGTAATAATACTAATTAGAGTTCAATTATGTTTATATGTATACTTAAGTCCAATTTAGTCCAAAATAGTCCAAGTGTCCAAATAATCAACTTTCAGTAAAATTTTTACTAGTAATCCACATTTACTTATATATTTACACGTTTTATGAGTTTATATCATATTATACCATTTTTATGTTATTTTAGCCAATAACTTATAATATGTAACTAATGTGTATAATATGTTAATAGATTATGTTTTCTTCCAATTTTTAACCATATTCATCTTTTTATATAATACTTAGACGAAATTAGTGAATATAAGAAAACGAAAAGAGATTTAGGGATTAATTAGAGAGTACCGAAGACCTCCGCAATAATCAACCAAAATCGTCGAAAAATGTCTTGAAATCAAAACAAGGAAGTAAGCTCCAAAGATGGTGGTGGTGAGGATTCAAGCTCCAAACACAAAAACACCATTATTAGTATATGAGCTTTATAATGAAAATAGTTTAAGAATTAGAGTACAGGTTTGAGATGTATTTTGCTCACCAAAACTCAAGACGGAAAAGCTTCCATGAGGGCAAGGTACAAACCTAAAAATGGGAGGTGAATCCTTGCAAAAATACACAAGGTATATGTTAGAATCCCTAACATAAACAAAGAAGAAGAGATAAAAAGATGAAAAAGGGGGTAGAAATTACTTACCAAAAATATGATAAATCAAGGAGAAGATGTAGAATGTTGATGAACTTTCTTCCAATGTAAAACTCACTTGTATGGTGGTTTATTTACTCATAATTTTCTGGAAATGTGAAAGAAATATGAGAGAAAAGTGATTGAAAGCGGGTTGAATGAAAGAGAAATGAAGGTGTCTGATGTTAAGTTAAAATATGGAATGAGAGATGAATGGAGATGTTAGGTGGATCTAGATTTTGACCAAATGTTCCATATTAGGAAGATTACAACTTAGAATCAAGGGTTGGCAAGTTGTAGATCTCAAAATGATGAAAAAATGACGTTTTTGACATATTCCTCCCGAGACTCTGACTGTGTCGCAGTCCATGGTGACTGCGGCACAGTCCTCTGTGTACCATGCCCAACCACCGCTTGGCCACCAGTTAACTTTTCGTTAAGTTTCCGTTAAAAGGACTGAATTTGTAATAAACTTAAGGTTAACCTCGTTAAAGGACTAACTTTGTAATATATTTTAAACGTTAATCTTAATCGTATAATTGAAGGCATAAAACACCCTAACTTATCTTACGAGCATACTTATATCTACTAGTTAGATCAATTATATCTTACATTATGATTGTTTGTGTGTATAAACTCTTACTAAGCAGTAAAAGTAAGATAAATTTAGGTAGAGGGAGATTTCCTAATGATGATTTCGTATTCGGCTATGTAAGGTATTTTGAAGTTTGAACTATCTCATCAAACAATCTATATTTGTATGACGATTTCTCAACGTATATGTGTTTTGAGTATGAATTGTATGCATCAATGGTTAAATTTGTAGGAAACATAATACGATTTTACTGAACAAAAGTAAATAACCATTACATATTACAACTAATAAATATTAAACGAAAATTAAAGGATACATATAGAGGGTAGAGACAAAAGACAAACTCTAAATAATAATATAAAAAGCCGAGACTCGTGTTTGTCACGATTCCCTTAAAACATATTCGCTATGTTTTCCAGGATAAACTAAGGCATCGTGTAACGCCGGACTCTACAAACTTTCCTGAAATTAAAACGGAGCAGAAGTATTTCTTGAACGAAAATTGTTTGCTGATAATGAAGCTGTGAGATGTTTAAAAGGATTTTGGAGATCTTTATTAACATAAACAGAATGTGACTTCGCAAGCATGAGATATATTCGTGTCCACTGTAGTTTTCGACCGATAACCCATTCGGACAAGAAATTTGCACACCCCTGCGCGCTAAGGCAGGAGCTTGTGTGTGTATAGACTATAAGCAAGATGCCAATGTTCTCATATTCCTCAATTTTTAGCAACACAAATGTTTGTCTCGCAACCGATGTGGGACAAACAAAACTCATTTCCGGTTTCATATTTATGTTCCAAGCAGGGGCGGAGCCAAGAGAATTTTCCAAGGGGGTCGGAAAATATTTACACAAAGTATAAATACGAGAAATAATATCGCATTCACACTTTTCGACAGAATATAATAATAATAATAAAAATAATAATAATAATAATAATAATAATAATAATAATAATAATAATAATAATAATAATAATAATACTAAATTCATAATTTCCGTTCAAAAAAAACATTACATCAGTTCTTCCCGTTCAGAAACATTACATTCATAATTCCGTTCAAAAGAAACATTACATACATATGTCCCGTTCAAAAGAAACATTATATTCATAATATCATACTTTTAATTGTCTTCTACGAGTTTTCTTAGTTTGAAAACGACGCATAATCACTTCATTACTAATACCACAAAGTACCTCTTTTTCGATATAAGTAACCAAGCAGTCATTGATAAATTGATCTCCCATTCGATTTCGCAAGCGGTTCTTAACTGTCTTCATAGCAGAAAAGACTCTTTCAACATTTGCAGTTGCCACTGGCAAAATTAAAGCTAGCTTCAAAAGCAAATAAACCAATGGATAGTGAGTATGTTTACCTTTCTCAACCAAATTTTGAGAAAGTGCACCAATCCCTTTGATATTTCAAAACTCGTTACTATAATGCATGTCATATATATAATTAACCAACTAGGTATCAAGTGCCATAAACTCATTTGAAGAAAAATCAGAAGGGTATAATCGAGCAAGTTCAATTAAGTTCTCATGGTGACTTGCTGAAAAGAAATTATCAAGACTCAAGCATGCTACAAATGAAAGCATTATTGTGCTTGCCTCACTGAATCGATTATCAAGCTCTTGTAGTTGCCTGTCTAAAAATGAACAAAACACTTCAACTTTATAATGATGAAAGTTTGAAACCTTTTTGGCTTTACGTGCTGATCTTCCTCGAAGTACAAACATATCATCCATCTTTAGAATCGAAATATCATGCTTTAGAAAATGAACACACATCTTTAATCAAAGAATCCCATCCTTCACTTCTCATATCATGTAACCTTTTTTCTGCTACTTCAACTAATTTCATTGCATTGACAATATCTTGATCCTTTCGTTGTAGTGCTTTTGATAATTCATTAGTGATTCCCAATATTTGTTTCATCAAATGCAAATTGAAAATGAAGTCAAAAGATTGTACGAGACCCAATAAAAACATTAGCTTCGGCTCTTTTGTCCGAGTATAACCCATCTTCAACAATAAATTCAAGCACGTCAAGGATAGCACAGAATTGAACAACTAAGCTAATTAAAGTATCATAGTGGGAACTCCATCACGTGTCTGCTGGACGTTGGAGACCCCATTCTTGATTCAAACCACGACCACTTGTAAGCAAGCCATTACTTAATGCCTGGACTATTTTCTTAGCTTGACTTTCTCGAAGGAGATCTCGTCGTTTACATGAAGCACCGACAACATTAATTAATGATATGACAATAGAAAAAAAATGAACCAACGGAAGTATCATTCTTTGCCACGGCTACTAAAGTTAACTGAATTTGATGTGCGAAACAATGCACATAATATGCATAACTATTTTCTTTCAATATCAAGCTCTTTAATCCATTGAATTCTCCTCTCATGTTGCTTGCCCCGTCATACCCTTGGCCACGTAGACTTGAGAAACTCAAATTATGTGTCAAAAGCAAATTTTGAAGTTCGTTTTTTAATGACAAAGCAGTAGTATCAGCAACATGCACCATACCAAAGAACCGTTCAATCACTTTTCCATCTTTTGTTCACATAACGTAACACCACTGCCATTTGTTCTTTGAAAGATATATCACGAGACTCATCAACAAAAACTGAAAATAATCCATCTCCTAAATCACTAATAATGGCATTTGTTGTTTCAATAGCTGCAGCTTCAACTATGTCACTTTGGATATCATGGGATGTTAGTTTGTTATTTCTTGGAGCATTTCGTAAATTGACACGATTAATGGACTCGTTGTGATCCGCTAGAAAATGTAGAAGCTCGAGAAAGTTACCTTGATTCATTGAGATTTCTGATTCATCGTGACCCCTAAATGCCAATCCTTGCCTTAAAAGGAACCTGATGCAGTCAAGAGAGGCGCACAAACGAGTTCTATAGTCACTTTGAACTTGTTGTGATTGCCTTTGCAAAGAGCTTTGAATAGACTGTTGTTGATTCATCAAATATTCACATTGTCTCACAGCTTTGTTGTGCATACTATCATGGAGTCCAACATGATTTCTCAATCTTTCTGTTGCTTTATTCCAACTTCTAAATCCTTCAAGAATAAAGGGATCTCCACCGCCTTACTTTCCAAAATCGGGCTTGAATAAATAACAGCATAAGCAATAACCAGCATCTTTGGATATACTGTACTCCAACCAATTCTCATGTGTTTTAAACCACGTTGGGTTGAATTTCCTTAAAACACCTCCGAAACATGTTTGTGGGAACTTGAAAGATTTTGGTTGGCATGGACGTTTTTGTAAATAGAATCTCCTAATCTTATCAAGTTCATTGCAAGGATACGAAGAAAGCTTCTTTCGTAGTCCTGGATCACTAGGTAGGTGTCCCATATTAAACTCAGCGGGATCAACACATTGTCTTTTTGATGATCTGTTGTCTTCATTTGATTTTGAGAACATTGAGGAAGAACATGTTTTGGAGTCCTTATTACAAACTTATCCATGACTGAATAACTGGCAAAAAAAAAGTGAATCAAGTCAAATAATTGAACTTATATATCGTAACCAAGTAAACCAATTACTTTAATAAAAAAAGATAGAAGATTCTAAAGGGTATTATGTGGGTCTGTTTGTTAACTTCACCCTTGAAAATTGTTCATATAATTTGTTTATAAATAATTCTAAGAATAGTTAGCTTAACCAATAAATCCATTTAGTCCTCCATCCATTTAGTCATATGTGTTTCAATGACTAACTATAGTAAATAATAAGATAGGATAACAAGTTTGTTTAACAAGTAACTCATTTTCAAATTCTAATTCTAACAATATAATAAGAACAATCTGACTTCTATGATATCAAACTTTATGAAATTAAAACCCTTTTTTATGTTAGAGCAATTGCAATTCAAAAAGGTCAAACAAAACTACTTTTCTTTTAAACTAGTATGAATGTATTATGATTCAAACAATCAAACATTACGTGGTTTAGTGAGTGTCAGAGAGCATCAATAGGACTCTTAGAGATGAAGGTTTGGTGTGTCTACTTGGGAAAAATAAATTAATTAAAGAGGGAATATGTGAAAACAAAAGGCTTGAATTTGGGAAATCCAAAAGGGGGAATTTGGGAAAAACTAAAAGCTGAAATTTGGGGTAAAAAGAGCGGGAACTAGGGCAAAGCTCAATTGTTGTATCATGAGAAATTGAGAATCAGTGGGTTCAAAGAAATCGAAATCAGTGGGTTCAATTTACAGATTATACATAAATTATACAAAATTTTAGGCTAATTATCAACTTTTTTGAGATTGAACCCTCTCACCACTGAATACCTCCGCCCCTCGTACCTCACTTTGAGTGATAATATCTCATTTATATAAATTCCATTTTGGACACATACTAGCTTCTTGCGAATTTTGAGATTTGAGTGGGTTCAATTGAACCCTCTCACCACTAAATACTTCCGCCCCTGGTACCTGACTTTGAGTGATAATATCTCATTCATATTAATTCTATTTTGGACACATACTAGCTTCTTGCGAAGCCCTTATGAGGGAGAACATAAAGCCAAAAACTAATACTTATATCTATAGCATATAGATATAAATAAATGTGTCAAATGACAAAAACTCACTTTTATCAATTATATTCCAACAAAATTTGGTTTGTGTTGTGTATGATCTTAAATATATATCATTTATTTTCTTTGTTAGATACCTAAATATCTGTCATTTATATTTTCCTCTTAGATACTTATACATATCCTTGGTTTTTGATAGGGTACTTTAAACTGATGCTAGAGTAATGTACCCATCTAGAGTTTGTGATTTAAGAGTTGTATTTGCATCTTGGTACACCACAAGTATGTGACTTATTTTGACTGGAAAAAGCGTCAGTAAAAGTCATTTAGCCCTATAGTAAAGTTCGTTAGACTTTCACCCTTTGAATTAAAAAGTGCTGTAACAAAGCCACAAGTATAGGTCTTTTGCTAAACTAAATTATGTTAGAAAAGGGTCAAAAGCCATAATATCAAAACGTTCCGTCAGAAAAGGTATAAAGTTTCTAACCATTCTCAGCGTTTTTAGTGACCCAAGTTTTCAGTCAGTAAAGGTTTTTTTTTCCATATTTATGTAGCCGCGAGTTTAAAAACTAGGGTTGTGCAAAGTGGGTGGGACCAGACCGGCTCGACACAGTTAGAGCCTAAAATCCTGGACCATGGATCGGACCGGGCCGGTATAATCGGGTTGGGTCGGGCAGGTATACACGGGCGGACCATGTGAGAATATGGTACTGCCAGTTTGAATATTTTTTTCTTTTTGTAACCCTGCTGCTAGTGTTGTTGCGGTGTTGTTGCTGGATATAAAAGAAAAAGAAAAAGGCAAACTTCATTAAACAAATCCAAACAAGATGAATACACAAACTAATACAAACTTCATTACATAAACAAATCCAAATTCCAAAAGTATCATACAACGTTAACGCACACCATAACGCAGGCATTCGAACTTGTAATAAAAAATTGTTATGATAAATATTTTGACGATCTATGTTAGTTTTAATAATGAAATATTTTGCTTGTGTTGCTTATATAATAAATGGAGACATAATTTAAAGTATCATAACTTGTAATTTTTGAATTTATATCCTCAAAATCATAACATTATATTTACTTAATAAAATTGGCATAATGATAAACCATGTAGATATACCAGATTTCAAACTTCAACATAATTTAACAAGAGCATTTTTTGATCGTTTTGTCTAAGGTATCAAAATTCTTAGGACCGGTCGGGCGAAATCTTGAATAAAAATTACATCTTTAATCTTTCATTCAATCTTCCATCATTATCATAGGATCCTGGTTTAGGTCAATATCCAAAACATCCAAAACCACCTTACTACCGCCATTGTTTCCCGCCATTGTGTTTCTCAAATCTTGACGACCTCTTATGTCTTTCACTTTCCATGGCGAAATAAAATTCATCAAATCAACCGCCTCACCATCACGAAAAGCTTCATCGTTGTTGATACTCGTAACATTCAAAGACTGATCAGCACTTGCTGAAGTTGGAAGGAGTGAAAAGGGAACAGATACGGTGGATTTCTTTTTCTTGGGTTTACGTGGTCGAATATGATCATCCCACTGGGAATCGGTGTGATCAGTCACATGATGATAAAGATCTTTCAGCGACAAGACATACTTTTGACAAATGTAACACATTGGAATACCATTGTTGTCCGCACACGGCATAACAGATTGAGTTTTACGTTTCATATTCGACTTCAAACAAGCTTTTCAATCTTCAAAATCGATCAAGAATTCAAGAAAATATAGAAATAAGAAAACTAAACTGTGATTTAGAATATGAAAATAAATAAGATAGGTTATTCGAGAAAAAAAATTCACATACCAAGAAACGCAAAGTAAAGCTTTTGTTGTCGGCGCACAATGTTATGAGAAAAAAGGTTTCCTTTCCTTAGTTTTATAGCTATCCAATTAGATATGATTTTTGTTTTATCTTTAATATTTTTCTTAATAATTTTATAAATTATCCAAATAAAAATATTTGTGTCTATTTATTTTATTTTCTCTCATTCATTACACTTCTTTTTCTTTTCAGTTGAAATGAGAACACATTTGTTTTTGGTCTGCTATATCATGTATAACAAATGATTATAAAAGTGTATATGGTGAATTTACTTATATTATTTTGGATTTTCGCTTATCACTTTAGTTTTTTACGTTGAAATTCTAAGATAACATTTTTAATGTTCTTTTTAACTCTATAAGTTTTTTCGGTTTTCTCAAAACTCGTTTTTCAAAATCTTTAACCTTCTACCAAGATATATAATTCACTTTCATTATTGTTCTTTGATAATGTCACATCTCGCTCAGGCGAAAATCCGAGTGTAAACAGTATTAGTAGTATCTGAGATTTAAAGATGCAACATTTATATAGCAAAAGGATAATCAAATTAAATAAGTAAATCTGTAGTTCAAAGTTTTACATAATCCGAATAAATAAAGTACAACAGCGTATGCACATCCATCTGTAATATAAATAACTAGATTATTGTCCCGCGATAACGCGGAAAAAAATAAAAATTGAATCATAAATTTTATTTTTATGTAGATTTTAATTTATTATGAGAAAATAGTGTTGTACGTAGAATACATATATATATATATATATATATATATATATATATATATATATATATATATATATATATATATATATATATATATATATATATATATATATATATATATATATATATATATATATACTTTTACGTTTATACACATATTGTTTATAGTTATAATAACATATTCACCTTTATTTTTATACACATGGTTTGATATTTTGTGTATGGAGATTTTAGAATAATAATAAGGTAAATTATAGTCTAAATTAAATGATTCTATAAATAAATAATAATTATGTTTTTTATTTGAGTAGAGATTGAAAAAAAGAGAGAATGTAATTATGTATTGTAAGAGGGTGTAAAATAAAAATAATATTTGATGACATCATCAATCTGATCTAACGGCTGACATCAAAGAGGTTAATCCATCCAACGGATCTTGCTTCGCCATGTGGCATTTAAGGCCCCTCTTTTATATTATATTAAAGATACTTTTTATTTAGCATTTCGACCTGTTAAAGATAAAAATAAACCAATTAAAATTGACCTATTTATACGAAAGTGTGACTAAATTACCATAATTAGGTTACAAAACTAAAACGTAAACATAAAAAGATAATTTGAACAGAAAAACCATTACCTCTTATCTTTTTAGCTTTTAATCAGCTGCATGTCATTTCTACTCAATGCTGCAATACGAAATGGTGCACATACGAGACTAAAACCTAAGACGCTTCTTCGTAGGTGTGACAACCGCAAATTTCGTAACACTTTTGCGTTTTATCATCTAGCGTTATTTTTATTTATTCTATTTTGACCCTATTATTATTAATATTTATTTTGTTTCACGCGATATTTGTTTAATCGGGATTTAAATCATTGTTTCGTCCTTCGTGACGTAAACGTTATAGTACCTAAGTGCCTAGCAAATTATAAGTATTCTCGTAAGTAAATATTGGTATTTTAAAGCCTTCGCCTTTTCGAGAAAATTAATGTTTAAAAAGTTACAAAATCTACCCTCAAACTAAAAATCTTTTACAAGGTTAGTCCTTTAACGGAATCTGACGAAAACTATTGCGAATTCAGTCCTTTTAACGGACTAGATAACTGGTCAGTTTGGGACCCTAGTTGCGGCGCAACTAAGGACCACTGCGGCGCAACTCGCGCCAGTCAGACCAAGACAAAAATCGTTGTTGTTGCTTTATTGGAACCCCAACTCACATGCTACCATGTGATTTCTGCACAAAACTTGCTCTATTTGGTATGGATGAGTAAATTATGGATCCTTGACCATTTCAACTCATCTCTCATCCCAATTTTGATCCTTAAACCAAATTCAACCCATTTGGTCAATTTTGTGTCTCTCTCTAGAACTCAAACTCTCTCTAGTTCCTTTCAATTCCAGGAACTTTGAGAGATAGAAATCACATTCCAAAGTGATATTTGAGAAGAGAAAGACCATTAGAAGACTTCCCTTGAGTTCCTTCATATTCTGGTAAGTAACCTTCACCAAGAACTCTTCCTTTGACTTTTTATTCTAACTTCTTCTTTGACACAAAGAGTATACTAACATTTCTCTTGTGTTCTTGCAAGGAGTTTTCTTAATCAAGGTTCATTTTCCACCTTATTCTTGAGTTGGAGGAATTTCCATCTTTAAGAAATCGGTAAGTAAGAACCTTTGTGAATACTTCCTTCCATTATTTTTCTTCTTAAGAATCCATTCTAACATTTTACTATATTGTTGTTTGGAGCTCTCTTTCACCGCATTTACCTTGGTAAACTCTTCCGGCTTGTTCTTGGAGATTAGGAGTTTCCTTTTGGGTGAAATCGGTAAGAAAACTTCTTATAAGCGTTTTCTCTATTTTTCCCTTTAAAAGTCCACATTCTAACGTTTTCATCTTTTCTTTCTATTTGGAGCTTATCATCCTCCATACTCTACTTGAAGTCTTTTTCGGCGAAAAACCTAAAAGCTTTCTTGCCATTTCAAAGACTTTTCGGTAAAAAGTACCTTTTTACCCTTCCTTACTCTTTCCTTTTTATTTTCTTTTTGACACCTTAAAACTATCTTAAAAACATGTCTATATGATTAAAATGACCTATAACACTAAATATCTAAAAGTTGCTTAAAACTTAATAACCTTACCATGTTAATAGGTTATTAGAAAACTTAACCGAAAACGTCATGATTAACACATATAAAACCGGATAATGACATATAGGTTTATTAGTAAATCCTCTATCGAAAATGTTTCCAACACCTTCTTGAAATATTAGTGGACTCGTAAAATCTAAGTATTTTATATCTACTTTATATTATAAACGAACTTAACGAAAAATAAATAAAATCTTGTAAAAACTTGTAAAATCTTGTATAATAGTATACGTATGAATATATTTATTCTATATAAGTTACCTATGAGTTATTTGACTAAACGACTCTAAGTAACAATCTGTAATTCTTCACTTAAAACTCGAACTAACTAACCGGCACTAAAACGACTTAAACAATTTTTAACAAAAACTGAAAAACATGCATTCTGAGCCCGAGTTGCGCCGCAACTAGCTCAGTTTCAGCATCGTTTTGTCGTTTTGCGTATTTTGACGATTTTAAGCATACGTAAACCAATTTTTAGTATACGTAAAGTATTATACACTGATAAACATATGTTTTGGACTCAAAACATAAACGAAATCTTAAACAACATATTAATTACTAAAACATACTTTAAAACGTCTTTTTATCGGCTAAACGTTCAATTCTCCGAAAACGATTTAAATCTTCGATTTCTAAACTTAAACTTTTATATAACTTTCATAAACTGAATTCCTATTATATTTTACTCCAATATTCAAACTTCATCTTTAAAAATATTCAAATTGGTCAAAGGTCGACTTTCGTTGACTTTGACTTCTCTTTAAAATGGTTGACTTCTATTTTTGATATTGACTTTGGTTGACTTTGACTAAATCTAATACTCCTTTCAACGATATTCCTGGTAGTCACTTCGGGCTCGGATATCATTCCTATCTAATCATATTTATAAACTTAAATAATCGATATTTCTAGAAGTCGTTATCGACTCGAAATGTCAAATACTTTTATTCGTCTTCTTATTACGACCTTTCGCCGGTGGATTCGACGACTTTAAATCTAATTACTTATCATTCGTCTAAAAACTCTACTAAACTCTAATATTCAAATACAACTTTAATTATACGAGGCTAAACCTATTACATTAGAGATACTTAGACCTTTTATGTCTTATGTTAGGGCACTTAGGCGGTGGAGTTTTATTCTCCAGTTTGTGTCTACCCGACATACTTATCGCTGATTCGTGAGTTATTCGATGCCCTTTTACCGTTTTATAAATTTTACTTCGGGCATGTCTAGCGTTAACTAAATTTTATATATCTTACATTGCCTATAAATCAAGATATTAACCATTTTTTTTACTACTTATTTCTAACTACATTTTCTAATGGGTCAAAATCTTCAAAATATTATGTTTTCATAAAATACGAATAACCCACCAACTTTATGTTAACGTCGTATTTTTAACGCTTTTCAGGAGGTTGAGTTTTGAATCGAATATGGAGTTACTATTTTTGCTTTGGATATTGTATGGACTTTCGAAGAGACCTAGCTAGTTTCTATTTAGGCCATGTACTATCTTGTATTGTTTTATTTTGTATTGTTGTAACTCCTAAACTTCATTTAATGTAATCTTATTGTTATAGTATTTAGTCGATGTAATACTTGGTCTTCTGATACCTAATACACTGCACATCTCGGGTTTCCGCCTGCGCGGGGTGTGATAGTAGGTAATCCTATAAACAACAACCAAGTCCAAACACAATTTCTTCCTCCGGGGATGATTTCCTCTTGTACGCTTATATTTAGAATTTCGTTGGGAAGAAGAGGGGAGTGCGATTTGCGGACCGTATCTGACAATGGAAGTTGGCGAGTTTAGAGGATGATTTCCTCTTGCCGGTAACAAAATATCTTGATCCCATCTGAAATTAGAAAAACCCAAATCGACCCATTTGTGAGTAAATGGGTCGAAGTTGCTACCTATAGTAGAATTACCAGCGGTTAATTGTCAATGTTACTCAAATTAAGAAGTTTAAATGCCAAGAAAAATAAATGTCGCGTATTAGTGACTGAAGCACACCCACATAACGTTTGGCCATTCATTCAAAGCACACAACAATCGCTTACAAAAACAACAATTCATATCAGCACTCAACATCTATAGCGATGACTTACACAACATACAGACATAAAAAACCAACTAAACTACTTAAAAAATCAAAATAACAGAAACAGCGCATTTAGCATTATATAATCGAAAACGAATAACACAGGCAGCAACTGTTAGCAACTGTCACGAGATTAGTCACACAAATAGTACAGACAGGATACTAACACATACAGAAATAAAAGCCGAGGTTAACTACTTAGAAAAACAAAGTACCAAGACGGGGTTTGTAGCATCATGTAATAAAAACCAAAAACTACAGCGAGCGTGAATAACACAGGCGGCAAGTATAACCACATAAATCAATCTGTTTCAAAGCACACAACAATCCCTTACAAAAACAACAATTCATATCAACACTCAACATCTATAGCGATGACTTTAATGACACAAAAATGTTGCACTTAAAAGCATGAAAACATAAAAAAGAAAACCATATCATCGTCAGTGCCACATTTATATTTTTTCAATTTCTTAAACATATACAAACACAACGTATTTCTATATGTTAATTCACACCTCTCAACAAATCACATAATAACTCATAATACGGAAATAAAGAAAATAACACATAAAAACATAAACAAAACCAGCATATCAATATCTATAGCAATGACTTTAATGACACAAAAATCCTGAACTTAAAAGCAGTTTAAAACCATGAAACTTACACATATAGAAACACAACATATTTCACATAAATGAATCCGCCTCAAATCGCGCAGCCTAATGCCACAAAAATATTGCACCTAGAAGCATCAAAACATAAAAAAAAAAACATACAAACACAACATTTTTCTACCTGTTTGCTCCAACCTATCATATCGTAAAGAAACAACAAAAAAAACACATCAAAACGTAAAGAAAAGCAGCATATCGGTTTTAAGATGCCTTAGTGCCAACACCTGTTTGACAATATATTTTCAAATTCGTTACACATGTATCTTAAAACATCAAAACATAGAAAAAAAATATACAAACACAACATTTTTATATTCATTTACTTCCACCTATCATGTCCTAAATGAAAAACAAAAAAGAAACATCCTTTTAAGTTAAGGATGTCTGCCTTATTACTCCCACAAACACATGTAAAGAAAAACAAAACTAGCATATCAGTACCCCTTTCGCAATCTATTTTCAAATTCATTACACATATATAAAGACAATATATTTGTATGTATGAACGTAATCATAGTTGCCACCCATGAGTCAACCTAATCTAAAGCTTCGTATGAAGAAAAGAAATAAAATTCAGAGATCACATACCTCTAAGGTGCAGAAAAACGAAAAGCAACGAAGAAATTTCACCTGAAAATAAGGCAACATTTCACACTAATCAGAGCCTATAAATGTTCGTATAAGCAAAATAACAAAAATCACAGATATGAAGTACCTCGAAGATAAGTGATTATCCATGGTTGCAACAGCAGACCTCTAAATGTAGAATAAACATACATTTTTAGACAAATGGGTTCGAGTTCCATGTAGGTGAGTATTTGTGGTTCAGTCAATTTCATAAGAAAGATTTAAATAATAAAAAGATAAGCTTCATAAAGTTTCAGGAACTAAAATGATTATGGGGCTCAGATTTGTTAACAATCAAACAAAGTGGATTAACCTGCCATGGCTGCAAACTTACTTATCGGTTGCAATGCAATTTGACATAACCATCCGAGTTGCCCTGCCAAGATACAGATAATCTCAACTCTGCTTGAATTCACTCAGACGTGTTAAAGAAATTCATCATCATAGCCTCTTGATAAAGATCATCAATCAAATGTATTCTTCAAAATTTAAAGACAATAAGCGTAATTAGTACCAGCACAGAGGAACATGCAGCCACACGTCAGGCAAAGGGAAGTACAAAGCGCCAGCGCAGAAGGCACTAAAGAAAATACCCGACAACGAAAAAACATCCAGCCGTATACGAAAGCCCAAAGAAAACGGGTTAAAGCCCAAATCGGGCATAAAGTTTAAGAATCCCATCAAAATGTATTCACTAAAAAGACTCTAAACTGATAAGTGATTATCCATGGTTGCAACACCAGACCTCTAAACGTAGAATAAATATACATTCTGAGACAAATGGGTTCGAGTTCCATGTAGGTGAGTATTTGTAGTTCAGTCAATTTCACAAGAAAAATTTAAGTAATAAAAAGATAAGCTTGATAAAGTTTCAGGAACTAAAATGATTATGGGGCTCAGATTTGTTAACAATCAAACAAAGTGGATTAATCTGCCATGGCTGCAAACTTACTTACCGGTTGCAATGCAATTTGACATAACCATCCGAGTTGCCCTGCCCAGATACAGATAATCTCAACTTTGCTTAAATTCACTCAGTCGTGTTAAAGAAATTCATCATCATAGCCTCTTGATAAAAATCGTCAATCAAATGTATTCTTCAAACTTTAAAGACAATAAGCGTAATTAGTACCATTTATGTAATTTACTCTTAATAAGCAAACCTATGAACTTATTTTATCATAAGCCCATGAGCTGCTTGTTAAAAATAAGCTAAAACAAACAAACAAACATGCCCTGTTTGATGTTTGTATGTTCCTTTAGGTTGTTGAAGAAAATCACAGGCAAGAAATGCCTCATTTGGTCTGAGTGAAAAAAGGCTCAGATCTGCAAATACGGAAACCGGAAAGGGGATTGAACAACGCCATGGCTGCAATCGGGTTGCCCCGCCAAGATACGAGCCGAATATCACCCTGCTCAGGTAACCTATGATCCATTCATTTACCAAACGATTAATCTGAAGACAAAGGAAGACAGAAAGAAGAGATTAGCAGCTGTGATGAATGTAAAATAATCACAATCAGTCGGAAAATAGTCGGTAAACGAAGAAAACCGGTAGAGAGGAAGAAGATTACGTCCCAAAGAAGCACAAATGCCACCAGCCTGAAACCACTCGGAAAACGAACGAAGCCAGCACAGAGGAACAGGCAGCCACGCGTCAGGGAAAGGGAAGTACAAAGCGCCAGCGCAGAAGCCACTAAAGAAAATACCCGACAACGGCAAAACATCCGGCCCATATACGAAAGCCCAAAGAAAACGGGTTAAAGCCAAAATCGGGCACGATTTTCAAGTCAACGACGCAAATTGAATAGAAGGATATATATATATATATATATATATATATATATATATATATATATATATATATATATATATATAGAGGTGGGTTCATTTAGGAACCACTAAATATTTAGGAACCATTAGGAACCAATATTCACCAGTGTATATATATGATATTACACTGGTGAATATTATATGTATATACACTTGTGAATATTATATGTATATACACTGGTGAATATCATATTAAATATACACTGGTGAATATCATATATATACACTGGTGAATATTGGTTCCTAATGGTTCCTAAATATTTACATGGTTCTTAAATGAAACCAACTCTCTCTCTATATATATATATATATATATATATATATATATATATATATATATATATATATATATATATATATATATATATATGGGATAGTTCTTGTAAAAAGTGTTAAATTTTTAAAAAGTTGGAGAAGCATTGTGGGAGTGACATGTGGAAAGCTTGAATTTTTTATTCTTTATTTTAATAAAAAAAATAATATTTTTAATAAAAAAATATTTAAAAAAAAAATTGAAATATTTTTGTTTCGAGAATTTTTTTTTTTTTTTTTTTGCTCGAAAAAAGTTATGTACGAAAAAAAATATGATACACATCTATAATGAAAATTTTATGTGTGCATCATAGTTGAATATTATAATGTTTTTGTGTGCATCATTAATATGAATCATATTTTTTGTGGATCATTAATTTGCATCATATTTTGTGTGTGCATCATATGACGTGGCAAATGACGTTATCAAAAGAATTTCAAATATTATTTTTTTAAATATCTTTTTATTAAAAAAATAATTTTTTTTTTCAAAGTTGTCACATGTCACTCCCAAAATGCTTCCTCAACTTTTTATAAATTTCAAACTTTTTATTTGATTCTACTCCTATATATATATATATATATATATATATATATATATATATATATATATATATATATATATATATATATATATATATATATATATATATATATATATATATATATAGAGAGAGAGAGAGAGAGAGAGAGAGAGAGAGAGAGAGAGAAAGTTGGTTTCAAATGAGAACCACTCAAATATTTAGGAACCATAGGAACCACTTTTTAACCAATCATTTAACAAAACCCACTTCATTTAAAAAACTAAATATCTTTTAAATTATAAACTTTTACGAAATAAAAAAATATACAGTTAGAACGAGTATTTTATTCTCTTTTGGAAAAATATAAACTTTTTAAATTTTGACGACCTTTTTTTTTGGTGGGTTTTGATATATACACTAGTGTAAATACTACAAATTCAGAATTTTTCAAAAACTGCGTATATACACTGCTGAATACCGTCTTAAACACTTATGTATACATATGTATTCACTCGTGAATACATGGTTAAAATGTAGGTCACGAACTAGTTCATACACCGGTGAATAGAAGTGTATTCACTTGTGTATACATATGTATTCATCAGTGAATATATGGTTTAAATGTGTTTTTGGCAAAAAAGTATATACACCGGTGTATATTAATATACACCAGTGTATATATCGAAACCCACAAAAAAAAAAAAGTCGTCAAAAGTATATCAAGTGGTTGCTCGTTGGAAAGATAATTAAATGCTTGTTCTAATGGTGTATTTAGTTTTTCTTAAAACCTAGTTATACTCTAAATATGTTAATTTAAAGTTAATTATGAATTTAAAGTGGGTTTTAAGTGATTGGTTAAAAAATGGTTCCTATGGTTCCTATGGTTCTTATTTATTTAGTGGTTCCTATTTGAACCCACCTCTCTCTATATATATATATATATATATATATATATATATATATATATATATATATATATATATATATATATATATATATATATAGGGAGAGGTTCTTATAAATCAATAATTAAAGTAAAATAAGTAAAAAAAAATATGAAAAAATAATTTATTATTTGTGTAATTTTGTATTATGTTTATTTATTCAATTATAACAAACTTTAAAAAAACAAGTTTTGATATGCATCAAAATATATGTCGTTTAGGGACTGTGTATCAAAATATTTGTTTTTGTTTAGTAAATATTCAAATTTGATGCACAACGGTAAAATTACCCATTTTATGATTTACAACAAAACTTCGTTTTTTAAAGTTTGAGATATGGTTCAAATGAACGATAATCCAAAATATCTAACGTTATAAATTATTGTTTTACAAGAACCAACCTATATATATATATATATATATATATATATATATATATATATATATATATATATATATATATATATATATATATATATATATATATATATATATATAAATGTATTCTTTATTTTACGAAAATATTAGAAATGGTCCAACATAATTCTAAAATGATAGATTTTTTTTTTATGTATTTTCAATAGATTGTAACATATTTCGTCATCATTTTTAAATATTTTTGATAGCAATATTTTTCTCATAATTATTTAACTTTTTTAAGAAAATAGAATTTAAATGCTTGACATTCGAACTTATAATCAAAAATTGTCATGATATATATTTTGACGATATATAGAGATTGATGAAAAGAAGATAACTAAACCCAATCAATTGAATTTACATTTAGGAATGAGTTACATATATAAGCGATGTAAGGAGGAAATACAGGAGAAAATACAGGAGATATAGATATACATGGGATACAAAACAGAAAATAGATAAGTAAATACAAATTTAAATTTGAATAAACTTGATTTTGATTGTTGGCGGTTATCTCTCAATATGTCCCCGCAAGATGGATGAGCCGGAGAGGAGACCAATCTTGGATAACAAATAATGAAACCGTGGTCTGAGTAAAGGTTTAGTCTCCGCATCTGCTAATTGATCGTCACCTGCAATATGTTGAACACGAAGGGAACCCTCCTGAACTTTTTCTCTCACAAAATGAAAATCTAATGCTAGATGTTTCATTCGAGAGTGGAAAACCGGGTTGGTCGAGTAAGATGTTGCACTCAAGTTATCACAATATATGGTGGGAGTGGTGGTGGAGGAAAAGCCCGGCTCACTCAGTAATGATTTTAACCATTGGACTTCGGTGGTTGTTGATGCAACTGCTCGAAATTCAGCTTCTGTTGAGCTTCTATCAAGTGTACTTTGTCTTTTAGAGCTCCATGAAATGGGATTAGAACCTAAATAAACGATGTACCCCGTCGTGCTTCGATAATTATCTTTGTCTCCTGCCCAATCGGCATTAGTAAATGCGTGTAATGTTAAGGGAGAATGACGACGGATGAGGATCCCGTGGTGTAAAGTACCATGTAAATATCGGAGTAGCCGTTTCAAGGCTATCCAATGAAGGGAAGTTGGAGCATGCATAAATTGAGACAATTTATTTACTGTAAAGGATATATCCGGACGTGTAAGCGATAGATATTGCAAAGCTCCAACGAAGGTACGGTAATCGGTAGGGGAGGTCTGAGGTGTTCCACCGTTTAGCGTAAGAGGTTCGGAAGTAGTCATCGGTGTGGATATTGGTTTACAGTCACTCATATTGGCTTTATGAAGAATGCCAAGGATGTATTTTCGTTGAGAAAGAAGAATTCCATGATTATGAGGAACAACCTCAACACCAAGGAAATAAACCAAGGTCTTTTAAAGAGAACTTGGTAGCAAGATTGGCAATGAATTTGGCTAAGTGTGTAGGAGAAGGACCAGTGACAATTATGTCATCAACATAGACAAGAACAAGTAAGATGGAACAAGAAGTATGGATAAAGAAAAGAGACGGATCAGATATTGTTGGTTTGAAACCAAGGAAAAGTAGGTAAGATTTTAATTCATCGTACCAAGCCCGAGATGCTTGACGGAGACCATAGATGCCTTTTTTTAGTTTGCATACATGGTCGGGAAAAGAAGGGTTAATAAATCCCGGGGGTTGAGCCATATAAACGTCTTCTTTAAGGTGTCCTTGTAAGAAGGCGTTGTTGATATCGAGTTGGCGAAGAGACCAAGAATGAGAGATCGCAAGGGAAAGAACTAAACGAAGGGTGGCAGGTTTGATTACCGGGCTAAAGGTCTCGATGTAATCAATGCCAGGACGTTGATGAAAACCCTTAGCTACTAAACGATCTTTTAAACGATCGATTGAGCCGTCTGGTTTATACATGGTACGGTAAACCCATTTACAACCAACAATGTTTTGTGCCTGGGAAAGGGGTACAAGGGACCAAGTTTGGTTGCGTTCGAGTGCGTCATATTCAGCCTGCATGGCGGTGCGCCAAGAAGGATGTTTAAGAGCTTGAGAAATGGTGTTTGGTTCAGTGGGGTAGGATGAAGAAACGGTGTAGAGTTGGAAGTCTGAATTGTAATATCGACTGTTTTGTTTGGGATTTTGTCGGGTTGTTATTCTAGTGGGGGGAGTAGAATTAATTGGGGGTGTAGTTGAAGATGTGGAAGTGGAAGTTGTGTTGGCGGTAGAAGAAGACGAGATTGGAGAGTTGTTGGTTGAAAGGGACCTTTGGGAGTTAGCTTGGTATGGAGATGATGGGCTTGGGTCATGAGAATTATTTGAGGTAATAGGAAAAGAAAGAGTGAACCAAGTATCAGAATGATTAGGGTGGGGATTTTTTTTCAACAGATGAAGTTAAAGTAGGAAAAGGGAATTGATGTTCGATAAAAATGACCTGACGAGATGAGTAAGTTTTAGATCGAATAGGATCATAAGTGTAATAAGCACTTTGGGTTGGTGAGTACCCAACGAAAATACAGGGGGCTGAACGAGGAGAAAGTTTATGGGGGGAGTAGGGTCGAAGCCATGGGTAGCATAAACAACCACAACTCTTTAGTTTAGAGTAGTTTGGAGGTTTTTGGAAAAGGCATTGATATGGAGAAATGTTATTTAGAGTTGAGGTCGGAAGGCGATTAATAAGGTAGGAAGCAGTGGTGAAGGCAAAAGGCCAGAAGGTGGTCGGCATATGAGCATGGGAGAGTAGTGCAAGTCCCGTTTCGACAATGTGGCGATGTCTTCGCTCAGCATAGCCATTGTACTCGGGAGTATGAGGTGATGAAGTGAGATGAGAAATTCCCGAAGATGATAAATGGGTTTGCAATTTCACATATTCGCCATTGTCGCTAAAAAGTTGTTTTATTTTTCGATGGAAATAATTTTCAACGAATAATTGAAAACGAACAAATGTGGCAAGTGAATCAGGTTTTCTTTTAAGTGGATACAGCCAAATGTATTTAGTCAAGTGATCCACAAAAATGATATAATAGTTGTAATGATCAAAAGATTCAACCGGAGAGCACCACACATCAGAAAATATTAAATCTAATGGCGCATTAGATTTATTAGACGAATCATGAAATGGTAAACGATGACTTTTATTGATTCGACAAGAGTTACAATTTTCAATGCAAGTGGAATTAAAAGAAATAACGGATGACAGATGCTTGAGAACTTTATTTCACTACAACAAAATTGACATTTGGCGACGACCAAAAGTCGTCGGTAAAGGCAAATATGTCGTCGCCAAAACCCTTTGGCGACGACATGTCGTCGGTGATGTGTCGTGGGCAAAAGCTCGTCGGGGAAAGGTTTTAGCGACAACATTTGGCGACGACTTGTGTGGGGCCCACATTGACTTTCAACGAAATTTGAAAATTTTTTTAGCGACGACAAGTCGTCGCTAAAAGATTTCCATTTTTTTTATTTAATTTATTATTATTAATTAAAATTTATTATTAAAATAATTATTTATTATTTTTAAACAAAAAAAAAATGTGGGACCCAGGCCTTTGGCGACGACATTTGGCGACGACATGTCGTCGCCAAAGGACCTGTAGTTTTTTTTTTACAGCTTATTAGAAACTGCTTATTTTCCAGCTTCTCGCTCATGTCGACCTGTACACCTTATTCAAACAGCTTATTTCCAGAAAATTCAAACCCGACAATCGAATATATTAAAGTCATAATCATTAAAACCATAAAACAATTATCCGACATACACAAATAATCCGGAAATTTGATAATGAAACATAATAAAGAAAAACGATAAAATGTCTTAGAAAATCTGAAATTGTTCAAACATACATGAGTCAATCAACATTGTCTTCACCCGTATCGTCTTCCGCCTCTTCGATTTGATCGATTTGATGATCATCAACTACGGGATAATTTGGCACAACAAAACCCGGGTTTGATGCTTGAAACGCTTGCAAAAATCTTCTCATCTCTTGTTGTACCCTTTGTTCGATCACATTGTCATTTATGTCATAGTTGATGAACTTGGTTGATTTGATGAAGTCGGTAAAGAACTAGTCGCCGACATAGGTAGCTTTCTCCCCCGTCCACGATTGTGGCCACGACGCACTCCCAAAACCGCATCCATTATGTCCTCCTCACTTGTCAACGGGGATCGAGTCTTCAAATCAACCATTTGCCGCTAAAAAGTTACAAGATATTAATTATTAGTCGCGGTTGATAATATATAACCCATTTGACCCGTTTTTAGTTGTTTGATACTTAAAATTTATGTTTTACCCATATTGACCCGTTTCTCCCATGTTAAGCTTTTTACCCGTTACAAAATGTTAATTAATAGTTTCGGTGGATAATATATAACCCATTTGACCCGTTTTTAGTTGTTTGATCCATATATCTTATGTTTTACCCGTTTTGACCCGTTTCACCCATTTTAAGCTTTTTACCCGTTTTACTCATTTTACTTACATGCAAAGTTTCCGCTTCCTCGGAAACCCATTCCTTGCTCCGCTTATCGACATGCATTTGCTCATAATTTTCGATATGACTCGGATTATCAGACGTCGGGTCCTCGGCTCGCTATTAACACATTAAATTAAATAATATCAATGAATCAAATTTATCACAACTAATTAAATACATAAAATATTAATACTAATGAATGAAATGCTACTTACCCGATACGCCCTCCTACTAACATAAGATCGACTTCCATGTTTACTTGCGTATTTTTGTTTACTCCTATTTTCGGAGTTCTTCTCTGCACGGCTTATTTGAGTAGGGCTCGTGACATAGTCTACGAATGGACCCCACACATCAGGAGGAACTCCGGCCGGGGGATCGTCACGAAGGTGATTAGGATCCTCGTACCCATTACGTGCCACAAAGGACTCCTTCTTGAAATCTGTCTTTGCGCCTTTATATCTCTCTTGACATATCGCCTCCACCCCGCCTCTCACCGTTCTTTCCTTTTTTCCGCCATCCAACCACGGCGTCATGTCAAAGTAGTTCTACAATTTAAATAATATAGTTAGAACTTTATATTTGATAAGCATATAAATATAGTAATCTTTTGAAAGAAACTCAACTCGAATCTCGGGCCAAATCCGAACCTTCTTATCCTGAGGCACCCTGGCCCAACTCGGGTAATGTTTGGGAAATGCATTATCCCTAACAATGGACCCGATCAGAGAAATGATCATCTGCCCATGCTCACAAACCGGACGTCCCGTCCCCTGGTCACTAACATCAAACTCAACCTTCAACGGTTGGTACTGGTTTTTCCTGAATTCTTCCCGCAAATTGAAACACGTGGTTTTCTTTCGTACATTCGGTTTCGCTGCAAATTAAAATAGAAAAAAATATTAATACAAGAAAACAAAGTCAATAATATAATCTTAAAATACAGAGTAATTATTTCTTACTAATGTGACTCCTCGGTGGATCCCAACTACCACCTGGTGGATCACCACCCGCGTCTCCGCCGTGAGCAACTGATGTCATCTGTAAAACAACAAGTACTAATAACATAATAATGATATATGTATTAAACAAGTAATAATTACAATGATATGTAGATAAATAAAGACATAAATAATATAATTAAACCAACAAATCAATAACGATTTCATTCATAGTAGTATTTTTTTTAATAAAGACATAAATAATATAATTAAACAAAATATTCAAAGAGCAGTCCCAAAATGGGGACTTTCCAAAATTAATTTCTAATAAATTAATTTTGGATGGGTATTCTACGGGATTGATTAATTTCGAACCTAAGGTATCATTAATTCGAAATTAATCACTAAAACTAAACATACAATTTATAAACATACAATTTATAAACATACAATTTATAATCATACAATTCATAAACATACACTTTTTATATACAATTCATAATCATACAATTCATAAGCATACAATTTCTAAACATACAATTCATATTCGTACACTTTTCCAATTCATATTCATATTCATATTCATATTCATACACTTTTCCAATTCATATTCATATTCATATTCATATCTCTAAACATACAATTCATATTCATATTCATACACCTAGATAACACATTTCCAATTCTAAACATACAATCTATAAATACATTTCATCATACAATTCTAAACATACAATTCTAAACATACAATCTACAATAACATAAATACCCAAATCAATAACATAACAAATTACAACCCTAAAACATACAATCTATAAATACATTTTCATCATACAATTCTAAACATACAATTCTAAACATACAATCTACAATAACATAAATACCCAAATCAATAACATAACAAATTACAACCCTAAAAAATTCATAAAAATTAATAAAGAAAAAAATATAATACCTAGATATGGTGGGTATATGGTGGTGGCGGGTGAGATGGTGGTGGTGGCGGTGATATTTGAGGGAAATCGCCGGCGGGTGAGATGGTGGTGGTGGCGGGTGAGATGGTGGTTTGTGTTTGTGATAAATGAGACTTAGAAAAAGGATAAAAGCTGCCCAGACTCTTTCCGGACGACATTTCCAGACGACATGTGGTTGCCAAAACATAATCGCGGGAAACGAAAAGTTGGGGGGGGGGGGGGGGGGGGAAAGTGTTGACTTTTTTTTTACCCCGTTCCCGCCGACATGTCGTCGCCAAAACCCTATGGCGACGACATATTTTGAATTTTTTTCTTTTTTTTTCTTCTTGTTTTCCATTTTCATTAAGATAAGAAATTGTAAAATAATAATGTATATTAATTAAAATAAGCCCTAATTAAAATAAGCCATAACTTTTCGTCGATGCTAACTCATTTGTCAAATTCGGTGGTCTTTAAACTCATATACGACTTAAATCGACACTTATTACACCCGCATTAGATGTTCTCCGGAAATCATATCTTGAAACTCATAACTATCTAGTAGCACATCATATCTTAGTTGCATCACGTTTTCGTTTCTCACCCATTAGATGTAACACATTATATAGTGTGATTGTTGATTAAAACCGGTTACACATTTGATTGAATTGTAATCGAACACTTAATGATGTACGTAAAGGAATTTACGAATTATCATTACTATCATATCATTGTTGTCGAAGTTTAATGATCGACCGATTTAAGCCTATATTTGTGTCAATAGAACCACTTACTCGATTGAATGATATCATTGCCAATTGTGTAACACACTCGAGATGCAATGATTCGTAATGTTGTTGATTACATGTAAAAAGGATTTTTAATAAAACCGGTTACACATTTGATTGAATTGTAATGATCGATATGATTTATGGTATAATCGAACAGTTAATGATGTACGTAAAGGGATAGTAATTATCATTACTATCATATCATTGTTGTCGAAGTTTAATGATCGACCGATTTAAGCCTATATTAATTTTTTTTTATTAAAAAGGTAATTATTTTAATTATACTTTTAAATGATTTTTAATTATTAATTTTTTTTTATTATAAATGCTTTTGGCGACGACATGTCGTCGCCAAAAGTAATACATTTTTTATTTTTATTTTTATTATTAAATGATATTGTATTATTAAATATATAATAATTTTTATTTATTGAAATAGTTTTCCCCACGACATGTCGTCGCCAAAAGTGGCGCGGGAAATTATTTTCATATTCGCGCCAATATTTTTACACGACAAAAAAAAAATATATATATGAACACCCTTTCCCGACGACATGTCGTCGGGAAAAGTCTTGGTCGTTTATTTGACCAAAAGAAAGTCAAAAAAGCCAATTTTTTGTCGTTTAGTGGGGCTTTTAGGCACGACATTGTGTCGTCGGGAAAAGTGTCGTCCGGAAAAGTCATTATTCTTGTAGTGTTTTGAGGGTGGCCAAGCCGATGATGCCATACGGAAGAGTTGGTTCCAGGATGGATAGTGAAGATTTTAGGAGTCAAGGAATAGCGGAGCTCATATAATCCTTAGGTTGCCATGCCCATGAAGAGTGGAGTTTTTGTTTCCCGATCCTTGATAACAAAAACGAACGAATAAAATTCGATTAGAAAATTATTATCGAGGCATAAACGAGAGATGGATATAATGTTACGGGAAAGAGATGGAACATAAAGAACATTTTTTAGAATTAAAGAGGTGTGTGATGTGTGAATTATAGCAGAACCAATATGGGTAATTTGTAAACACGAACCGTCTCCGATGACTAATTCCTCAGTCCCATCATAAGGTGCATGGATAGAAAGATTGTTGAAGTCATTTGTTGCATGAAAGCTTGCCTCGCTGTCAAAACGCCAGTTGGTTGGAGCCGATACATTTGTTGCTGCCATGGCATGAGCTTGTGCATGTGTAACCTGCATATGTTGGTTAGAAACAGGAACAAAAGCATTAGGAAAAAGACTTTAAGAACCGAACAGTTGCGCAACGAGTGTCCTTTCTGATTGCACCATTGACATTTTCCAAGGAATGGACGAGCTCCAGTTGCTTGATTAGGTGACTTAGATGGGGTAGGGAGAAGACCGGTTGATCCATGTCGAGGCCGGTTGATGAATATCGGAGGCGGTTACCTGTTGAGCAAGAGCCAATTCTTGGTTGATTAATTTTTCATGCAACTCATTGAATGAGATTGGTGAATCTCTCACAGGAACTGCATCTAAAATTGGTTTGTACGCTGATGGATCAAGTCCGTTTAGCACCGCATCGGTGATGTCTTCTTGATCAAGTTTCTTCCCAAGAATGGCGAGTTCATCAACAATAGTTTTAACATTCTGCATGTAGTTGGTTACGGTCTGATATGAGTTTTTGGTGAGTTGTTTCAAACGGTATTGTAGTTGTTTAATGTGACCTCGGGATGGAGATGCGTAAGTGCCGGCTAGGATTTTCCATGCTTCATATGAGGAAGAAGCGTTTGTTATTAGCGGGACGATTTCTGGAGACAGGCTACCGACCAAAGCTCCAAATAGAAGCTTGTATGCGCGAAACCATCGAGCATGATAATTATGAGGAGTTAAACTGCTGTCGGTTTCGACGGTCGGAGTGGGTGCCGGAAAAGAGCCATCGATGACTTTATATAAATCCAATCCATGAAGTAAAGCTTCGATCTGTGTCTTCCATCCTAGGTAATTGGTGGAAGAAAGATTCAAGGTTGAAGGAAAATTGACAATAGTCAGGTGTTTTATTGAGAAGTTGACCGTGAGGGATGAAATTGTAGGATCAGATCTTAAGATTATATTCTAGGTTCTATAAGTATTTAGTAAAAGAAATGAATATATGAGAAAGTATTATAGTGAATGAAAATGTTACTGCCAAAAAGTGATTCTTCATTCATAAAGGTACTAGGCTATATATAGCCTTTTACAAATGATAACTAACCCAAATTGAAAACGTGTGAACATGCACACAAAACAGAAAACAACTAAAAACTAGGCATACTAGGAACTAGTAAATACCCAACTTACACTACCCACTACTTCCTTAATCTTAGGTCAAACCAAAGAACTAGTAAAACATATTTATTCAAATACTAAATGGATTACCCAAATGGTGACCCATAATCCGACCCATCAAGATTACACCCAACAATCACCCCCGTAATCTTGATCCCCTTTTATCAAAGTAAATCCGGTTCATCCTCTTGAGCCATGTTGAGCTCGTTGTCTGTGTCTTGGTCTTTCCATTTTGTGCACTCATAGCTAAAGTGACCAAAAACTCCACAATCATAGCATCGAATCCCACTCTTGTCACCTCGACCCGAACCTCTTTCTCGGCCTCTACCTCCTCTATCGTAGTTTCTTCCACGACCTCTTCCTCGTCCGCTACTTTCTCCGACCCACAAGAGTTTCCCTTGTTCTTCTTCTTTCTCACCATGGCTTTTGATTCTTTCTTCATATGCCTTAAGCGTTCCAACCGCCTCATCAAAAAGCATCGTATCCAACTCGAAACATTGTTCGATCGAAGCCACAATTTGAAGAAACGACTCTGGCATTGCATCAAGAATCCTTCTCACCAACTCTCCTTCCTCAACTTCATGACCAAGACTCCTCAATTTTGAAACTAGTCCACTCAACTTTGTAGCACAATCATCAACAAGCTTTCCTTCCTTCATCCTTAAACCTTCAAGCTCTCTTTTTAACGTTGCAACTCGAGCCGTCCTTACCCGATCTACACCAAGGTAACGCGTTTTCAAGCGATCCCATACTTTCTTCGGGTCCGTGTGACTCGACTTTTGCAACACCATCTATTCCGGTATTACTTGAAACAAGTAGGCTAGAGCTTGTTTTGACTTTTTAGCATTTGATTCTTCCCCGAGAGTCTTTGGTTCCACCGTCTCCAATAGACCATGCGCATCCAATATGGACTTAACTTTGATAGCCCATACCGGATAGTTGGTTGCGGTCAACATCGGAATTTGGTAAGACATTGAACTTGTCTCTTTTGGTTGATATTGTATCAACGACATTCTTCCCTTTTTTTTTAAACACTTCGGTCTCGGTCTATCTTTCTTTCTTAGGTGAGCCAACGGTCTCTCTCACCTTTGTCGATCTTCTCGGTCTCACGCCGGAGCTTTCTCGGTCTCACGGTCTTCTCAACGGCGACAGTCTTTTTCTTCGGTCTTCACCTTCTTATTGCTCACATGAACATGGTGCCTTTCTTTCTTCTAACCGAGCTTTGATACCAAATGTAGGATCAGATCTTAAGATTATATTCTAGGTTCTATAAGTATTTAGTAAAAGAAATGAATATATGAGAAAGTATTATAGTGAATGAAAATGTTACTGCCAAAAAGTGATTATTCATTCATAAAGGTACTAGGCTATATATAGCCTTTTACAAATGACAACTAACCCAAATTGAAAACGTGTGAACATGCACACAAAACAGAAAACAACTAAAAACTAGGCATACTAGGACTAGTAAATACCCAACTTACACTACCCACTACTTCCTTAATCTTAGGTCAAACCAAAGAACTAGTAAAACATATTTATTCAAATACTAAATGGATTACCCAAATGGTGACCCATAATCCGACCCATCAAGATTACACCCAACAGAAATTTCATCATGTGTGTCGGGCATTTTGCTTTCCGGTGATGAAGAAGGGGATGAATTAGGAGAAGTGATTGGAGAGGAAGGTGTTGAACCTTTCTCTCATACCATATGAAGGTTCAGAGAAGAGATTGATGAAAAGAAGATAACTATACCCAATCAATTGAATTTACATTTAGGAATGAGTTACATATATAAGCGGTGTAAGGAGGAAATACAGGAGAAGATACAGGAGATATACATGGGATACAAAACAGAAAATAGATAAGTAAATACAAATTTGAATTTGAATAAACTTGATTTTAATTGTTGGCGGTTATCTCTCAGTATATGTTAGTTTTTGATAATTGAATATTTTACTTGTGTTGCTTATGAAGTAAATGAAGACATAATTTAAAGTATCATAACTTGTAATTTTGGAATTTATATCCTCAAAATCGTAACATTATATTTACTTAATAAAATTGGCATAATGATCACTCACTTAGATATATCAGCTTTCAAACTTCAACATAATTTAACAAGAACATTTTTTTATCGTTTTGTCCAAGGTATCAAAATTCTTAGGACCGGTTTGGCGAAATCTTGAATAAAAATTACATATTTCATCTTTCATTCAATCTTCCATCATTATCATAGGATCCTGGTTTAGGTCAATATCCAAAACCACCTTACTACCGCCATTGTTTCCCGCCATTGTGTTTCTCAAATCTTGACGACCTCTTATGTCTTTCACTTTCCATGGCGAAATAAACTTCATCAAATCAACCGCCTCACCATCACGAAAAGCTTCATCGTTGTTGATACTCGTAACATTCAAAGACTGATCAGCACTTGCTGAAGTTGGAAGGAGTGAAAAGGGAACAGATACGGTGGATTTCTTTTTCTTGGGTTTACGTGGTCGAATATGATCATCCCACTGGGAATCGGTGTGATCAGTCACATGATGATAAAGATCTTTCAGCGACAAGACATACTTTTGACAAATGTAACACATTGGAATACCATTGTTGTCCGCACACGGCATATCCTCACACGGCATAATAGATTGAGTTTTACGTTTCATATTCGACTTCAAACAAGCTTTTCAATCTTCAAAATCGATCAAGAATTCTAGAAAATATAGAAATAAGAAAACTAAACTGTGATTTAGAATATGAAAATAAATAAGATAGGTTATTCGGAAAAAAAATTCACATACCTAGAAACGGAAAGTGAAGCTTTTGTTGTCGGCGCTCAATGTTATGAGAAAAAAGGTTTCCTTTCCTTACTTTTATAGTTATCCAATTAGATAAGATTTTTATTTTAATTTTGATACTTTTCTTAATAATTACATAAATTATCCAAATAAAAATATTTGTGTCTATTTATTTTATTTTCTCTCATTCATTACACTTCTTTTTCTTTTCGGTTGAAATGAGAACAAATTTTTTTTTTGTGTACTGTATCATCCGTAACAAATGATTATAAAAGTGTATTAGGTGAATTTAGTTATATTATTTTGGGTTTTCGGTTATCACTTTATTTTTTACGTTGAAATTCTAGGATAACATATTTAATGTTTTTTTTTTTTTTCCTTTAACTCTATAAGCTTTTGCAGTTTTCTCAAAACTCGTTTTTCAAAATCTTTAACCTTCTGTCAAGATATATAATCCACTTTCATTATTGTTCTTTGATAATGTCACATCTCGTTCAAGCGGAAATTCGGATGTAAACAGTATCGGTAGTATCAGGGATTTAAGGATGCAACATTTATATAACAAAAGGATAATCAAATTAAATAAGTAAATCTGAAGTTCAATGTTTTACAAAAAATTTTTACATAACACACGTTACGTATGTAATGCGGTCTTTATAACACCGGCTATAGCACGGCCCGGCCAACCATAATTCAAGTTATGGAGGCATAACACAGTCTATAAACAGACAATAACGCAGGGCTGAGAGCGCTAACATGAGATTGATTTGTTTATGGCGTGAGTGTGTGACACTTATAATTAGCATTCACAATATAAGATGATCAAACATAAACCTTTATAATGTATTACATATCAAATTTTTGGACAAACAAAGATATATATATATATATATATATATATATATATATATATATATATATATATATATATATATATATATATATATATATATATATATATATATATATATATATTGAATGGTTTCTGCGAGAACTCGTATTATTACGAGAACTGCGATAACCAAATTTGAACAATTAGATGATTAGATCAAGGGTTGAAAACAAAATTGGCATATTGGTAATTAAATTAAAAACTGGATAATATTTTATAAGAATCAAAAGGGTATTATTTTACATTTACATTTTTCCCTTGAAAATCTCTATCTCTCCCCTTCTTAATCCCTAAATTCCCCAAAATTATTTTTTACGGTTACTTAGATCCAAAACCTCTAATCTCTATCTTCATTCAAAAACTCAAAACAACATATGTGTTCAATCATCGGTGACATCTCTCAAGGACTCAAAGACTTGAACCATCCACTCACACCACTCGCTTACTTCGAGGCCACAGTCACCTCTTTAGAAAAGCTTCTCTCTTCCAATCGTAATCCACCATCTCACCACATCGATGAATCTGTGAATGATGATGACGATGATGCACCTGGTGTGCCTTTGGAGGAGTTGATTGGTGATCTTCATATTCGGGGTGAAGACGTTAGAGATGATGTCACGAATGAGTAGATTACATCACTCTGGTATATGCTTCTTCAAATGTTTTGTAATTACTTTTCTATAAAAGTTATGAATCCAACTTAACGTTGTGCCTTAGGTCGTGTTCCACTACTTTATATGTTTATAGGGACGACTTCTGTTTCAAGGCTCAATTCGCAGATGTTCGTTGGTTGTTAATCGTATTATTTTGCTCTATACGGAAGTATCAAAGCAGCCTTAACTGCTTTTGTTTTGTTTTGTTATAGAACCATCTTGGTCTCAAATTGTATCTAAACGGAAAACGTACTTGAGTTTGTTTTACACAATTATTATTTATTTTTGATTAATTTGTGTAGGAATTCAAGTTTTATACTGTTCTTCATAATTTTCTATACGTATATATAAACTACTTATGTGTGTTAATTTGTTTCAATTTTTGGTGTAAAAGTGTGTGTGTTTGTAAGAAATGACGTAATCGAAGAATCACACAGCGCACGTGTTCATATATTGTCATAGTTGTTCATTTGTAAATATTAAAAGTGCGATCATATATACACACATAAAAGGGAGTTTAATATTGAAAAGTTAGGGTTTTCTAAATAAAAAATTGTTACTGAAACATCATATAAATTAAAGTGAAATTAATGTATTTATCTTTCCCATTTACTATGTAAAGAACGATATTGGTAAGCATGCGAAAAAATCATTGGCTAAAGGTTTTTAATAAAAAAAAAACTTTTGTTCAAAAATGTACAAGATTTAAAATAATAAGCCAATCGATGGATTATTTTTTTTCCCAAACCAATTTTTACTAAAAAATGATAATTACTTTAAAAAAATATGTAGTGAAAAATTGAATAAATTAAGATAAGAGAGAAAAGAAAAAAAAATCTAAATTACAAATAAAAAGATTACTATTTTACCGTTTTTAATTTCAGAAAAAGGTTTAATATTCAAAAATAAATGAGTGGCTAAGAATGAGTTTTGATCGTTTTCGCAAAAATCTGAGTTCTCGCATTAACTAATCCATATATATATATATATATATATATATATATATATATATATATATATATATATATATATATATATATATATAGATCTCTATTTTTCTAGAGATCTAGGATCCACTTTCTAGCCACTCATTTTTCCTTATATCTTTATTCTTTTTTTTTTTTTTTTTTAAATTTTTTTTTTTTTCTTTTTCCTTTTTATTTACTTTTTTTTTTTTTTTTTTTTTTTTTTTCGAAAATCACATTTGATTTTTAACCTTACTTTTAAAAATCACATGTGATTTTCAATCTACAAATTTTTTTTTGGTAAAATCACGTTTGATTTTAAAAATTATTGATTATTTTTACCCAAAATCACATGTGATTTTTAACCTACAAACAATTTTGCTTATAAAATCACATGTGATTTTCGATAAAAAAAAATTCACATGTGATTTTAAAATTTATAAATTTTTGTTTTTGAAAATCACATATGAATTCAATTTTTTACAAAAAAAATCACATGTGATTTTGAAAAAAAAAAAAAAAAAGTTAAGTAAAACATAGCAAAAAAAAAGTCGAATTAAAAAATGAAAAAAAAAAAAAAAAAAAAAAAAAAAGTTAGTAAGGGAAAAATGAGTGGCTAATAAGTGGATCCCTAGATCTCTAGCAAATTGGAGATCTCTATTGAACCTCACCCTATATATATATATATATATATATATATATATATATATATATATATATATATATATATATATATATATATATATATATATATATATATATATATATATATATATATATATATATATATATATATATATATTCTTTATTATTGTATTCTTTATTTTACGAAAATATTAGAAATGGTCCAACATAATTACAAAATGATAGATTCTTTTATATATTTTCAAATAGATTGTGAAAAATTTAGTCATCTTTTTTAAATATTTTTGATAGCAATATTTTTCTCATAATTAATAAACTCTTTTAAGAAAATAAAATTTAAATGCTTGACATTCCAACTTGTAATCAAAAATTGTCATGATATATAATTTGACGATCTATGTTACTTTTGATAATTGTATATTTTGCTTGTGTTGCTTATGGAATCAATGGAGACATAATTTAAAGTATCATAACTTGTAGTTTTAGAATTTATATCTTCAAAATCATAACATTATATTTACTTAATAAAATTGGCATAATGATAAACCGCGTACCTATACCAGGTATCAAAATTCTGAGGACCGGTCTGAAGAAATCTTGAATAAAAATTACAACTTTCATCTTCATTCAATCTTCCATCATTATCATAGGATCCTGGTTTAGGTCAATATCCAAAACCACCTTACTACCGCCATTGTTTCCCGCCATTGTGTTTCTCAAATCTTGACGACCTCTTATGTCTTTCACTTTCCATGGCGAAATAAACTTCATCAAATCAACCGCCTCACCATCACGAAAAGCTTCATCGTTGTTGATACTCGTAACATTCAAAGACTGATCAGCACTTGCTGAAGTTGGAAGGAGTGAAAAGGGAACAGATACGGTGGATTTCTTTTTCTTGGGTTTACGTGGTCGAATATGATCATCCCACTGGGAATCGGTGTGATCAGTCACATGATGATAAAGATCTTTCAGCGACAAGACATACTTTTGACAAATGTAACACATCGGAATACCATTGCTGTCCGCACACGGCATATCCGCACACGGCATAATAGATTGAGTTTTACGTTTCATATTCGACTTCAAACAAGCTTTTCAATCTGAAAAATCGATTAAGAATTCAATAAAATATAGAAATAAGAAAACTAAACTGTGATTTAGAATATGAAAATAAATAAGATAGGTTATTCGAAAAAAAAAAAGTTCACATACCAAGAAACGCAAAGTGAAGCTTTTGTTGTCAGCGCACAATGTTATGAGAAAAAAGGTTTCCTTTCCTTAGTTTTATAGATATCCAATTAGATAAGATTTTTGTTTTATTTTTAATATTTTTCTTAATAATTTCATTAATTATTCAACTAAAAATATTTGTTTCTATTTATTTTAATTTTTTTCATTCATAACAATTCTTTTTCTTTTCAGTTGAAATGAGACCACATTTTTTTTTTGTCTACTGTATCATCTATAACAAATGATTATAAAAGTGTATTAGATGAATTTACTTATATTATTTTGAGTTTTCGGTTATCACTTTATTTTGTACGTTGAAATTCTAAGATAACATTTTTAATGTTCTTTTTAACTCAATAAGCTTTTTGCGGTTTTCTCAAAACTCTTTTTTCATAATCTTTAACCTTCTATCAAGATACATAATCCATTTTCATTATTGTTCTTTGATAATTTCACATCTCGCTCAGGCGAAAACTCGAGTGTAGACATTATTATTAGTATAAGATTTAAGGATGCAACATTTATATAACAAAAGGATAATCAAATTAAATAAGTAAATCTGAAGTTCAAAGTTTTACATAATCCGAATAAATAAAGTACAATAACGTCAATTGGATCGTAAAGGAACTAATTATAGCAAAACAAGTTCCACGTAAACGATCAAAATAGTCACAAAAGCAAACATCAATCTACGGCAACCTCAAATCTCTAAGAAGCGTAAAATACGACGACAACATAAAGTTGGTGAGTTATTCACAATTTTATAAAAACATTAAGTTTGAAACTTTTGACCCGTTTGAAATTTATAAGTCAATAATAAAGATATCTTTATTTCATGAACAAAGTGAAATATATGCATAGCCTTATATCAATAATTACACGTGAACCTTATGTTTAAAGTCAACATTAACCCCCACCCTTAGTGTGTCAAACTAAGGTATATTCTCGAATAATAATATTGCGGTCATAACATCAACTCATAGGGACAACACACCGTCATAATCCCATATCTGCGATGAGGGTTTGTAAAACCCATATAGATCTATATATATGTATCAATGCCTCAAAAAGAGTTAACAGCGTGAACCGAGAGCCTTATACAACCACTAAGGCCATATAAGTAAGGTAACACTAAATGTAAAGGTATCACAATCCACAATGCATAAAACAAGATATAAAATTTAATTCATGCTTTTCATGACCAATAATATAAAACGGTAAAAGGGGCAACGAATAACTCACTAATCAACAATAAATACGCAGGTAGACAAACAAAGAGAATATCGCTCCACCGCCTAAGTGCCCTAGCATAAAAACATCGAAAGTCTAAGTATCTCTATAAGTCTAGTAGGGTTTAGCCTTAAATGATTAACGTTATATTATATAGTATATTCAAAAGTGTCCGAAAGAATAGTATTTCAAGTCAAAGTGGCGAGTAAAAGATAACGATATTTCGTGTCAAAATGACGAGTAAAAGATAATGATATTTCGAGTCAATAATTGCTACTAGAAGATATTGATAATTTGAGTCAATAATGACGAATAAAATATAACGATACTAATGACTACTAGAAGATATCGTTTATTCAATTCAATAATGACGATTAGAAGTTTAAATACTGATACCAACGTTTAGTCGAAATCGACGATTACGAAGAGGAGTCAAAGTCAACTAAAAGTCAACATCCGACATTTTGAAGAATTTTAAATATATTGAGTAAAAATAGTTTGAAAACAATTTTATAGAAGTTTAACAAAAGATATAATTTATAATAAAATTTAAGATTACGATCGCATTTTTGAGAAAAAGTATATTTATCTAAAATATATACGTTTAGCGAATATTATATTATTAAATATCATGTTTATGATTGCGATTACGTTTTTGAGACTAAAAACTTATATTTGTCAATATATACTACTTTATGTATAATAATATATGTATGTATACTTATGTTCGATCAAATTACGCAACGTTTTAGTTCTGGGGCTCACTGCGGCGCACAGGACTATGCTGCTACGCAACTAGTTTGTGACCTTAGTCCGCTGCGGCGCAATAGGACAACAATGGCAATAAAAAAAACGAATTTCTTTTACGTTTTAGTATCGTTAACGTTTTAAATTAAGTCTTAATATTAATAAGTAATATGTTTATTAAATATATAAGTTTATTTATATATACTAAACTAGATTATTGTCCCGCGATAGCGTGGAAAAAAAATAAAAGTTAAATCATAAATTTTATGTTTATTTTGATTTTAATATATTATGAAAAAATAATGTTGTATGTATAATACATATATATACTTTTACGTTTATGTATACATATAATTTATAGTTATAATAACGTATACACTTTTATATTAGGAGATTTTAGAATAATAATAAAGTAAATTATATAAATGGACGATTGATAAATAAATTATAATTATGTTTTTTATTTTAGTAGAGATTAAATAAAATAGAAAAATGTACTTATATATTTTAAAAGGGTGTAAAATGAAAATAATATTTGATGACATCATCAATTTGATCTAACGGTTGACATCAAATAAGTTAACCCATCCAACGGGCCTTACTTCGCCATGTGGCATTTAAGGCCCCTCTTTTATTATATATTAAAGATGTGTAAGTTATATTACTAAATATATAAGTTTTTGTATAATAATAAGTAACTAGATTATTGTCCCGCGATAACGCGGACAAATATAAAGTTTGACTCGTAAATTTTATTTATGTAGATTTTAAGTTATTATGAGAAGACAATGTCATACGTACAATAACATATATACGTTTACGTTTATACCTATGTTGCTTTTAGTTAAAATAATATATACACTTTTACGTTTATATACATGTTTTGATATTTTTATGAGAAAATTTTAGAATAACAATATGGTAAATCATAGTCTAAATTGAGCGATTTATAAATAAATTAAGTTATATTTTTTTTTATTTCAGTGGAGATGTAAATGAAAAAGAAAATGTAATTATGTATTGTAAAAGGGTGTAAATAGAAATAGTTTTTGATAACATCATCAATCTAATCTAACGGCTGAAATCAAAGAGGATAACACATCCAATGGATCTTGTTTCACCATGTGGCATTAAAAGGCCCCTCTTTTATTATATATTAAAGATAATACTAATTAGAGTTCAATTATGTTTATATGTATAATTAAGTCCAATTTAGTCCAAAATAGTCCAAGACTCCAAATAATCAACTTTCAGTACAAATTTTACTAATAATCCACATTTACTTATATATTTACACGTTTTATAAGTTTAAATCATATTACACCATTTTTATGTTAGTTTAGCGAATAACTTATAATATGTAACTAATGTGTATAATATGTTAATAGATTATGTTTTCTTCCAATTTTTAACCATATTCATCTTTTTATATAATACTTAGACGAAATTAGTGAATATAAGAAAACGAAAAGAGATTTAGGGATTAATTATTGAGTACCAAAGACCTCCATAATAATCAACCAAAATCGTCGGAAAATGTCTTTAAATCAAACCAAGGAAGTAAGCTCCAAAGATGGTGGTGGTGAGGATTCAAGCTCCAAACACAAAAACACCATTATTAGTGTATGAGCTTTATAATGAAAATAGTTTAAGAATTAGAGTAGAGGTTTGAGATGTATTTTGATCACCAAAACTCAAGACGGAAAAGCTTCCATGAGGGCAAGGTACAACCCTAAAAATGGAAGGTGAATCCTTGCAAAAATACACAAGGTTTATGTTAGAATCCCTAACATAAACAAAGAAGAAGAGATAAAAAGATGAAGATGGAGTAGAAATTACTTACCAAAAAGATGATAAATCAAGGAGAAGATGTAGAATGGTGATGAACTTTCTTCCAATGTAAAACTCACTTGTATGGTGGTTTATTTAATCATAATTTTCTGGAAATGTGAAAGAAATATGAGAGAAAAGTGATGAGGGTGTGTGATGTTAAGTGAAAATATGGAATGAGAGATGAATGGAGATGTTAGATGGATCAAGATTTTAACCAAATGTTCCATATTAGGAAGATTACAGCTTAGAATCACGGGTTGGCAAGTTGTAGATCTCAAAATGATGAAAAATGACGTTTTTGACATATTCCTTCCGAGACTCTGACTGTGTCGCAGTCCATGGTGACTGCGGCGTAGTCCTCTGTGTAACATGCCCAACTACTTGGAAAGGTGCAACCACCAGTTGGCCACCGGTTAACTTTTCGTTAACTTTCCGTTAAAAAGACTAAATTTGTAATAAACTTAACGTTAACCTCGTTAAAGAACTAACTTTTTAATATATTTTAAACGTTAATCTTAATCGTATAATCGAAGACATAAAACACCCTAAGTTATCTTACGAGCATACGTATATCTACTAGTTAGATCAGAAAATTTAAATCTTACATTATGTTTTTTTGTGTGTATAAACTCTTACTAAGTAGTAAAAGTAAGATAAATTTAGGTAGAGGGAGATTTCCTATGATGATTTCGTATTCGGCTATGTAAGGTATTTTGAAGTTTGAACTATCTGATCAAACAATCTATATTTGTATGACGATTTTCTCAAGGTATATGTGTTTTGAGTATGTATTGTATGCATCAATGGTTAAATTTGTAAGAAACATAATAGATTTTACTGAACAAAAGTAAATAACAATTACATATTACAACCGATAAATATTAAACGAAAATTAAAGGATACATATCGAGGGTAGAGACAAAAGACAAAGTCTAAATAATAATATAAAAAGCCGAGACTCGTGTTTGTCACGATTCCCTTAAAACATATTCGCTGTTTGTTTTCCAGGATAAACTAAGGCATCGTGTACCGCCGGACTCTACAAACTTTCCTGAAATTAAAACGGAGCAGAAGTATTTCTTGAACGAAGATTGGTTGCTGATAATGAAGCTATGAGATGTTTAAAAGGATTTTGGAGATCTTTATTAACATAAACAGAATGTGACTTCGCAAGCATGAGATCTATTGAAGTTTTCGACCGATAATCCATTCGGACAAGAAATTTGCACACCCCTGCGCGCTAAGGGAGGAGCTTGTGTGTGTATAGACTATAAGCAAGATGCCAATGTTCTTAAATTCCTCAATTGTTAACAACACAAATGTTTGTCTCACAACCGATGTGGGACAAACAAAACCCATTTCCGGTTTCATATTTATATTCCAAGTACCTCACTTTGAGTGATAAAATCTCATTCATATTAATTCCATTTTGGACACATACTAGCTTCTTGCGAGCCTTTATGAGGGAGAACATAAACCCAATAACTAATACTTATATCTATAGCATATACATATAAATAAATGTGTCAAATGAAAAAAAAACTCACTTTTAACAATTATATTCCAACAAAATTTGGGTTGTGTGTTGTGTATGATCTTAAATATATATCATTTATTTCTTTGTTAGATACCTAAATATCTGTCATTTATATTTTCTGTTAGATACTTATACATATCCTTGGTTTTTGATAGGGTACTTTAAACCGATGTTAGAGTAATGTACGCATCTATAGTTTGTGATTTAAGGGTTGTATTTGCATCTTGGTACACTACAAGTATGTGACTTATTTTGACCGGAAAGCGTCAGTAAAAGTCATTTAGCCCTTTAGTAAAGTTCGTTAGACTTTCACCCTCTTAATTAAAAAATGTTGTAACAAATCCACAAGTATAGGTCTTTTGTAACACTAAATTATGTTAGAAAAGGGTCAAAAGCCATAATATCAAAACGTTCCGTCAGAAAAGGTATCAAGTTTCTAACCATTCTCAGCGTTTTTAGTGACTCAACGTTTCAGTCAGTAAAGGTTTTTTTTTTTATATTTATTTGTAACGAGTTTTTATACTCGCGCGTAGCCACGAGTTTAAAAACTAGGGCTGTGCAAAGTGGGTGGGACCGGACCGGCTCGAGACAGTTAGAGTCTAAAATCCTGGACCATGGACTGGACCGGCCCGGTATAATCGGGTCGGGTCGGGCAGGTATACACGGGCAAACTTCATCAAAGAAATCCAAACAAGATGAATACACAAACAAACGTAAACTTCATTACATAAACAAATCCAAATTATAAAAGTATCATACAACGTTAACGGAGACCATAACACAGGCATCTGAACTTGTAATAAAAAATTGTCATGATATATATTTTGACGTTATATGTTGGTTTTGATAATTGAATATTTTGCTTGTGTTGCTTATGAAATAAATGGAGACATAATTTAAAGTATCATAACTTAGTAATTTTAGAATTTATATCCTCAAAATCATAACATTATATTTACTTAATAAAATTGGCATAATGATAAACCACGTAGATATACCAGTTTTCAAACTTCAACATAATTTAATAAGAGCATTTTTTGATCGTTTTGTCCAAGGTATCAAAATTCTTAGGACCGGTTTGGCGAAATGATGAATAAAAATTACATCTTTCATCTTTCATTCAATCTTCCATCATTATCATAGGATCCTGGTTTAGGTCAATATCCAAAACCACCTTACTACCGCCATTGTTTCCCGCCATTGTTGGAAGGAGTGATAAGGGAACAGATACGGTGGATTTCTTTTTCTTGGGTTTACGTGGTCGAATATCATCCCACTGGGAATCGGTGTGATCAGTCACATGATGATAAAGATCTTTCAGCGACAAGACATACTTTTGACAAATGTAACACATCGGAATACCATTGTTGTCCGCACACGGCATATCCTCACACGGCATAATAGATTGAGTTTTACGTTTCATATTCGACTTCAAACAAGCTTTTCAATCTTCAAAATCGATCAAGAATTCTAGAAAATATAGAAATAAGAAAACTAAACTGTGATTTAGAATATGAAAATAAATAAGATAGGTTATTCGGAAAAAAAATTCACATACCAAGAAACGGAAAGTGAAGCTTTTGTTGTCGGCGCTCAATGTTATGAGAAAAAAGGTTTCCTTTCCTTGGTTTTATAGTTATCCAATTAGATAAGATTTTTATTTTATTTTTAGTACTTTTCTTAATAATTTTATAAATTATCCAAATAAAAATATTTGTGTCTATTTATTTTCCTTTCTCTTATTCATTACACTTCTTTTTATTTTCAGTTGATATGAGAACACATTTTCTCTTTTTTTTTTTTTTTTTTTTTTTTTTCTCATATTCTTTTTTTGTCTAATGTATCATTTATAACAAATGATTATAAAAGTGTATTAGGTGAATTTAGTGATCAATTCTTTTTTTACATTGAAATTCTAAGATAAATTTTTTAATTCTTTAACCTTCTATCAAGTTATATAATCCATTTTCATTATTGTTTTTTGATAATGTCACACCTCGCTCAGGCGGAAACCCGGATGTAAAGAGTATCAATACTATAACACAAGGATAATCGAATTAAATAAATAAATCCGAAGTTCAAAGTTTTACATAATCCGAATAAATAAAGTACAATAACGAAAAATGGATCCTAAAGAAACTAATCATAGCAAAACAAGTTCCACGTAAATGATCCAAATAGTCACAAAAGCAAATATCAATCTACGACAACCTAAAATCCATGAAAAGCATAAAAATACGACGACAACATAAAGTTGGTGCGTTATTCGCAATGTTATAAAACATTAAGTTTGAAAGTTTTGACCCGTTTGAGATATATAAGTCAATAATAAAGATATCTTGATTTCATGAACAAGGTGAGATATATGCATAACCTTAGGGTAATAATTACACCTAAACCTTACGTTTAAAGGCAACATTAACCCCCACCCTTAGTGTGTCAGACTAAGGTATAGTCTCGAATAATAATATGCGGTCATAACATCGACTCATAGGGACAACACATCGTCATAATCCCATATCAGCTATGAGGGTTTGTAAAACCCATATAGATCTATATACATGTACCGGTGGCTCAAAAAGAGTTAACAGGCGTGAACCACAGGCATTATACAACCACTAAGGCCATATAAGTAAGGTAACACTAAATCTAAAGGCATCACAATCCACAATGCGTAAAACAAGATATAAAGTTTAATTCACGATTTTCATGCCCAAAGATATAAATCGGTAAAAAAGGCAACGAATAACTCACAAATCAGCAATAAATACGTCGGGTAGACAAACTAAGAGAATATCGCTCCACAACCTAAGTGCCCTAGCATAAAAACATCGAAAGTCTAAGTATCTCTATAAGTCTAGTAGGGTTTAGCCTTAATTGATTAACGTTATATTATATAGTATATTCAAAAGTGTCCGAAAGAATAGTATTTCGAGTAAAAGTGGCGAGTAAAACATAACGATATTTCGTGTCAAAATTACGAGTAAAACATAATGATATTTCGAGTCAATAATGACTATTAGAAGATATCGATAATTTGAGTCAATAATGACGAATAAAAGATAACGACATTTCGAGTTAATAATGACTACTAGAAGATATCGTTTATGCAAGTCAATAATGACGATTAGAAGTTTAAATAATGATTCCAACGTTTAGTCGAAATCGACGATTACGAAGAGGAGTCAAAGTCAACTAAAAGTCAACATTCGACATTTTGTAGAATTTAAATATTTTGAGTAAAAAAAGTTTGAAAACAATTTATTAAAGTTTAACGAAAGATATAATATTTAATAAAATTTCAGATTACGATCGCATTTTTATCAAAAAAGTATTTTTATCAAAAATATATACATTTTGGCGAATATTATATTAATAAATATCATGTTTATGATTGCGATTACGTTTTTGAGACAAAAAACTTATATTTGTCAATATATACAATTTATGTATAATAGTATATGTATGTATACTCATGTTCATTCAAATTACGCAATGTTTTAGTTCTGGGGCTCACTATGGCGCACAGGACTACGCTGCGACGCAACTAGGTTGTGATCATAGCCCGCTGCGGCGTAGTAGGACAACAGTGGCAAAAAAAAAATGAATTTCTTTATTTTACGTTTTAGTATCGCTAACGTTTTATATTAAGTCTTAATATTAATAAGTAATATGTCCAGTAAGTATATAAGTTTATTTATATATACTAATAAATGTGTAATCGTACATAATATTAAGTTATATTACTAAATATGTAAGTTTTAATATAATAATAAGTAATACTACTAATTAGAGTTCAAATATCTTTATATGTATACTTAAGTCCCATTTAGTCCAAAATAATTCAAGAGTCCAAATAATCAACTTTTGGTAGGAATTTAACTAATAATCCATATTTACTTATATATTTACACGTTTTATAAGTTTATATTCATATTATACCATTTTTATGTTATTTTAGCTAATAACTTATAATATGTAACTAATGTGTATAATATGTTAATAGATTATGTTCTCTTCCACTTTTTAACCATATTCATCTTTTTATATAATACTTAGACGAAATTAGTGAATATTAGAAAACGAAAAGAGATTTAGAGATTAATTAGAGAGTACCGAAGACCTGCGCTATAATCAACCAAAATCGTCGGAAAATGTCTTGAAATCAAAACAAGGAAGTAAGCTCCAAAGATGGTGGTGGTGAGGATTCAAGCTCCAAACACAAAAACATCATTATTAGTATATGAGCTTTATAATGAAAATAGTTTAAGAAGTAGAGTAGAGGTTTGAGATGTATTTTGCTCACCAAAACTCAAGACGGAAAAGCTTCCATAATGGCAAGGTACAAACCCAAAAATGGAAGGTGGAAATGCAAGTTGAATCCTTGCAAAAATACACAAGGTTTATGTTAGAATCCCTAACATAAACAAAGAAGAAGAGATAAAAAGAAGAAGATGGTGTAGAAATTACTTACCAAAAAGATGATAAATCAAGGAGAAGATGTAGAATGGAGATGAACTTTCATCCAATGTAAAACTCACTTCAATGGTGGTTTATTTACTCATAATTTTCTAGAAATGTGAAAGAAATATGAGAGAAAAGTGATTGAAAGTGGGTTGAATAAAAGAGAAATGAGGGTGTGTGATGTTAAGTGAAAATATGGAATGAGAGATAAATAGAGATGTTAGATGGATCTAGATTTTGACCAAATGTTCCATATTAGGAAGATTACAGCTTAAAATCACGGGTTGGCAAGTTGCAAAATGATGAAAAATGACGTTTTTGGCATATTCCTCCCGAGACTCTGACTTTGTCGTAGTCCACGGTGACTGCGGCGCAGTCCACTGTGTACCATGCCCAACCATCGGTTGAAAGGTGCAACCGCCGGTTGGCCACCAGTTAACTTTCCGTTAAAAGGACCGAATTTGTAATAAACTTAACGTTAACCTAGTTAAAGGACTAACTTTGTAATATATTTTTAACGTTAATCTTAATCGCATAATCGAAGGAATAAAACACCGTAACTTATCTTACGAGCATACTTATATCTACTACGTACTTACGTACTAAAACGTTTCCGTCACGAAGGACAAAGCGATAGATAAATTTGCGACTAAACAATAAATAAAGCGTGGAAAAAACAGAAATAACAACAATAATAGGATCAAAACAAAAATCAACAAAATAAACGACAGAAGACACAACGAAAAGGTACTTAAAAATTAGTAGTTGTCACTGATAAAAGCTTGAAAAAATTAAAAATTGAGTTAGAAGAAAACCGTAAAACCTAAGGGATGTGGAAATACATGCTTTATATTAATTTTTTTAATGTAATAAATGATGTTTTAGAAACCGATTTTTTATAACCTCGTCAATGAAAGTTAAAGAAAACATCTAATATTGAAATTTATGAGGTCTATAAAACTAATAGGGGTGAGTAAAAAACCGATTAAACCGAATCGTAACCGAAATGGCCGATTTAAGCGAACCAAATTAACCGAACCGATCACATAACCGATGGTACGGTTTTGAAATTTCCAATAACCAAATATTTCGGTTCGGTTTTGGGTATGTATAAAAACCTAACCAAATAACCGGACCGATAAATGTTTTAGCAAGATTTTTTTTCGTATAATTAATGTTTAAATTAATTTAACATCGGTAAGTTTAATTAAAAAGATCTTTAATTATAGTCGACTAATTTTTCATTAACTTAGTAACAGAGTTATGTTATATTATGCGAGCGAAAATTTAATTAAAGACGTCGTTTTCAAGTTTTAAAATCCGGCAAAGAAACTTGGAATTATTATTATTGATGATTTATTGTTAGAATAATTTTTTGTTATTGTATATTTTAACTTATGATAACAACCTATTTAATAATGATTTTTAGCTTCTAATATCATCATTTAATAATTAACATTGTTAACCGTTGGCTATCGAAAACCGACACATAAGTGATTAACCGAAATCGAATGGTTATGATTTTCAATTGACCGAAAGTTAGGTTATGGGTGAGGTTTTGGTCCATAACCGAATCGATCCAATCTCACCCCTAAAAACTCATAATCACACGTCTTTATTTTAATTTTTATATTCTCGACTAAAAGGTTAACTTCGGCCGAGGAACCCCAATTTTGTGGTTCTTTTGAACCCAATCTAACCCTCAACGAAGGACTAGGCTCCAGACAATGTTCTCATGTCCCAGCGTTACAGACCAAGAAGTGAGTATGAATTCGAACCCATGACCTATTTCAACCGAAGTCCTCGTTGACCGGATCAACTGAGCATTTGCGTGGTAGATATATCATTAGAGTAGAAAACTCCATGTAAGATTTGAAAATGAGACCTCTAGCCAATCACAAAAGATTATCTCATTTCAGAAAACCACTAGTCGAATGATGAAAAATCACTTTTGGTGAATTGAATTATGTTATTTGTGTTAAATCTTTTCTTAAGTATTAAAACAAGCAGGATATTTATTTTAATTTCTTTTGGTTGAGAAATTTAGTTTATAGATGACTTCAGTTGAAAAGCACGGACATACGTTCTTAGCAACAAATCGTAGGCACTGGATCATTTCTAATTTTACAAAGCAAGTTGGAAAATGAACCAGTAATGAAAATTAAAGTGTTGTGCACAGATAGAGGAAGGAAGCTCAACTCCGAACATTTCGACCAATTTTGTAAAGAACACGACATTAAAGGTAACTCACTGCTGCGTATACTCCATGACAAAATGGAGTTTTAGAAAGGAAGAAACGAACACCAATATGTTCGATCCACACTCTCTGCAAAGAGAGGTTCGAAGTCATTTTGGACCGAATCTGTAAAGTGGATCACTTATGTTCCAAGTCACATTGGCATTGCAAGACGCTACTCTAGAAGAGGTATGGACCAGTGTTAAACCTAATGTAACTCATTTTCGTGTTTTCGGTTGTTTAGGACATGTTCATATGTATGATGCCAAAAGAACCAAACTGGAAGATAAATGTCATACTTGTATTTTGATGGGTGTGAGTGACAAATCTAACGCATATCGGCTATATAATCAAGCAAGAAAAAAGATTATAGTTAGCCGAGATGTGGTCTTTGTAACACTTGAACCAAATACACATTTTTTTGTAATATAATATCATTAACCAACATCTGAAAAGTGTTACTAATTCATTACATAACTTAATGATAAATAAACGTTACATTATGTTTAACCAAAAGGTATGTCAATTCAACTTGAGCGGAAGCTCTTACAAAAACATTTAAGTTTATACATTACGGCCCCCTTCCCTTCTTCTTAAGCTTGCGTTGCCTTATATATCTCGATTACCTACAAAACATACAATTAACATAGTATATTAGCGTAAAGCTAGTGAGTATACCTATCCCTTTGTTAATTTAATCTTACAAGACTACTTTAAAGTCTTATCTTTCTTTCCCGACTATCTAAAGTCGTATCTTACTCTTTCCGACTATTCAAAGTCGTATCTTACTCTTTTCCGACTATTCAAAGTCATATACATACCTTCATGGCATGTCAAGTTAACAGAGGGCCATAGGTTCGAATCCTGTCACCTTGATGTGAGGCATTCCTTCAGCTTACTTCTTTCCTGAATAATGAAAGTAGACTTTACCCCTTTTCCGACAAGTAATTATGATGTTTAATTCTTCTATAACTAACCAATAGTTTAGGGTACAAGTCATATACATAAACTACTAACAGCTGCACCAAAACACCACCTTCTAAGGCCCCACTACGGCACAATGGTGGCTCAGAAGGGGTGTCTTGCTTTCCTTTGCAAAATCCCGCACTTCCAAGGCAGGGCCTAGCACTCCTAGCCCCTCTTTCCGTTAACAAATTGGTCATACATTAAACAAGTATCTTACCCATTATTCAAAAGTTTTTAATGCACATTACATGAACATATAAAACATTATAAACAAGCTTCGTATACTCACCTTGAAGTCAAATTAAGTCTACAACACACACGGCTCTTTCCCTTTACTCTTCTCCTCCAAATCTGCATTTTTACAAGCAAACACGAATTTGCCTTTCATTAAATCTTACATACATATAAACACATGTATTAACTTCATTACAACTATGTCTAACCCTATAACTCTTAATCTAAACATGTTTGGCAATATCTACCCAACTTGCCACCTTTTGGGTCTTTTGACCCATATAACATTCTAGTGCACAAAAAAGCATTTAAACACATTACACACATCATAAATAACATATTGCAAGTAATGTTTTTTTTCTTCTACTCATTTCCTACCCATTTGCCATTATTCCACGGGTCACATGACTCGTTTGGCAACTAGTGTAGCATGATTTACACCATTTCACCCCAAACACAAATTTGAGTACTCTTTATCTTATCTTTTCCATCATATACTTGAAAATAAATATTCTAACGAATTCTTTCATTTCAAAACATTCTTACAATGATTAATACCTCTAATCAACAATTCATCTCTTTACACTAACTAGTCAAAACACGAATTTTTACAAAATTCATACAATTTAATCTTTCAATCTTTCAAGCTTTTATATATATTACTAGCATCAAAATAATATAAAAACAAAGCTTAATTCTAACAATTCCTCAAACTTCATGATTTTTCCCAAATAATCATTTACCTAATTTTAACCAAATTAAGTATTTCTACATTTCAATTAAATATCTAAATAATGTTATAACACAAAATATAAGCTCAATCTCATCAAATATATATAAGTATATAATCATACATTGTGTTTCTTCAACTAGAACCAAAGCTAGGGTTCTTAAACTTCTAATCTTGCTTTAATTGATAAAATCTACTATTATAGAGCTTCAATTTGAGTGATTTAATCTTTTCTCCTTTCTTGTTTCTTCTCCAAACCGACTGACACATTCATAAATTTCCTGGAAATGACACCTCCTCTCTAGTCTAAGTATAATTTCAAGAATTTACACTTTAGCCCTTCATCTATCAAGAATTGACTAACCTATTTAGTTAACCAATATAGTTAACAATTTAAATCCTTTCTAACCAAAGTTAACTTCTTTTCTTACCAAGTTGGTCCTTTCCATTTCTAACTTCTATTATAGGCTAAATCATAAAATATACTTACAAAATATTCTTATTCCGAAACTTGGACGTTACAGTTTTTGAAGAAGATAAACAATGGAATTTGGAGAATGAAGAGCACACGAGTAAACTTATTTGGGGAGAGATAGGGGAGGAAGAAGAACAAGGTAACATTGATGAAACTACTCAAGATAACTCTTATAAATTTTCCCAAGTATTATCTAGCATCTTGTGAGATGATATAGGTTTTTGTTAATACTACTATTCGCTAATATATATATATATATATATATATATATATATATATATATATATATATATATATATATATATATATATATATATAAATATATATATATATATATATATATATATATATATATATATATATATATATATATATATATATATATATACCAATAGGGCTTGTCCAAGTGGTTATAGCATTCTGCCTATCTGTGGGAGGTCTCGTGTTCGAGGCTCTCTCAGGGTGGGTAATAGGCAATTTACAGGCACATGTTCCTTGCATGATGAAATTGGTGGGTATACCATGGATTAAAAGGCATCTTCTAATAAACCTCTTATATATATATATATATATATATATATATATATATATATATATATATATATATATATATATATATATATATATATATATATATATATATATGACCATTTATCATAATCAACTAGTTAAAGTATCATATAGGTAGGGGTATATATAAAGACCTGAACCCGGTCTGAGTTTGTCAGTTTCGGTCTATGAACAAATTATTCGGATTAACCCGATTAACCTGTACTTTAATTAGGGTCGAGTAGCGGTTTCCTTTTAACTTTCTTATTTTATATATATATATATATATATATATATATATATATATATATATATATATATATATATATATATATATATATATATATATATATATATATATATACATATATATATATATATATGACCATTTATCATAATCAACTAGTTAAAGTATCATATAGGTAGGGGTATATATAAAGACCTGAACCCGGTCTGAGTTTGTCAGTTTCGGTCTATGAACAAATTATTCGGATTAACCCGATTAACCTGTACTTTAATTAGGGTCGAGTAGCGGTTTCCTTTTAACTTTCTTATTTGGGTTTGGGTCGATCCAAATAACCCACATATTTTTAATTAATTTTAATCCTATTACCAATAAGCGAAATTTATTACATCATTAATGAATTGTTAAGTTAAAGTACTAAAAACCCGAACAATTATTTTTGACAAGAATACATTCATGTTAGTCATTAGTGATCATTCGGTTATGATTATCCTTTACCCTCGGCTAGAAGCAAATGCAAGTAATTAATATTAATATCAAGTTACATTAGTCTCATTAAGTGGTGTAAAAGACATCTAAAAGGAAGCAGTTGTGTAAGAAGGTATGATCGGATATTTGTTGCTAATGGATGTAAAACAATTTTAGCAATTTTGTTTTAAATAAAGAGATAGAATAGAAGAGTCCAAGAATTTGTTCAATTTCATTCTCGTTGGTGACCTTTAACAATTTTAAAACGATCATTAATTACCCTTAATTATTAGAAAGAAAGAAAAAAAAGACATTAAACAAGCATATTCGATTCCTTTCAAAAAGGATAAATAAAATAAATGACCAAAATTGGTCTAATCGTCATAGACATCGTAACCAAGATCTTCCTCAACCTTCTCGGCAGCATCTTCAGCAATCTTATCTTCCACATAATCAACTCCTTCGGCTATGGCTAACCCGCCCAACAATCCCGCTGCCGCACCAACCGCAAGTCCCGTCCCCATCCCATACTTACTCTTCTTCTCCTCTTTATAAACCCCGTAAGACGGTTCACCCCCATAACCAGCCTGACCATATTGAGGAGCAGCATACGGATACCCAGACGGCGGAGCAGCGTAACCATAGGGTTGTGGTGGAGCAACGTAACCGTAAGGTTGAGGTGGAGCTTGATAATATGGTTGTGGTGGTGGTGGAACACCGTAAGGAGGAGGTGCATAGTAAGGATCCGGGGCACGATACCTCGGTTCCTTGACAACAACTTTCACGTCAACTTTTCCATGCGGACGTCCAGAAGGACGTTTAAGTTTCAAACTATCAGCAAATACCTCGCCCTTTCCCACCTCATGAACAATTTCCTTTAGTTTCAACTTTGCGGACCCAATTAACGGCTTGGTATCCTCGGCAGCATTGGCATGAACGATGTCGATGTAAAGAGTGGAATCTTCAATTGACTCGTTTACAGGAATGACTAGTTTTTGATCCCAGACCGGGGATTCGTCTCCGTACTCGTCAACGTGTGTTGAACATTTGTTTTTCGGATCGACCCAAACGACTGCGTATGGCTTGAGAGGGCCGTGTCGCCAGTTGATGTTTTTGAGGTTTTTTGCTGAGGAAATTGTGACCTCTAGTTCGTAACGAGAAGTCATGGTTTAATGTGTTGAAATGGTATAGGGTGGGTGTTATAAATAAATAATGATATTGTTTGGAATTTTATAGAAGAATCTCGAGGATAATACCACTTTTGAGCATAATTTTTTATGCGAAATTCCCATTTTGCCATTGTTGTTTGCACGAAAAATGTGAACACATGTGATGTGATTTCACCTTTTCCACATAAACCTCTTAAACTTGTTGTTTAGTTATATAAAACAATACTTTATTAACTTTATCTATAACAATACTGATGAACAACATTTTTATTAATTAGTCCTTTGTCCAAAACAGTTAAAATGTGAATAATATAATTGTTTTTTTACTTAATAAGGTAGTTTAGTTGTGAATTATATGTGTATGATGACTTTAATATAGAAAAAGCAAGTTAGAGCTAGCATGAAATTCATGGATGTGAAATAATAATGACAATAGCTTAAGTTGTAAGGTAAGATATATAGCAAGAATATTGTGTTGTGGGGGACTTTTTGCCTTGATTTGATGTTATCAAATTATATTTTTATTAATCAGGCTGCTTTGAAGGCTGCTTCAGGCAAAGTGACAAAACACGAGAAAGCATGCATTGAAAATCAACACGTGTTTATTCCCTTTGCTTTTGATACTTTCGGTTTTCTTGCACCGGAGGCGGTAGAGCTACTCAGTCGAGTTCAACGGGTTATGCATAGCAATGTTATGACCCCTAGACGTTTTGATGTAGTTTTTAAACGTATTGGCTTTGCAATCCAAAAAGGGTTAGCGACGCAGCTTGTTGCCCGTTTGCCTTCTGTCACTTTGTAAATTCTTACGTTCTAAATATATTGACTAAAAAAAAAAAAAAAATTTATTAATATTATTATTATTATTTAATCTTGTTGTGATGAAGAATATGAAGTTATGGTTTGACTAAAATTTCAAGTAATTGTTTAGATTATTTATGTGAGCAAGGTCGGAGTCAGAAAAGAAAAATATGTGTGTAGGGTCAAAGTTCTCGTTGAGTGAAAGTAAAAAGGTAAAAGTTTCCGAAATAATTTTTAATAGAACAAAGTATCAAAATTAATATAAATGTAACTATTTTTTTTATTATGTAATAAAAATAGAATGAAGACAACTATCTACTCTACGTCTGTTCTAACTCCGTCTCTGTCTGTAAGGTAGGGGAAACTATTAATATATCTTTTAATTTTTCTATAATTCGTTTACTCTAACTTTTGCTATTTTCAGTTTTCTATTATTAAATCATGAAAAAGGTAATTCAAAATTAAAATAATGAAAGATGGCTTTTGTTGTGTGTGCAGCATGCCACTTTATGCATCATGTGACACGTGGCATGAGAATGTTGGCCATATCTATTAACTGAGACGGATCTTCCAAAGAGGGTGATTTTTGGTACCCACGGCCACGACGCGGAATTCCTTTCGTAACTAGCAAGTATAATTAAAAAAATTGATTTAATCAAAATTATATTTGTTTGTCTTGAACAAAATTTTTATATAGGCGAAGGGCCAAAGTCTTTTTTTTGTATATATTATTTGGTCATACTAATCTTACGTTAAAAAAATCAAATAAATATTGCTTGTTGGCACCACCCAATGTTCGGTTATTATCCGAGCCAGACCGTGACACCCCCAAAATAAAAGAAACTAAACAACCTGTTCAAAATTTCTAAAATAGGAATACTAGGTTTGGTTCCGATTTTATACATGTATCGAACTAAAACAGTGGCGGATTTAGGGGTATCTCGGGATATCTATAAATACCAATAAATATCTTTTGTTTAATGTAGAAAGTTCGGAATATCTTTTTTTCATGGGATGCTAGTAGTTTAATTAGAGCATGTATTCTACCCTTCAAAGTGCAATACAAATGCCATGTCATTTGAAAATAAAATAAATAAATAGGATTGATTATTAAAATATTAAAATATGTCATTTTTCTTGGTGAGGCCAACCATCTTTAAGCAAATTTAACCTATTAAGGGGGTGTTTGTTTGGGCTTATATAATCGGTTTATGGCTTATTGACATTTCGGTTTATATTTCATAAGCCTAGATTTTTCGGCTTATATAACCGTTTATAGGCTTATTACTGTGTATTATGACATGATAAATAGTAATAAGCCCATAAATGGTTACATAAGCCGTAAAATTCGGACTTATGAAACATAAGCCGATATATTAATAAGCCATAAGCTCCTTATATAAGCCCAAACAAACGCCCCCTAAGTGTGTATAACTGTTTAAACTCTTACTATCAAATGTCCACCTCAGCTTTTTTTTTTATTCCATTTAGACATGGACGGTGGACCCCACCCATTACACTCCTATTGCACCACATTGTGGATACTCTTAGACTATGCGGTGTGGTGGGCTTTATAAAGTGATGATGTGGAGTGATAGAGGTGATATGTAGGAAAGAGAGTGTGATTTGTAGGAAAGAGAGTGTGATGATGTGGAGTGATGAAAATGGGTGGTGTGGTTGTGTGATGATGTGGAGTGATAGAGGAAAGAGAGTGTAATTTTAAAAAGTTGTATATTTATAATTTTTTTTATATAAATGAAATTTAAAAACTAGTATTTTTATTAAAAAAAACAAACACTACAATTTATTTAAAAAAAAATACTACAATTTATTAAAAAAAAAACACACACTACAATTTATTTAAAAAAAAAATACTACAATTTATTAAAGAAAAAAAACATACTACAATAAAAAACATACTACAAAAATTCAGGATAAAATTTCGCGATAAGCCTTTTCTTTTCATGTTCCGCTATTGAATGTATAAAAATATAGAGATTGTTATAAAAATTGAGAGAGAAAGAGAGAGTTTGTGTGGTTTTTGTTATAAAATTGTGTTGGTATTTATAGAAAATGGGGAGGATTTTTAAAATTGTGCCGTTGGTTTTTGTTATAAACTCGACCGTTGCATGCTTTTCTTTCTCACCACCGCGTTGTAACCACCACGCCAACGGCTCAAAATCGCCGACAACGCCCCTAGCGGTGTGGAAGGGGGCGTTGTTGGGCGTTGTTGGTCCTATGTGGCCGGCGTTGTTGCTTGTTCCACGCCCCACACCCGTTAGTCTTAGGACATACCGGTGAATGCAAAACATAGAAGCATCCAGAGTAGTGGTAAGCATAGAGTGTCTTTATAGAATAGACTCACGTTTGAATCCGAGTAGTTATAATTTATTTTTTAGCATTAACATTTAGAATACTAATCCTCTTTTGTTCTAGATCCGTCATTGATTACTAAAGTAAACATTTCGCCCCTTCAAGAAACAATTGAAACAGATATCACCATTCTAAAGGGACAAAGTAGTTTGATTGTGGTCATTCTAGCTAAGAAAAACATACGTACTCATCAATATTGTGTCGAAAGAACGTCGAATTATTAAAAGTTAGGAACGACCGTAACATGTCAGTCAACAAAAGTTAGTTTGACATCGGATACCAAATGTGGGGGAAACAAATATCTCAAACATCAGTTAATCTTAATTATCAATATTCAAAGTATTTCGATGGTCTGATATAATTACAGTTTACTTCCGCATAAGACCACTTTCAACCGTTGAGCAAAATGACACGGTCAGTTTTTGTCAACTCGGTGTCACGTCAACTGACACCAAACTCACTTAATCATTGTCAACAGTAAACCCGTCAGTTTTTCTAGACTCCACATAGTTACTTTTCATATATTTAAAATATAACAATAATAATTTCAAACAAATTCATTAAGATAAAAAACATTACAATAATACCACTATATTTAATACAAAAACAATAAATAAAACTCATTACGATTAAATAAAAATATTACATTGCAATATTAAAAGAAAAACGACGTCTAATCTTCATTTTGTCTTCGTCTTCATCTTCGTCGTCGGCGTTGTTGTGTTGTTGCGTACTTGATACACCACCAAACATCTTCGCAAAATCCGACTTAAAATTTGTTATATGTGGCTTTCTTAGCTTGTTATAGCATTTCTTTTTATATTTACCATTACTTTTTGCTATTTCTTATGCCATAAAATTTCAAGCTTTAAAAACGAACTTTTTTTAGCTTGACTTAAAATTTAATATAAGAGCATCCACAATGTTATAGTATAATACATTGATACATCAACATTCAATCTTATATTAAATTTTGCTAAACAATGTATTACGCGCACGTTCCATATTAATATGCTATAAAGTAACTCAAAATATGTACTTCTATAATTTTTTTGATTTAATATGTTTAAAGAGCTCACTTTTCTCATGCATTAGAAGCATTACCCGTGCAAGATTTGTTACACTCTCAATCCACTCTAAAAATCAATATCCAATTAAATGTTGCTAAGTGTTCATGGACCCTTCTATTACACTCTCAATTACATATATCAGGGATGTTTGAATGCTGATGTATCAATGTATGATGGATGCTCTAAATGACAATTTCATGTATTAATGCTTCTGGGTGGTAGGAAAATCATCTTACACATTCATTAACAAACATTAATAACGTTATCAGAACTAATATCTAGACTTACATTGGTATATGAAGATGTAAGAGACATAAGTGGTGGCGGAAAAGATGTCATACAATGAATGCTAATGTGCCAATACAGCTCATCAGCTCGTTATTCTCAAAGATGGTGTTGAATTTTGAAGATATCCAAGATTAAGGCATTAAGAAATATTAAAATGTTCAAGGCGAGTGAGGCGTTGCAAGACTTCTGATAGTGATTCCTCTTGCACCATAAAATCTTTGATTGATAAAGAAGTTAGTGATGGTGGAAGAAGAAAATTTGATGAAGTGGTATTGCCCGCATCTTCTTCCAATGCAAATGAAACCACTCCTGAATTTTTACCATATAAGTGTAGATCTACAAGCGAGGTTGGGTAATTTTGCATCCCCCACTCTGACATGGGCTTATTTAAGCATCCTATTCTAAGGACCCTTAGATTAGGAGGCCACAAGCCACCAGGAAAGGAGTAGTCCAAGCTTGGACAATCGCGTACAATCAGCTCTTCTAAAGACAGAAGACTTTGTAAATGTTCATGTGGAAATGACTTTAGATTCCTGCAATAACAGATCTCAAGAGATCTTAGGCAAAGATGGGGAAGAAACCCAAAACAACTATCTGTAAGAGATTCAATGTTGTCATAATCTTTTTGAGGAAACCATCTAACAGTTTCACAACCTTTAGCTGGAATGTCATGAATATTGAGCTCCGACAATGTTGAAAAGGTCAAGGATGTCACGGAAGAACAAAAGTTGATCATCAACCTCTCAACACTATTTGGGCAATTGTAACTCTCTAGAGTGTCACAATCGTTAAAAAACACCTCTCTAATCCCCAACTTAACTTCTTTCTCTCCCAATGATACCAACTTTTTACATCCAATTATTTTCAACTTCTGTAAACTCACAAGATACTTATACGCCTCTGATTCGGATTCCCACAAGTATCTCAAATCATCACACAAACTGATGCTTAATTCTTCAACTTCCCCAAGATGTTTTATTGTTTCTTCATGCATATGATCAAGGTTTTTAATATTACTCACTGTCAATCTACGAATTAACGAAGACACACTAACCATGGTTCCTAATACGCTTTCAGAACATCCTTCTATATGTAGAACCCTAAGTGATGGAATTAATCCAACTGAAACCTCGGCTAGTTTTGGACACCATCTTATAGAAATCTTACGAAGACGTGGAAACACTCTAGCAGTTTCATCGATGTTAGCACCACTAGTCGACCATCTCTCCCAACCTTGCATATCGTAAAATTTTAAAACTTCAAGTGATGGAAATGCAATACCCTGGAAATATTTAGTAGGTGTAAGTAACTCAAAACCTATAGTCTTCACCTCCTTCATGCTTCTCACAAACAACTTCTGAAGTGAATTTAGATGTCCAAGTGTTGTTAAAAATTTACAACTTCTACAACCATGTAATGTAAGATCTGTTAAGTGACCAAATGAGGGATCCCCAACCCAACTAGGAAATTCTATTCCCCCGTAGAATAAAATCTTTAGTTTTCTCAACGTAGGGTGAGGCCTTAGTCTTTCAAGAACTTGATACTCAATCACTGGATTTCGAGAGTCATCAAAAACTTCACTCCATTCCATATTCAAGTCAGCAAGACCCTTCTTTTGTTGTAAGTTAGCATCCTTCGCTTGAATTGGATCCATAACTTTGTCCAACCCCTTAATGGAAAGTTCACCATGAAGATGCCTAAGGCCATTAAGCTCTGATACTTTAAATCCGTTCGTTCCTTCAATATAAACCTTACATAGAGTTTGTAGATTTGTCAAGCCACCAATACCTGGAGGAGTTTCTTTCAACAATGGAGTGCCACTAATGTCAAGGTGTCGCATGTTTATTAACTTAGCGAAACTGAAGGACAAGCTACATAATTCACGACAACCTTGAACCAACAAGGTTTGTAGATTATAAAGGCCACTAATTTGTTCTGGTAACTGTTTGATGTTTGTTTTGGAAAAATTGAGATACCGCATATGTTTGAGACTACCAATGGATTGTGGTACCTCTGTTATTGAAAAATTACTTAGGCTTAGCACCCTTAGGAACTGTAATTGGGGAATCAACTCAACAAGAACATTGTCTAATAAGTTGGACATTTGGAAACGAATAGACACTTGTAAGAAAGTCCGCAAATGTCTTGCTCTCTGTAATTCTCTGAGTTTTCTATATACTCCATGTCTCTGACTTATAAATGAGAAGTGACGAAACTTCTCAAAAGTTTCATTCTTGTCTTTTTGATCCACCTTATCATCCAACATACAGAAAAAGTCCCCTGCAACACTCATGGCCAAGTCATTTATTAGGTCATGCATTGTATACCGTGATTCGTCATTCGTTGAATGCTGAAAAAAAGACCTTGACTTTAATTCCTCAAAATAATGGCTTCCCAAACTTTCACTTGACTTGTTGCCTTTTGTTTGGGATAAGAATCCTTCTGCCATCCACAGGAGGACCAGTTCATTCTTGTCATACAAGTAGTTCTTTGGAAATAAGGAGCAATAAGCAAACAATTGCTTCAAATGTGGAGGGAGATCATAGTAGCTTAACTTTAGAGCCGGAAGAATCTCCTTTTCATCATGTAAATTCCATATCTCGCTATTCAACAAATCCTCCCATTCTCCCTCGTAGTTTTTTGTCTTCAGGGTCCTCCCAAGCGTCATCAAAGCTAAAGGCAAACCACCACATTTCTTAACGATACCTTTAGCAAGCAACTCAAGTGTTGGATGTTTGACAAAGTTGTTTTCATTTAGTGCATTTTGAGCAAATAAAGATAGAGCATTTTCATTTGACAAAACCTCAAGATTGTAAGGTTGAAAAGAATTCATCATGTATGCGACATTGGTTTTTCGGGTCGTCACAATAACTTTACTTCCAGGAGCCCCTACAACAAAAGGGTTTTGGAGTAGTTCCCACTCCTTATAGTCTTCACTCCAAACATCATCTAGAACAAGTAAGAACCTTTTCTTTGAAAGCTTTTCTTTAAGTGCCACATGAAGCAGATCAAGATTAGCAAAATCTTTGTTTTCCCCGTCTACAGCTTGAAAGATAACCTTGCTGATATTAAATACATCGAACTCTTCAGAAACGCAAACCCATGCCCTAAGTTCAAAGTGATCCTTCACTTTCTCATCGTTATACAAAACTTTGGCAAGAGTGGTTTTGCCTATCCCACCAAGACCAACTATGGACACAATACTAAAATTTTGATTACATGTTCCCTTTCCTAACAACTTCGCCATCAATGTTTCCTTATCCCTTTCCCGGCCCATAATTCTGGACTCATCAACTAGTGAAGTTTCTTCTAATCGTCTATTTGATCTTTCAAATTTCACATTCACATTCCCATCCAAACCTAGATTATTTTTCTCGTCAACAAGATCATGTAATTTAATAGTTATCTCATTTATCTTAGAACTCATCTTACTACTATACATTAAGTTAGTAGGAGTAAAACAACAACTAGGGATGATCTTCAATATCTTACCAGTGTCGGTGCCTACATGATTCAGTTTGGCCCGCAAAGCTTCCGTGGCTAAATCATCAAGTACGTCATCCATGTCGTAAGCCAAATCCTGGAGGTTGATCAACCACATTTGAACAGCCCTCTCTGTTATATGTTTCTGTCCTGCATCAGCAAGCACGGCTTGGATTTGGAGCAAGGTGTTCTTCCATTTGTTAAGTTGTGAATGAACTCCTTTCGACCGAGCTAGCCTGATCAAATCAGAAGAAGCTAGCTTCTCAAACAACACCGTGATGAATGCTCCGATTAATATTTCAGCAATAGCCATTTGAAACTCGATAAGGAGAAGTTATGAAGATTTTTATTTTGATTCTAAGGAAAAGTATGGACGGAAATGGCCAGATAATCTACGAGAGAGTGAAGAAGACTTTTCGTTTGCGTAGATACTGGATAATCTATGCCGGTCTTCTTGGATCAACTTAATAATGAAAAATTGGAAAATAGATTACACATATAACATTATCCTTGTGGTTTGATTAAGAGGGCGTTTGTTTTAGCTTATAGAGTAGGCTTATATTAAGATTATTTTAGTCTTATGAGTTTATATAAGTGGGTATTTATAACCTCTTTTTATATAACTTAAGGGCTTATTAAATATTTTTGTCTTTTTATAAACTAATTAGCTCACAAACTATCTAAACACTTCATACAAAATTAAAAGCTTATATTATATTTTATAAGTAATAACCTACTTATAAAATATAAGGCTAAGCCAATATATAAACTTAGACAAACACCACCTAAAATGAAAGTTTCATCATTTTCAAAAGTGTAACATATAAAACCCTTTAATCCGTCAAAAGTCAACCCACCATGGTGAGTTTGTAATTCAGCAGTTACAATTTTTATTCTTGATGGCAACATTTTATTACTCATTTTAATATTTATTTTATATATTAAAATATACTAAATCATTATATCAATATAAAAGAATTATCAAATAAGAAATGCATTTTTGATAAAAATTAAAAGAAAAATATTTATTCAATAGATTTTAACTTCATGATTTTGTGCAATTTTACCTAGCAGTCCTTAAGGTTCTGTTTCTATCGAATCCTAAATCAAAGTAATTATAAAATACATATTCATAATAAACATAAGTCTTAAAGCTTAAAATATTTCTAACAGTAACACCATCCCCTCAGCATGAATATCGTGGAACATAACTTGTAGTTCTTGAACTTGATTGGTTACATTCTTCAAATCAACCATCTTGTAGTACAAGAAACGAGCTACCACGTATTTCTTTGTACCAACATCCTTAGTCTTTTATTTGCGTTCCAAAGACTTCCATAATTCTTTCGTAGTCTTTTTCTTGTAATTCACATTATACAGAGAATCTATCAATCCATTCAGGATGTAGTTATGGCACAAGAAATCTGAATGTTTCCATGCTTCTGTCGCGTTAAAGCTTGAGCATCAGACGATTGACCTTTCAAAAACCGCGCAAGGTTCAGAGTAGTGAGATAAAAAAAATCTTTTGTTGCCATCTCTTGAAATTTAACCCAGGAAACTTTTTGGGTTTTTCAGCATGATTTGCAACCGTATTTGCAAACGGTGCAACAACAGGAGCAGTCTTAATAATCGTTACAAGCGTATCGTCACCGGCTATCCTGAAAATTAAAACCAAAAGCATTTAAAGTAACTGTTTGCATACGATCTATGTTCTAAGAAACTCAACTTGGTTTCTAAGAACGAATCCCCTTTCAATTTGCAACGAAACTTAGCTTGGTTGCGATTTAATTTTCACAATTAGAATTGCTTATTAAACCGTTTAAACTGTATTTTAAAAACACTATCTTTTTTTCAATAAAAAATTCTAATAATCAAATTTTAAAAAAAAACTGTTTGTTATCTAATCTAAATAAATAAAATTTTGAGACAAACGATTTTAGCGAAAATCGGTTGTATAGAATCTGTTTTAAGATTGTAGGAAACGTAATACAATTTTATTAAATAAATAACAATTAAAGATTACAACTGATTAATATTAAACGAAAAATTAAAGTAGACAGAATAGAGGCTGAAATAGAAGACAGACACAATATAATGCAATAAACGTAATAGCCGAGTCTTGTGTTTGACATGATTCTCTTAAAATAGATTCGTTGTGTTTTTCCCATGGTACAATAGCTGAAGCAGTGTGCACTGCCTGAAAATTAACTGGAATATACTTTCGTCTTTGCTGTAGAATACTAGGTTGCAAGATTTCGATTTTCGGATATGTAAAATAGATAGGTTTATTTATACAGAAAATATGTCTTGGTGAACAAGAAAGAATCTTTATAAATATGTTATTAACATAAAAACAAAATTTGTATTGCTTGTTGACAAAGTTTAAATCAGTTCTATAAATAAACTAATACAGAATTCTATATGAAAAAGGGTTTTACAAATATGTTATTAACATAAAAACGAAATTTGTAGTGCTTGTTGACAAAGCTTAAATCAGTTCTATAAATAAACTAATACATAATTTCTATGAAAAAGAAACATGACTTTTCATGTCACACCCCGCAAAAATGGCGGAACCGAGGTGTACAGTGTATACGGTATCAGAGATTCAAAGGTTACATAAACATAAGTAATCCATACATCATCAACATAGATAAAAGAGTTTGAAAGTAGAATACGTTATTACAATCATCCGAATGATATCAAAATACGGCTACAGCGTTTGGGATACTAAGGAATTAAATAAAGCAAAACAAATTCCATGCAAAAGATCCACGTAGCCAAGCAAGCATAGCATCAAATAGAGTAACCTCAAATCCCTGAAAAGCGTTAAAATACGACGTCAACATAAAGTTGGTGAATTATTCGCAATAGTTAATAAAAACATATTAGTATAAAAGTTTTCAATAGGTTTTGACCCAAAAATGATAAGATTTGAAGATAAGTCATTTGAAAATGAAGTTTCAAAATATACGTGAGGTTTACAAAACCTTTTGATAAAATACTCATACATATACATAAAATACCATAATCATTTCATAAAAATACCATACTCAATTTATAAAATACCATACCGGATAGATAACATAATACCATACTGGATAGCTTTAGGAACATACAATACACCTGAACCATAACAATACTGGCAACTAACCCCACCTAGTGTCTTAAGCTAGGTTGTCCTCGAAATCAACGGTCATAACATTACTAACACGGACAGGGCGCATCCATCATCCATCGTGTTAGAAATGAGGGTTTGTTAGACCCATATAGCGCTATATATACGAACCGACGGCTAAAAGCTAACAGGTGTGTATACGGGGCCTTGTACTACCACAAAGGCGGTACAAGTTTGGGTAAGACCATCTAAAGCATTCATATCCACAATACATACCATAATACATACTCATAATTCATAATATACCATAAAAATACATTTATTTATAACGCTAATCATGCCCAAACAGTATAAAAGGGTGAAAAGGGCAACGAATAACTCACGGAATAGCAAAGCAATCCAAATCACAATATGTCGGGAAATACAATAATACCGTCAAGCTCCCACGTCTAAGTGCCCTATACATCACGTAAATAAACATGTCTAAGTATCTCTAAGTCTAGTGGATTATGCCTTAACGATTAACGTTTTATACGGGTTTACAAACGTTTCGGAAAGTCTAGCAATGAGTTACGTGACAAACAAGCCTCTTACGTGCACTACAAGTCACGTAAGAGACTAATTACGTGTTCTAGCAAGTTACGGGACAAGAATTACGTGTTTAACAAGCAATTACGTGATTAGGACTACTTTCGTGAACAATTACGGAACTTAGGGACTAGATATGTAAAATAAGCAAGAGTTACGTGAATCATAAGCCAATTACGTGACCAAGAAGGATAATTACGTGATCAAGAAGGATAATTACGTGATCAAGACCTTACTTACGTGCGTAACAAGGCAAATACGTGTTTAGGACTAATTTCGTGAACAATTCTGGAATTCAGGGACTAATTACGTAAAAAACACCATAGTTACGTGATTTTGCACCTTAGTTACGTGATTGGAAGCTTAGTTACGTGATTGGAAGCTTAGTTACGTGATTGGAGTCAGTTACTTGATCAGTTACGTGCGCGTAACACAGTTACGTGACGTAACTGAGTTTTTACGAAAAATAACATTCGGGATTCGATTTCTGAGTGTTCTAGGTGTCCAAATGATCCCATATTGGAACCCTATGTCCAGAATATGATTAGGAACAATAATCTTAAATAAAATTCGAGTTTTGACGGTGAAAAGTGGGATTTCCGAGTTTGAATCAAAATAACAAAGTTTAAAACTAAAACTGAGGAATACTTACCCGATCGTAACGAAATTCGGAGGATAGATAGAGATGATGATGGTGAACAATAATCTGGTCTCGGATTTGGATTTCAACGGTCGGATCGCCGGAAAATGTAGAGAGAAGGAGGAGGGTTTATGTGTGTGTTTTTAGAGAGAGAGTGAGTAGGTGAAAATGATACAAAATGACAAAAATTCTGGTCTAGATAAGACAAAGAAAGTTGGTGGATCCATTTAGGACCATTTTTGTAATAAAATCTAGAAAGGACTAAAATTGTAATAGAATTTCTCCCATAGGACTAGTTTTGTAATAAAATTTCCGAAAGGACTAAAAATGAAATACTTTTTAAACGTTAATCTTAATCGTATAATTAAGGCATAATTCCCCTAAACTTATCATAAGAGCATACTAGACTTATACTAAAGGCACTTAAGACTAAACGTTCCCGACATAATGATCCGAATCACATAACATACAAATACGATACTCAATAAATACGAGAAATACGAATACAATACTCATAAAATACGAATACGATAAAACATAAAAAGGAAATACAATAGGGTCAAAACAATAACATAAATAAATAAAACGGATACGAGACGATGGAAATATAACTAGAAATTCGCGAATGTCACAGTCTCCCCAAGTAAAAAGAAATTTCGTCCTCGAAATTATCACTTGGTACCACTTCCGGGGGAAAGGTGAGGATACTTCCGCAGAATTTCATCTTCGCGTTCCCACGTGAACTCAGCTCTAAAACGGGAATTCCAACGAACCTTGACAATCGGGATCTTACTTCGTCGTAGACGCTTAACATCACTAGCAACGATCTCGATCGGTTCCTCAACGAAATGAAGCTTATCATCAATCTGGAGTTTCTCAAGCGGAACTAATAGCGTTTCGTCAGCCAGGTATTTCTTCAACTGAGATACATGAAATACATTGTGTACGCTGCTCTGTTCTGCCGGCAAATCTAGTCGATACGCAGCTGGGCCGATGCGGGCTAAAATCTTGAACGGACCCGTGTATCTCGGACTTAGCTTGCTGTGCTTCACGAATCGGACAACCCCTTTCCATGGAGATACCTTCAATAATACCATATCTCCAACACTGAACTCAAGAGGCTTCCTTCGCTTATCAGCATACTTTTTCTGTCGATCTCTGGCAGTAATTAATCGCTCTTTGATCTTGAAGATCTTGTCAGTGGTCTCTTGTATAATCTCCGGACCAGAAATCGGACTATCTCTAATTTCTGTCCAACATACAGGCGATCGACACTTGCGGCCATACAAAGCTTCAAAAGGCGCACACTTGATACTCGTGTGGTAGCTGTTGTTGTACGAGAACTCAATCAACGGCAAATGAACATCCCAACTACCACCAAAATCAATTGCGCAAGCTCGTAGCATATCTTCCAAGGTCTGAATAGTTCTCTCACTCTGACCATCGGTCTGCGGATGATAGGCGGTACTCATATCTAACCTTGGACCCATAGCAGTCTGGAATGACTTCCAAAATCGTGAGGTGAAACGAGCATCACGATCGGAAATAATCGATACAGGGACTCCATGTTTCGACACAATCTCAGCAATATATAAACGCACGAATCTCTCCATCGGATAATTCTCACGAATCGGTAGGAAATGAGCAGACTTCGTCAAACGATCAACAATAACCCAGATACTGTCATAACCACTCGAAGATCTCGGAAGCTTCGTAACAAAATCCATAGTAATACGCTCCCATTTCCACTCGGGAATCTTCGGTTGTTGAAGTAGCCCAGACGGTTTCTGATACTCAATCTTCACTTTGGAACAAGTCAAACATCGACTAACATACTCGGCGATCTCACGCTTCATACCCGGCCACCAATAGAAATCCTTCAAGTCATGATACATCTTGTCGGAACCCGGATGAATGGAATAGTTAGACTTATGGGCTTCGTCCAGAATCAACTGACGGATACTAATCGGAACCCAAATACGCTCGAGGAAATACAGAACTCCATCCTCCTTCGGTTCTAATTCCAACGCCAACTTATACAATCTTTCCTCTTTAACACGGTCCTCTGTCATAATACCTTCTTGTGCTTGAATAATCCGAGCCTTCAAGCTCGTCTGAATAGATATCACCATAGAACGAATACGGACTGGTTTGACTGTTTCCTTACGACTTAGTGCATCAGCAACAACGTTCGCCTTACCAGGGTGGTAGCGAATGTCGCAATCATAGTCGTTCAATAACTCAACCAGCGTCGTTGTCTCATGTTCAGCATCTTCTGATCGAATATGTGTTGAAGACTCTTGTGGTCGGTAAATACAGTACACTTGGTCCCATACAGATAATGTCTCCAAATCTTCAATGCGAATACGACGGCTCCCAATTCTAGATCATGTGTCGTGTAATTCTGCTCATGGACTTTTAACTGACGCGAAGCGTAAGCTATAACTTTTCCATTCTGCATAAGCACACAACCCAGACCCTTGTGCGAAGCGTCGCAATAAACAACAAAATTCTCGGAACCAACTGGCAGACTAAGAACAGGAGCGTCACCCAACCGCTGCTTCAATACCTGAAAGGCTTTCTCATGGTCGGAACCCCAAACGAATGGTTCACTCTTCTGTGTCAACTTTGTCATAGGTGAAGCGATCTTGGAGAAGTTCTCGATGAATCGGCGATAATACCCAGCAAGACCCAAAAATGAACGGATTTCGGTCGGTGACTTTGGTGCAACCCAACTTTTAACAGCTTCAATCTTAGCAGGATCAACGTGAATACCCTTCGCGCTAACTACGTGGCCAAGGAATTGAACTTCGGATAACCAGAACTCGCACTTAGAGAATTTCGCATACAACTTTTCTTTTCGAAGCACTTCTAGAACAAGACGCAAATGCTCTTCATGTTCCTTGCGACTTCGGGAATAGATCAGAATGTCGTCGATGAATACGATAACGAATTTGTCAAGATACGGACGACAAATACGGTTCATTAGATCCATGAATGCTGCAGGGGCGTTTGTCAGACCAAACGGCATCACCATGAACTCATAATGACCATACCGAGTACGAAAAGCGGTCTTAGGTATATCATCTTCCTGAACTCTCAACTGATGATAACCAGAGCGAAGATCGATCTTAGAGAAATAGCAAGAACCCTGAAGTTGATCGAATAAATCGTCAATACGAGGAAGGGGATAGCGGTTCTTCACAGTCAGCTTGTTTAACTCCCGATAATCAATACATAAACGCATGGAGCCATCCTTCTTCTTAACAAAGAGAACAGGAGTACCCCACGGGGAGAAACTAGGACGGATAAAACCCTTATCGACCAGTTCCTGAATTTGCTTCGACAACTCGAGCATCTCGGAAGGAGCCAAACGATACGGAGCTTTAGCAACAGGTGCTGCTCCAGGAACAAGATCAATACGAAAGTCGGTTTGTCTCTGGGGAGGGACTCCAGGTAAATCTTCGGGAAAACGTCAGAATACTCGCGAACGATCGGTACACCATCAATCTTGATCGTAGAATCTTTCTTCACCAAGTGAGCGAGATATAAGGAACAACCTTGACGGACATACTCGCGAACCTTCAAACTAGAAATGACTTTAAGGCGTTTCCCAGCCTTGTCTCCGTGTACAATCAACTGATCTCCATCCGGCTTCTGAATACGAATAAGCTTCTCATAACAGACTATCTCGCCTTTATGCTTCGCTAACCAATCCATACCGACTACGACATCGAAACTACCGAGTTTCATAGGAATAAGGTCGATGGCGAAAGGAATATCGGCTAATACGAGGGGAATATCACGAATAACTTCTCTAACACAAGCACATCTACCATCAGCTATTTCTACCTCATAAGCAGGCTCTAAAAGACTAGAAGCACGGTTTACTAAGGGGCGGAAATCACTAGAAATAAAGCTTCTATCGGCACCCGAATCAAACAAGATAAAAGCAGGATAATCATCGACAAGAAATGTACCAGTGACTACGGTAGGATCCTGGTGAGCTTCGGAAGATTCCATAGCGAAAGCTCGGCTCTTGGCAGGATTTCCTCTTGCACTAGTACCAGCACCGTGAGTAGGAAGGGGAGTAGGTGCTATAAGTTTGGGACACTGATGACGGCGGTGACCTACTTCTCCGCATTCAAAACACGCTCCAGTAGCCCTTCTACAAAACTGCTCGGTGTGGCCTAACTTCTTGCATCGTTTACAAACCCAACAAGCCACATTTGCTGCATGCGCACTGCCGCATGTACCACACTTCGGGCGCCTGCCCTGATAACCAGCTCCAGGACCTGTCAAAGCATACACCTGAGGAAGTTGGGGTCTCTGATCATGACCACGGCTTCTCTTCCTCGAATTTCCCATGTCTCTCCCAACAATTCTTCCAGAATCTCTTCGGCTTACAACTGGCTGCAGAACACCACCACGAATCATACTTGCGGTCAACCGACCAGCGATGTCCACCACACTCATGGGTATAGCTGCTGCAATCTGTGCCACAATCACGGGTATAGCTGCTGCAATCTGCTCCGCAATCAACTGACTGATGTTCGGAGTAGTGGTATTAGCATTGGGGGCAGCAGCGGTATTCTGAGCTGTAGCACCCGCTCTCGTACTGGCGCGACCTCGCCTCGACGACCTTCTCGTAGCAGTGACGGCCGGAGTAGACCTAGTAGAAGCTCTCTTTGGCGGCATCTTCTTACGAATGTCAAACAGAATAAGTCAGAACGATAACCGGATGTGCGACTAAAACGAGCAGGCCTCAAAGCATAAAAAGCAAAATAAAAGCACATAAAGCATACAAATCACATACAGGCCCACAAAAGAAGGAAATGCGCACATAGAGTAAATCAGATAGGTCCAAAAGCCTAGGTCATAGTCTAAGTGATTCCGTAAGGTCACTTAGTTCGCTATAACCATTGGCTCTGATACCAACTTCTGTCACACCCCGCAAAAATGGCGGAACCGAGGTGTACAGTGTATACGGTATCAGAGATTCAAAGGTTACATAAACATAAGTAATCCATACATCATCAACATAGATAAAAGAGTTTGAAAGTAGAATACGTTATTACAATCATCCGAATGATATCAAAATACGGCTACAGCGTTTGGGATACTAAGGAATTAAATAAAGCAAAACAAATTCCATGCAAAAGATCCACGTAGCCAAGCAAGCATAGCATCAAATAGAGTAACCTCAAAACCCTGAAAAGCGTTAAAATACGACGTCAACATAAAGTTGGTGAATTATTCGCAATAGTTAATAAAAACATATTAGTATAAAAGTTTTCAATAGGTTTTGACCCAAAAATGATAAGATTTGAAGATAAGTCATTTGAAAATGAAGTTTCAAAATATACGTGAGGTTTACAAAACCTTTTGATAAAATACTCATACATATACATAAAATACCATAATCATTTCATAAAAATACCATACTCAATTTATAAAATACCATACCGGATAGATAACATAATACCATACTGGATAGCTTTAGGAACATACAATACACCTGAACCATAACAATACTGGCAACTAACCCCACCTAGTGTCTTAAGCTAGGTTGTCCTCGAAATCAACGGTCATAACATTACTAACACGGACAGGGCGCATCCATCATCCATCGTGTTAGAAATGAGGGTTTGTTAGACCCATATAGCGCTATATATACGAACCGACGGCTAAAAGCTAACAGGTGTGTATACGGGGCCTTGTACTACCACAAAGGCGGTACAAGTTTGGGTAAGACCATCTAAAGCATTCATATCCACAATACATACCATAATACATACTCATAATTCATAATATACCATAAAAATACATTTATTTATAACGCTAATCATGCCCAAACAGTATAAAAGGGTGAAAAGGGCAACGAATAACTCACGGAATAGCAAAGCAATCCAAATCACAATATGTCGGGAAATACAATAATACCGTCAAGCTCCCACGTCTAAGTGCCCTATACATCACGTAAATAAACATGTCTAAGTACCTCTAAGTCTAGTGGATTATGCCTTAACGATTAACGTTTTATACGGGTTTACAAACGTTTCGGAAAGTCTAGCAATGAGTTACGTGACAAACAAGCCTCTTACGTGCACTACAAGTCACGTAAGAGACTAATTACGTGTTCTAGCAAGTTACGGGACAAGAATTACGTGTTTAACAAGCAATTACGTGATTAGGACTACTTTCGTGAACAATTACGGAACTTAGGGACTAGATATGTAAAATAAGCAAGAGTTACGTGAATCATAAGCCAATTACGTGACCAAGAAGGATAATTACGTGATCAAGAAGGATAATTACGTGATCAAGACCTTACTTACGTGCGTAACAAGGCAAATACGTGTTTAGGACTAATTTCGTGAACAATTCTGGAATTCAGGGACTAATTACGTAAAAAACACCATAGTTACGTGATTTTGCACCTTAGTTACGTGATTGGAAGCTTAGTTACGTGATTGGAAGCTTAGTTACGTGATTGGAGTCAGTTACTTGATCAGTTTCGTGCGCGTAACACAGTTACGTGACGTAACTGAGTTTTTACGAAAAATAACATTCGGGATTCGATTTCTGAGTGTTCTAGGTGTCCAAATGATCCCATATTGGAACCCTATGTCCAGAATATGATTAGGAACAATAATCTTAAATAAAATTCGAGTTTTGACTGTGAAAAGTGGGATTTCCGAGTTTGAATCAAAATAACAAAGTTTAAAACTAAAACTGAGGAATACTTACCCGATCGTAACAAAATTCGGAGGATAGATAGATATGATGATGGTGAACAATAATCTGGTCTCGGATTTGGATTTCAACGGTCGGATCGCCGGAAAATGTAGAGAGAAGGAGGAGGGTTTATGTGTGTGTTTTTAGAGAGAGAGTGAGTAGGTGAAAATGATACAAAATGACAAAAATTCTGGTCTAGATAAGACAAAGAAAGTTGGTGGATCCATTTAGGACCATTTTTGTAATAAAATCTAGAAAGGACTAAAATTGTAATAGAATTTCTCCCATAGGACTAGTTTTGTAATAAAATTTCCGAAAGGACTAAAAATGAAATACTTTTTAAACGTTAATCTTAATCGTATAATTAAGGCATAATTCCCCTAAACTTATCATAAGAGCATACTAGACTTATACTAAAGGCACTTAAGACTAAACGTTCCCGACATAATGATCCGAATCACATAACATACAAATACGATACTCAATAAATACGAGAAATACGAATACAATACTCATAAAATACGAATACGATAAAACATAAAAAGGAAATACAATAGGGTCAAAACAATAACATAAATAAATAAAACGGATACGAGACGATGGAAATATAACTAGAAATTCGCGAATGTCACATTTCAGCCAAACCGGACTGCGCGAGCTTGAGATTTTCGAAACTGCATTCGTTTCCGTAGGTCGCGCGGGCTCGCATGAGTTTTTGACCCATCAGCATTCGTGTCCAAGTACCTCACTGTGAATGACATATCTCATTTATATTAACTCCATTTTGGACATATATTAGTTCTTTGCGAAGCCCTTACGAAAGAGAACACAAACCCATAAACTAATACTTGTATCTATAACATATACATATAAATAAATGTGTCCAAAGTTGACAAAAACTCACTTTTGTCAACTAATTTTCCAACAATCCATTGGGGCCGGAAGTTAAATATAGCATGCAAGGGTATGTGTGGTAATGGGTGGGTGTGAGATAAACAATATTGGTACCAACTTTTGAAAATCCATTGTTCGCAAATATGGGGTGGGGGTGGGGAGGGTATGTAGGTGGGTGAAACAAAATAAAAGGATTGATACCCTAGGGGGGAGGGGGTGACCAAGCTAATACCAAATATGGGAGGTATACGGGAACGGATTTTTTAGCCACTATGGGGGTTGAAGAATTCACCAACTTTGAGGTTTTGGCTTGGTGGAGAGCACGGGAAGCTCAATATCCCGTTCTATCCGCCATGGCCAAAGATCTACTAACCTCCCAAGCTTCTTCGGTAGCTTCGGAATCCGCTTTTTCTCTTAGTGGCAGGGTATTATCTTTACGAAGAACAAGACTCACACCGACGGCATTGGAGATGTGCATTTTCTTGAAGGATTACTTAGACGCCGCCGAACATACACAAGACCACCAAAATCTTGAAGGTGAACTAGATTATGAAGGCGAAGTACTCGATATCGAGGTGGAAGAAGGAGTTGCAATATCACTTTCCGATGAAGAAATCGCTCTTGACGAAGCTAACCGGGCATATAGCTCCGAAGAAGAAGTTCCCGTTCAAGATGAATTTATTCAAGAATGAAGAAATATGAAGATTGGATGAAGACGAAGACGAAGACGACTTTCCAATGTTATTACTTATTAGTACTTTTTCCGCTTTGTTAATTAATTGTCGAATTATGAAACTTTGAATACGATGTTTATTGATTTCCGCTTTGTTTTAGTAGAATTCAAGTAGAATACGATGTTTAAAAGTTAAAACCGATCAAATTTTAAAGCTGTTTTCCCGTAGGACGGGCGTCCCACATAGGGGACGGGCGTCCCTCCTACAATTGACGGGCGTTCCAAGTTTGTGACGGGCGTTCCAGACTGGCTGTATTTGGCAAATTGGTTGTGACGGGCGTCCCCAACCTGGGACGGGCGTCCCTCGCTAACCGGTTTGGAACCGGTACGAACCGGTTTGATAGGTTTGTATATTTCGAACCGAAAAACCTATAGGAACCGAACCGGTTTGGAACCGAAACCGGTTTCAAAGGTTTGACCAGAAATCGGTTCGGTTTTCAAACCCGGTCCGGTTCTTGGTCAAACCCGATTTTGACACCTCTACCCTAGGCCATGGCACTAGTATAACTGAAGTTAGCAAAACCCTGGAAGGAAAAATCCATTTTCCGCCATGGCACTCACAAGCGGAGATAGTTTACTGGAGAGGTTACCGGAAAGCGCCCTTAATGAAATCTTGTCAAAACTAGAACAAGATACACTCTCGACGATTTCCTCACTGGCATGCGTTTCACCACCACTACTTTCGTCCGTCAACGAAATTCTCTCATCTTTGGCATCCCTCCATCTCTCCGTAAGTGATATTTCCACATTTATCAGTTTATTTCATTTCCTTAAACGCATTAATCAGTTTTAAAAATGGATTGGCATTTTGTGGGTAGAAATTTTCACTCGATTCGAAAACATTGGATAGAGTTGTTAGAAGGATGGAAAAGATTAAGAAGATTACCTTGAATTGCCTACGTATAAATGAGTCTTCGATTACAAGTTTACTTGGACCAGATGTTGAAGAATTGATTTTATTGAAATTTTGATTCCAAAAGGATTATGGTAATGTGTAAATTCTTATCTTGACCATTTGATTTTATCAAAGGTATGTATTATAGTTATTTGACACTTAATAAACATATTTGAAAATGTCATGTAAGCTATAATTGAATTTTATTCTTATTTTGACCATTTGGTCTTATCAAAGATGTATTATAGTTATTTGACACTTAAAAAACATATTTAATATTTGATTGCTTTTCATATGACAAAGATGCTCGTTTCTTATCGTCTTTCACGAGGCTTATTTCGTGAAACTGCCTAAACTTATAAAGAATTATATTGAACACAATCATGACAAGTATTACATAAGTGACTATTTTTTATATGTTCGTAGTCCAAGAAACAGACGTGTCTACATGTCTAAGATTGTTATTGAAGCAACAACAAACATGATTTCCAACGACGTTGATCGAAGTACTGCGAGTTGATATGGATAGTATACTATACAAGAAGCTGAAAAAACAAATTTTATAGAAAACCATCATCCGTTGTAGTTGACTTGATGAAACAAATATTCAAAACTAAAAAGTTTAGTAAGTTTATAAGGAACTTTCATAGAAATATAAAAATGATATGTTTGTGGACATTTGTGGTTGTGTATACAATTAAGTATTTGAATTTGACCATATACCTCAAGGGTGCCACTGCCGCCGCCACCTGAGTTATTAACAACTGCTTCACAGCAGTTTCAGTTTTTCATTCAACAATATCAATCAGCAAACGCCATTCAACTTTCCCTCTCTCGAACTTGAATCATATATATATATATATATATATATATATAGATGTAGGATCATATACAAAGTCCAAATAGTGTAAAAAGTGTGAGAACCAATCATAGACTGCCATGTGTCTATTCCTTTCCTTTTTATTTTTTTTTAACAGAAGGGTATTATCGTCTTTTCACCTATTTTAATTCAATCGTTCTTTTCTATCTTCCCTGTTCATCCGACACATCCGTCATTTTCCTCTCTCCGATCAGATCAACGCCACCCATCTCCGATCAGATCAAATCAAATCACAGTTAAAGTTGAAAATCGGTTGGTTTGATTTATTAAGAAATGGGTTCAATTTTTGGTGATTTGGGAACACACAGTGAAGGTGTTGTGTGTGAGAGAGAAACAGAAAGAGGCGATGAAGATTAAAGGAATCACGTGCTTGAGTAAAGAAGAATGTGATTATGAGGTTTTGTGCATCATTTTTAACAATATACGTCATTTTTGTGCATCATTTTTGTGCATCATAACAATATACATCATTGTTGTGCATCATTGTTGTGCATCATTGTTGTGCATCATAACAATATACATCATTGTTGTGCATCATTGTTGTGCATCATAACAAAATGAAATCGAAAACGTTATGATGATGATGATGTATAACAATGGCGGATTTCATTAGAAAACGTGAAAATATTAACCGAAATGATTACAAATATAGATGTTTGTAAAACTTACGAGTTAAAATTGAAACCCCCAATTCACCAAAAACCCCCAATTCACGAAATTAGGGTTCTTCGCTATAGGAAGAAGACCACCGAGAGATACATGAAATGGGTTGTTATCGATTTCGACATCGACGTCTGAATCTCAAGTGGGATCGGAGATGGATTTGTTTCTTCAATTGGTGCCTTTGAGAATGAGGAACAAAGACTAAACTACCCCTCTAGTATTGTTGATTATAAAAACCCATTTAACTATTAATCATATTTAATGATTGGCTAATATTGCTTCTCACACTTTTTACAATATTTAGACTTTTTACATGATCTCATCCCTATATATATATATATATATATATATATATATATATATATATATATATATATATATATATATATATATATATATATATATATATATATATATAGTAAGGGGATCAGGTAAGAATGACATAAACTATAGAAACGGTAAGAACGAATCTGGATCACATACAAACTAGCCCAAATATAAATTAACTTCTTTGTCTCTTTTCTTAAATCAAAACCCAGATCCGTTCTCTCTTTCATCTCTATTCCATCATCCAAAATCAAAATCTAAATTTGTTCTTCCTCTCATCTCGGTTCCATCATACCAAAATAAAATCCCGTAATTTTTATCTAACCCATCACTAGATTTCATACACATAACCCACATCAAAACTCGATGAAATCGAAAAAAAAAATACAAACTTTCAAAGCTGAAATCAAAAACCAAGTAGTGATTTATGTATTTGGTGCGTGAAGAATTAAAAAAGAAGGTAGGTGTTGATTTTTGGTTTCATAAAAAAAAAAAAATCAATTTTTTTTCAGAAAGTTACTGTAAGTTAATGAAGAAGATGAAATAGATGCATTTTAGTAGATGTATTTTGAATATGTATTCTTTTAAGTGTATTTTTCATTTTCATTTTTTTAAAAATTTTGAGTAAGACCTTGGTGAAGAAGATGAACTAGATACATTTTATTAGGTGTATTTTTTCAATTTTCATTATTTGATTTAATTTCGTATGTTGGAACACTTTTTAATGTTTTTTGGCAGAGAAGTAAATGGAAAATGTTATAATATCTAATCAATTTGCAGTTTTTAATTAGATGCATTTTCAAAATGGTAGATGCATTTTCAATATTTGTGTTGTTTTTACTTATTTACACATCCATGTATCTTATACATTACTATTTCATCTTCTTTATGTTTGTTATTTTTGAGGTAAATACTTTTCGTTTATTGTTTTAGCATATTCATTGCATCTACTTTTTTTTAAAATGCATCTAGTTTTTGTAAGAGTTTTTGCTGAATCATATTCATTGCATCTACTTTTTTTTAAAATGCATCTAGTTTTTGTAGGAGTTTTTGCTGAATGTTGTCTAGAGATATAAAAAAAAAACTATTTTTGAAGATATATCTAACGCTTGAATTTCATCTAACACTTAAATTACATCTAGTTATAGAAAATGCATCTAATAGGTAAAATGCATCTACTTTTTATGAAACGAGACTGGTATCAAATTAAAGATGATGAAAAACTAGATTTATTGGTATAAGTAATTTGATAAAACAACTGATAATGCACAAGATAAGAGAAACTAAAAAGAACGGAGGTAAAAATATTTAATTTAACGACCATGAATCGTTCCTACCGTTTTGTATGTTAAGGGTGGTTTGTAGGCGAACCCCACCCTATATATATATATATATATATATATATATATATATATATATATATATATATATATATATATATATATATATATATATATATATATATATATATATATATATATATAGGTGGTTTCATTTAGGAACCACTAAATATTTAGGAACCATTAGGAACCAATATTCACCAGTGTATATATATGATATTCACCAGTGTATATAAAACATATGTATATATATATATATACACTGGTGAATATTATATGTATATACACTGGTGAATATTATATGTATATACACTGGTGAATATCATATTAAATATACATTGGTGAATATCATATATATACACTGATGAATATTGGTTCCTAATGGTTCCTAAATATTTACATGGTTCTTAAATGAAACCAACTCTCTCTCTCTCTCTCTCTATATATATATATATATATATATATATATATATATATATATATATATATATATATATATATATATATATATATATATATATATATATCATTTATATGAAATTAAATTATTAATTCAATATTGTATGTAATGTAATATACTTCTGTGTTTTCGCGCAATCAAATGTTAATCAAAGCAATTATATGGGTCAAGAGTAACAGTTTGGGTAGTTGTGACAGGTTAGGTTAAGAGTAACAGTTTGGGTAGCTTTGATCTTGTACTTTTGTTTAAAAAAAAAAAAATTAATTAATTAATTTTATATAATCTGACGTGAATGCCTTGTTGGAAGCATTGCGAGTAACCAGTTACAAATTTTTCATATTGCCACGGGTTTTGAAAATTCATGTATTATACAAGTATTATCGAAAGTTTGTTTATTATAACACAGAAATGAGAAAGTTTGTATGTTTTTTCTTTTTTGACTTTTACTCTCAAATTTACTATAAGTTTTTATTTTTATTTTTTACATGGGTATGTAGGATTTGCATTAGGAAATAGATGGATAAGACAAGAAGGTTTTGTAATGACTAAAGTAAACTCTTTTTGATCAAATTTACTATAAGTTTTTATTTTTATTTTATTATGGAGGTGTTACATTATTTGAACAATCAATAATTTATATGCATAGCCATTAATCGAATTTTGAATGTAGCAATGTGACTTTCATACATGGTCTAAATCATACCATATTTGTTACTTTTTGACATGGTACATCATTGTCGCCGACTACTTGTAATTATTAAGTGCCTGTGTATGAGAGTAATATGTGATGCTCGAACCCTATATAACAGATTATTCATTATTAATTTATTTTTATTACTTATTGATGTATGATTTACTTTGGGTTACTTAATAAACCAGGGACTTAATAAACCAGGGCAAATTGTTTATTATTTGAATGGGGTTATGTATGTAAGACAAGTAGACAACTTTTGGAGGGTGTCGTCTCGTTGAACTCTTTAGTTAGATAGTTATATGCTACATCATACCCAAAATTTATGCATATATGTTTTATATACTAATGCTAATTTAACTCAACTTCTAATAAATAGATAAAAGGTAATTGTTCCAAACCGTTTAACCACTCAAATTTCAATATATATTTGATTTTGGAATATTATATTATATAGGGAACATAATTGGTAATGCACATATTTTAGGTAAAAGAAAGAACAAAAGTTAACTGAAGTTGGGTAGTTTATATACAATCATAAAAATGAAGGAGCCATTTTTAAAGTATGTATAAAAAAATTATATGTTACGTCATATATGATAAATAATGTTAGCCACATCTATCACTTTTTCTATAATATATCATTGAGGATGTTTTTTTTGTTACCTAAAGTTACATTTTGAATGGCTTTTACTTAATAATACTAAAAAATTTCATAAACAATTATATATAATATCTTTATACTGTCCCTGGAAGCACACCTAATTTATTAATATCCCACCAGACAATGGATGTATGTAGTCATTTTTTTCTTAAAAACAAAAAAAATAGTTTGTGAATGTCACCTACAACATCAAATTGTTTTGTATATACTTAATTTCTAAAAGTTCTATTAAATACTATAAATTGACTAATTTTTATATTAAGTACATCTTTTACCGTTTATCTATAAAATGTTGACCTGTATCCGGGTAATGACGTTTTTCATGTAAGCTGCCACGTAGAAACCTTTATATACATGTGTGGGGTCCATTTAAAAGAAAACCCACAAATCTATATTTAAAAAAACAAGACAGAAGATCAAAATTAGGGGAAACCATTTACAAAACTATTCTATTTTACAAAACTATTCGGATTTAACAAATTCTATTACAAACCCAAAAACAAAACTAAATTTATATCATTTACTTCATTACAAAAACCAAAATTAATGGGAACACCACCTTAATCAAATGAAAATTATGGTTTTCCGATGAACAAATTTGAGGCGAATTGGATGACGGAGTTGTTGGCGGTGGGTGTGAAGACCGACGATTGGAGTAGCGGTGGTGGTGGAGACCGGTTGTGGCGGTGTAGTGGAGACCGGTCCGATCTGGGTTTCAATCGGACATTTCTCCCAAATCTCATAAACCCAGACTATAGATACTGTAATAGAAAAATCCCACAATCAGTCAATTAATTGTCGTGTTCGATGTTTGCATTAGTTTCGGAAATTAAAAGCCAAGTAAAAGATCCTTGATTTATACAAAATGTGCTTCATTTCAATGTGGCGACGGTAGCTTTAAAGAAGAATCATACATTTTTTTTCGGATCAATTAATGATTTCTTGATGTTTTATATTGATTGATGAATTCAAATTAATGTGGTTAATGTTTGGTGTGATAGATCCAGGAAAAAGAAGAAAAGGAGAGAAAGAGACACGAGAAAAAAAGTGGTTAAAATGAATATAAATATAATTGTAGTCCGTTTCCTGATAAAGAATACCACGTAGACAAGTTAATATTAAAAAATTAGAAGGTAATCGGCTATCTAGGAAAATAATAACACGAAATATTCATAAAAACATTAGTTAATTTATAGTACTTTGATAAAGTTTTTGAAAATTAAGTGAATGCATTAATTTAATAAGATATAGAATGATAAATGAAAAGGAATGACCTAGAATTACTATATATCAGGTTCGTGAACAAATCAATAAATATAAATTGAGAAAACCTCGGAAGAAGAGAAACTAGAAAACGCTACTACGGTAGTGATGGAAACAAGTAGCGACAGCGTCGCCACCACAACCGCCATAGCTAACGGTGGTAGCTTACTAGAGAGGTTGCCGGAAAACGTACTCATCAATGAAATTTTCACGAAGTTAGAACCGGAGACACTCACGAGTCTCTGCTCTGTATCTTGCGTTTCACGAACTCTTCATTCCTCCGTCAACAAAACTCTCCACTCTATCTCATCAATCGACCTCTCTGTCAGTTTTCTTTCTTCATTTAATTTTATATCCACTTTAAACTTATATTTAAATATTTTTAGATCGAATTTACAAAGTGGTAGAAAGGGTCAACAAGCTGCGACGCTAAACTACATAATTTGTAATTATATGCATTTTTAAACATAATAAAACCCCTAAATTGAATAAAACAGGCCTTTTCGCTTGATTCCGAGGCATTCGATGGAATTATTAAAAGATTTGGAAAGGCCAAGAACATCGCTTTGGATTGCCTCCGGCTCAGTGATTCTGCAGTTGAAAATCTACTAGGTCCACATGTTGAAGAATTGATATTGTTAAAATGTCGGTCTTCACATATTAACAAACTTCTTTCTAACATTGGAGAAACTTGTCCAAATTTAAGGTACCAACAACTCCACACCTCCCTGATGTTTTAAACACCACGCTGTCGTTAACTCAATTACTCAAACAAGTCATTAAGTATTAATTAAAAAAAAATTTAATTTCCGTTCCTCCTATTTTTTGCGCCATAACGACAGGGACAGCATTAGATACGATTAGTCCCTTGACAAGGATAAATTATATTGGATTACTAATAGCTAGGTGTTATTTATTAACAAAGCTTATTGGGTGTTTCTTCAATTGTCGTGTACTCAGGATGCTCACAGTGGAATATTGTGATCGTTCTGATTTTATGATCGGCAATTCTGCAGTATACAATTTTATTCGCGCCAGCAGACTGGCAAATTGTCCATACTTGGAGGTTATTTATTATATCTATATTTCCCTATATGATTCATGCTCCTACCAATACTGATTCAATATTTCATATTTACAGTCCCTGATAATCAAATTCCATGGATATGAAACTGATTTGTTTGGCTTTAGTCGCTCTATGTTGTTTCTTGGTATCCTGCCCCAAACTGTTAAGGCTCTTAAGCTTGAGCACGTTACTGTATCGAATACTCTTGCTTTGCTGAGAACGCTTGCCGACTCAAATATGGGGGTCCCAGTTGCTGCTACATCTTTTGGAAAGCGATTGACCCAAATATCACTAGTCTTAGATATAATTACCAATACCCTTGTCCATACTATTGCAGGCTGTCTTCCATTATTAATTGAGTTAGATCTTAAAGACCAACCAGATTCTGAGCCGGGTCCCTCTTATGACTTATCCGACAAAGGGGTTTTGTCACTAGCTCGTGGTTGCAGGAATCTGACAAGCCTCTCTCTTGTACGAAGTAATCGATATACCTCGTTCAAAAGGATAACAAATTTGAGTATGATGTTTCTTTTAAAGGGCTGCAAAGGACTAGAATTTGTTCGGCTTGGAGGGTTTTCTAAAGTTAGTGATGCTGGTTTCAAATCATTTCTTATTTTATGTTCGAATTTGAAGAAGTTTGAGATACAAAAGGCTTTCCTTATGACAGACTTGTCATTCCAGGATGTTTGCAAGGCTCCTAGCTCCCTTGTAGAGGTGAAGTTGGTATCATGCAGATCTATAACCAGTAAAGCGGTGTGTGAATTAGCTGCTTGCAGTTCATTAGAGGCTCTTGATTTGCGTGACTGCAGACGAGTGACGGATTCCTGCCTCGATAACATTTTATGTCTTACATTATTGACATCCTTAAACTTACAGAATGCAGATGTTACTGATGGTGGTATGGCTATTCTAGGTAAAGGGAATGCTCCCATTTCCCGCCTTTCTCTTAGAGGCTGCAAGTGGGTAACTGAGAAAGGGATCACATATTTGTTGGGAAGTGAAGGAAAAATTAACAAGACTTTGTCATTTCTTGATCTCGGCTACATGCGTGGAATTACAGATAATGCTATTACGACCATTGCTGATGCTTGTGTTGGGCTTACAGAATTGTGCATCAGAAGTTGTTTTAATGTCACAGATGCATCTGTGAAGGTTTTGGCTTTAAAGGGAAGTCGAGAAGGTGAAGGTAAGCTTCTGCGGATGCTTGATCTTTATAAATGCATTGCTTTATCTGCTGAATCCTTTGAATATCTGAAAAAGCCTATGTTTCGTGGTTTACAATGGGTTGGAATTAGCACACCCATTTGTATGGTGAAACTATTCACTGGAAATCCTCAAGTAGATGAAATTCACAGGGAAAGACGATCTTTGTTTATTTGCACCGACGGTTGTGAGATGGGATGTCACTTTTCGTTTAGTCTTACCTGCTAGCTTGTCCATGTTATCGTCACTTTCATCGAATTAGCTTTATGATTTGGTTGTAATATATTGAATGGCAGGTAAGAATTGGATGATTAATCTTACCTATCTTGTTTTTTTATGGCATACCTTTCAATTAGAAAACGAGCATGCATCATTACGCTTGTAAGTAACGAACTTAACAGGTTCTTTTTGAATGGATTTGCATTTTATCCATGTGTGCTTGAAATCACAAAAGTACTTAAAATTTTAGCAAACCAAGTGTTAGTGGCATGTTCATACCTCTTATTTCATTTTATTTTAAATAGGATGGAGACCGGAATGAAACCAAAATATGCAGAAAATCAGAACCGTGGATTTGGACTGTAAACGCTGCTTCTTATGGTGATCGACCCGTTAACTGAACTTGTTAGGAGCCTTTTGCAACAAAAAAAGAACTTAAACAGAATCATTGGGAAGAAAATGGAACTTAAACCAGTCATTTATTACTTTGTACCAAAATAACATCCATTACTGTTTAACGTAATCTGTCATGAACCTTGGAGAAAATTATGGATTTTAAAATTATCCAAGCTGCGAAACAAAAAGTTTGTTTCTGTAAACAAGTACACAAACTGTATATAAAATCCACGTATATACTCTTTCACAAAGGCCATGCCCTCAGCATTAGTTGGCGGCGGCGGTAGCTTACACGAGAGGTTGCCCGAATCATGAATTTCACAAACGCTTCATTCCTCTGTCATCAAAACCCTTCTATCTATCTGATCAATCGATCTCTTTTTAGATTACATTCTGGTTAAGAAAAGGGATGCACATTCTTTACTTACACAAGGGACTTCATTGTGTCAAAAGATGAGTTTTATACGCTTAAAAGAGACGATAGATATGTACTTTGTATATCAAAATTGCACATTGTCATCTGGACCTGGGCAAACAATAACAGATAACAACATTGACTCAAATCCAAGACTTACTAGACACAATTATCTTTGACAACAAAAGTCTAGTATATTTTGATAACCTTTGCAAAACCCAACCAAAAAACCAAATTGTTTAAAATATGTGACGGTCACTAGTACAAACATGCTTTTTTGGAGCGGTGGAATTGACTTTTTGGAGCGGTTTTCCAGCCGCTCCAAAAGAAAGGATTTAAAAAACTGGGTATTTTTTGGAGCGGTTTCAAAACCGCTCTAAAAGATGTTATCTATTTTATATAAATATTAATATTTTAATGTAAATATTAATATTTTAATATTAGAAAATATTTTTTGGAACGTATTATATAACCGCTCCAAAAAACAATTGGTTAAGAAATTTTTATTTCAAAATTAAAATGCTTAAAATATGCATATTATACACCAGAAACTAAATTTATAGCATATAATACCTAATTTCTACAGTGTTTCGATTTAAAACTTTCCAAATATATATCCACAAACAAAACTTTCTAGGCGAATAATAAAGTCGTACATTAAAGAAGATAACTTCTACTAGTATTCGGATAGGTTCTACCCCTCAACGATTGTATTAACAAATTGTGGAACTAAATTAAGTAAAAACTCGTCCATATCCTTTTGCTTGAATAATCTTGTATCGTTCCCCATCTAAAGAAAAATGAAATAAAAGTTAGAATAATATATATACTACTAATAATAATAATTACGATTATAGAATATATACTTACTTGTTTCGGAAAATTATGTTGATAGATCATAATAAGGTCAAAGATATTTCTCATCAAGATATGTCCACATTGCTTTTTTCTTCATGTGATTTTTATCATCCGCAATATGCCAAGTATGCTGATTGTTTACAAACAATTAGAAAAATAATAATTAACAGAATATATATAAGAAAAAAAAAAGATTCAATTACTGCTAAACATTATACCTTCGTGTATAACCATAATTGTTCAAATAGTCGTTTATCCATCTTTTTCATCTCAAGATAGTAAGGAAGACGTGTTTTACATTCACAACCAAACCATGAGGTGAAACGAGGTTCGTTATCCCCAACCGTTATTCCTCTATCATTAAACTCAATCGTGAAAGTATGAGTCGGGTTATTTTTATCATTGTTTTCAAATGTTGCTATACCTCATTAAATATTTCATATTTACAGTCCCTGATAATCAAATTCCATGGAAATGATAATGATTTGTTTGGCTTTAGTCCCTCTATGTTGTTTCTTGGTATCCTGCCCCAGACTGTCAAGGCTCTTAAGCTTGAGCACGTTACTGAATCGGATACTCTTGCTTTGCTGAGAGTGCTTGCCGACTCAAATATGGGGGTCCCAGTTGCTGCTACATATTTTGGAAAGCGATTGACCCAAATATCACTAGTCTTAGATATAATTACCAATACCCTTGTCCGTACTATTGCAGGCTGTCTTCCGTTATTAATTGAGTTAGATCTTAAAGACCAACCAGATTCTGAGCCGGATCCCTCTTATGACTTATCCGACAAAGGGGTTTTGTCACTAGCTCGTGGTTGCAGGAATCTGACAAGCCTCTCTCTCGTACGAAGTAATCGATATGCTGCTACCTCGTTCAAAAGGATCACAAAGTTGAGTATGATGTTTCTTTTAAAGGACTGCAAAGGACTAGAATTTGTTCGGCTTGGAGGGCTTTCTAAAGTTAGTGATGCTGGTTTCAAATCATTTCTTATTTTATGTTCGAATTTGAAGAAGTTTGAGATACAAAATGCTTTCTGTTGGAACATAATGTCTGTAGATTGTATTCATTTGAATGTGTCGTAGAGTTAGAATATAATTAGATCGAGTTGTAAAGTCCAAAACGCATTTATGTAAGTTTCGGAGGGTAACTAACAGTTACCCTCACGTAACTCAGTTACGATCACGTAACTAGTGAGTTACGTGCGTAACTGAGGAGTTACGCGCGTAACTGTCTTCCAGACAGTTACGTGCGCGTAACTCTTCTGGGATTCCGTGCTGCCTATAAATAGCAGCCTCGGGATCATAAATGCGGTTGTTGAAAGTTGTCAGAGCGTTCATAACGAGAATAGGTACGTGAGCTACGGTTTAGATCACGTAACTAGTTGTTCTTGAGTGTTAAAGTCTTGTAATCGATTGTTTAGGTTCTATTCGTGATTGTAATCAAACACGTAAGCTTAATAGAATCATTCATTTGGTTATCTTGCTTGTTCTTCACCATACATACGCATAAACTAGTTATTCCGCAATTAGTTTAGTATTAGGGTTCAAAGGTGTTCCGATTAGGCGACCAACAAGTGGTATCAGAGCCTCTATACTTGCTATAGAGGTCTTTGAATCCGTTTGGTGAAGATTGTGGCTGATTTGGGATAGATCTAGGTTTTGGAGTAACTGTACTTTATTTCGGGATTTCTTAGATCTAGGCATTTCTAGCCGGAGTTTGGTATTGGGGTTCATATATTGTGTTCTCAGTTGAGTATATTTGATATCTGCAGAAGATGGGTTCTTAGTTTTGGGTATTTCTTCGTTTACGGCTGTTTGGAGAAATTTCTGCTGCAAGTCACGTAACTAAGTTACTCAATCACGTAACTAAGTTACTCAGTCACGAAACTCAGTTACTCAATCACGTAACTTTGGAGTTACGCGCGTAACTATAGTTACTTGACAGTTTGTTACGCACGTAACTAAGAAGTTACGCACGTAACTAGTGAGTTACGTGCACGTAACTGAGTGCTGAAATCGTTCGTTTACTCCATTTTCTAGCCGTTACTCTGCCCGTTTTTCGTTAGAAACGTTCGGTGGGTGTTAGGTTGGATTCTCTGGTCTATCTTACTGATTCTACGGGTTCTGTTTGTGAAGATTCGTGTGAAGACGGTTTGAAGGTTAGAGTAGAGTTCGGGGTATTCGGGTATTCGTTAGTTGCTGATTTTGGGTATTAGTTTGGATTCGTCATGGCTCTCTCTATGAATACAAATTCATTCAACATGGAGCCGAGCCGTAATCCTCAAGTTCCTCCACTATACAATCCAAACCGAAGTGTGGAGGAATGGATGATGAACTTTAGGACATATGTTGCGTGCACGGATCCGAGCATGTGGACTCCTATCTTCTCGAAATATGAAGCCCCCTCTGATGTGAATACAGCCACCGGTGTTAGAACATATCGGGCTCCAACTGCATATACCGATGATGAGAAAGCGCTCTTTCTCAAGAATCAGAAGGCGTTGGGAACGATTCAGTTTTGTTTAACTGACGAGATGAGAGCGATATTCCGTACGATCGATAATCCCCATGATCTATGGAATGCTATCTTGAAAAGATACGGGGGTACTGAGGCTATGAAAGCTATCAAAGCCGACATCTTGAAGAGGCAATTTGACAACTTCAAGTGTGGGGAAAGTGAAACTCTAGACATGCTGATTTCTAGATTCAGTCGGTTGATAAACGACCTATATGAGTTAAGGGTCGAGTATAGCAAGCTTCAGACAAACACGCGCTTCTTGGATAGCTTGCCGCCACATTGGGAAGTTCGGGTGTTACTGTTGAAAGATAAACCTGAGCTGAGAGACTATGACTTTGAGGATCTCATCGACAAGCTGCGGATAGCTAATCTGCAAATGCAGGAGAGAGCATATGGGAGCAACGCGTTCTCTCAGAAGGTGCTTAGGGATAATGCGGGAGTTGCTTTCCTCTCGGATATCTCATCAACACAAGTACCTCCATCCTTAAGCTACTTGCCTCCGACTCCAAGTTTGCCAAATTTTCAAGCAAGTCCTCCAGTGTCAAGCTCGACCGATTCACTCTGTCCCTCATGTTCTACTTGTAGAACTTGTTCATCACAACGGGAAAGAGAAACGGCTCCCCTCCTAAAGTCTCAAGGGAGAGGGAAAGATACGGCTTTTAGTGCTTCTAGTTCCCAGAATATGGAACCTGACCGCTTACAGTCATGTTTCGTCGCAGCCTATAACGACTTGATCGACGGAAGGATTGCAAATTCCGCTCTCAATGAGGAAGATTATGAGCAGGTCCATCCCGACGATTTAGAGGAAATGGACATTCGGTGGAACATGGCCATGATGACAAAGAGGATCAAAGGCTTTCTCAACCGAACAGGAAAGAAGTTTATCGGGGGTGATAGAAAGAGTGGCATGGGGTTTGACAAGTCGAGGGTGAAGTGCTTTAAGTGCAACAACTACGGCCACTTCGCTCGTGAATGTGGTCAACATTCACGCGAAGACCCTCGACATGACCAGGGAGATAGATATGGTCGACAACACCAAGGTCATCAAGCCCCTCATCAAGGAAGGAGTTATCAGCAGGGAGGATATCAAGGTCAAGCATCTCGGAACCTCAGAATTCAAGATGCTGAAAAGGATGCAAGTGCACTTATGGCTGTGGATAACCGGGTTGACTGGAATGCTTTTGAGGATATCGCACCAAGAATGGAGCACTTTGCACTCATGGCCTCTACTTCAGATGTTACATCTCCTAAGCCTGAGGTAGATATTGATCCTTTCACATCTGTTTGTACTAACTGCAGCGAGCTAGAGGCCCAGCTCGCTGTATGGAGTAACTCAGCTAGAGAGTTAAGTGTTGAGGCTAATAATTTTAGATTAAAAAATGATGGCTTGTCCAAAGAAAACAAAACATTAACTGTTTTTAAGAAAGAAAAACAAGTTGAAATTTCTGATCTAAAAATTATAATTACTCGACATGTTTCAAAAATCCAAGAGTTTTCTGATGCTCTTGCAGCTGAAAAATTAACTGTTGCAAAGAAACAGAGTGAAATTGATACTCTGCAGGCAAAGTTAGCTGCAATTGCGAACTCAAAAGAGATTTTGGCTCAGTTAATCGAATGGCAACGGACGAACACCAAAGACAAGGGTGGACTGGGGTATTCTAGTATGCCTCCTCCAAATCACTTCACCCCAGTCCCGGTCGATGGTTCGTCCGCAGAGTTAGCTCAATCTGCTTCTTTGACCTCTGAGGCTCCAAAAGCCGAAGAAACTGGTCCAGAAGTAAGTGTCAGTGAAAATGAGTCTAAAGTGACTTTAGAATGTCCCGACCAAAAATCCAAAGACTTGACCGACTTAAAAGACGTCAAATTAACTGAATACCAAGAGAGTCTCTTTGAGAAAGTCTTTCAGCGCCTTGAAAGCCGTCTTATCACTAAGATGGACAAGAAGTTTGAACAACTTCAGGTGCGTGAAGGAAAACGGATTGTTAAACAGTCCGACTCTAAGCAGTCTGAGTCAAAGTCCACAAAATCAAAGTCTAAGGGTAAGGAAAAAGTTGAGGAACCTATTCTCACTATCCAAACCCCTATGTCTACGATTTTCACTAAGGGAGTGGCTTCTTCTTCTAAGCCTACAAATTTCCCTCCCAAAGTGTCTCGACCAACTACTTCTCGACCAGCTCCTCAGACCATGGCAACACCTCGTATTCCAAACGTGTCTCATGTAGCAATTCCAAACGAGAAGATTCAAACTTCTCCGACTCATATGGACATGTCAAATGATCCGAGAATTTGCTACTATTGTAGAAACGAGGGCCATATTGCCAAAGTTTGTCCACGTTTGCAAGGCTTAATCTTGAAACGCAAAGCATCCCCTAAGAAGGATCGACTAATCTCCAAAGTTGATTCTTCTTCAGACCAAATCAAGACCGGGCCAAAACAAATCGTGACCGAAGTTGTTAAAGAAAAACAAAAGTCACCCAAACGTCAGAATGACACATCAACTTCAACCAACTACCAGAAAAACACCAAATTGGTTGATGTGATCATTCTCGATGTAAATGGACGACCCAAGTCTGTTAAGGCTTGGGTCCCCATTCAAAACTGATCCTCTATTTTAATGTGCAGGGACGACCTAAGCGACCGAGCGGCAAGAATATTTGGTGTGTCGACAGTGGTTGTTCCAGGCACATGACGGGAGATCGTCATCTATTGACCGATCACATTGAGGTTGATGGTGGCAATGTCCTGTTTGCGGGGGAAAAGGGTGGAAAGATAACGGGACAAGGAAATATCTCCAACGGCGTAGTGACTTTCAAAAATGTCAACTACGTTAAGGAGTTAAAGCACAATCTTCTCAGCGTTTCACAAGTGTGTGATGAGAAGTTCTCTACTCTGTTCACGAGCAAAGAGTGTATGATTCTACGTGAAGGTTTTGTGATCGACCCATCCTGGGTACTGATAAGAGCTCCGAGAGTCAACGACATCTACTATCTTGATATGTCTAAAGCTACATCAAGCGAGGAGCATCTGTGCTTGGTGTCTAAAGCTTCGGAGCGGGAGTCAATTATGTGGCATAGACGGATGGCTCACATTAACTTCCGGAGGATGAATTATCTGGTGAAGCATGAGCTTGTCACAGGGGTTCCCAAAATGAGCTTCGCGATGAATGACTTATGTGTTTCATGTGTAAAGGGGAAGCAACACAAGAAATCGCATCCGTCAAAGCTTGTGAACTCCATCTCTGCTCCACTGGAATTACTTCACATGGATCTCTTCGGTCCTGTAAGTGTAAAGAGTAAGGGAGGCAAATCGTACTGTTTGGTAGTCACTGATGACTACTCGAGATTCTCATGGGTTTTCTTCCTAGCGAGGAAGGATGAAACAGCTGAACGACTAAAGTTTCTCCTTCTTCGACTAGAAACCCTTCTCGAGTTAAAGGTCAGATCTATTCGGAGCGATAATGGCACGGAGTTCAAGAACAACAACATGGAGCTGTTTTGTTTATCTAAGGGTATCTCTCATCAGTACAGCGCTCCTCGAACTCCGCAGCAAAATGGAGTTGCAGAAAGGAAGAATAGAACTCTCATCGAAGCGGCTCGTACGATGCTTTCGGATTCTAAACTGCCAGTTTCTTTCTGGGCCGAAGCAGTCAATACAGCGTGCTATGTTCTCAATCGGGTTTCTTTGGTCAAACGTCACAACAAGACCAGCTATGAATTGATCAACAAATGAAAACCGAATCTGCAATTCCTCGAACCGTTTGGATGTCCTTGTGAGATCATGATCACAAAGGAAAGGATCTCCAAGTTTGGTGAAAAGACGCATCCTGGATACTTTCTCGGTTATTCGGCAGAGTCTCCAAGTAGACGGGTTTTCGACAAGACTACGGGCACGATTGAAGAAGCTTATGAGGTGACCTGTTTCCGGTATACTCCATCTACACCGGGTGATGATCCGGAACACTTCTTCGATTATGATTCGTTATTTCAGTCTTTCAACCTTGATTATCCTAGTGTCTCCATTCCGGTTGCAAGAAATGAAGCGGTCATGATGCAAGGGGGAGGAATTGATGATACATTCTTTGATCAGTTTCACACTCAAAGTGAAGATGCATCACCGACCACTTCATCTGGTCCGATTCCGATTCAAGTAGTCATTGATCTTCCATCTATTCAACAAGCTCCGACTCCGACTCAGCCAGATTCACCAGTCTTCGAAACTACATCAGAAACTGCATCTGATGATTCAGGGAGTGATAACAATGTTTTTGAAGACCCCTCCGCTCAGATTGAAGAAAGTGATGACGAGGGATATAATGACATCGAAAGTGCTCCTCAACCTTCTAATGCTGATGTCTCGAATCCAACTCCACCTTCTGATGAAGCAGAAATTCCAGCTCCGGTCGTGGAAAATGTGATTAATCAGGAAGAAGGTGTAGAAGAAAATGAAGCTGCTGTAGAAAGAAATGAGGCTGAAAATGTCATCTCTCCGAGGAGATCGTTGAGACAAAAGAAACGTCCTGGATTTCTGGACGATTATGAAGCAAGTCCCGCACTTCTGGAAGTCTTCGAAGCATGCTTTCTATCTCAAATAGATCCAAAGAACGTCATCATTGCACTAGATGATCCGTTCTGGGTAGAAGCTATGCAAGAGGAACTTCAACAGTTCTTAAAGTTGCATGTGTGGGAAAAGGTCAAGGCTCCAAGGAGGGAAAAGATATTGAAGACAAAGTGGGTATATAAGATTAAAAGAGATGACAAAGGCGAGATTGTGAGGAATAAAGCCCGTTTAGTTGTTCAAGGTTTCGAACAAGTTGAAGGTCTAGACTACGATGAAGTCTACGCACCAGTTGCTCGTATGGAATCAATTCGGGTGTTCCTTGCATTCGCTTCCCACAGGCGGTTCAAAGTTTATCAACTTGACGTTAAGAGTGCGTTTCTGTATGGTGAAATACGTGAAGACATTTATGTCTCTCAGCCACCGGGCTTCGAGGATTACGAACATCCTGATCACGTTTTCAAGCTGAACAAGGCCTTATATGGTCTTCACCAGGCCCCGAGAGCTTGGTATGGAACGCTCTCTGACTTCTTGACAAAAAACGGGTTTGCAAGAGGCACGGTTGATCAAACGTTGTTCACAAAGAAAAGGAAAGAACACTTGCTGCTGGTCCAGATATACGTCGACGACATCATCTTCGGGTCAACTGATGACTCGATGTGTAAAGATTTTGAGAAGTTGATGACGTCAAGATTTGAGATGAGTGCAATGGGTGAAATGAACTTCTTCTTGGGCTTGCAAGTTCAACAATCGAAGAAGGGATTTACATTCATCAGACCAAGTATGTGCAAGACATATTGACTCGTTTCAAGATGCTAGACTGTAGACCGGTTAGCACTCCTCTCGAGATCAATCACAAACTTGGTCCAGCACCTCATGATGAAGTTATAGATCTGAAGCTGTATCGGTCGATGATAGGCTCACTGATGTATCTTACAGCTTCTCGTCCGGATATCACTTTTGCTGTGTCTTTGTGCGCGCGCTATCAAGCTGCGCCTAAGGCATGTCATTTGAAGGCCGTGAAGAGGATTCTCTGTTATCTCAAGGGGAAACCAACTCTGGGTCTCTGGTATCCATATGACGATCAAGACTTCGAGTTGACGGCGTATTCGGATTCTGATTATGGGGGTTGCAATTCTGACATGAAGTCCACGACTGGTGGGTGTCAGTTCCTTGGATCGCGTTTAGTCTCGTGGCAGTGCAAGAAGCAAACCGCGGTATCCTTATCATCTGCGGAAGCTGAATACATTGCGGCGGGAAGTTGTTGTGCTCAGGTTCTTTGGATCCAGATTGTTTCTCGCACCCCTATTAACATAGACAACACAGCAGCAGTGTGCATCATACGCAATCCGGTGCAACATTTGAAAACGAAACATATCAGTATTCGTTTTCATTTCATTCGGGATTGCTATGATAAGAACTTGATCACGTTACTCCAAATCGCCACCGAAAATCAAAAGGCCGATCTTTTGACAAAATCTTTTCATAAGGGGCGATTTGAAGAACTGATCAAGTTAAACCGTCTCACCGTTTTAGAAATCGCTTGACACGAACCACTATTTTTGTAAATATTTAATTCTTTTAAAATTAAAAAATTCAAAAAGATTTTTGGTTTAAGTTGTAGTTTAATCTCTAAGTTCTTTAAAATTAAAAAAATACAAAAAGATTTTAACTTTTCTTAGGTTTATAGCTTTTATCTTTCCATTTTACGGTTCTCGTGTTTTTAAGTGATATGCAGTGACAGGAGGAATCATATGAGCTTACATACGTGTTATGGATCAAGTTCTCCTGGATAGACGGTTTCTGGAACCATTCTTGACGATTGGAAGGCTCCGAGTGCTAAAACATGCTCGACTGATCATATGCCTTCCCGTCAAGTGTAAAGGTTCTTTATCTCGTGATAAAGTGTAAAGGTTTGAACATGGTCATTTTTATCTCTTGGATAGAGTTTAAAGGTTAAAACTTGTTTTCTATCATTGGGTAATAGTTTAAAGATAAAACGTGAATTAAAACAAGTTTAAAATCGAGAAAACGCGCGAAAAACAAAAATTTTAAAAAGGGTCACGTATCTCTAAGTTACGCACGTAACTAAGAGATACGTGCACGTAACTAGGAAGTTACGTGCACGTAACTGAGAGAGAAAGTGGGTATAAAAGGGTCAAACCAACTGTTACATCATACTTTTCAAAAACCCTCGTTCTCTTTGTGATTAAGGCTCGAAATCATCATCCGAACACAGGTTTGACCACGAAATCACCTATACTTGTTTATTGAACTGTTTTGTTTGATTCTCGAAGTGGGTCTCGGCGGTTTGGGTGGTCACAGACTAAAATCTCGAAATCAGTTGAAGAAACATGAAATTGATGTTGATTAAAAACTCCTAACTGATTTCCGAGCATAATGGTAACGAATGATTGTTGTTTTTCGGCCTAAATCGAAGATTTAAAGAAAAATTTTATTTTGACCTAAAAATCGCGATTTTGACTGATTTTTCCTTCATTACTGTTAAAAGTGTGAAGTCTAAAGTGTAATGTTGCTCGGAAAACGTATTAGTGTGGGTTAATAAGCTGAAGAATATGGCTTATTCTGAGTTTCATCGATTTTGGAAAACAAAGGGTTGAAACCAGTTACGGGCACGTAACTGGCAGTTACGGACCCGTAACTCTTAATTACGTGCACGTAATAACCAAGTTACGTGCACGTAACTTTGACATTATCTGGTTTTGATTGGCACGTAACTACAGTTACGGGCACGTAACTACACAGTTACGTGCACGTAACTGTTTAAAGAAAATGTTCTCGACCGTTGAATTGTCCAGTTATGCTGCCCAAATTTTTCAAAAATCTATTACGTAAGACAAGTTACGCGCGTAACTATACAGTTACGGGCGCGTAACTGTCAACAGATTCACGTCTGTTTTGCAAATTCCATTTGCTTAACGTAATTGATTCTAACGATTGCAGCGTAACCCCATTTCACTCAAAAGTAGTCTATGCATGTCTAGGATGTTGTTTACAATGTCTTTTAGCAGTTTATGTGCGTGTACTAACTTTTGTGCGAGTTTTTGTTGTCTTTTGTGTAGAATGGCACCTAAAGCACCTAAGACGGATGTTGCCATCAAGAGACACAACTCAGTAGCACTACTATCTGCTGAGAAAGGAGCAGGGTTCGAGGGGATTATCAACTATCTTATTCGAAGCCCGATTGCCTACGCCCTCCGAGTAGATCCAAAATTGAAGCTGGGTCTTATTACTGAGTTCTGGAAGAACGCGGGAGTAAACACGACGGTGTCTCCACCCTCCATAGATTACATGGTGCAGGGATATCCAGTAGTCATTACTGAAGAAGTGATCAGGACGGTTCTTCAATTCAGTGATTCTGCGGATGCTACTGATCTGCTCCCGGAGAATACGATTTTTGGGTGCTTCAAGAAGATGGGGTACTCTGGGCGTCTGGACTCCCTCCAGTTCTTGAAGTCTCAGATGCCGGTACTCTACCGCTTTCTCATGCACACGCTCATTATGTGCATGTCAAAGTGGAAAGGGGGTTACGATGTACTGGATAGAAGGGGTCAATCATTGATGGCGTCTCTGGTCTTCAACCACAAGTACAACACCTCTAGATTCATTCTCAACAGTATGATCTGGAATGTGGAGGATAAGAGGAAGACCTTTGACCAGTACCCCAGATTTGTGACTTTGATGATTGATCATCTCTTACCGAATCTTCCTTATGCTGGTCCGTACGACAAGGCGCAGCACATAAACCCCAGATATTTTGCCGATTGCAGAGGGGTCGGTGATGAGTTAGAACTTCAGGGTGCCTTGGTTGATGCCGCCTTTCAAACACCAACGCCCAACGCTTATGATAATCTGATTACTCCTGACTCTCCAAAGCCGACCAGATCTAGGAGATCTTCCAAATCGGTGGCTACTGATACTGAGGATGTTACGAGTCAGAGAAAGAGAAAGGATAAAGGGAAGAAAGCTGTCGAATCTGAGGGTGTTTCAGCTAAGGCAAAGGGTAAAGGCAAGAAGAAAGTTGATATTGTTGATGAATCTGATTCAGAGGCTTCTGCATCAGGCGATGATGATCGTGATAGTGACGCTGGATCGGAGGACACTGTTGAGATCTCCGATGCCACGAAGACGCTGAAGCAGGAATTCAGTGAGCTGGAAGTACTCAAGAAGACTTTGGCGGTAGAGGTTTATACTGCGAGATATAATCGTCTCTTGAAGAAAGCAGCGAAGACAGGGGTTGTTCTACTGGGTACTGCATTAGCTGGGGCAGTTAAAGGAAAAGGGAAGCCTGCTAAGGGCGTTACATTCAAGGAACCACAACCGATGATTCCTTCGCCAAAGCCTGTCCGAACAGTCAGAATGAAGTCTGCTGAATTTGTTGGTGTTCAGCCGGGAACGTTTGAGCAATCTCCACCTTCATCAGCGATCAAGCGTCCCCGCTCAAGGTTTCCCCAGAACGTCCATTGGTAAAGAAGTCAAAGCGCACCACTACCACCACCGTTCCTCCGCCAATCATCACCACTCCTCCACCAGTCATTACTACACCTCCTCCACCACCAACACTCACACCCACTCCACCACAACTCACTACTTCCACACCTGTGGTGACTTCTATTCCATCGGGCAGTTCTTCTCGCCCTCAGATCACTGTTGGTTTAAGTGATCTGGTGAGTCAAATGCAGAAACAGCTGACTAACTTTCAGGGCACACTGAGTGAGCATTAAAAGAGGATCAAGAAGCTCGAGAGTCAGGTGAAGGCTCGCGATGCAAAGATTGAATCGTTGGAGAAGAAGATAGCTGGTTTTACGACCGATGTGGAAATGGTTCGGGGTGAGTATGATCACATCAATGAGCGTCTTGATGAGCTTATAGATGAGAAGAAAGCCGAGGAAGGCGAGAAAGACGAAGATGATGATGAGGACGACGATGAAGAGGATGAAGCTCAGAGAGATGATAAGGGTGATGACGATGATGCCCCAAAGGACGATAAAGATGATCAGTCAAAGCCTGATGATGATATGGGTGGTCCCGGTGCTCTTTCTCTTATGAGCTCCGGAGATCAAGGGCAAGCAGATCCTTCAGGACCGGGAAAACAAGGCGAATCTGCCTCCGGTCCTGCTAAGGATCAGGATTCTCCTGCTAAGGACGCTCCCACTCTGGGGGAGTCCACTAACCCTAATCTTGCACTTGTTTTCTTTGATGCACGTATACATTCTTACCCAATCCAGGCAGCTCGGCCTACTATGTCTGCTCAGGGCTCTACTACGGTAGTTCCTAGATTCGATGCCATGCCGCCTCTATAGTCCAAGGGAGTCGTTTGTTTGAGGACTCCGAGGACGAGGTGGACTCAGCAAGATTGAAGAAAGCCACCGCATCTCAGGCTCAAGCTGGAGCAAAAGACAAGTCTGCTTCCCCTTCTGGTTCAAAGGGGAAGTCTAAAGAAGTAGAAGAACCGGAGCCCCCAGTTGTTCCCGCTCCTCCCGTGCAGCCTCCTGTTCATTACATTGATAGCCGAGGGAGAAAGATAGATCACTCAGTATTTGGGGCACTTGGTGTTATCGTCGGTTGCAATCTTGTAGGCCAGTGCAAAAGGCTCATTCTTGCATGGCGCTACATCGATAACACCGACTTCTTTGCCTTGCTGCGGATTGATGGGGTGCAGTATATGCGGATGAAGTACGCTACGTTCAACTCTCTGCCTTACTTTGAGTTGAAGCGTCTTGCGGATATGGAACCAACAAACCTTACTTCGGATGCAGCCAAGCTTTTCTACAAACAGTTGAGATCCGACATCTTTTATGAGAAGCATGTAAACTTCAAGCTCACCATGCCTGTGATCAAGAAGTCAAAGAAGAGGAATCCCAAGACGAAGAGGCGAGATGTGGAACACATATACCCTGAAGTCAAGCAGCTTAGGCGGATCAGGATGCCCTCTTTACCTCAGGATTTCTTGGCTGATTTTGAGTCTTGGGGGTTTGACGAGAAGACTCGGGAGGCAGTGGTGTTTGACAAAGATGGAAAAGTGTTGCTGAGGATCTATGATCCTATCCATCTTCTCTGCCTCTCCGAAGCAGACCTGAAGCGGCTGAATGAGAAGAAGATTTATGCAGCATGGAATGAAAAATCCTTTGGCATAGTCTTCTCTCATGTGGTTCATATATGCGTTGAAAGGGGGTATCATTCGTAGAATTTGCCGTTGGTGATTGAGGAAGCAGCATAGATATTGGTTTGCAGGTTGTTAGCTGGTTTTGGTATTTTCTTATTCCCAGCTCAAACTATATTCTTATGTCTGTAATATTTGTAAACATCTTTTTGATATATATCGATGTTTATTTTGCTTGATTGAATGTTTGTAATGTGTGTGATGCGTGGTTCGGTAGGTTTTTGATTCCTATTTGAGTTACGTGGTCCGGTTTGCGTTCAAACACTTACTTTCAAGTTTAATATACATGATTATGTTTTAAAGTTTAAAGCGTTTAGACTTCGCAACATATAACAGTTGCGGACTCGAACAAAAACCGTTTTGCTTAAATGCAAAACTCTTTTCAAAAGGGTCTAAAGTTTTGACACTCGTCGAGTCTAAAGTTAAATAATCTCGACTGAGTCTAAAGTTTTTGAAACTCATTGAGTAAAAGAATCAATAATCTCAATTGAGTATAAAGTGTCCAAATGATAAAAACCTAAATCTTTGATCGTGACTTCGAAACTTTTCTTTTTAAGTTTTTAGGATTTGTATAGTTATAAAAACAATAAAATTCAGAAAAACATAAAAAGAGGGGGAGAAAGTTTGTGAAAACCTTAGGAAATGATAGTACATCGCGGATTTTAAAAATCAGAATCATAAGTGTTTGTTCGATGTATTAGTAGGTACGGCCAATATCATATAAACAATTTTCCGAACCTGTTTCTAATGGGTAACACGGTTAAGTTTGTTCATCTCAGTGATAAGCTGAAAACTTTCGGTGTGCCTGGAATCTGTCACCATAGGATATTATATATATATAAATAAGTATCTGAGAGTAATAGAAAAAGCGAAAAAAAAAAATTGAGAGAAAATCAAAAAAATATATAATAAATCGTTTTTTCTAAAACTCAAAGAGTTTTTTATTAATATAATTATTAAAAACTCAAAAATTCCTTGAGGCGCTCCTGGATTCTATAAGGTTGCGAAATCATAGTTTCCTTGAAGTTAGTATAAAGGTGAAGAGTTATAAATAATTATATCTAAGTAAAACTCGTATCCTTGAGGCGCTCCAGGATTCTATAAGGTTGCGAAATCATAGTTTCCTGCAGTTAGTATAAAGGGGAGAGTAGAGTCAAATAAGAATTCCGTAACTCTTGATGCTTACTTGATAAACGGCAAAGACAGAGGGAGGAGTTCACGAGTCAATAAAGCTTCTTAAGCTTATATAAAAAAAAAAAAAAAAAAAAAAAAGCTTCTTTAATTATGAAAAATGCATAAGTGCTTAAACTTTATACTATATGTATGCTTTTTCAATATTTAGAGTACTTAATAAAATAGGAATAAGGTGACGGGTTTTCTAAATAAATACTGGAAGTTTGATGACGCTTTGAGGGAAGTTCGGATTTAGCTAAGTGTAAATATAAGTGGGATCCATATAAACAGTTGTAATTTAAATAATCGGAAGATTTTTTATATGATATATATGTTGTATTTAAGAGGACAAATATACTAATAATCGGCTGATTCTTGTGATTCGACTTCTGCGATATGATCCTAAAAGCAAACTCATCCCTATCCAAAAAGATTTGCCCTTTTGTAGGTTGCTAAAGTAGTGTGAATAGTTTATAGTTGAAAACCACAAAAAGAGTTTCGATTTTAGGTTAAGAAAACAAACAAAAATCCAAAAATATTTTATTTCTATGTTTATTTTCTTCGTTGTCACGTATCGTTAATGGTTAAAAGTTTTATCACGTGTTTTCTGAAAAATGAGAAATTTTGTCAGTTTAAAGAACAAAAACACGTATTTGGTCAGTTTTATCTTTGTAAGCCAGGTTTTACAAAGTTAGGGATCGGATCTTGAAGAGTTTAGCACTTCCTGGAAGTCAAGGACACGAAGCTGATATTCATGGAGCCGCGTTGCTTAATGATGAAGATTAGCTGTCAGAAAGATTCGCAAGTTATCGGTTGCAGACTATACACCGTACAAGTCTCTATGAAGTTTAAAGGATCAACTCTCGATCTCTCGACACCAAAAGTTCAAGACAATTTTGAAGAATACAAGCTACATACAAGGGGGAGTTTGTTGGAACATAATGTCTGTAGATTGTATTCATTTGAATGTGTCGTAGAGTTAGAATGTAATTAGATCGAGTTGTAAAGTCCAAAACGCATTTATGTAAGTTTCAGAGGGTAACTAACAGTTACCCTCACGTAACTCAGTTACGATCACGTAACTAGTGAGTTACGTGCGTAACTGAGGAGTTACGCGCGTAACTATCTTCCAGACAGTTACGTGCGCGTAACTCTTCTGGGATTCCGTGCTGCCTATAAATAGCAGCCTCGGGATCATAAATGCGGTTGTTGAAAGTTGTCAGAGCGTTCATATCGAGAATAGGTACGTGAGCTAGGGTTTAGATCACGTAACTAGTTGTTCTTGAGTGTTAAAGTCTTGTAATCGATTGTTTAGGTTCTATTCGTGATTGTAATCAAACACGTAAGCTTAATAGAATCATTCATTTGGTTATCTTGCTTGTTCTTCACCATACATACGCATAAACTAGTTATTCCGCAATTAGTTTAGTATTAGGGTTCAAAGGTGTTCCGATTAGGCGACCAACACTTTCCTTATGACAGACTTGTCATTCCAAGATGTTTGCAAGGCTCCTAGCTCCCTTGTAGAGGTAAAGTTGGTATCATGCAGATCTATAACCAGTAAAGCGGTGTGTGAATTAGCTGCTTGCAGTTCATTAGAGGCTCTTGATTTGCGTGACTGCAGACAAGGGATTCCTGCCTCGATAACATTTTATGTCTTACATTATTGACATCCTTAAACTTAGAGAATTCAAATGTTAGTGATGGTGGTATGGCTATTTTAGGTAAAGGGAATGCTCCCATTTCCCGCCTTTCTCTTAGAGGCTGCGAGTGGGTAACTGAGAAAGGGATCACATATTTGTTGGGAAGTGAAGGAAAAATTAACAAGACTTTGTCATTTCTTGATCTCGGCTACATGCGTGGATTACAGATAATGCGATTACGACCGTTGCTGATGCTTGTGTTGGGCTTACAGAATTGTGCATCAGAAGTTGTTTTAATGTCACAGCTGCATCTGTGAAGGTTTTGGCTTTAAAGGGAAGTCGAGAAGGTGAAGGTAAGCTTCTGCGGATGCTTGATCTTTATAAATGCATTGCATTTTCTGCTAAATCCTTTGAATATCTGAAAAAGCCTATGTTTCGTGGTTTACAATGGGTTGGAATTAGCACACCCATTTGTATCATGGAAATATTCACTGGAAATCCTCAAGTAGATGAAATTCACAGGGAAAGACGATCTTTGTTTATTTGCACCGACGGTTGTGAGATGGGATGTCGTGATGGATGGTCACGTCACTCGTTTAGTCTTACCTGCTAGCTTGTCCATGTTATCGTCACTTTCATCGACTTAGCTTTATGATTTGGTTGTAATATATTGAATGGCAGGTAAGAATTGGATGATTAATCTTACCTATCTTGTTTTTTATGGCATACCTTTCAATTAGAAAACAAGCATGCATCATTACGCTAGTAAGTAATGAACTTAACACGTTCTTTTTGAATGGATTTGCATTTTATCCATGTGTGTTTGAAATCACAAAAGTACTTAAAACCTTAGCAAACCAAGTGTTAGTGGCATGTTCATACCTCTTATTTCATTTTATTTTAAGGGAGATTTACATCTACGTCCTTATAAAACTTCAATATTACGTCAATGTCCTTGTAAAAATCAAAATTACGTTAATATCCTTTCAAAACATGAAAATTCTCATATATATCCGAAATAATAAATTAATAATATTTAAATAATTTTAATATTTAAATTATTCATCTAAATATTAATTAAACTTTTTAATCAAGTATGTTAGGTTTAATCAAACATTAACCAATGTATCTCAATTTCATAAATTCGCAATATAAATTTAAAAAATATTGATTTCTATAATTTTGAGCATTAACCAGAATAAAAAGGTTGCAAAAATTCATCGTCTTGATTGATTAATGTTTTTGTAATATAAGTTTAAAACAATTTAATCATTAAATTTAATCTATTTAGTTGATTCGGTATTTGATTCTTCATTGACATATTTGTTTAAATAAGCATTTGGGTTAGTTTTATTGATTTAATCAATAATTTAGAATATTAAAATCATTTAATTAATATTTAGATGAATAATTTAAATATTAAAATCATTTAAATATTATTAATTTATTATTTTTGATATATATGAGAATTTTTCATGTTTTGGAAGGATATTGACGTAATTTTGATTTTTACAAGGATATTGACGTAATATTGAATTTTTATAAGGACGTAGATGTAAATCTCCCATAGGACGGACACCGGAATGAAACCAAAATATGCAGAAAATCAGAACCCTGGACTGGGCTGTAAACGCTGCTTGTTATGGTGATCGACCCGTTAACTGAACTTGTTAGGAGCCTTTGGCAACAAAAAAAAAAGAACTTAAACAGAATCATCGGGAAGAAAATGGAACTTAAACCAGTCATTTATTACTTTGTACCAAAATCAACATCCATTACTGTTTAACATATGTCATGCATCTTGGAGACAAATTATGGATTTTAAAAATATCCAAGCTGCGAAACAAAAAGTTTGTTTCTGAAAACAAGTACACAAACTGTATATAAAATCCACGTATATACTCTTTCACAAAGGCCATGCCCTCAGCCTTAGTTGGCGGCGGTAGCTTACAGGAGAGGTTGCCTGAATCATGAATTTCACAAACGCTTCATTCCTCTGTCATCAAAACCCTTCTATCTATCTGATCAATCGATCTCTTTTTAGATTACAATCTGGTTAAGAAAAGGGATGCACATTCTTTACTTACACAAGGGACTTCATTGTGTCAAAAGATGAGTTTAATACGCTTAAAAGAGATGATAGATATGTACTTTGTATATCAAAATTGAACATTGTCATCGGGACCTGGGCAAAACCATAAAAGATAACAGCATTGAGTCAAATCCAAGACTTACTAGACACAATTATTTTTGAAAAAAAAAGTCTAGTATATTTTGATAACCTTGGCAAAACCCAACCAAAAAACCAAATTGTTTAAAATATGTGACGGTCACTAGTACAAACATGCTTTTTTGGAGCGGTTTTCCAGCCGCTCCAAAAGAAAGGATTTCAAAAACTGGGTATTTTTTTCAGCGGTTTCAAAACCGCTCCAAAAGATGTTATCTATTTTATATAAATATTAATATTTTAATGTAAATATTAATATTTTAATATTAGAAAATATTTATGGAACGTATTATATAACCGCTCCAAAAAACAATTGGTTAAGAAATTTTTATTTCAAAATTAAAATGCTTAAAATATGCATATTATACACCAGAAACTAAATATATAGCATATAATACCAAATTTCTACAGTGTTTCGAATTAAAACTTTCTAAATATATATCCACAAACAAAACTTTCTAGGCGATATAATAAAGTCGTACATTAAAGAAGATAACTTCTACTAGTATCCGGATAGGTTCTACCCCTTAACGATTGTATTAACAAATTGTGGAACTAAATTAAGTAAAAACTCGTCTATATCCTTTTGCCAGAATAATCTTGTATCGTTCCCCATCTAAAGAAAAATGAAATAAAAGTTAGAATAATATATATACTAATAATAATAATAATTACGATTATAGAATATATACTTACTTGTTTCTGAAAATTATGTTGATAGATCATAATAAGGTCAAAGATATTTCTCATCAAGATATGTCCACATTGCTTTTTTCTTCATGTGATTTTTCTTCATGTGAATTTTCCCTATATCATCCGCAATATGCCAAGTATGCTGATTGTTTACAAACAATTAGAACATAATAATTAACAGAATAGATATAAGAAAAAAAAAAGATTCAATTACTGCTAAACATTATACCTTCGTGTATAACCATAATTGTTCAAATAGTCGTTTATCCATCTTTTTCATCTCAAGATAGTAAGGAAAACGTGTTTTACATTCACAACCAAACCATGAAGTGAAACGAGGTTCGTTATCCCCAACCGGTATTCCTCTCTCATTAAACTCAATCGTGAAAGTATGAGTCGGGTTATTTTTATCACTGTTTTCACATGTTGCTATACCTCGTTTACCTCTTTGAGGCATACTAAAAGGAAAGCCCAACACCATAAGTAATAATATTAATAATACACTATATCATTCAACAAGTTTGAACTTGAAGACTACAATACAATAATTCAATCATGAATTCATTAATTATTATTCATATATACTGAGATTCATTAATTATTATTCATATATACTTGTATGCGTGAACTCCAAAGAGTTTTCATGTCATCAATCAAATGAGACAAATAAACATCTATGTCATTACCGGGTTGTTTCGGACCCTGAATAAACAATGACTTCATTATGTATTTACGTTTCATGCATAACCATGGTGGAAGGTTGTAGATACACAAAAGAACCGACCATGTACTATGACGACTACTCATGTTTCTAAAAGGATTGGTTCATCCGAACTAAGTCCAAAACGAATATATCTGATCTCGTCACCAAATTCTGGAAAATTATTATTAATATTTCTCCACTGAGGTGAATCTGCCACATGTCTCAATTTTCCATCCTTTTTACGCTCATCGGAATGCCAACACAACAATTTTGCTTCTTTCTCATTAGCAAATAATCATTTCAGTCTTGGTATAAAGGGCAAATACCACAATAATTTAGCTCGGAGTCCATTTTTGGTCACATCATCGTCGATTTCATAATTTTCATTTTTACCTGTATAAATGTTGAGGAGTTAGCATGTTTCTGAAACTTATTTTTTCATAACTGCATGATGTACACTATTCAAACTATTACACTGATAGTTAAGTTTGTCTGTTGCAGTAAATTCATACTGAAATCTCCTAATATTTGTAATGATTAAAGATATAAAAATGTCATATTTAAGTAATTATACTTTGTATATATTTTTATGTGACAGAATTGGAAAGTTTAAAAGTTTCCTTTTTAAGTTATTAAAACTGTAAATTATAAATATTTGACACATGAATTATTTTACTATAAATAATGTACATGCATTTGCAAAAACATTTCATTTCTTAAGAAATTTACAGCTTAGAACTAACTTTTTTATTTCTGAAATATAACCTTCTAATTTTGAAATTTAAATTTTACTTCTGAAAGCTTATATCAAGTTAACTGATGCAATGAAAATTTTTATTATAAAGTTAAAACTTAACTCTGAAATGTTTAAAAAAGTTAAAAATGATATTGGATTCTTTAACTTTGAAGATAAAAATTTTAGTTCGAAAAGTACTTCTAATTTATAATTATTTTAATATATTTTATTCTTTTATCTTTTTTTTTTTATTTTATTCTTTTAACTCTAATGCTAACTTTTTTTTATAATTATTTTATTCTTTTTTTTATTTTATTTTATTCTTTTTATTATTTTATTTTAATATCTTTTATTTTTAGTTCTGGTGGAAAGTATGAGTTTGTTGACTCTTTTTAAACCGGGAATTGACTTTTTAATTTGGATTCTATTTAAGTTGGTGGGAAAATTATATTTGAAATTTAACTTTGAAAACCATTTGATTATTTATATTCTGTTATATTAAAATACAATTTTATAATCAAAGTTCATTCAGTCTCATAAAGCTTCAAATCTCCTAATCTTAATGAGTGCTTTTAAACCTAATTTAGCACCTTCACTGTAATCCTAGATTGAGTACATTTAATCGCCGATTAAGATTCTTTCTGAGATTATAGAAGCTTAAAAGTCCATTTTATTTGATAAGATTTGTATGCCTATATGTTTATTGATCATTGTTCTATTGAATAATTGATATAATGTCATATTCTTGTCTAGAGAAACTCATGCTAACATGCTTATTTGATTGATTACAGATGGATAATCTTCCTTTTGTGGATAAACACAATCTAGTTGCTTTCCTAGATGAGAATCATACAAGAGCAGCAGAGTTTCGTGATGTTTTTACATTCTTGAGAAATTCAAGACTCAACCATGTTATCTCTACAGATATTCTTATATACAAAGACACGGTACAAGAATTTTAGAGTAACGTGGGTTTCTTAGTTGTTGGAGGGGTATTAACATTATCTTCTATAGTTTAAGGGTCCCATGTTGTGATCATTGAAGCAGTAACCAGAAGTGTTTTAGAGTTGAATGATGAGGGTGGAATAGAGGAGTTGGCAGTTGATGAAATACAACAAGTTTGTAAAAATGTTGGGTATGAAAAAGATTTCCCCGGGAAAATGGTGAAAAAACCATATTTTCTTATAACTGGAGATATATAGTTCATGTGCTTATTCACTGTTTCTTTGGTAGACATGGTGGTTATGATGAAATGAATCTCAAACTGGCTTTTGGGTTTGTGTGCTTGATCACAGAAAGAGTATTCAACTTTTCTGGGTTTATATTTGATAACATGAGGAGACATCTTTAAAAAACAAAGAAAAAGTTTCTTTTGTATCCTAGATTATTGCAAATGACCATCAACATATAAGTGGATGGGTTAATGCCGAGGGGGGGGGGGGGGGGGGGGGGGGGGGGGAGGAGAGGAGGTTTTGCTATTTTAGAACAGGAATTGGAAGCTGATGGGTAACATGAAAAAGAATTTTGCAGCTACTGGATTCTCTTGACAGTTTAGTGCATTCTTTCCTCATATGCTAAATGTTCAACCCATTCAACCTTAACAACCACAAGTTCCAATCCAACCTGAACAACAACAAGAGCAACAAAAAGAACAACCTGCAGAGCAACAATATGCGAAAAATAGAATGAAGTTAATTGCAAGAAAGAAGACTACTAATGTTGTCGTGGATATTAAAAAGAAGTCAAATGGTTGGAAGGAAAGCAATAATGAAACTAGTTTTAGAGCTAAGTTGAAAAATTATTTAGTATGGGTGAAACAGTTTACAAAGAGACAAGTGTGACATATAAAGACTGAAACATTGGATGTGAAGTCAAAAAAGAAGCTGAATGAAATGAAGAAAGAAAAGGTTGTTGTTGTGGATTCTATCAAGGAATAGAAGATAAAATAAGTACAAAAAAAATTGACGGAATAAAAGAGAAGGAACGAAGAAGACGATAGGAAGAATTAAACAGAACATACATCTGGGCAGTATATTAACTTGGAAGATTTAGTGGCCAAACAAACTACAGATGTTATGTTTCAACAAGAAGTTCAAAAAGAAGTTGAATATGTTGTAGATCCAGTTAGGGGTTTTCACTATTTGGATATAACCGAATTGTCCATTTGAAAAATTAATATTGGACTATTTGGTTTGGTTTTTCGGATTTCTGGATCTGATTAGACCAAAAGCGAATTAATATGCTGGATTTTGGATTGGTTTTTGGTTCATATAGAAAAACCGAATAGTCCATAAAAACCGGATAACACTTTATATATTACTTTATATTCTATAATATATCAATATATTATTAGTTTGTTAAACTATAATTCATTCAAACCTATAATATTAGTATATTTCCTTTTGTTGGGAAAAACAATGATCTATCCCAAGATTAATAAATCTGTTAATCAAAGTCTGAGTCAGAGTGACTCAGTCTGAGTGACATGAGTCTGAGTGACTCAGTCTGACTAACTCAGACTCATGAGAGAAGTCAGGCGTAAATTAAGGAAGTATAGTTAGTTAATATCTTTGATATGTTTAAAAGATATTCTTAGATTGATCCTTATCAAACTCGCTATACTTGTGTATAAATAGCGAGTTTGAGGTTTGTAATCGGTACACCTTTAATTGAAATATAACTGTGTGTTAATTTCATTGTTTCAATATTATAATTCCGCTATAATATATACTGAAACTGATTACTTAATCGATATATAACAATTAACGTCTAAATACTTATTTGTTATTGATTTGCCACTGTTTGGGATCTTAGTGAGACCTAACAACTGGTATCAGAGCAAATAAGATTTAAATTTTAATAAATTTATAAATCTTAAACGATCAATACCTAAAATCTCAAACAATGTCATCATCTTCAAACATAACTACAATGGCTGGAAAAGGAATTCCTGTGTTCAATGGACATAACTTTGCACATTGGAAACTCAAGGCTGAGTGGCACTTATCAGGAATTCATGAAGAAATGATAAGAATCATAACTGAAGGACCTATCATTCCAGGTAAACAGATAGATGAAGTTAAAGAAGGTGACAAGGTTGTCCAACGTGCCAGATGGGTCCAAACTGCCAAATCTCAATGGACAGATCAAGACAAACTCCTATATAATCTTGATCCCAAGGCCATAAGTATTTTAGGAAATGCAGTGTCAGAACAAATCTTTTCTAAAATTGCAGGTTGCAAAACAGCTAAGGAACTATGGGACACATTAATTGTGTCTTATGAAGGTGTTCCAGTAGTGAAGGAGCAAAGACTGAACAGTCTCATTAGAAATTATGAAAATTTCTATATGAAAGAAAAGGAAACTTTGGCTGATGTTCATACCAGATTTCAAATCTTACTAAATGACATGTCAGCTCTCGGAGTGACAAAAGATGATGATGATATATGCAAGAAATTTGTTGATATATTACCTAACAAATTTGAATCTGTTATCACATCACTTGTAGTAAGTGAGAAGCTGTCCACCTACAAGCTGCCAGGACTCTTTGGTCTATTGTTAAACTTTGAAGAATCTCAAGAAAGAAAGAAGCTTAATAATAGAAGAACAGCAAAGGATCCAGAAGCTGCATTAGTTGCAACAAGCAGAAGGAATAAAGAAATTTATTCTCAAGCTGACTCATCTGAGTCAGAGTCAAACTCAGACTCAGAATCTGAAAACGAATCTGAAGTCAAGAAATTAAAGAGTCAGCTTGCTCTGTTGACCATGAAGCTTGAACAAAAGACTGGCTACAAAGGAAAGAAACCTTTTGATCTGAAAAAGGTAAAATGCTTCAAATGCAATGATTATGGCCATATGGCTGCTGACTGCAAAGTAAAGAATGCTCAGACTGAGCACATGGATGAAGTTGCTGAAAGGGCCCAAAGATACCGAAAAAAGTATCTAAAATACAAGAAAGGGAATAGCTCAAATCCTCAAAAGTCTCAAACAGAACAAAAAGCATTCTTTGCTGAAGAATGGTTGGATGAAGAATTGTCTTCTGATGAAGAGGAAGTGGTTGATCAGTGCTTGAAGGCAATAGTAGAGGAAGCTTCTGAAACTGAGAAATCCGCTTCTCAGTTTGAAAAGGATCTAAAGGAAGCTGAAAGGATGAGTTGCAATTCAGACTGGAACAAGTCAAAACTCTATAAGGTACACAACTTTGAAACTTATACAAATGAACAAAAAATTCAAATGTTTGAGTATATTTTTGTTGACCTGACCACTACTTTAGAAGAACAAAATGATCTCAAACAAAAATTCAAAGACCTTGAAAACCTTATGAAAAGTAAAGATGATAAAATAACTGAATTAGAAAGTTATAAAGTTCTTCTAAATGCTCAGACTGAAGCTTATAGTGATCTTGCAAAAGAAAATCACAAACTTAGAGAAGAAACTGAGCACTATAAAAGAATTTGTAAATCATGGTGTATATCATCTTTAAAAAATGAGGATTGCTTAAACAGACAGGTACCAAATCAAGTTCAAGCTGTGTTGGGTGAAGGATTCAGCTTGAAGAAGTATATGACAGAAGAGGAGGAAGAAGCTTTGAAGGCTGAGAGAGAAAAAATTATTTTTAAACCAGAAATCCTTCCAAATACTTTTACCTATTTGAAAGGAAATAAGACAATGATGTCAAATGCATTTGTCAAACCTGTAATTTCTCAAGATTTGAATAAAAATAGTCTTTTGCCTTCATCTTCTTCTAAATCTGAAAGTGTTGTCTTATCTGAGACTGATATACAGACTGAAAAGGATCCTTCATCCCTGCCCAAAGTTGTCCCACAGGTTCTGAGAAAACCCAAGAGTCAAACTTATGTTAGTCCCAAAAGTCATAACAAAGGTCAAACTTCTGAATCTAAAACAATTGATAAATTAGGAAATCAATTACTTGAACTGACCAACATTGTCAAAACTTTAGTCAGGGATAAATCACCTAATCAGGCAAGATCCAAATCTCCTCCAAAGAGAAATTGTTATAACTGTGGTGAAAAAGGGCATGAAGTTGTGTTTTGTAAACTACTGATCAGGTCTAGACCTAAGAATCCTTATGCTCACAAGTCAGTTTCATTAAAACAGGGATCAGCTTCATATCACTCAGGATCATCAAAATCCAAATCAGTCTCATCAAACTCAAACCCATCTTCCAGAAACACCTCTCCATCAAAAGCCAGTCATATTAAATCTTCTAAAGCTAAATCAGTTCCATCTAGGGTCAATCTCAAAAATGCTCCCTGCAAATACTGTGGTGTCATTGGTCACTATTCCATAAATTGCATGAATGAAATAAACAAATGGAACTATACAAGCTCTAAAACTGAATGCAAGAATGAATCAGTACCTAAACCTGCCTTAGCTCATGGATCCACTCTAAAGTGGGTACCCAAAAGGAACTAATTTTTGTTTCTTTTTGTTCATGTGCAGGACTCTACAAAATGGTACTTAGATAGTGGAGCATCAAGGCACATGACAGGGATGAAGTCCTTTCTACAGGACTACAAGGAAGAAGATGGACCTCAAGTAAGATATGGAGACAATGGAGTTTCAATGACAAGGGGATATGGCAAGATTCATGCTGGAGCTGTCACATTCAAGCGTGTTGCTTATGTGGAAGGATTACAACACAATCTACTCAGTGTGAGTCAGATTACTGATGAAGATCATGAAGTCAGATTCAGGAAACAAGCTGGGATAATCTACAATGCCAAGGGAAAACCATTACTGCTAGCCAAAAGAGAAAGAGATGTGTTCTGTCTGGATCTGGGTACAGCAAATGATGAAGCTGAGACCTGCTTGTTTACTGAAACCAAGGAGGAAGTAAACTGGCTATGGCATAGAAGGCTATCTCACTTAAACTTCAAGAACATTAATGCCCTATCCAAGGGCAAGCTAGTAAGAGGGTTGCCAGAACTCACTTATACCAAAGACAAGGTTTGCTCAGCCTGTGTTCTTGGAAAGCAAACAAAATCACAATTTCCATCCAAAATGCTACATTCCATTAGTGAACCATTGTTCATGCTACATATGGATATCTTTGGACCAATTGGAATTGAAAGCAAAGGAGGAAAGAAGTATACCCTGGTCATTGTTGATGAACACACTAGATTCACTTGGGTCATTTTCCAAAGAGCCAAGAGTGATGCAGCTGAAGAAATCATCAGTCTGATCAAAAGAGAACAGAGACAGAAAAATCTTCTAGTCAGACAAATGAGAAGTGACCATGGAACTGAGTTCAAAAACTCAGTCTTGATAGACTTTTGTGATAAACTGGGGATAGTTCAAAACTTTGCCTCAGTTTGAACTCCTCAACAAAATGGGGTAGCAGAAAGAAGAAACGGGACTCTCATTGAGGCTGCAAGAACTATGCTGTGCTATGGAAAGATGGAGATAAAGTTTTGGGCTGAAGCCGTGAACACTGCTTGCTTCACACAAAACAGATCAATCATTGTGAAGAGACATGGAAAGACAGCATATGAAATGTATCACAATAAAGTTCCCTCCATTCATTACTTTCATGTCTTTGGAAGTAGGTGCTACATTCTAAATCAAAGGGATCTACTATGTAAAATGTCTCCCAAAGCTGATGAAGGACTATTTGTTGGATATTCAAGTGTTGCCAAGGCTTTCAGAGTATATAATGAAAGAAGAAAGGTTGTTGAGGAAAGCATCAATGTTACATTTGATGACTCCACTCAGTCTGATGAAACTGCATCATCTTCTCAGACTAATATCACCACAATCAATCAACTCTGTGATGAACTGCTTCAAATTTCCTCTGAATCTGAGAATAGTGATCAGTCTGCCAGACAATTGACTCAAATTCAAGAATCAGAAAGTGAAACAGATGAACAATCTATTCAGAAAGCTACAAGCTTGGAAACACCAGCTTCAAATGAGACTGTTGATAATCAGTCTGGGTTATCTCAGTCTGATCTGGCTCAGTCTCAACATACTCAGACTGACACTCCTCAGCCTGAAGTAGAAGATACTGATCATAGCTCAGGAAACATCAAAACTGTAAAGGGCCATCCAATTTCATCTGTTATTGGATCCATAACTGAAGGTGTTCAAACAAGAAGAAAGAATGCTACAGCCAACTTTTGTTTATACACTAACTTCTTGAGTCTGATGGAACCCAAGACTGTAGAACAAGCCCTGTTAGATGAAGACTGGGTTAAGGGTATGCAGGAGGAGCTGGGTGAATTCATAAGAAACAATGTCTGGACAAAGGTCCCACGTCCACTACGCAAGACCATTATTGATCTTAAATGGATTTTCAGAAACAAATTTGATCAGGATGGTGTGGTGATCAGGAACAAGGCCAGACTGGTAGCTAAGGGGTACAAACAGGAAGAAGGAATTGACTATGATGAAACCTTTGCTCCAGTGGCACGAATTGAAGCAATCAGACTATTTCTAGCTTATGCAGCCTTCAAAGACTTCCTGGTTTATCAGATGGATGTCAAAAGTGCCTTCTTAAATGGAGATTTGTAGGAGGAAGTCTATGTGAAACAGCCTCCAGGTTTTGTTGACCCCAACTTCCCTGATCATGTTTATAAATTAAATAAGGCACTTTATGGTCTCAAACAAGCTCCTAGAGCTTGGTATGAAACCTTGTCTGAATTTTTAATTAAAAATGACTTTAAAAGGGGTTCAATTGACAAAACTTTGTTTATAAAAAGGGAATCTGGTCATGTCATTCTGGTTCAGATTTATGTGGATGACATTATATTTGGATCCACAAACACCAAACTGTGCACTTGGTTCTCAGAACTTATGTGTAGTGAATACAGAATGAGCATGATGGGAGAACTAACTTTCTTTCTGGGTCTGCAAGTTGAACAAAAGGAGGATGGAATCTTTATAAACCAAAGCAAATATGTTCATGATTTAATCAAGAAATTTGGTTTTGCTACAAGTTCTGAAATGAAAACACCCATGAGCACTTCTGACAAACTGCACAAGGACAAATCTGGCAAGTCAGTCTGTCAAGTCACTTATAGAGGAATGATTGGTTCATTACTCTATCTGACTGCTAGCAGACTTGACATCATGTTCTCTACATGTCTATGTGCACGTTATCAGTCTGACCCTAAGGAATCTCATCTTAAGGCTGTCAAGAGGATCTTTAGATATCTTAAGGGTACACCAAACCTTGGTTTATGGTACCCTAAAGATTCTGGTTTTGAACTAATTGGGTACTCAGATGCAGATTATGCAGGTTGTAAGCTTGACAGAAAAAGCACTTCAGGTGGTTGTCAGCTTCTAGGAGGCAAGCTGGTGAGTTGGTCCAGCAAGAAGCAAAACTCAGTTGCCACTTCCACCGCTGAAGCTGAGTATGTGGCTGCTGGAAGTTGTTGTGCACAGATACTTTGGATGCAACATCAGTTGGCTGATCTAGATATCCAAATTCAAAACACACCCATCATGTGTGACAACAAGAGTGCCATTCAAATCACAGAGAATCCAGTATTCCATTCCAGGACCAAACATATTGAAATCCGACATCATTTCATTAGAGACTGTGTGGAGAAAGGGAAGGTCAGACTAGAGTTCGTGGTAACCAATGATCAACTGGCAGACATATTCACAAAACCTCTAAGTGAGGAAAGGTTCTTCTATTTGTTAGGAGAACTGGGCATGCTAAACCCTTAGTTCTGAACAATTCACACTTCAAGCTGACTTATATTTCGGTCTGACTATTTTCAGTCTGACCATTTTCAGTCTGACTACGAGTCAGCTTCAGTATCCCAAATCTGACCTCAGATTCAATGTATTTTTGGAACAAATTTTTTTTAATTTTTTTTTATATCTTATGTATCACTAATTCATCATTAGATAGCTTTATTTATTTTTTTATTCGGTCAAGTCTTGTCAACGGTCATTCATTGCAACTTGTAAATCTATAGGGGTCTAACTTGTATTTTTGTTTAGTTTAAAATCTTAAGTATTATTAGTTTAAAACTAACAGAATTTCAAATCTTTTTAACCTAGTTCTTTTTCATTCAAACTATCTGATTTTCTTTATTCTAATGGCTAACCCTAATTTGATGCTCCATGTTACTTCAAGAATGATTCCAGGGGCTGAGTTTCAACACCGAGTTCAAGTAAAGGACAACAATCGAGTAGCTACTTCTGACATTCCCACAAATCGCGAAGGCAGGGGATTTGAGCAATTGATTCAATTCATGAAGGCTCACCCACTATATGGTGCTTTCTTCTGTGCAAATACCATGATACCACCAGTACTGTGTGAATGGTGGTACACGTGCACTGCTAATGATGAACGCACTGTCATAACTGGCACCTACAACAATGTGCGTGACACGATTGCTATCACTGAAGAGACAATCAGAAGTGCTTTACTTCTTCCAACACTTGCTGAAGCTGGAGAAGGTGGTTTTCAGGCCAGACGAAGTAAACAACAAGCGAGGGCTGAGGCTTTCCCTCTCATTGGTCAGCCTGAAACACAGGGAGTCATTAAATACAGTTTATTTACTGGGAAATGGAAATTCTTGTTTTCTATGATTACAAGATGCTTGGGGGGTAAATCCGGCAGTTTGGATCAGATGAATGAGTTTGAAACTCATCTGTTCCATGCCATGGTCACGGGCAGACGAATCTCTTTTTCACAACTATATTTTGATGAGATTCTCTCCCTAGTGGTCAAACCAAAAAGAAACAATGATGTTCCATTCATTCGGGTGCTTTCTCTCTGTTTTGAGGAGGTTCTGGGCAAAGAATTATATGATCAGCTTGATCGACGATTTTACACATGTGAACTGCCCAGACTGACTCCAAAAATCTTTACATATATCAACATTACTGAGAATGAAGCTCCACTTACTGCTGTGATGCTTGAATGGATTGCTAATCCGTTCATAGATCAAGAACCAACTGAGTCTGACTCATCAGACTCAGATGTTCAAGCTGAACGAATTGACGGTGGGCCAGAGGGAAATAACCCTACTGCAGATGCTGAGGTAAATTTGGGTGGGGCTGGGCCAAACGAAGAGGACCAAGGTATGATCATTCCTCAAACTCTAGCTCAGTCTGAGAGTATCCCCTCTCAGTCTGCGCAGTCCAATCCACTTCTTGATGTACTGGCTACTCAAGCGACCAATCTGATGGACTCACCCAGTTCATTTGATAAAGCTCTCACATCAAGCCCCACTCAAAATCAAGCACTAATGGACTCACTATTCCATGAGGCTGAGAGTCAAGGACTCCCCTCCAGTGCTGAAGCACAGACCAATCTCTCTCTGCTAGAGGATGAGTTGGATCTGACTGCCTGGACCACCCACAACCCCAGTCTGATAGTAAACTTGGAGAACTACATTGCTGCTACCACACAGACACATGTGGGAAGCATTGAAGAAAGTGTTCCACTCCTGGACATACCTGTACTCAGTATGGGAACACCCCCCTCAGTCTCACAGCCTATTCCAACGGCTATTTTCACCAGCTCTGTGCTGGTTCACGATAAGGTACCACCCCCAAATCTCTTACACTCTTTATCACTAGTCGCCAATGCCTTACTCCCAAAACTGGGTGAGGTACAGACTTCAATTTCTATGGCTAATGATCATTCTCCCATATCACAGGGAGGGAGTGAGGTTGTGCCACCAGTTACATCCACAACTGCTACCACATCAACTCAGTCTGAGGTTGCCTTGACTATTCCTGTCCTGCTAAAGGCACTTAAGGATATGTCTACTCAGTTTGATGACAGACTGAGTGCAATGCAGACTGAGTTTCATGCTCTAAGAAATCAAAATGCAGAGGAACTGAAGGATTTGAAGGATATGGTGTCCAAACTGACATCTGAATTCAGTATGATGAGAAAAGGCAAGGCTATTGCAGAGGGTTCTCAGCTTCAGGGGGAGAAAATAGCTGCTGCAGCAACATATGAACCTGAGATCCCCAAGCAACAGTTGAAAAGGAAGAAAACAGAGGGGGAGAAAAGGTACTATAAGACTACCAGGCTGAACACAAAAACTGGTCAGTCTGAAGTCCATTATGAGACTGATTGGAGTATGAACTCTGGGGATGAAGAAGTAATGTCAGATGTCAAGGTGCTAGAAAGAAAGTCTGGGTATGCAAGTGAGAAACAGGATGAAGAAGGGAAAGGGAGTAAAATGGATGCTAAAACTAAATCTGAGGCTGAAATAAAACAAGAGGCTGAAAACAAAAAGAAAAAGATTGAAGCTGATAAACTAGCCAAACTACAAAGATATGCTCAAAGTGCTGGAATGACAGTGGAGCAATACAGAGAGTATGTGAAGGGGCTATACAAAGAAAGATTTGACTTCAATCCTTATGATCAGTCTGAAAAGGCAGCTGCAGAATTTGAAGCTGAGATGCAAGCTGAGGAGGAAATGGCCATTGAAGAAGAACAGATGAGGCTGGAAGCTGATGCACAGATGGCCAAGCTGGTTATCAGAGAGGAAGAAAGAGTTGATTACATCATAACAAACTTCTCCATGAGAAAACTCAAACACAGGATTACTCACTTAGATTGTACGAGTCATAATGGAACAGATCTACTGCTTACATGCACACATAAAGGTGGATCGTTCAGAGTTGGGTTAACAAGATTGCACACAATGGGAGTAGAAGAATGGAAGGAAATAGCCAATTTGAGCTACTTTCTGACTGACAAGACTCAAAGCTTGGCTGTAAGAAGAGAGGCTACTTTCAACATGAATGCAGCTCATATGTTGAATCTTGTGTCAGATGAAGATTATAGAGCCTATTGCACCAAGCATAATGTAAGAGTCAAAACCAAGTCATTGGGGTTGGAATCAAGCAGTATGCATCCAGTTCCTGAAGAGGTTACATTTCAAGAAAGAACATACATTGAGAATGAGAAGCATACAGGGCTATGCTACATTGATTGTGGGGGAGAAGAAAGCTTTCAACCCAAGGACAGCATCACCACAACTTCTATTCACCATTGTATTGCTTTACTCAAGGAGTGTGAGTCTCCTCAATGTCTTCCATTCAGAATGAGACTGATTAGCTGGCTATTCATGAATCTGAAAAGAATTGAAGAAATAGGAACACTGGCAGATAGGGTGGAGCTAGTACAAAGAGAATATCAAATGCATTTCAATAAGACTGATGCTGAAATGAAGACCCTGATGGAGTGGAAGAAAGATAGGACAAGATGGATAAGAGAAAGAGATCAGCCTCTACCATTTGATCTTCCAGTGAAAAAGAAAAGAAGGACCTTGAAGAAAAAGATGTAAAATCAGACTAATGCTTGTTTTGTTCACAAACAGTGATTAATTGAAGATGTTTATGTTTGTGTTTATTTTCTTGCATATTTTGTAAAAGACTTTGGTTGAAACAGATAGGGGGAGATTGTTGGGAAAAACAATGATCTATCCCAAGATTAATAAATCTGTTAATCAAAGTCTGAGTCTGAGTGACCTGAGTCAGAGTGACTCAGTCTGAGTGACATGAGTCTGAGTGACTCAGTCTGACTAACTCAGACTCATGAGAGAAGTCAGGCGTAAATTAAGGAAGTATAGTTAGTTAATATCTTTGATATGTTTAAAAGATATTCTTAGATTGATCCTTATCAAACTCGCTATACTTGTGTATAAATAGCGAGTTTGAGGTTTGTAATCGGTACACCTTTAATTGAAATATAACTGTGTGTTAATTTCATTGTTTCAATATTATAATTCCGCTATAATATATACTGAAATTGATTACTTAATCGATATATAACAATTAACGTCTAAATACTTATTTGTTATTGATTTGCCACTGTTTGGGATCTTAGTGAGACCTAACACCTTTGACGTATTAATGAATTATGGACCTTTGACAATGTGTCTTAACTTTTTCTTCTATTTTACAAACACATTCTTGCGAGATATTTGTACATAAGTGTCGTTCTAATTATTGGAATATACATTTAGATAGCAATAGAAACCGAATTATAGAAACCGATACAACCGAATAGTATTTGGTTTGGTTCGGTTCGTATCTTAAGTTTGTTTGGATGGTTCGAATTCATATTTTAGAAACCGAAATCCAATCGGATTCATCTAATTGGATCGTATTAAACCAATACATCCAAACGAACACCCCTAGATGCAGTAGGACATAAACATATTAATGAGCTGGAAGAATGGTTAGATTCAACTAATGATCAAAGAAATCCATAGGACAAATATGGATTTCCAATTGATGAGGAGAGTGTAAAGAAAGCTGCAGAAAGCAAAGGGTCCAGTTCTAACATTGTGAATCCTTCAAGTGCAGAGCTTCATGCACAAAGGATTAGGCTTGGAACAGCGGAGAAGATACCGGAATCAGAACTCGTGGATACAAATGGTGCAGGGGATGCATTTATTGGGGCTATCTTATATGGTAAGTATTATTGCAGTAATAATATTACCCATAATTGACATGTTTCCTTTTGAACTACTCTCCCCCTATCCAAATTGTCCTCTAGATAAAAACACATAATTTTTTAAAGTGTAATTACTGCAACATACTATTAGTATGATAAAAGGTTTACCCTTATGACAATAACTATATGCTTTCTTTGAGTTTTGTGATAGTACTTTTAGTTGCGGGCCAATGTGACGACTCATGTATGTGTTCTTTTTGCAGCTAGGTAATTAATTATTCAACTTATATGTAATTTTGAGAAAAGGCAGGGAGAAAAGATTGATCGAGACATAAGTGTTGTTCTAAATTATAATATAAATGCTTTGAGCTTTCTTTTCTTGTATATACAATTGATAAGAGGTTTATGGTCTGTGAATGAATTTAATTTTTATATTTAATTGTTGCAAATTACAAGATATTTGTATCCAAAATATTGAATTTTTTTTTGTTGTATTGAAATAGCTAGTGACCACCTTCTTTTTGTCTCTAACATTAGACACCAACATATTTGGTCACAAATTAGAGTTAACGGAGCCGTTAACTCCATTAATGGAGCTTAATAGTGACCACTTTCACTTGTTTAGAGACCAAATTAGTGACGACTTTTTTGTCGTCACATATATAGTGACCACTTTGTTTTCGTCACTAATTAGAGACAAGTTATGTATTTGGTCACTAATAAAATTAGCCACGGACCTATAGTGACCAAAAGTGACGACTTTGATTTTCGTCACTAAACACCTTAGTGACAAAAATTTTCAACTGTTAGTGACCAAACATGTTTTGTCTCTAAAAGCCTTTTTTCTTGTAGATATCAACCTTGCGTTTAATCCTAAACGAGCTACACAAGTTAGTGCATTTCCCGCATTGCCACCTCCTTGAACCTAAAAAGAACAGATTTGAGTAAATGATGTCGTTTACTTTTCAACGCAATAGCAATTCTATATTCGAGACTTCCATTAACTTCTACCACAATTTGTGCAGGTTACCATGCAATTCCAAATAACAAACCGAATCACAAAACTTTGTTCACTCCAATGTAACATTCAATGTAATAGGAAAATATCCCTGTGATTGCTCAACCAGGAAGTTACTTTCACTTGAGCATTTCATCGAAAACTTGTCCATTTAATCAAAGAATCATCAAAATTGTTTCCAAAACAAGGAATAAAAGCCCGAAAAGCCCCAAATTCAGCAAAATATAAGAAATCTCCTAATTTATGCCATAAAATCAACAATACGTCGAATTTTAAGCACATAATGACTGGCTTCCTTAATTTGCAACTTGCAATCACTAATCTAAATGATTCAAACCGAAATAACTGATGAAATATGAAGAATTACGTCATGTAGATCAAATTAAACCCTAGATTGTCTATGACTGAAATCAAAGTGAAGGCATAGCTTTGAAATTCTATATAAACGACAAATCTATCAATCAAATCTATTCGAGATCCTTATCAATAGAAAATTAGTCAAAACTAGAGATGTACCTTTTCAATTAGGAATTCGTTTCAGTTAGGTTTAGATGTTAGCACAATGTATTGATCTATGAGATGATTAGTAGTCTAGCAGATTCTTCTTCTTCCAATGAAATTGCCTCAATTTACAAACATAGGGTTTTCGGAATATGAACGCAGGCACTCAAAGTCTCTTCAATGGAGGAGATATGACTCTGGAGAAAATTGAGCTACTTTGATTACCGGTCATTGCAATCCATCAGTTGAACAATTGAAATCAAAAATGGCTAACATGTACCTTTTCTCGGCGGAGGAGCTATCACCGGAGGAGGTATCTTTGGCGGCGGCTAATCGCCGATGGTAGGTGTATCGCGGCGGAGGAATCGTCCCGATGGTAGGTGTATCGAGGCGGAGGAGTGAGTGTAATTAAATGGATTTATATTGGAGAATTGTTAATTGTCAATTAGGTCCTTTCACAATATAGAATCGTTAAATGTCAATTTAGATCGTTTCATTGTTTCATAATATAGAATAATGACCACAATTTAGGTTTGGTCACTAATTTTGGACCAAAGGCCAAAGTTAATGACCACTTATCTTTTGGTAACTAAAATCAGTTATTAGGGACTAAATATTGGTCGTAAAATCACGATCACGATGTAATGAGATGCATATCTGAGCCAGAATCTCAATCACGGAGTTGCTCTCGTCCGTCATGGTTCTTCGGGTATAGTGACCATGTTTTTGGTCACTAAACTTTTAACTTAACAATCATCTGTTAATGACAACAATATTTAGTCTCTAACTATCCAATTCAGTGACGACTATTTTTTTGGTCTCTAAAATCTCACGTAGTGACCATGTTTTTGGTCACTAAACTTTTTCAACTCACTTATTTTACCTAACTCAATGAATATACGTAATGACTACCATATTTTGGTCTCTAACCATCCATTTAGTGACCACTTTTGGTATTAGTCACTGTTTTTGGAATATTGATCAAAATTAGTGACGACATATTTTATGGTAACTAAATCATCCATTTAGTGACGAAATGTAGGTCGTCACTAAAAAAAAGTCGTCACTAAAGGTCTTTTTTCTTGTAGTGTTAGCAAGACTTTGTCATCTCTTGATCATGGCTACATGCTTGGAATTTAAAATAACGCCCTTACCGTCATTGTAAATGCTTGTGTAGGGCTTACAGAGTTGTGCATTAGGAATTGTTTCCATGTTACAGATGCGTCGGTGAAGGCTTTAGCTCTAAAGGGAAGACTTGAAGTCCAAAGTAAACTTTTGCGGAGGCTTGATCTTTGTAACTCAACTGCATTAATCTTTCGAATATCTGAAAAAACCTTTCTTTGGGAGAATCCTAATTAAATAACTTTTATAAGCTCTCAATGTAAAAAAGAAAAAAAAAATTTAGTGTTTTTTAACTCCGAAATTAGATACACTTTTTTAAAAATTAGATGCATTTTTTCAAAAGTTAAATGCACTTTTCAAAAAGCAAAAAAATGCATTTTTCAAAAACATAGATGAATTTTTAAAAAAAATTGATGCAGTTTTTTTTAAATAAATAAAAAACAATCGTCAAAACTATATCAAGTGGAAACTCTATTGAAATATAATTAAATTACCATTCTAATGGTATAATTAGTTTTCTACAAAGTATTTATACTCTATATATGTTAATTTAAAGTTTTAGTTTTTATTAGATGGGTTTTGTAGGTGATTTATTTTTTATCTCATGTTTACTTAATCCACATTTTATCTCTCTCTCTCTCTCTCTCTCTCTCTCTCTCTCTCTCTCTCTATATATATATATATATATATATATATATATATATATATATATATATATATATATATATATATATATATATATATATATATATATATATATATATATATATATATATATATATATATATATATGGACCGATTTATGCGAGAACTCTTATTTCTGCGAGAACTGCGAGAACTTTTAAAAAATTGTCAATTAACATGTAATTATGTCTATTGACATGTAAAAAATATTTAATGTTAAAAATCTAGTAAAAATATAAATGAAAAACTAAAAAAGTTGTATGAAATCATGCGTATTTAGATTGTTCACATGTGAAGGTTTTTTTTTTTTTTCAAAAAATGAGTTCATATATGAACGAAATATTTTTTCGTTATTATATATGATTTTTTTTAGTTTTTTATGTTTATATTTACTTGATTATTAATCTACAAAGGAGTTTGCATGTGAATGAAAAAAGTGAAACGTGATTTAACACTTTTTGTAAGAGTTCTCGCAGTTTTCGCAAAAAAAGCAGTTCTCGCATGAACCAGAGAAAGAGAGAGAGAGAGAGAGAGAGAGAGAGAGAGAGAGAGAGAGAGAGAGAGAGAGAGAGAGAGAGAGAGAGAGAGAGAGAGAGAGAGAGAGAGAGAGAGAGAGAGAGAGAGAGGTGGGTTTAAATAGGAACCACTAAATATTTAAGAACTATTAGGAACCACATATACACTAGTAAATATAGACATATATTCACTAATGTATATATATTCACTAATGTATATATATTCAAATAAAAGGTTGTATACATTAGTGAATATATATACATTAGTGAATATATAAATAATTTTTACGTGTCAATGGATATAATTGAAAATAATTATTTTTTAAAATCAAACGTGATTTTACCCATAAAATATTTGTAGATTGAAAATCACATGTGATTTTTAAAATGTATGGTTGAAAATCAAATGTGATTTTCGAAAAAAAAAAAAAAAAAAAAGAAAAGAAAAAAGTAAATTTTTTTTTAGAAAAATAGTAAAAAAAATATTTTAGAAAAAAAAAAAAAAAAAAAAAGAACAAATATATAAGGAAAAATGTGTGGTTAGGAAGGGATTCCTGGATCTCTAGAAAATTAGGGATCCTTTTGAACCCCAATCTATATATATATATATATATATATATATATATATATATATATATATATATATATATATATATATATATATATATATATATATATATATATATATATATATATATATATATATATATATAGATTGGGGTTCAAAAGGGATCCCTAATTTCCTAGAGATCTAGGGATCCAGTTTTTAACCACAAGATTGCATTAAATGAATGGTTGAGATTAAAAGTTGAGTTTAATAAAATCTAACTAAAAGTATACGGAGGGGTATAATGGTCATTTTATTTTTTGTCCACGCGCTCTCACTTTCCTTCTCTCTCTCACTCTTCTACGATAACACTCTGTAATTCTTCCTAAAACCCTCTAAACGAAACCCTAATTCTTTCGATTTCTTTCGAGTTTCAATGGAATCAAAGCCTAATTCTTCATCAGTTGCTAATTACGAAGCGTCATTTCGATATGTAAGGTTTCATTTTTTATTTTAAATTTTTATCTGTGTTTTCTAATCTTCGATTTAGTTCAATTTCTTATTTAATGATTTTTTAATCTGTCGTTTTCTTCAATTTTCAATATTTAAGCTTTGTTTTGTGTTTAATTTGTTGTTTAAAAAATAATTGTAAAAGTCTGGTTCAAGTATATCTTCTATATATTATTTATATAAAAATCACAAGTGATTCTAACACAGTTTTGTTACATTTTTGTTTTTAGTTGTTTTATTAATTTTAATTTAGTTTTTAATTTTGTGTTTTTTTTTATGAATATTACATATGATATCTTATAGGGAGGCGTGGTTGTTTCTGTTAATTTTGTTTGTTCTGTAGCATGTGGAATTGGAAAGGCTATTCTATTCGATACCAATACGCTGGGAACAACGGCCCTGCTTTGGTTTTAGTTCATGGTTTCGGAGCAAACAGGTCCATCACCATTCATTTTTTGTAATATAGGTATTGATAAACTGCATTGTAACTCTAATATCTTTGTATTATATCTCGTAGTAGTTCCAACTTATCTTTTTTTTTTTACAGTGATCATTGGCGGAAAAATATTCCAGTTCTTGCAGAATCACACAGGGTATATTCAATAGATCTTATTGGCTATGGTTACTCAGACAAACCGAATCCACGTGAGCTTGGGGACAGTCCTTTTTACACATTTGAAACATGGGGTTCTCAGATAAACGACTTTTGTAAAGACGTAGTTAAAGATGAAGCATTCTTTATTTGCAACTCAATTGGAGGACTTGTTGGTCTTCAAGCAGCAGTAGCGGATCCAAGTATCTGTAAAGGGATCATGCTTTTGAATATTTCTCTTCGTATGCTTCACATAACCAAACAACCGTGGTTTGGGAGACCCTTGATTCGTTCTTTCCAGAACTTATTAAGGAATACACCAGTGGGGAAATTCTTCTTTCAAACCGTTGCCACACGGGAATCGGTCAAGAATATTCTTTGTCAGGTCATATATTGAATTTGAACAACATAATACTTTATGCATAATAAGTTTTAACGGAATGCATTTTAATAAAACAGTGTTACCATGATACTACACAAGTGACAGACGAACTAGTTGATGTAATCCTTAAACCCGGGCTCCAGCCTGGGGCTGCTGATGTCTTTCTTGAGTTTATTTGTTATTCGGATGGCCCCCTTCCCGAGGATCTACTACCTCAAGTAAAGGTTGACTGCATCTTTGGTCAAACGTTAATGTTTTTTCCCCGATGCCCGTAGAAATTTTAGCTGATGGTGTTATGTTTATACAGTGTCCCGTGTTGGTAGTGTGGGGTGACAAAGATCCTTGGGAACCCATTGAACTTGGAAGAGCGTACGGAAATTTTCAAACTGTTGAAGATTTTGTTGCACTCCCTAGTGTTGGTCACTGCCCTCAGGTACCGCTCAACTTCATACAATATCATAAATATGTATAATGTTGTCAAACTTACAAATGAGGGGCGCAGTTCTGTTAAAATCTGAATTTGAAATATAGCCTACAGTAACAAGCACCCAAACACCCATAGGGTCCTCTTCAAGGTCTTCCTCCGTCTCATTTGGAGTCGTATACCACGGGATCATCCTTATAATCATCTATTGGTTGTACATATTCTTCCGGATGTACTCATAATCGTTAAGTTACTCCATCTTGTCTTCATGGTCTACATAAGATACCGTTATCCACTTGGAAGAGGATGGCTTCTCGTGTGGGAGCAATCAACTTGCCCCTCATATGGAATATAGCTCGACATGATTCCTTTTCCTTTGTCGTTACCTATAAAGTGTACCATATCTTAATTAGTCTCGGTTTAAAATTTCGAGGAGTATAACCTTAGACAGTCCACTAGATCACCTAGTATTCCGCTTGCCTGTTGGCGCACAAATATGTTGATGAACGATGATCTCTCCTTACATATACGACCTTTTTATGAATATGTATTATGTCCAGTATGCTTATTTCGTTACAAAAATTACCCATTTGACTCGTTTCTCATTAGCTTAGTTTATGCATAACTTTACCGGTTTGACCTTTAGAACTTGAATACAAATTTAGAATTTAGAACCGACAAACATGACAACTACATCGTAGAATTTTTCTCAAGGGTTATAGGTATTGTAAGTGTACTTAACTACTTATGTAAGTAATTATTTGAGCATAAATTGCAAAATGTTGTAAGTAATTATCAAATATAATTCTGAAGTTAAGGATTAGTTATAAACTAACAGAATTATTATGATTCATTTTCTATATTATAACCCGATCCCGAACTGTGACTCAAAATCAAAATTACCTGCTATGAACAGACCATGTTCTAACAACCTGAAAACACCCTTTCTTTTCACGAGAATTTGTGATGCTACCTAACCGAGGACAATATAAAACAATAATTGAGTTAGTGTATGAAGGGAAATTGGATAACAATAAGTTAACTAGTAGAGATGGCAAAACGACCGCGTTGGGTAACAGGTCAAAACATATACTTTTGTATATTATTTATATAAAAATCACAAGTGATTTCTAATACAGTTTCTGAATTGTTATATTGTATAGGCGTAATATTAATTTGACATGTTTATGTTTATTTTTCTAGTACGAAAAATACATTAGTAAGGACAATGGTATAAGTTTTTTCATCACCCAAATTTACCCGGTTCAAAATAAACGGGTCAAAGTTGTCACATGGATAGTGTAAAAACTAAGTTTATCTTGACTTTCTAGGTAAAGGTAGGCTGCTGCAATGTGGACGTTTTGAAACATCTAAGTGCGGATGTGGTGTCACGTGGGATCAAGAATCGCATGAATACAATAACAAATCATCTCTTGAGCCAACGCAGGCATGTTTCTTACATAACAAATATTATATTTCTTTTTTACTTGCAATTGATTCTTAATTTGTTACACTTGCGAGAGCAGCTTCTATCCTCTGTACCCACCCTCAGAAGACACTCCTCTGGACTTGTCACTCGCCCCCGAAGCTCTCCAAATGTCGACCATTCCAGATATCCTTATCACCCCTTCAGACCTCACACAGTTTGTGAAGGTAATTCAACGACCTTGTAATCACAATCTCAAAATCTTTCTTGCCTCTTTGATCTTTTTTGTGGCGAAACGTGGGAGTTGGGTAATTGGTCAAAACGGGTAATTCTTTGGTTGTGGGGTTTGGGCTGTGTTGAGTTGAAACATTTGATCAAATGTAAAAAAATATTAACAGATTTTGGTTCTAGTTTACCTTTTAAATAACAAACAAATACGTTTTCTTTTATAGCAAAGTTTTTTTTTTTGGATGTTACTCGTTTGACAAGAATAAACATTATCTAAATCCACCTATAAGTAAATGGGTCAAAATTACAGCCTCTAGTTTTTGCCATTGCTAATTTATAAATTTAGTCCACAACTAATTTTGATAAAAACAAAACTATGCGTAGGTTTTGAGCCTGGAGGGAGCAAGTGAAACAAAATGCGTATGTGTGAATCCCGGAAGATTAGCTAGAGGGGAAGGAGGTGGTCATTTTGTAGAACTTAACTTCCAAGGCATCCCCGACTCTTCTTTTGGTTCAGTCATTCGTATATAAGAAAAACATAGAGCGAAAATCAGTTAAAAGTTTCATAGTTTCAGAACGAGTTAGCTGGTCGTGATCAGCTCATTAGGGTGATGCCACATACCCGTGCTATTGTAGGTGAAGGGAGAACATGGTATAAGTTTTTTCATCTTTTTGTTTTTATGCTTTTAGTCATATAATACTCGGAAATAATAATTTATACAAACATTATTGAAAGAGTACAAGCAACTATGTTTGAACTACATATTATTGATCATTTATGTATATAGACTTTCATTGATCAGCCTTGCAGGCTGTGTAAGAATAGTAAGTACACGGTATTTAAACAATCATACTAGCTTTCTATTTAGTTATCTATATTATTTAAGGATTCATAAAGTTATTGTTAAGTGTTTTGCGTTTATGTCATTGTAGTTAAAATTTTAAAATGTTAGTTTGCAGTTGAGGCCAAGCACATGTATGGGTGAATGAGAAAAAGCTTTTGGAGTCGGTAGTTGTTTTTAAATTGAAAGACCTCGAGTATATAGACGTTGTTTTATATATATATAAAAATACTTCCATTAAATTGCACTTGGTGACGGTTGTATTTAGTATTCATTTACATGGGACACTCTTTGTAATCGAACAGAGTTTGTATACCCTTAGGTTGGGGTTGGTAAATTTGTGTATTCACACGATATATTACTCTTTGGTCGTGAATTATTTTTTTCTATATTTGATAACTTTAATCTCTTTTTTCTCTTTGTTTGCAGATGTGGAAGTCATCATTGAAAGAAATGGTGAGCTTGGTTACGTTGCATATGAATCAGAAGGAGAGATTTATTGTGAGAAGTGAATGTAGCAATTTTATAAAGGATAGCAACTAGGCTATGAAATTGTAACATATTGTTGGCTATTTTTCTTTACCCATTTCAACATATTGTTTGAATTTGAAAATATCATATCTACATTCTTCTGTATCATTCAATAAGTGTTTAGATGTGTGCAACGGCGGCTAATATGTTTGCTTACTCAGCTAGGTATTAAAACACTTAACATATCTTGAACCAAAACACCAAATTCTTAGATAAAGAATCAACAATATTAATCAGTAACACAGATTAATCAATTTTAGTTAACATTTAACATTCAATAACCTAAACATCCAAACTAATTATATTAACCGTTTTTTAAGGACCATTTTAACATAATAATTTTATAAAACACCGTGTATCACACGGGAATTCAGCTAGTTATAAACATTATAAACATTCTCAAACATTCTATAGTTAATCACCTGTGATTCTATAGTAATCACATGTGATTTTATTAAAATTAAGTCACTAAAATGATTAAACTGGTGTTTGGTGGTATTTGTTTGAGCTTATATAAGGGTTTATGAGCTTATTGAGTTTCGGCTTATATTTCATAAGCTCAAATTTTTATGGTTATGTAAGAGATTATGAGCTTATTACTTTTTATTTAGTCATAATAAACGGTTACATCAACATACTAAGTCACATTATTAAAAAAATCACAGGTGATTACTAAGTCACATTTTATCATATCCACACATACACAAATAAAATCAAAATTACTCAAATATGAACATCAAAATATTTAAAATTTATCATATCCACACATACACAAATAAAATGAAAATCACAACACCTAGTCTAATAAATATCCTACTCCTAGTCTTTGAATAGGTCCCTTTCTTTACGATTTTTCACAGCATTTTTGAGAATGGCAATCCTTTCAGCATTTGGTTTCTTGTAAAATTCATCAGTAAAACTTTGGAATTCAGATCTGTTTACATTAGTATCTGATGTTCTATAAAGAGTTTTTGCTGTAAAACAAGACAAAAAAAAACAATATAAAAATTAAATTAAAAACCTAAAAACTTGTTAAATTTACATGATATAAAGAAAAGGAAAAAAATATACTAAGGCACTTAAATTAATAAAATCACAGGTGATTACTAAAGATATTGTGACAATTTACATCAAGGTACTAAGGCACTAAATTAAAAAAATCATAGGTGATTACTATAGAATCACAAGTGATTACTAAACATTTTTGGTGACATTTTACATCAACATACTAAGGCACTAAATTAATACAATCACATGTGATTACTAAAGATTTTGTGACAATTTACATCAAGGTACTAAGGCACTAAATTATAAACAGTTCTTAATGTAAAAACTATAGAATCACAGGTGATTACTAAACATTTTGGCGACATTTTACATCAACATACTAAGACACATTATTAATAAAATCACAGGTGATTACTAAACATTTTGGTGACATTAACATCAACATACTAAGGCACTAAATTAAAAAAATCACAGGTGATTACTATAGAATCACAGGTGATTACTAAACATTTTTGGTGACATTTTACATCAACATACTAAGGCACTAAATTAATACAATCACAGGTGATTACTAAATATTTTGTGACAATTTACATCAAGGTACTAAGGCACTAAATTATAAACAGTTTTTAATGTAAAAACTATAGAATCACGGGTGATTACTAAACATTTTGGCGACGTTTTACATCAACATACTAAGGCACATTATTAATAAAAATCACAGGTGATTACTAAACATTTTGGTGACATTATACATCAACATACTAAGACATTAAATAATAAACAGTTTCTTAATGTAAAAACTACATAATCACAGGTGATTAAATAAGCATTTGGTGACATTTTACATCAACATACTAAAGAAAATTATTAATAAAATCACAGGTGATTACTAAACATTTTGATGACATTTTACATCAACATATAAGGCACTAAATTAATACAATCACAGGTGATTACTAGACATTTACATCAAGGTACTAAGGCACTAAATTAAGAACCTTAAATGTATTAAGGTATTAAGGCACTAAATCACATGTGATTTTCCTTTACAATTTGTTGACTACAAAATTACATTTAAGATATTTAGTGACTTAATTTAATAAAATCACATGTGACATAGTTATTGTTCAAAGAAAATACACCAAACCGAAAGTATTCTCAAACAAAATATTTGTCTACTCATTTCAAATAAAATTCAACTAGTAAAGTAACATATTAAATTATTGGTGGTTGTTGAATCCCCTCTTTCTTCAATAGCTTCTTTTGAAATTAGCGTCATCATCTGCAATTAAAAAAAAAATCGGATCTAAGAATCGATTGCTAAAATATCCTTCAATCGATTGTTAATATTTGTGTCAAACCTTCAATTGATTGTTATTATTACAATCTAAGGCACATTATTAATAAAATCACAAGTGATTACTAAACATTTTGTGACATTTTACATCAACATACTAAGGAACATTATTAATAAAATCACAGGTGATTACTAAACATTTTTGTGACATTTTACATCAACATACTAAGGCACATTATTAATAAAATCACAGGTGATTACTAAACATTTTTGTGACATTTTACATCAACATACTAAGGCACATTATTAATAAAATCACAGGTGATTACTAGGTGATTACTAAACATTTTGGTGACATTTTACATCAAGGTACTAAGCCACTAAATTATAAACAGTTCTTAATGTAAAAACTTTAGAATCACAAGTGATTACTAAACACTTCAATCTACAATGCAAAAGAATTTATATAATAAATAACAATAAGAAACGAGCAAATAGGAAGAAACTATAAGTAACACTGATTTTAGCATTATTACCTGAGCAGCCTCGTATTCTGGATCAAGAGTGAGATAAGGATGATCCCAGTCTGCCCACACTCCAAATCTCTGTAGACAGACAGTAACGATACTTAACGTTCAATTAAACCGTAAATAATATTAATAAATGTTACTATTTTTTCAGTTACGTAGATCAAGTTAATAAACTAACCTTGAACGACGCCATTTGTGCCTTCACGGTTGCTTTGGCAAATTTAGCTGCTTTTGCTCTTAATTTTATTGGTGTCAAATCCTTACGGGCATCTTGGTCCAATGACTGCAATACTAATAGAATTCAACAGGAAATTACTTACGATTAAACCTACAAGCTACCAGAAAATTCTTAACTTAAGAAACCAATAATTAACTATCACGTGCCTTTCAACTCGATTGGCAGACCATGACAATCCCAGCCTGGAATGTAATGAACTTTACAATTTTGAAGAAGCTGTAAAAAAATTAATAATTAATCACATAAAAGTGAGTCATTATGTCGCTGTGTCGCATACATCTTAATCATCTCAGCAGATAGTGCTGAGGTATGTAATGAACCATACCTTATAGCGGTTTATAATATCCTTTATGATCTTGTTTAATGCATGTCCAATGTGTAAATCACCATTAGCATATGGAGGGCCGTCATGAAGAATAAAAGTAACCCCGTTATTCTTTTCAGAAACTTTCTTAAAGACCTGATTTTCGTCCCATAATTTCTGGATTTCAGGTTCCCTTGTAGCAGAATTTGCCCTCATACCAAAAGTTGTCTTTGGAAGATCAACAGTATGCTTATACTTTCCATCTCCTAAAACAAACGAATACATATTTTATATTCTACAGATTAAAAGACTCAATACGATAACCATTTCTGCCTTTCGTTAGGTACATATAACATTTTGTTTTTCATTCGGTTAAAACCGGATTATAAACGAAACTTACGCGAACATAGTGACAAAGTTTGAATCACTTTTAATTCATAAGTTACAGTAATCCACCTAAAAGCATATAGTCAGTCCTAAGTCACTAATTGAAGGATTTCCGATATTCGAAAACTCAAATTCTACAAACAATGCAAATGAAAAGTATCATTCTGTATTTAGAATCCAATTCATACCTGAATAGATTCATCGTCTTCGAACCGGCTTGCATCGGTTCTGGCTACACGAGTCTGTGTAAAAATCCTGGGTGAGGTATAACTCAATCCAAATCTATGTCTCCTTTTTGACAAATTCAACAACTTTAATCTGAGTTTGCATGAAATTAGGGTTTTCGAAGGAAATTGGCAATCACAGATTGAAGAAATTGGGGGTAATCATTCCCGAATGGTGAAAAAGAAATTGGGGGAAAATAAATATCTAGAAAATTGAGATTGTATAAGAAAGTGATTGAGTGATTGAGAAATTGAGAAAGAAGATTAGTGTGTGTTTGTGTGTGTGTGTGTGAGTGTTTGGAATAGGGGCGCGTGTAATAACTTTTAAATATTTTTTCAATATGACTAAAATACCCCTCCGTGGGTTTGATCTATTCATGAAATTGTGTGGCTCTAAAGGTGATCCCTGGATCTCTAGAAAAAAAGGGATCCCTATTGAACCTCACCCTATATATATATATATATATATATATATATATATATATATATATATATATATATATATATATATATATATATATATATATATATATATATATATATATATAGGGGAAGGTTCAAAAGGGATCTCTTTTTTGCTAGAGATCCAGAGATCACCCTTTTAGCCACACAAATTCATTAATAGATCAAACACACAAAGGGGCATTTTAGTCATATTCAGAAAATATTTAAAAGTTACACGCGCCCCTAAAAGAAAAGAGAAAATATTAATTTTAGTCATATAAACCCTTCTTCTTCTCCCATAACCACCATAAAAGCTTCTACTGTCGATGCTTCACCGAAAACCCACTATCGCGGTAAACCCACCACCGCCACCATATAAACCCACCACCATCACCATTGCCGATTGATCGCAGATCGGAGATCTTTTCCGGAGAAATCAGATCTTGTTCACGTATAAAATTAAGAAGTTTTAAAGTTATGGTGTCATAATTCTTAGCTCCGATCCTCAATTAAAATCAAACCCCAACTGATTTACTCCGGTACCGGAAAAATGCAAAACTGGTTTTCCGGCGGCGGTGACGTGGACAACAATCCAAACACACAACCGAAAACGACGTCGTCTCTGCTGGCGGATACAGTGAAGATGTGAGGATGAGTAATAAACTTGAAAACGATTTTCCATTGCAGATAATACTTGTTGGCCCTGAAGATAGAGCAGCCCAGAAATCTTAACCTGAGAGATGGTTTGCTTTCGTATCTTATTTCTTTTTAATCAAAATAAAACCTTCAATATGTTATTGTATGTATAAGTAGTTATTTCTTTGCAAAATTTACATTGCTGCTCGTCACATTGTTGCATTTCCTACTTTTTATTTACCATTTTAGTCATTCTTTTTGTTTGCCCTACTGATTGTAACAAGATTTGGGGTTTTTGAGAAATTGGAGAAATTTGGGTTTTATAAGTGGTGAAAATGTTTAGTAATCACCTGTGATTGTATTAATTTAGTGTCTTAAATGTCATAAAAATGTTTAGTAATCACTTGTGATTCTAAAGTTTTTACATTAAGAACTCTTTATAATTTAGTGGCTTAGTACCTTGATGTAAAATGTCACCAAAATGTTTAGTAATCACCTAGTAATCACCTGTGATTTTATTAATAATGTGCCTTAGTATGTTGATGTAAAATGTCACAAAAATGTTTAGTAATCACCTGTGATTTTATTAATAATGTGATGTAAAATGTCACAAAAATGTTTAGTAATCACCTGTGATTTTATTAATAATGTTCCTTAGTATGTTGATGTAAAATGTCACAAAATGTTTAGTAATCACTTGTGATTTTATTAATAATGTGCCTTAGATTGTAATATTAACAATCAATTGAAGGTTTGACACAAATATTAACAATCGATTGAAGGATATTTTAGCAATCGATTCTTAGATCCGATTTTTTTTTAATTGCAGATGATGACGCTAATTTCAAAAGAAGCTATTGAAGAAAGAGGGGATTCAACAACCAACAATAATTTAATATGTTACTTTACTAGTTGAATTTTATTTGAAATGAGTAGACAAATATTTTGCTTGAGAATACTTTCGGTTTGGTGTATTTTCTTTGAACAATAACTATGTCACATGTGATTTTATTAAATTAAGTCACTAAATATCTTAAATGTAATTTTGTAATCAACAAATTGTAAAGGAAAATCAACTGTGATTTAGTGCCTTAATACCTTAATACATTTAAGGTTCTTAATTTAGTGCCTTAGTACCTTGATGTAAATGTCTATTAATCACCTGTGATTGTATTAATTTAGTGCCTTATATGTTGATGTAAAATATCATCAAAATGTTTAGTAATCACCTGTGATTTTATTAATAATTTTCTTTAGTATGTTGATGTAAAATGTCACCAAATGCTTATTTAATCACCTGTGATTATATAGTTTTTACATTAAGAAACTGTTTATTATTTAATGTCTTAATATGTTGATGTAAAATGTCACCAAATGTTTAGTAATCACCTGTGATTTTTTTTAATAATGTGCCTTAGTATGTTGATGTAAAATATCACCAAATGTTTAGTTCACCTTTGATTTTATTAATAATGTGACTTACTATGTTGATGTAAAATGTGACTTAGTATGTTGATGTAAAATGTCACCAAATATTTAGTAATCACCTGTGATTCCATAGTTTTTACATTAAGAACTGTTTATAATTTAGTGCCTTAGTTCTTTGATGTAAAATGTCACAAAACGTTTAGTAATCACTTGTGATTTTATTAATAATGTGTCTTAGTATGTTGATGTAAAATGTCACCAAATATTTAGTAATCACCTATGATTCTATAGTTTTTACATATAATTTTGTTTAATGCATTATGTATGTGAAAGAATATAATTTTGTTTAATGCATTATGTATTTTGGCTTTATTGCAAGTGGTTGGAGAATATTTACTTGGTAAATGTGCTCAATATTTGTTTAATGCATTTATGTGAAAGAATATTTACTTGGTAAATGTGACACAAAAGCAGCAGACAAAAAGACAAAAGACAAAAAGCAGAAAGCGCGTGTGAGTAAAAAAAAAAGAAAAAGGTAAAAAGACTATATTGCCCCTCCGTGTCTTTTCCTTATAATTCATTTAAACTCAACTTTTAATCTCAGCCACAAAATTTAGGTGATCTTGTGGCTGAGAAGGTGATCCCTGGATCTCTAGCTAAAAAGAGATCCCTATATATATATATATATATATATATATATATATATATATATATATATATATATATATATATATATATATATATAGGGACTGATTCATGCGAGAACTCTTATTTCTGCGAGAACTGCGAGAACTCTTAAAAAAAGTGTCAATTAACATGTAATTATGTTTATTGACATGTAAAAACTATTGAATGTTAAAAATCTTGGAAAAATATAAATGAAAAATTAAAAAAAATTGTATGAAATCACGCGTATTAAGAATTGTTCACATGTGAACGCTTTTTTTCAAAAAATGAGTTCATATATGAACGAAAATTTTTCACGTCATTTTATATGATTTTTTTTAGTATTTTACGTTTATATTTACTTGATTATTAATCTCCAAAAGAGTGTGAATGTGAATGAACAAAGTGAAACGTGATTTAACACTTTTTGTGAGAGTTCTCGCAGTTCTCGCAAAAAAATGAGTTCTCGCATGAACCATTCAATATATATATATATATATATATATATATATATATATATATATATATATATATATATATATATATATATATATATATATATATATATATATATATATATATTGGGGTTCAATAGGGATCCCTTTTTTGCTACAGATCCAGGGATCCCCTTCTCAGCCACAAGATCACCTAAATTGTGTGGCTGAGATTAAAAGTTGACTTTAATGAATTTATAAGGAAAAGACACGGAGGGGTAATATGGTCTTTTTACCTTTTTCCTTTTTTTTTTACTCCCACGCGCTTTTCCTCACTTTTGTCTTTTTGTCTTTTTGCTTTTGTGTCACCTTTTCATACTTTCTCTCTCTTTAAAAGTATGAAAAGGTGACATTTCTCTCTCTGTAAAAGTTGAAATGTCACCTTTTCATACTTTCTCTCTCTTTAAAAGTTGAAATATATTTTAAAAAGCAAATCATTTATTTTATTGGGTTGTAAATTAGAATATGTAGGGTTTATGATTTTAAAAAGCAAATCACAGGTGATTACTAGACATTTGGTTACATTTTACATCAAAGAACTAAGGCACTAAATTATAAACAGTTTCTTAATGTAAAAACTACATAATCACAGGTGATTAAATAAGCATTTGGTGACATTTTACATCAACATACTAAGACATTAAATAATAAACAGTTTCTCAATGTAAAAACTACATAATCACAGGTGATTAAATAAGAATTTGGTGACATTTTACATCAACATACTAAAGAAAATTATTAATAAAATCACAGGTGATTACTAAACATTTTGATGACATTTTACATCAACATACCAAGACATTAAATAATAAACAGTTTCTTAATGTAAAAACTATATAATCACAGGTGATTAAATAAGGATTTGGTGACATTTTACATCAACATACTAAAGAAAATTATTAATAAAATCACAGGTGATTACTAAACATTTTGATGACATTTTACATCAACATATAAGGCACTAAATTAATACAATCACAGGTGATTACTAGACATTTACATCAAGGTACTAAGGCACTAAATTAAGAACCTTAAATGTATTAAGGTATTAAGGCACTAAATCACAGGTGATTTTCTTTACAATTTGTTGACTACAAAATTACATTTAAGATATTTAGTGACTTAATTTAATAAAATCACAAGTGATTACTAAACTTTTTGTAACATTTTACATCAACATATATTATTAATGAAATATATGGGGTCCGAAATGTTGACAGATGGGCAATTAATAAAATAGAAAAGTCTATAAATTAAAGGACGTGCAAGCAAATGTGAAAATAAAGCCAAATCTGAAAAAAAAAAATGGGTTTCATTAGTATTAATTTATTCGAATAATTCATACTTTGAACCTCACCTAATACATTTAAGAGTTAATTTCACCATAGATAGTCAGCCAGCTCCTTATAGGCTGCACATGGTCAATTTTTTAATTTACTTTAATTTGAAAGCTACTTTAATTTTTAATTTACTTTAATTGAGTAATAGAAGGCCAAATCCAACAACTATTATCACAAGCCCCCATTTCCTTTAAATTAAAATCACAGGTGATTACTAAACATTTTTGTGACATTTTACATCAACATACTAAGGCACATTATTAATAAAATCACAGGTGATTACTAGTTGATTAATTAACATTTTTTTGACATTTTACATCAAGGTACTAAGCCACTAAATTATAAACAGTTCTTAATGTAAAAACTTTAGAATCACAAGTGATTACTAAACATTTTTTATGACATTTAAGGCACTAAATTAATACAATCACAGGTGATTACTATAGATTTTGTGACAATTTACATCAAGGTACTAAGACACTAAATTATAAACAGTTCTTAATGTAAAAACTATAGAATCACAGGTGATTACTAAACATTTTGGCGACATTTTACATCAACATACTAAGGCACTAAATTAATAAAATCACAGGTGATTACTAAATAAAAAGTCCAAGTAATGATTTTTACAACTTAAATCCCCAAATTACAAAATACCCAGAAAGCAAAAATTAATAAAAACTAAGATCTGAACAAAAAAACAATAAAAATAAAATAGAACTGTGACATACCTCTTAATTGAAAATGAAATCAGTTGAAGAGTTGCAATGAAGCATGAAGGAAAGAAAAAAGAAACATGTGAATTTAAGGTGTATTTATTTTTTATTTAATTGGGATTGATATTGGAAAGGTGCATGAATCTTTTTTTTAAATAAGGTTTCTTTGACTAAAATTGATTTTGAGTTAGATTTGGTAGTGGTCCAGTTACAACAGCGGCATCATCTGTCTATTTTTTCATTCAATCGATTAGTATAAAAAAGTCAATAACATCATAATAAATGAGATATTATACCTGATGTGGATCTTCAAGTAGTTGTTTAATTTTAAGAATTTTAGTTTGTTCGTCATCATCAAACAAACCACCGTACGGATCTGGATCGTCGTCATCATATTGTTGAGCTGATTGGGGAGTTAAATGATGTTTTAAAGGCGGCTGCGGCGGAGAGTGGTGGTTCCTCCGTCGTCATCGCCGGTGATTTTCACCTAATAATTTATGAGAAATTGGGGGAAGACTCAAAAGTGAGTGAGTGATGTGAGGTTTGTTGGTGGAAACAATTACACATAGGGGCGCGTGTAACTTTAATATTTTTTCAATATGACTAAAATACCCCTCCGTGGGTTTGATCTATTAATGAAATTGTGTGGCTCTAAAGGTGATCCCTGGATCTCTAGAAAAAAAGGGATCCCTATTGAACCTCACCCTATATATATATATATATATATATATATATATATATATATATATATATATATATATATATATATATATGAGTAACCCAAGTCAGAAACCCTAGTTAACCAACGTTACAGGTCGGGCTTTGGCTAATTTGGAGGCCAAATTCCAAATCTTTAAACAAAACTCGTGTCGAAAGTCATAATGAAGTTGTACAAGATTACTTTGCCGATAATTCCATTCTTTGTTGCATGTAATTTCAAACGAAGGTATGCAAAAATAGGAGCTATGAAGATATAGGGTTTAAGGTATAAAAAAAAGATTCAAAATTATGGTTAGATATCAAAGAGAGGGTTGTTTAGACTATAGGTGAAAAGAAAAATTCTAAGAGGTTAATCGAAGTGGGAGAGGCTGGTGCTCTCATCTCTGTTAACACGTCATTCCTGCTCTCTTTTTCTCAAAACCGATAAACAACACTTATTGGAGACTTTCTTTAACTGTACTCAGGGTTCTCACGTTCGAGTTTTCTGATTTTATGGGTGGCAAACGGTATACAAATTTATTCACGAAAGCTCATTTGTAGAAACTGTCCATACTTGGAGGTATATTTATATCTAGTATAACGATATATTTTCAGTTTTATGAAACTTATAGATAACATGATTCGTGTTTCTATTAGTACTGATCCATTCTTTTATATTTACCGTCTATATAATAATTAGATTCGATGGACTAAAAACCATGATTGGCATTAATCGCTCTGTGTTGCTGCTTGGTACCTTGCCCCAAACTGTAAAGGTTCGTAAGCTTGAGCATGTTACTGAATCTGATACTCTTGCTTTACTGAGAACATTGGCCAACATGAATATAGGGGTCCCAATTGTTTCTACAGCTTTTGGAAAGAGGTTGACACAATTATCACTGGTCTTAGATGTAATTACCGGTATCCTTGCTCGCACTATTGCAGACTGTCTTCCTCTATTAACTGAGTTGGATCTTGAATACCAACCAGATTCTGAAGCGGATCCCTCTAATGACTTATCTAACAGAGGGGTTCTGTCACTAGCTCGTGGTTCTAGGAATCTGACAAGCCTTTCTCTTGTACGAAGTCAACGATATGTTGCTTCCTCGTTCAAGATGATGACTGATTTGGGTATGCTGTTGATTCCAGAGTGCTGCAAAGGACTAGAATTTTTTCGACTTGGAGGGTTTTCTAAAGTTAGTGATGATGGTTTCAAATAATTTCTTAATTTATGTTTAATTTGAAGAAGTTTGAGATACACATTGCTTTCCTTATGACAGACTTGTCATTCCAAGATGTTTTCAAGGCTCGTGGGTCCTTTGTAGAGGTGAAGTTGGTATCATGCAGATCAATAACCAGTAAAGCGGCGTGTGAATTAGCTGCTTGCAGTTCATTAGAGGTTCTTGATTTACTTGACTGCAGACCAGTGACGGATTCCTGGCTTGATAACATTTTATGTCTTACATTATTGACATCTTTAAACTTAGAGAAAGCAGATGTTACTGATATCGATATGGCTATTCTCGGTAAAGGGAATGCCATTTCACGCCTTTCTCTTAGATACTGTATATGTTAGCTATTGTTGTTATCCAAGACGTTTCTTTAGATTAGAAAACAAGTATGCAAACATTATCTTACAAATTTTGGATTATGATACTGAATATAAAAGGAAATTGACGCGTGATTCAGTAATTATTATTTAATTTATGTGAACATCCATTTAAGGTCGAATTTAAGGTTCTCCGTACACTGGCGATGGATATTTTTACCTTTTCGGGTAAAAAACTGCTTAGATATATGCAATGCACCGGAGTGCTTGACTTCACAAAACAAATCCAAACAGAATTAATCTAATGTTACACATCATGCACCCATTAAAGGTCTTGTTCGTATATTATGGCATAAGACTACAACCATGAACCCATCGTAAATTATTATAGACATACATTTTGGTAAGCGTTAATGGTTATTGGAATTTGTATAATATGGGTTCTTCACTCTTCTAAAATAACAAGATCGGACAATGGAATCATCGATTGTTTCTCTGAACATTAAATTTCAATTTTCTTTCAGATAATTATCAACAGTTAAAGGGCAAATAAACCAATTTCCGATATCAAGAGGATAATGTTGGTAAATATAGACATTGATGATTAAAGAAACTTCCACAATTCGTTGTAGATCACAATGTTGTTAAGAAAGCGATGCTCAAAAGAAACGGTAGATATGTATATGCAGGAGAAACGTTGTTTTCAGGACCTGGGCAAAACTATAACAGATAACAAAATTTATCATCCAAGACTTAATAGACACAAATTATCCTCCACAACAAAAGTCTAGTCATAAACCATAATAGTTAACAGTAAATCATCCAAAAATGTTTAGTCATAAAGAAAATATATTAATTGAGCTTCGGAAAGGGAAATAAAACAAATGTGACTGTAGCATATATGGATTAGCTAACAGCAACGTCAAATGGGGGAATTCAAAGTGAAAGCTTATGAAATTCCCATCCGTCATGGCATCCTTCCTCACATCCGTCTTTGCAGATAGTCAGCCATTCTCTTCCCCTACAAATTTCAGCAAACCTTGCAACTTCTACAGAAATCCAAACGGTCTCTCCAATTCCAATCCATTGTAAACCACGAAACAAAGGCTTTTTCAGAAACTCAAAACATTCACCAGATAAAGCGGTGCAATTATAAAGATCAAGTCTCCGAAGAAATTTACCCGTTATAGCCAAAGCCTTCACAGATGCATCTGTAACAAGAAAACAATTTCTGAGGCATAGTTCTGTTAGCCCTGGACAAGTATCAACAATAGTGGAAATCGCATTATCTGTAATTCCCGGAATATGACTAAGATCAAGAGATGTCAAAGTCTTGCTCACTATTCCTTCACTTCGAAACAAAAATGTGATACCATCGTCAGTTACCCTCTTGCAGCCTCTAAGAGAAAGGCGTGAGATGGGAGCATTCCCTTTACCTAGAATGGCCATACCCATATCGGTAACATCTGCATCCTCTAAGTTTAAATACGTCAATAATGTAAGGCATGAAATGTTGCTAAGGCATGAATCTGATAAACGTTTGCAGCCACGAAAATCAAGAACCTCTAATGAATAACTACAAGTAGTCAATTTACGCACTGCTTCAGAGGTTATATAACTGCACGACACCAACTTCACCTCTACAAGAGGCCTAGAAACCTTAATAACATCTTGAAATGTCAAGTCTGTTAAAAGGGAGGCATTTTGAAACTCCAACTTCTTCAAATTCAAACATGAATTGAGAAGTGATGTGTAGCCGAAATCAGTAACTTTGGAAAACCCACCAAGTCGTACCGATTCAAGTCCTTTAAAATCCCCAGATAGAAAAAACATGCCCAAATCAGTTGTCATATTAAACGAGATTGCAATATGTTTTTGACTTCGTATAAGAGAAAGGCTAGTAAGATGCCTACAACCACCAAGTGACTGAAAACCAATGTAAGATAAGTCAGACGGTGGTTCAGATTTTGGTTCGTCTGTGAGATCTAACTCCACCAATAGAGGAAGACCGTGTGCAATAGTCGTAAGAAGTTTATCAGTAATGACATCTAAGAGTAACGACAAGTGCGTCAACGTTTGTCCAATCGAAGATAAGGGTTCCTCATGATAGGTGGTACAAATCCTTAGGAATAAACTAAAAATAAATTCACTAACAGGATGCAGTTTAAGAAATTTGAGATTTGGCGGAAGCAAGCGGTACATGCCAATTAACATATATCCATAATCATTATTTCCTCCACGGTCATTAATACTTATCGACTGTAAATTTGAAACAATCAATCAATCAATCCCTGTTTGGGCAAACAAATATGAGAGTAACAATAAATAACGTGATTTACCTCTAAGTATCGACAACATCCAAGCGTGCCTTGGAGATAAATATCGAGCATTCCAGATTTGCCTATTACGCCAGGAACCTCCAAAGTGAGCACCCTAAATACAATCAAACAAACATGATATGAGACATAACTTTAATGATACCCTCGTATTGGTCGAGTAATGTCAATGTCAATTTGTACCGTAAATTTGGACAAGTTGTTCCAATAGTAGCAAGAAAATGGTAAGAGTGTGAAGAACATTTCAATAAATTCAGTTCTTCAATTTCTGGTCCAAGTAAAGTTGTAACCGAAGATCCGTCTATACGAAGGCAATCCAATGTGATCTTCTTCACCTTTCCATACTTTTTAACAATTTCATTAAATGTATCGGAATCTAGAGAAAATCTCTGCCACAAAATCCCAACAAACCTATTAATAACAAAAAAATAGTATACCGGGCTTGTCCGAAGCATGTGCAGGGTGTGCGACCACACAAGGCACATACACCGGAAGGGGCCCTTTTTTCTGAATACTATAACTGCTTAACAACATAAAAAAAAAACATAACAAAAGAATGTATTTATGCGACGTTTTATCTTGAAAAATTGTTCTAAATTAAAAAGAAAATGGTTTATGAGGAGTAATTTTTTTATTTCGCAAGTGGCCTATATATTATCAGGACATGCCTATGCCATTACTAGGTGACCCATCGGCCGGTCTCACGGCCAATATTAGGGAGGTAAATCATATGTCGCAGGGATGTCCATGCTTGAACTGAACCCGGCCTCCGCTACAAATTCTCATCAAAGCCGGAAGATGGGGACAACAAATCGATTAAGGGTTTTACTCTTTAAACATAATTCATATAACTAAATAAAAGAATTCGATTAATGCAGAAAGAAACTCACGGAGAGATTGAGGGAAGGGATAGAGGGGAGATGAGCATTGTTGACGGAGGAATAAAGAGTACGTGAAACGCAAGCAACAGAGCAAACTGTTGCCAGTGTCTCCGGTTCTGATTTTAACAAGATTTCAGTCAAAATGGTTTCTGGTAGCCTTTCCAGTAAGCTGGAATTGGAGGTGGTGGCAAGCTTATTTGCCATTAGGGAATGTACTAATCCTCTTTGTGTTCTTTTTATAACATATGTCTTATATTTCCTCATATAATTAACCTATCACACGGCACCCTCACTCGCATGTTGACTTTATATGTTCATGAACCAAATAAGTCACACTCCCACGTTGACTTTATTTAAATTCATGAACCAAATATGTGCCGTTAGGGTTGGCAATTTAGCTCATGTTAAGATTGATGTATTCTAATTAGCAGATTGGTGGACAATTATTCGAGCCGAACCTAATTTATTAATACAATCTGATTGTTGAGTTGAGGTTGTCAGATTAAAATTACTCAATTCAAACTTAATATATATTTAAGTCATTTATTAAATATGTTAGTGGTTTGATTTGTTATTTTCTAGTAAAATAAGTTTTATTTATAAATTGGTTAATTCTTTTATATTCTATTTTTTCATCTATTATGTAGAAGAAAATTACATAGAAATTTAAAAAGGAGGAACCACTAAATATTTGAGAACCATTAGAAACTAATATTCATCTGGGTATATACATATGATATTCACCAGTGTATATATATATATATATGATATTCACCAGTGTATATTTAATATGATATTCACCAGTGTATATTTAATATGATTTTCACCAGTGTATATTTAATATGATATTCACCAGTGTATATACACCGGTGAATATCATATATATATACACTGGTGAATATTGGTTCCTAATGGTTACTAATTATTTGTATAGTTCTCATTTGAAACCAACTCTCTCTCTCTCTCTCTCTATATATATATATATATATATATATATATATATATATATATATATATATATATATATATATATATATATATATATATATATATATATATATATATATATATATATATATATATATATATATATTATCAAAAAGAAAGTTATTGTATTAAAAAAAAAGTAATAATACTTAAAAAGATACAAATTGAATCGTAAATTTTATGTTTATATAGATTTTAATTTATTATGAAAAAATAATGTAATATGTATAATCATATATATATACTTTTACGTTTATACTCATGTTGTTTATAGTTATGATAACATATACACTTTTACGTTTATACACATATTTTGATATTTTGTATTAGAAGATTTTAAAATAATAATAAGTCAAAATCATAGTCCAAATTGAATGATTCTATAAGTAAATTACAGTTATGTTTTTTATTTTAATAAAGATAGAATAAAAAAGTGAATGTAATTATGTATTGTAAGAGGGTGTAAAATGAAAATAATCTTTGATGACATCATCAATCTAATCTAACGGATGCTATCAAAGAAGTTAACTCATCAAATAGACCTTAATTCGCCATGTGCCATTTAAGACCCTATTTTATTATATATTAAAGATTATATATATATATATATATATATATATATATATATATATATATATATATATATATATATATATATATATATATATATATATATATATATATATATATATATATATATATTATAATTTATCAAAAAAAAAGTTATTGTATTAAATAAAATAATATTTTTGAAAAATTTTTAATTAACCTTTACGATTTATGTTTTTTAACAATAATAATCTCTTCACTTTTAAAATATTCTCTTTTAGCAGTGTCATATATATATAAAGCAGTACCCCTTCGCCCCATTATTATTGTTCCTCTATCTTTTTTGGATTGTCGCAAAATTGTTGTCTACTACTAAATATGATAAATAGAATTATTTAGGATTACCATAATACTCCTTACTAAAATTATTATTTACAAAGTTAATAAAATTATTAAATAATTGATAAAGAGTAAAACTGTTATTTTATAAATTTTTAACAAAAATCAAGTTACAATAAATGTACTTTTATTAAATAAAGTATTTTTGTTTAAGGGACAATAATATTGTGACGGATAGAGTAACTAACACTTATTAGAAAATTATATTACATTATATTCTTCTTATATTATATTATTATATATTAGATATATTATTATTATATTTTACTATGTCATATTATTACGTTAATTTACATAAATTTATTATTATATTATTATTTATTATACTATTACTTTATAAAATTAAATTATTTTATATTATTATTATATTATATTACTAAATATTATTATATTATATTTTCTCAAATAGAGAATTATTATATTAAATAAAATATTATTTATAAAAAATTTATAGTAACCCTTAGAGCACCCGGAGTGTGGGGGTTGTGGGGCTCGTTGTCGCCTCACAACGACCGTTGTGGTCGTTCTCCACACTAGGTCCCTTCGTTCTGGATCTTCGTTCTCGAATACGTTGTGAACACAACGATCCGCTATGGTTTTTCTTTTTTTTTTCTTTTCTTCTTTCTCTTCTTTTTCTTTTCTTCTTTCTCTTCCTTTTTTCTTTTCTTCCTTCTCTTCTTTTTTCTTGTTTTCAAACTGATCGTTTTTTTTTTCTTTGTTTGCAGCTATGGAGGCTGAGGGAAGAGAGGGAGGGAGGGAGGTGGAGTTATTTTTAGGGTTTGTTTTTTTTTTATATATGTTTTAAAATTTTTAATTTTGGCCTAATGTTTTTAGGGTTTGCATTTTTTATCTTCAATTTTTCAATTTTTGCATAATGTTTTAGTTATTTACGTTTAGATTTATTTTTAATTATTGTATTGTATTTTTTTTAATTATTGTATTGTGTTTTTATTTTAATTATTGTATTGTATTTTTATTTTAATAAAATGTATTATTTATTTTATTTAAATCTTTTAAGAAAATAAAAATAAAAATTAAACTGGGTCTCACAACTTCCACAACCTCCACAACCCTTCCTATCATAACAACCCCACAATCTCACAACCCAAATTCTCACTGCCACGTCATCACATTTTTCCCCCACAACCACCACAACCCTCATTGTCACTCATTATCACTCCGGGTGCTCTTACGCTTTACTGTTTTTTTTAAATAATATTTTCTTCACTTTATAAATGTTCTTTTTTAGCCTTTTTATTTATATAAAGTAATAATGTTACTACATATGTTGTATTAAATTTATTATTAACCCATGCTTATTTTTTTAATGATATATTTCAACTATAATTTATATATTTTGATTTTATTTTATGTTTATTACCTATATATGTTTTGCAACTACTTTTTACCTTTTGTTTTTGTTCTGTTTTTATATTAGGTTTTACATTACCATTTTTTTAAATTTCATTATTTTAGCTTTAAGTTTTTCTTTTTTGTTTCCTTTTCTAACTTTCTTTTTTCTATCTTAGGTTTTAGTTTTCTTTTAGTTATTTTTGAGCTTTTCTTTTGGGATTATCATTTTTGAATTTTAAAATACGCTAAAAGAAGTACTTACGCAATTTGTTATGAATTTCAATTATTAAAAAAATTTCCCTGATTTATTTTTAATTATATGATTATTATTACTAATTTTGTACCGATTTATATATATTTTAACAGTTTTTTCTTAATATATATTTCTAATATCCACATCAACGCATGGACAAGACTTGCTCGTTCATAAACATATGTTGTATTTTAATTTATCTTAATATTATATTATGACTGTTTTGGTACACTTTAACCTCTTATATAACTTAACTAATACTAGTTATAAGACAAACAAACAAAAAACTACAAAAAAAATTAAGGGTAATTTTATGTACACCGGTGTCAAACAACTTGAAATTAGGGTTCAAAATATGTAAAAAGGTTGTACTTGAAGGAGTAAATCCGTAGACACCGGTACAACGTGAGGAATAATAGTGTAATTACTCATTTCTGGTAAGTTTGCCATGATTGATTTCTTGTAGTGATCACTCTTGTCATTTTGAGCAAACTCAATTTGTCAAATCAAGCAAAAAAACTCAACTCATTTATTGATGGCTCATTAACATAAGAGACTTAGTACGTCACACTCCGTCTCGGCAGGCGGCGGTAGCGTACCAGAGAGAATACCTGAAAGCATACTCAATGTAATCTTTTCCAAGCTAGAACCGGAGATATTGGCCACCATTTTCTCCGTTACATGCGTTTCACGAACCCTTCAATCATTTGTCAATGAAGTTCTTTCGTCTTTCTCATCCGTTGATCTCTCCGTGAGTACTTCTTCCTATACATACCATATAGTACATGACTATAGGATCTTGTTGCGTATTCTTTTTTGTAAGACAAAAACCCTAAATCTTTTCATCTTATGGCAAGTATTTTTCTTTGATTCAAAAACATTTGATGGATTGATAAAAAGGTTTGGAAAGATTAAGAAGATCACCTTGAATTGTGTTCCTCTCGATGACACCTCAATCAGTTGTTTACTTGGACCACATGTTGAAGAACCGATTTTGTTGAAATGTTCCTTACTCTCTTACCAACTTTTCGCTAACAATGGAGAAACTTGTCCAAACTTAAGGTAAAAGGTTGTTAGGTTAATCGGTATTGTTCACGGTATTGTTCATGGGTTTAATGGGTCATCGTGGATTTGTTACTGACTTGGTGCATGATATGCATGGTGAAAGACTTGGTCCTTTTGCATGTTGGAGTTTAGATATGCATACCTAGAAGTAGTCAAATAAAGTGGAGAGAGTGACTCCTTTTTAATCTCCCACTAACTAATATTTTTAGTTGTTTTCCGTTAAAGTCATGTCCTATTTAATAGGCACTAGCATTAGTTATTTTAATTCATTCCAAGTATTATACTTCTCTTATTCAATTTAAAAAGCATTTTCGTTTCCTTCTTTTTCTGTTTGTAAGTTCTTGAGACTTTGTTACCAACACTTGGTATCAGAGCGTAAGATCTCTTGATCAAACTTGTTGATACCGAGAGACTAACCGCGTTGCGGAATAAACTGACAGTTTTGCGAGTGACGGAAAACGGTAAAGGTAGTGGTGACCTTTTTTTCTTGATTGGTAGAAGAGTTCTCTCGAAACAAGCTTGGTTAAAGAGGAAAGGGTTGTAACATGGAAGGAGAAATGGCGGTAGTAAAAGCTAAGGGAGGAGGTACCATGTCTTTTCAAACTTCGTTTTTGACCCCAATGAATGTCTAATATGGGGGGTCAAGACACGATATTTCGGAGAAAACGGATCGCGTTGCAACATTGAAGAGGGCTCTTGAAAGTTTGTGTATGAAGGAGGGCGAAACTGTTGATGAGTTTGTGACTAAGTTAAGCGGTTTAGCTTAAAAGGAAAGGAGTCTCGAGTACGAGCTTGAAGAAGTAGACTTGGTGAAAGACTACTTGACTCGATGCCTAAGTATTTTCTTCAAATAGTGGCCTCAATAGAACAATGTTTCAATTTGGATGCTATGTTGTTCGATGAAGCGGATGGAAGGTTGAAGGCTTACGAGGAGCGTTTAAGAGGAACCGAGAAAACGGAGTACATTCAAGGTGGTTTGTTGTTGGCAATGTTGCAAAAATCGAATTAATCGTAAATCGCAAATTTTGGGATGAATTTAACCCAAATCGCCAAATTAATCGGCCAAAAATTAATCGCAAAAAATCAAAAAAATAATCGCAAAAATCGGTCGTTTAAAAAGAAAATCGGTCAAAGAAAGTCAACAAAAAAAATCAATTAAAACCCAATATTAGGGTTATTTCCAAGACAGTGAGTTGTTTATAAAGACAGTGGGTTGTTTTGTTTATAAATAATTTTCTTTTTTTGTGTTTTGTTTTTTTGTGTTGTATTTTGTTTGATATGTTTAATTTGTTTTTCTATTAGTTGTTAATATTAAAAGTTTTTTTTTATGGTATTTGTCTATTTGAAGTATTTTATTCATGTCACATATATATTTGAAAATTTACACATAGAAAATGAGAAAACGATTAATTCCGATTAATCTCTAGTCCCTATTTTACCAACTACATTCGCCTAACGTCATTTACAACATTGGTTGTTGGCAAGTGATGAAATGTCAAATGGTTGTGAACATTGTGGCAATGGCACTTCACATCGAGGTGGCTTTGGACGTGTCGGGGAGGAGGTCGTGGGTCCGGAAGAAGTCGAGATGGTAATGAACGTGTCCGGTATAAAATTCACGTTAGATCTTTCAAGTGTGGTGAATTTTTTCATTACAACAGTGAGTGTCTATTGTGGGGAAAACAAGAAGCAAATTTAATCGAAGACGAACTCACACTGTTGTGAATAGGTGATATAAACATACTGATTAAGGAGGTGATTGTTAGGTTAACCGGTATTGTTCATGGGTTTAATGGGTCATCGTGGATTTGTTACTGACTTGGTGCATGATATGCATGGTGAAAGACTTGGTCCTTTTGCACATTGGAGTTTAGATATGCATGTCTAGAAGTAGTCAAATAAAGTGGAGAGAGTGACTCCTTTTTAATCTCCTACTAGCTAATCTTTTTAGTTGTTTTACGTTAAAGTCATCTCCTTTTTAATAAGCACTAGCATTAGTTACTTTAATTCATTCCAAGTATTATACTTCTCTTATTCAATTTTAAAAGCATTTTTGTTTCCTTCTTTTCTGTTTGTAAGTTCTTGAGACTTTGTTACCAACACTTGATATGAGAGCCTAAGATCTCTTGATCAAGCTTGTTGATAGCGAGAGACTAACCGCGTTGCAGAATAAACGGACAGGAAGAGTCGAGAAAAGCATGTGGCTTTGATTTGGTTCGTTTTGCGGGTGACAAAAAACGGTAAACGTGGTGATGACCTTGTTTTCTTGATCGGTAGAAGAGTTCTCTCGAGACAAGATTGGTTAAAGAGGAAAGGGTTCTAATATGGAAGGAGAAATGGCGATAATACAAGCTAGGGGAGGAGGTACCATGTCTTTTCAAACTTCGGTTTTGACCCCAAAGAATTTCCGGTATGGGCGGTCAAGGTTAAGTCAGTTATGGATGCGAATGGAATATGGAATACGGTCGATCCGACGGCTTTAGGGGAAGAACAAGATCCAAGGAAAAAGAAACAAGCACTCGCGTTTTTGTTTCAAACAATTCCTGAACACATGGTGTTGCAAATGGCGAGTTACACCGATCCCAAACAAGTGTGGGATGGATTGAAGACACGATATTTGGGAGAGAACGGCTCGCGTTGCAACATTGAAGAGGGAGCTTGAAATTTTGTGTATGAAGGAGGGCGAAATTGTTGATGAGTTTGTGACTAAGTTAAGTGGGTTAGCTTCAAAGGCAAGGAGTCTCGGGTACGAGCTTGAAGAAGTAGACTTGGTGAATAGACTACTTGACTCAATGCCTAAGTCTTTTCTTCAAATAGTGGCCTCAATAGAACAATGTTTCGAGTTGGATGCTATGTTGTTCGATGAAGCGGTTGGAAGGTTGAAGGCTTACGAGGAGCGTTTAAGAGGAACCGAGAAAACGGAGGACATTCAAGGCGGTTTGTTGTTGGCAAGTGATGAAAGGTTAAATGGTTGTAAACATTGTGGAAATGGCGGATCACATCGGGGTGGCTTTGGACGTGGCCGAGGAGGAGGTCGTGGGTCCGGGAGAAGTCGAGATGGTAATGAACGTGTCCGGGATAAAAGTCACGTTAGATGTTTCAAGTGTGGTGAATTTGGTCATTACAACAGTGAGTGCCCGATGTGGGAAAAACAAGAAATAAATTTAATCGAAGATGAACCGGCACTGTTGTGAATAGGTGATATAAACATACCGATTAAGGAGGTGATTGTTAGGTTAATCAGTATTGTTCACGGTATTGTTCATAGGTTAAGTGGGTCATCGTGGATTTGTTACTGACTTGTGTATGATATGCATGGTGAAAGACTTGGTCTTACGTTAGAGTTTAGATATGCATAGTCAAATAAAGTGGAAATAGTGACTCCTTTTTAATCTCCCACTAGCTAATCTTTTTAGTTGCTTTAAGTTAAAGTCATGTCCTATTTAATTGGCACTAGCATTAGTTATTTTAATTCATTTCAAGTATTGAACTTGTCTTATTCAATTAAAAAAACATTTTCGTTTCCTTCTTTTGTGTTTGTAAGAGCACCCGGAGTGGGGCCGTTCTCGGCCCGTTCTCGCACTCACAACGACCGTTGTGGTCATTACCACTCTAGGCTGCCTCGTTGTGGGCTCGTTGTGAGGAGACCGTTGTCTCCTCAACGAGCCGTTATGAGATTTTTGTTTTTTTTCACCAAACGGTAATAATACCGTTATGTTAATAAATATAATTTTTTTATTTTTTATTTTTTTTTTAAACCAACCCATTTCACCTATAAATACAACCCCATTTTAACCAAAAAATCACACCTTCTTTCAACAATCTTATTCTTAATCCAATTCAATCTCATACCAAACCCAAAAAAATCACAAAATGTCTTCATCTTCATCAAACGCTCCCCAAACAAACACAAACAATCCCTCGACGCCACAATCACAAACACCATCCGGTTTTGCCAACTATTTTTGCACATCAAACGCCCTATATCCAAACCAAATACCAAACTTTTCGGCACAACAATCCCAACAAATTCTAAACCGCGGAAATAAAGGCGAAAACCCTCCACCGACAAGAACAACCGGCTATCCGACAAGAAGAAGCGGCTTACTCTAGTGCAAGAAGAGACGATATGATCTTTCTTCAACAAAGAACGGAGGGGATGCCGCCGGCACAAGCGACTTGGGTCGAAGTGGAGAAAAATAAAATCCGAGAAAAATACGGGATTAATTAGTTTAGTTTTTATTTCTATTGTTTTAATTATTTATTTTTGTTTTAATTATTTGTATTTTTTTTATTTATCTTATTTAATGTTTTAATTATTAAGTTTTACTATTTTAAATTCTTTTAATTATTTATTTATCTTTTATTTTTAATGTTTTAAGAAAATAATTAATAATAATAAAATAATCTCACAACCTCCACAACTCTCCCTATCATACCAACCCAACAATCTCACAACCCACATTCTCACTGTCACGTCTATCACCTTTTTCCCCCACAACCCGACCAACAAAAGCTGCATTACCACTCTCCTTTCCTAATTCCTTATAGTATATGACAACATATATGGGTTCTTTTCATTTCTATTCAGGGTTCTCAACTCGAGTTCTTTGGCCTTGTTGATAAGTGTAAACTCTTTTTCGCACATCTATTACTCATTGACAACGCTTGGAGGTAAATACATAATTTTATCTTTACTAATCTATAAATTCAGTATCGCGTTTTTTCAGTAAGCATGCCTGGTTAATAATTTTCACTTATCAGAGCCTGCAAATTAAAATTAATGGAGAAGATATCAGAGAATATGAATTTTACTTGAGTGCTATCCCCTTAGAGCTGCCGAAAACTGTCAAGATTCTTAAGCTTCAACCGTGTTGTAGCATCTTTACTTCTGCTTTTTTTAGGGTCTTGGATCCTACTGCTAAAACTTTTGGACCGGCATTGACACATTTATCAATAGTTTTAGATAATATTTATGATGATTTCCTCCTTACTATTGCTCAACGTCTCCCTTTATTGGTTGAGTTGGATCTTATATCTGAACATGGGGTTGTATCTGACCAAGTGGTTCAGGCACTAGTTAGTTGTAGGCATCTGAAAAGTCTCTATCTTAAAAGAGACAATACACATTCAATATGACCGATATGGGCATGTTATTGCTTTCAGAGGGCTGTAAAGGATTAGAATCGCTCCGACTTGGTGGGTTTTCTAAAATTAGTGATGTGGGCTGTTGGACCCATATTATTTGTGACCCTCGTTGATCATTTATCCTTACTGATATGATGACTGACACTAACTGAAATCTGTGTCTAGTAAATATTCGATGGACGTATTTACCTTAACGACACTATAGATTTCCCATTAGGTGATCGGAACTAAGAGAGCTTATGATAAACACTTGTTAAACACCAGGGACTAAATAATAAATATTCCTAACTTGAGTATCTATAAAAGGGACATTATAAACCCTTATTAGGGTTGGTCATTTTTATCATCACCATCTCAATCCCAAAGTGTTTCTCTCTAATCTAATTCTCCATCATAACACGATCATCTATATTTGGGAATCATCAATGGCAAACCTATTCAATAACATGCCCGGATCATCAGGAGGTATGTCATAAACATGAATCAATCTTATTTTAATCCAACATGTGGTATCAGAGCCAATGGCTCGTGATTATCCATTGGTTCATGTTTATTTATTGCCTGGTTATTGCTATTACTGTTATGCAACTTATCTGGCCGGCGATTTGCGTTTTTTTGATGAAAAATGGGATTTTTTGGACCTGGTGGCGGCTACAGCAACCCTAATTCCGATGAACTTCGTCCTTGCGGATGAAGGCTCATCCGTACGAACCTGATTTGTTCGTACGTACGGATGAAGCCCTATACGTACGAACCTGACTTGTTCATTAGCACGAATCTGATTTGTTCATACGTACGGATGAAGTCTCATACGTGCGAATGTGTTGCTTGATTCGTGCGAACCTGACTTGTTCATTAGCACGAACCAAGGATCACCTCATACGAACCTAACTGTTGATCCGTACGAATCTGGGCTAAATGCGTGCGAACCTAGGCTTACATCCGTACGAATATAGGATTAATCCGCACGAACCTGGACTTACATCCGTACGAATCAATACTCATCCGTACGAATATAATCTCATCCGTACGAATGACTAAAGACCCTAATCTCATCCTTGACCCCGCAAGGGGGCGCAGCCCCCTTGACCCCTGCTTTACTGTCGTGGTCACCTTATTTAGTCACCTTATTTATATGTGACTTTATTATACTTATGCACTAATATTCATGTTTTCATCTTTTGTTTCCCAAAGGTCAAAGGTGATTCCTATTATTGCATTTTTCCTTTAGCATAATAAACACGTAGGATATTAATTCTGCCCAAAGGTGATTTAATATACTTGTGTGCTTGAAAGGATTCTTATTATGCCTTAAAACACGATGTTCTATTTTGTTGCCCAAAGGTTAAAAGACAAACGTTGTGTTGCATAAACCTTATGCTCATAATTTTACTTAGATATTAGTTATTTCTGCCCAAAGGTGATGTAACATCTAAGTAGAGCCTTAATTTAGCTTATTATTTTGGTGTTATCAATAGGCTTACCTATCACTAGCTTCATTACTAATATGGTCTTAGTCTCAGGAACATTACTATTAGGTCTGCTTATTTTAGACATTACTCTAGTTCTATTATCTTAAGGGACATTACTTAGTCTGTCTTATATAGCTAACTCTGTCACTATAAAATCTTCTAAAATTCGTATCATAATCTTAAATCCTCCTTATTCTCCACTACAGTACCAAACTTCGGCATTGAGGCACTTACTGGTGCTAATTTCACTTCTTGGAAGGAGCAACTTTACTTAACTCTGGGAATGCTCGACATGGACTATGCTATTCGCCATGATAAACCCGCCGCTATTACTGCTGCGTCTACTGCGACTCAGAAAGCGGACTTTGAGAAGTGGGAAAGGGCGAATCGGCTGTCCCTAATGATGGTCAAGAACTCAATTCATCCCAGCATCCGAGGAGCTATCCCTAATAACGACAAAGTGAAAACTTACCTCACATCTGTTGAGGATCACTTTAAGGGATCGTCTAAGGCAACTGCGAGTAGTTTAATGCTACAGATGCTAACTCTTAAATATGAAGGTTCTAATGGTGTCCGTGAACACATAATGAAGATGGTTGATATGTCTCATAAGCTTAAGAATCTGGAAATGGAAGTCTCAGATAATGTTCTTGTGCATTTCATAATGACTTCCTTGCCTGCTCGGTTCGACACTTTCAAAGTGAATTATAACGCTATGAAAGATAAATGGTCGATAAGTGAACTGATTGCTATGTGCGTACAAGAGGAAGATCGTCTTAAGCACATTCAACCTGAAGTTGTTCACCTTACTACCACTTCAAACTTCAAGAAGAGGAAAGGTAACTACAGTAACAAGACTGAAAATAAAGTCCAAAATCATGGTGCTGCTACCTCTGGCCCTAAATCCTCGACAAGCAATACTAACTGCAAATTCTGCCGATCCAAAGGGCACGGACAGAAAGATTGCTCTAAATTCAAGGACTGGCTAGCTAAGAAAGGTAACATTCTTTACGTAGTATTTGATTCCTTTACTACTAATGTTCCATTTAATACATGGTGGGGTGACTCTGGTTCTATGGTCCATGTGACCAATTCCTTACAGGGATTCCTTACAATCCAGAAGCTACCAAAGGACCAAATAAAACTTAGAGTTGGAAACGGTGATCTCTTAGATGTCGAAGCCATGGGGACTTTAAATTTACATATGAAAACCGGAAAGTGTATTAGATTAATAGATGTCTTATATGTACCGAGAATTACTCGGAACCTTGTATCTATATCTAGACTTGATCTTGAAGGTTATGTAATTACTCATGGTTGTGGCAGGATCACTTTTACTCTTAATAATGAATTATTTGGTTGTGGTTTTTTGGATGGATTACTGTATAAATTAGAACTAGATCATAATTTCTCACAGTCTTTGTTGTCTCTTAATATTGATGACATAACTAAAACAAAGACAAAATCACCTAAACAAGCAGAGAATTCCTCCACATTGTGGCATAAACGTCTCGGTCACATCTCACGAGATCGCATGACACGACTCGTAAAAGAAGGAATCTTACCCTCTCTTGATTTTAGTGATTTTGAAACATGTATTCAATGCCTCAAAGGCAAAATGGCTAAAGGGAATAAGAAAGGAGCCACCAGATGTTCCAACTTGTTGGAAATAATTCATACTGATATTAGTGGCCCCTATCCCGCATCAATAACAGGACATACATCATTTATTACATTCATTGACGATTATTCACGTTATATGCACCTTTATCTGATTAAAGAAAAATCTGAATCCTTACAAACTTTTGTCGATTATAAAACTTTGGTTGAAAATCAACTTGATCATAAGATAAAAGTTGTCCGATCAGATAGGGGAGGTGAGTATTACGGTAAACATACTGATATTGGTCAAGCTCCCGGTCCTTTCTATAATTTTTGCAAGGAACAGGGCATAATTAACCAATACACCATGCCAGGTTCTCCTCAACAGAATGGTGTTGCTGAAAGGAGAAACCGAACTTTAATGGACATGGTGAGAAGTATGCTCGCCAACACTAACCTACCCAAATTTCTTTGGACCGAGGCCTTAAAAACAGCTGTTCATATACTCAATAGGGTTCCATCAAAATCTGTCCCTAAAACTCCTTATGAGGTCTGGACAGGTAGGAAACCGAGTCTAAAATATATGAAAGTATGGGGCTGTCCTGCCGAAGCAAAACTCTATAACCCTAACTTAAAGAAACTGGATTCTAAAACCCTTACATGTTTCTTTATTGGTTATCCCGAGAACTCAAAAGGTTATCGGTTTTACTGTCCTTCTCACTCTACCTGCATCATAGATACGCAAATCATGATTTAGATTTGCAAGAAGTACAAGACGCGGGGGGAAACCACTCGTCGGTTATTATGATTCCTCCGATAACTCCTCTTGTACCCAACGCTGCTCCCGATATACCTGGATCTCCTAATGAACCGGTTGAACCTCCTATGCCTCCTAATCTAAACGCCGAAGAACCCGTAATTCAGCTCAGGAGATCATCAAGGGCTCGCAGAAACACAAATTTTGATGATTTCGAAACTTATCTGGCTGAAGTCGAAAACATTGGGAAACTTACTGATCCAACCTCTTACCGAGAAGCTATTAATAGTGATCAGGCCACTCATTGGATTGAAGCCATGATTGAAGAGCTCAAATCCATGGAGCGTAATGGCGTTTGGGTATTGGTTCCACTTACTAAAGGATCCAAAGTAATTGGATGTAAATGGGTGTTTAAAACCAAATTAGACCCGAATGGAAACGTCAAACGCTATAAGGCCAGACTGGTTGCAAAAGGCTTTACTCAAAAGGAAGGAATTGATTATCAACAGACCTTTTATCCTGTCTCTCGTAAAGATTCCCTAAGGATCGTCATGGCACTCGTAGCTCATTATGATTTAGAGTTACATCAGATGGATGTCAAGACCGCTTTCCTAAATGGTGACTTGCAAGAAGACGTATTCATGCAGCAACCTGAAGGATTTATTCCAGAAGGTAAAGAGCACATGGTCTGCAAGTTAAACAAATCGATATATGGGTTGAAACAAGCATCACGACAATGGTACCTTAAATTTGATGAAGTCGTGAAATCTGATGGCTTCCTAAAGAATCAAGTGGATCAATGCACCTATCTCAAGATCAGTGGGAGTAACTTTATTATCCTTGTTTTGTATGTGGATGATATTCTGCTTGCAAGTAACAACTTGGATCTGCTACATGAGTCGAAGCGAATGCTTTCGCATAATTTCGACATGAAAGATCTCGGTGATGCCTCTTATGTTTTAGGTATCGAAATAAATCGAGACAGACGTAATGGTGTTCTAGGTCTTTCCCAAAGGGCTTATATTGACCGTATTCTAGAACGCTATAACATGAAGCACTGCACACCCACTATGGCTCCGGTAGTTAAAGGGGACGTATTTGGACCTCATCAAACTCCGAGCACTGAAACTGAGAAGGCTGAAATGAGGATGATACCTTACTCATCTGTAGTTGGGAGCATTATGTACGCTCAGGTCTGTACTCGACCAGATATCGCTTACATCGCTGGTATGCTGGGGCGTTACTTATCTAACCCCGGATTAGCACCTTATGCGCATAAATGTGTTGGACATTATTATAACAAAATTTGTCTTAGTTGGTCTATCATTGCTTATTCAGTTTTGAATTTGAGTCATAGTTTGACTAGTGGGGGTCCTGAGTAGATGTTCTTCTCTACGACTGTACTTATTGACTATGATTTCGGTTTGAAACAAAATGAGTATTATCTCGTACGGACTTATCAATACTCATAGATAAATGATCTACTCGGTCAAGTGGGAGAATGTTGGACCCATATTATTTGTGACCCTCATTGATCATTTATCCTTACTGATATGATGACTGACACTAACTGAAATCTGTGTCTAGTAAATATTCGATGGACGTATTTACCTTAACGACACTATAGATTTCCCATTAGGTGATCGGAACTAAGAGAGCTTATGATAAACACTTGTTAAACACCAGGGACTAAATAATAAATACTCCTAACTTGAGTATCTATAAAAGGGACATTATAAACCCTATGGGTTGGTCATTTTTATCATCACCATCTCAATCCCAAAGTGTTTCTCTCTAATCTAATTCTCCATCATAACACGATCATCTCAATTTGGGAATCATCAATGGCAAACCTATTCAATAACATGCCCGGATCATCAGGAGGTATGTCATAAACATGAATCAATCTTATTTTAATCCAACATGGGCTTCACATCATTTCTCAATTCATGTTTGCATTTGAAGAAGTTCGAGATTCAAAACTCTTCTCTTGTGATAGATTTGGCATTCCAAGATGTTAGAAAAGTCCAAACGTCTTTACTAGAGGTAAAGTTGGTGTCATGAAGTTCTATAACAAGTATAACATTGCGTGAACTGGCAACATGTAGCTCGTTGGAAGTTCTTGATTTGTTTGATTCCTGCCTTAGCGACATTTTACGCCTAACTTCGTTAACATCTTTAAACTTAGGTGGGGCAGATGTTACTGATGCTGGTATAGCTGTTTTAGGTAAAGGGAATGCTCCAATTTCAAGCCTATCTTTAAGAGGCTGCAAGAAAATAACCAATGAAGGGATCACCCTTATGTTAAGAAGTGAAGGAATAACTAGCAAAACGTTGTCATCTCTTGATCTCGGAAACATGCCCAGAATTACAGATAATGCCATATCGCTATTGCTGATGCTTGTGTCGGGCTTACAGAACTGTGCCTCAGGAAATGTTTTCATGTTACAGATGCAGCTGTTAAGGCGTTGGCTTTAAAGGGAAGACGTGAAGGTGAAAGTAAGCTTCTACGAAAGCTTGATCTTTATAATTGCAAAGTATTGTCTGCTGAATCTTTTAAATTTCTCAAAAAGCCTTTGTTTCGTGGTTTACAATGGATTGGAATTGGACAGACCCGTTTGTTTTGTGGAGATGTCGAGGTAGCTGAAGTTTACAAGGAAAGACCATGGTTTTTTATTTGTGCAGATGGTTGTGAAGTGGGATGTCACGACGGATGGCAATCTCATAAGATTTGAAGATAAATTTACCGTTTAATTTCTGTTTGTTGGTTTATGGTTTGTTTATTTTCTTTAAACTTTCGGGTGTGAAGAATTATTTATGTTAATCACCGAGGTTTTCCCTTACAGCTAGTTAACAAATAATTATTTGTCATTGAGGTCGTAAAGAATGTATCTAACATAACTCTGAGGCATTTATGTAAGAATCTACAGCTTCCCGAGGAAGAGGGTGATAATGGAAATGGTATAAAAAAAAGGACACGGTGAGCATGTGTAGCGAATACCTTAATGCTGACAATAAGAAAACATCATAAATTTGTTTGTGTTCTCCAAAGCAGTAAGAAATCATCATTAAACCGGGTTATTATCATAATAAAAAATCTTCTATCTTTCAAATATTGAATGACAAAATAGGTCTGAATATAAATGTACGTAGAAGATCACTTACGCAGTAATATAAGCAAAAGGCTGACGTTTGTTGGTGTCAAGTGGAACTTGGAGTTCCCCCAAACACTTCAGTAGGAGATTATAAATAAAACATCATATTCATATCCCAATGAAGTGTTCGGAGGATCTCTGAGGTACACTCAACGTTTCCCCTATTTTGTAAACCTGTATGATCACTTGACGTTTCCCTTATAGTGTATGCCTTTATGATCACTTGATGTGTTTGATGAATAAACAAGCCATATTTGAAACTATATATAGATAAATAGTTGATGAAAGTGTCTAACAAATAATCACGAATACATCAGAAGCTTGAATATCGGTTAGCTTTTGGTCTAAATTAAGAAATCGATGTTTTCATTTTCACATAAAGAAGAATAAAATTTGAAAATGAGGCCATGGTGAGGACCAGGTGAAGTGATATATTCTCATTTCATCATCTATCCTCTATACATGACTAGATTCAATTTCCTTCTTCGCACGTATAACATATTTACATACGATTCCATATGTGAGATCCCGATATGTTACATAAAATCTCTTAAACTCACTCATAGATAATAAGACTTGTATTATTACTTGATAATACGAATTTTACAATAAATCATGACATTATACTAACGATTTCAACAAGAATGCGTGCATTTAACTACTTTAGCTATCAAGGTAAGGTGTTACAGATAACGCCTTTACTACCATTGCTGATACTTGTGCCGGACTTGCACATTTTTGCATCAAGAACTGTTTTCATGTTACAGATGTATCAGTGAAGGCTTTGGCTTTAAGGTGGAAACTTCACGTTGAAAGTAAACTGCTACGGAAGCTTGAGATTTGTTACCTGCCCTGCTTTATCAGTTGAATGTTTTGAATTTTGAAATAGCCTTTGTTTCTTGGTTTTCAATCGACAAGAATTGGATATACAACTTTACCAGTTTCTCTAGATTTTACTTGGCTCATGGATGATTAACTTTAACAGTTGTTTGTCTTTCGATCAGCAAAGTATTTAGCTTTGTGATCATGCTCGACGTGTTTGTCTCAAGAATCGATTATCATTACTCAACGTAACACTACAACTTTCATAGTAGCCAAAGCTTAACAATTTTGAATGTTTATATTTGCAAGAACGCAAAGATTCAATGTTATTAGATGTAACTATAAATTGATCGCCAACGGTTTGAATAGATAATAAAAATTATATCAATAATTATTTAACTACACCAATTGATACATATTGTTCCTTAAATTACATAAAGTTGTATTATTACTATTTCGTTGTGTTATTACTTTTCACTTTAACTACCAATATGTATCTAGTAGAATACTTTTGAAACAAATTGAAACTGGTATTCTACAGCTAAAGATCGGTGCATTCAACATTACAAACTAATCTATCTTGCTACACAAATAAAGGCCAGTATGAAGCGTCGGATCAAAAAACACAAGTGAACACACATGACATATCACACACCCACACGCACAAACACAGCAGCCATGATCAATAGGATCATTAAGTCCGGTCTCAACTAAACACGTCCTCGAATGGACTCGGTATAATACCATGATTCTTGTTTGTCCATAATCAGAGAATCTAAAATCTGAACAAAGAAAGGCGGAAAATAGTATAGATCCATTAGTTACGTATAGTATATTAGTGATCCTAACAAAGCACGTAAAAGAATAAGAACATATAAAATTATATCTTATTGTGATCAGTTTACAGAGGTAAGCAAAGTAACCTCTATTTTTCTTCCAACCGACGGAGCACTGACTCGGCAAAACTTTGCTGCCTGGGCAATAAAGCAAACACGAATTAGTGAATAGAGCTGAATAGTAGTTAACTGGTAAATATGTACGCGTGTTGAGACAAAAACGGGTCAAACAGTTACTTTTTTTGTATGGGTCGACCTCATTGCAGTTCTTCTATGAATAAATAGGGTGTCAAATATGATTACAGAAAGTATAATACTTCAATAATAATCTAATTTTCTAAATAAAATGTTCTCGGAGATTTTATGTATCAAAAATACAAATCTGGGTACCTTTCAACCAGTTCTTTTTGAAGCCAATTTTTTAGTTTGACCCGATAGAGATAAAACATAACCGTATGGACTGACATCGGATCTTATTTCAATAATCACGATAAAGAACATAATAGAAACGTAGAAGTTAAACTTACTTGCGTTCCCTATGTTTTGGGCTAGGGCGGGAGTATTTCAAATATCCATCCCAAGGAACCATCTTAAGACCTGCACGAACAGAGATGATCTGCCTAACCCTGCAAACGAGTAATACAAAATAGGTGAATATTTAAATAAATTTTCGATACCAGAGGCCTTTATGGTAATCTGCATACATTTCGAGTTAAGAGTAAACTTTCAAACCTCTCTGCAAAGTCAATTGCTGTTTCTCCAGGCTTCATATTTTGCGGCTCAAGGTACCAAACATCGCACACCACAGCCCATGATGTCATCAACTGCAATAGGTGGGTGGTGAACGACTGTCTGCAGAATGAAAATACTCATTTTAACACAATTCAATCCAAAAGAAACGAAATTAAAAATTTTGTAAGAAAAAATTCGCACTTTTTGCTATTCCAAAAAGCATCAACAAAGATTTTGTTGTACTTGATTGCAATTGGGCAAACAGTGGCTCCGAGCTCAAAAGCACCCTGAAAGACAGATTATCAAGAAAATCAATATAATTATTCAGTAAAACGTAAGAACATTTTTTTAACATGGATTTAAAAATGCACCTTTTTGAACATAACGGTGTAATTATTATTTACACAAGTTCCTTCCGGAAATATAAGAAGAGGATTGTTGTCAGCTCCTTCAACATGTTCCCTTAGCCTGAATTGCCACTCATATTATGTACAGGGTTTATAAATGTAATGAATAAAATAAAAGGGATAAAGCTTGAACTGAACATACTTTCTTGCTACAATTTCACGATCCTTTGCTTCTGAACGATTAAACCATATACACCCCACACTTTCCAAAATGGTGCTTTGCAGAAGTCCTAAGTGAAAACCAGCATTGAGATTGTCATTTTTTATGTTTTCGTTTAGTTTTTTAATTATAAGTTCAAAAAACAAATGTGCACTTACCAACCCATCCAGGGTGTTTCTGCATAATAACTGCAAATGCAGTCATTTGTTCTAAAACGATAAAATCAATCATTGACGTATGATTAGCCACAAACACCTGTTAATCCAACAATCACATAAAAAGGTGAGAACTGAAATAAAATTATTTATTAGATAGAAAAAACGATGGATTAAGAATAAATTCAAAAAAATACCTTTAAACTTTTACCTGTTTAGGCCTTGCACATGGCCGAGGGCCATGATACTTGACTACCCCTGTCCATGATGCAACAAAGAAGCTGCAAATTAACTCCACCAGGCCTCTCTGTAACACATATAAGAAGGGAAACGATATTAACCATAGTTAAACAAACCCTCCATCCGAACACCCCCATTAAGAATATATGTTTTTTGTAACAGTAAGTTAGCAAAGATGTTAAAGGATGCAAGATTTTTATTCATACCTCTAACCGTTTCCTCAATTTATCATGCCCTTTTAATAACAAATGCACGGGAATGTAACATGACAGGAATATTATCCATCCTATTGTCAGAATAAGAACCCTGCAGTATGAATAGGATAAAATAGACATGCTTAATAGATAAGTTAGGTTATTCTACCATCAAAGTTAGGTTATTCTTTTTCACATATTCATTGGGCATGAGGTTACATAAATAAAAGTCTAGCAGAAACGCTTACCTCCCTGGGAAAAGAATCCCATATCTAACCACAACTCCCAAACACCACAATGGGAATAAATAAATGTTCCAGTTCCAAGGCTCTGGAGGATTTGACTTGAAACATCGTGTAAACGAGTCCTGCTCATTCACAAAGGAATTAGGGTCACATTATAATACTTTACAACATATTAAAATAAATCGGCATGAAGAAAAATTTCATCCTTATAACATCTAAATCTGGCAAAGTCGACCCGTTCAACAAAAATTGGGTCAGTTTGGGTCAGAATTTAGAGTCTTTGGGTTGGTATGGGTCAACACCAAATCAGAGAACGGGTCCAACTGGTCATAATTCACATGGATAAAATAACAACTGGATCACAATTACATATACATGTGTTGTTTCGAATTTCCAGTTCCTTTTGGTGATAACATGAGTAACATTGTGGCAGATTTCGCTGACAAATATTCATTTTGACTTTTTGAATTTTAACTCTCCTAGATGTTCAGTTGTTTGAAATATACGAACTAAAGAAGGCATGATGAATTAATGATATTGGCAACCTACACCAAAATATATTCACCTATACCCAAATTACTTTTGAAGATATCGTACTTCAAAAGTTTCTACTACATAATGTATCAGACTTCCTATAATCCGAAAACTGATGACATGGCAACGGTTTCGTGTAAGCAAAAAACCTTATTTATTTGATGAAGAGATTACCCGATACATTCTATAGGATTAAAAATAAGATACATACAATAGTAAGGTATAGTTGAGTACATTTAGGTGTGTAGTGCATCCTAATATAGATTCAACGCTTACTACTTCTTCATAACTAGAATCCAAATTAAATAAAAAAAACTAATAACTTACAAAACAATATTCTATTATCACGAAAATGCCTAACACACTCGGAAATAGTCTTCCTTTTTCGTTCCTAGTCGTGTTGTAACATTATGCCTTTAATACCATAAGAAAATGACTACTTGTTAGGTTAAATTCCAATAGATAGAATTAAAATCCAAACTCTTTCACAATGCAGAAATATACTATAAGTTTGGATTCGAAAAGAAGAGTTACATCAACAATGGCGCCAGCTGCTTCAGTTAATGTCGGAGATATGTCGAGCAAATCGCGCCTACACAAAAACATTCAATCAATCAATCAATCAGTAACTCCAAACAACAAAGCTAACATTATATAGATAAGTAGTAAATCAAAACAAGTAAAATTACAAACGAAGTTTAGCATGAGGTTCTTGAATTGAATCACAAGGCAAATAATCTTCGATATTTGGGCGATCTAGGTCCAACTCCGAGCTTGATGACGTCAGCTTACTCATAGTTAATGGTGATGAAGCAAAGCAAAGCAAAGGGGGATTTTTGATCACTATACGATTCAAACCGGATTTGGGTTATGGGTTTTGGGCTTTACTAGATAAATGTATCGCCCCATTATGCTTACCCAACTTATTCACTCATCAAATCATAAATATTATAACGTTTATATTGATAAGCCAACTCATCTTTAATCTTTAATATATAATAAAATATGGGATTAAATGTCATATGACGAAGTAAGTTCCATTAAATAAGTTATCTTCTTTGATTTCAGCCGTTAGATCAGATTGATGATGTCATCAAATACTATTTATATTTTACACCCTCTTACAATACATAATTACATTTTTCTTTTTCAATTACATCTCCACTGAAATTAAAAAAAATATAAGTTTATTTTACCTATAAATCGCTCAGTTTAGACTAAGATTTACCATATTGTTATTCTAAAATCTCCTCATAAAAATATCAAAACACGTATATAACGTAAAAGTATATATATTATCTTAACTATAAGCAAACTTAATATCTATATAAACAAAAACTTACAAGTCAAATTTTATATTTGTTCGCGCTATCGCGGGACAATAATCTAGTATAACATTATATTACAAGCTCTTCCGTATGTTAATTTGATTTGGTGAGTAATATTTAAAATAAAATTAAAAAGGATAGACTTTAATGTGTTGTTAACTAAACTAATCATGGAGAGAAGGCTTTAGAATTCTACCAATGTCCTTGAAGATATCTATCAAATACGGCACGACGTAATATATTAATGGGGTGTTTGTTTAAGCTATATTTCAAATGTAGCTTATGACTTATAATTCATAATCTTAAGTTTTTATTGGTGTTTGTTTTTGCTTATTAGCTTATTACTAAAAACAATGAAGAAACTCTTATATAATTTTATATGTTTAAGCTAATAAGATCAAACAAACACTTAAAAGAAAACTTATTTGAATTAAGCTAATAAATTAATAAGCTCATTACATAAGCTAAAATAAACACCCACTAAGTACGATAGTTACAAGTTGAATGAGTCCAATTCTAAAGGATCAAACCTATGGGACTTATGGAATAATATAAAAAAGAGTTAATTACATAATTAGTCCTTGAGCTTGTTCCAATTTAACGAGTTCAGTCCCTGGGTCAAAAATCATTCGGGTTCAGTCCATGGGTCATCAATTTGGCTACAAGAATAGTCCATTTGTCACTTAAAATGACTAAAATACGCTTAATAAATAAATATTGAATAAAAAACTAATTAACACAATCCCAAATCACAACAACAAAAATAAACCTGCAAATCAATCCCCAATTTCATCAAACCAAAACCAAAAAATTAATCCCCAAACATCAGTTACAAACCCTATTTTGAGTTGATTGACTTTAATTTTGATAAGGTCATTTATTTTTTACTGCCAATTCCTTCCCAAAAATCCCCCAATTTCTTCAAAACCCTAATTTATTCCCACTTCTCCAAATCAGTCCTTAAATTTGTCAAATCAATTCTTCAATTCGTCAAAACCCTAACCTAGATTCCCTTTCAAACCCTTTAATATGATCGTATATGACTTGTATAACAACGCTTCCTTTGAGCACACATTTAGCAAGATAGTGAGGGTGAGATGACGGTGATTGCGAGTTGTTTCCACTCGCCGACTACGATTCCTCCTCGAAGACTGCCATAATCCCCGATAGAGAGGTTAATTTATTTAATTAGGGTTGGTTATTGAAATTGAATTGAAAGTATGTGTATGGTTTATTAAGTTAGGAGTAAACAGTGTCATGGTGCTGGAAATTTGCTTTAGTTTGGAGGGATCCGGTTAGAGGATTTGAAACTGATTTCGTCAAGGCATCCGTGTAATTTCTCCAGGGTATATCATATTGGTTTCACGATTCCTGGGGATTGATTTTTGGTTTTGGTTTGATGAAATTGGGGATTGATTTGCATGTTTTTTTTGTGATTTGAGATTGGGATAATTAGTTTTTTATTCAATATTTATTTATTAAGGGTATTTTAGTCATTTTAAGTGACAGGGGGACTATTCTTGTAGCCAAATTGATGACCCAGGGACTGAAGCCGAATGATTTTTGACCCACGGACTGAACCTGTTAAATTATAACAAGCTCAGGGACCAATTATGTAATTAACTCTATAAAAAAGGGGGGGATATTCATATTAAATAAAAATCAATATAATAAGTAAATAAAAATGAAGTAGAACAATTCTAGATGAACAAATTCAAACTTGAAAAGAATCTTTCTGATTCTCGAAGAATGAGGGGCAAGGGAATTGATCGAGAAAGATCTCTTGTTCTTATTTCGTGATTGGATCCACATATGTTTGGTAAAGAGAATAATCTTCTCCTTTGATAATAATCAAAAACGGAAAGCGTTCAATTAGAACATGAAAACATGACTAAATTGATCCTAGTTACTCTTCGATGAAGACTTTAGTTTTGTTAATGGGCGAAAGTGTTTTAGTAAACACGTGCATTTGTAATTATTTGTTTAGTTTTGCTTATAAATACGTGGTAGGGATTCTGTTAAGTGTCTTAAAATATTTTTTGTATTGTAACGGCATACAATGAGAACATTATTTGGTTAATCTTAAGTGTTAATCAATTCTAAACTTAATATTCAATCAATGTTTAAAGACTTTAGTTTTGTTAAAAGCCGAAAGTGTTTTAGTAAACACGTGCATTTGTAATTATTTGTTTAGTTTTGCTTATAAATACGTGGTAGGGATTTTGTTAAGTGTTAAGTGTTAATCAATTCTAAATACATTATTTGGTTTATCTTAAGTGTTAATCAATTCTAAACTTAATATTCAATCAATCATGAGATTGGACATCATGATTGCTAAAACAATTCATTGGTCATAGGTTAAATCTTGATAATTGGTGTCAGAGCAGATTTTATCGAGTAACTCAAAATTATCGATACTTGTTCATCAATTTGGCTTGAATTGAGTGAAATTGAACTGAATTAAGAGTAAAAAAATCACTAATAAAAACATAATATATAAGATTATGTCATTTATAACTAAATATGGATGTTATAATGAAGACTTGTCATAAATGATTAGTAATTATTCATCACGTACATGAATCATATTTTGTGTGTTTTGAGTACCCCATTGTGTTCCATCTAGTTTCTTCCTGGCCGCTTACAAGTTCCTCGTCATTGTTAAATATAGTGTCTTCATCGCACTCAAGAAACAACTTATCACTAATGTTACATTTTCTAATAAAATTATGAACTCCAAAACATGTAATCACGACGTGTCTTTGTACTTCAAATTTATAACCAGTCATTTCACTACGCCAAAATTAACCTTTCGGGACAAACACTTTTTCGGGACTACGAAAATCCGTCCCGAAAAGTCCACTACACGACAAAAAATGGGTTTTTTTGCCCAAAACTTTGACCAAAATCTATAGGGACAACGCCATCGTTTATCGGGACAACATGTAGTCCCGAAAACTTCACTACGTGAAAAAAAAAGGAGTCTTATATTTTCTTTAATTTTGACTACTATTTATAGGGACTACATGTAGTCCCTAAAAAACCATAACGAAAAAAAGTTGGAGGGAAAATTTGGCGCTCAAACTTTAAAGGACTACAAGTTGTCCCGATAAATGTTTTGGAGTACAAAACTTCAGGGGACTACCTATCTGTCCCGATAAACTACTATTAGGGACTACACTCGTTGTCCCTAAAACTTCACTAGATGACAAAACATTAGGCTACTTATTTATCGGGACTACACGTAGTCTCTAAAAAAAACATGACGAAAATAAGTTGGAGGGAAAAATTGGCGCTCAAACTTAACGGGACGACAACGTTGTCCCGATAAATGTGTTCGGTTTATAATTTTGGCGGGACTAAGTGTTTGTCCCGATAAACAAATCTTACGGGACGACCATTAAACAATTGTAATTCGACAAAGCTTTAGGGACTACAGGTTTTGTCCCAAAAAATGTCACCAAAGTGAAAAAATGGAGGGAAAAGTTGCCGCCTAAACTGAATTTTTAGGAGACTACAGATGTCGTCCCGAAAAGTCTTATGACAAAAAAATGACTTGTCTAAATACTTTATGGGACAACATGTAGTCCCTAAAAACCCTAAAATGTAGTCCCGAAATTATTAAAATGTTATTTAAAATATATTTAAATTAAAAATATATAATATATAAATATCAATTAATTGATTTTATTTAAAATATTATTACTTGATATCAGAAAAATTTATATATATTATATTATTAAAAGTAATTATTAAAATGTTAATATATTTAAATTAAAAATATATAATATATAAAAGTAATTATTAAAATGTTATTTAAAATATATTTAAATTAAAAATATATAATATATAAATATCAATTAATTGATTTTATTTAAAATTTTATTACTTGATATCAAAAAATTTATATATAATAGTATTCAACATATAATAATTGTAAATTAATTTTATAGTTAGTTGTAGGAACCTAACTAAACCCTTAACTCGTAACTACTTACGATAAACGTGAAAAATACTTAAAACAAACATATATCTGAAAGGTATCGAAAATGTTTATGTGTCGTATTTCAATTAACAAATACCTTAAACCCTAAACCCCTAAAGTTAGACCTTAAACAACGATAAACCATAAACCCTAAACATGAAATCTGAAGCTTTTAACAACGATAACCCTCATAAACCCTTAAACCCTAAACTATAATCCTAAACCCTAACCCCAAAGACAAACAAGACATCTGAAGTTATTCATCTATGTGCGTTTTATTGATCAATTAACTATGAATTGATTGGTCACCATTAATCATTGACTATACGAGCTAGTACGTGTCACGTGTGTAGCTAGCTATCGACCCTTTTCATACATATTGATCGACTCGTTTATAGATGTGCATTAAATAATTGATTAAATAAAAGTTATAAGTTTTTTTAAATGTAAATAATCATTAATTTGTAATTGATTCAAATGTAAATAAGCATTAACCGTATTACTTATTGAACGTTTATTATGAAGTTTATTATGGAGTGTAGTTCACCGTCTCTTTCTGTTAACTCTTGCAAATACTCAATTGACTTATCCTTATTGATAACCCAACCAAGCACTCACATTGCTAATCATACGTGCAAGTCCGAGTTCAACATCCTTTGCCCTGAAGAAATACAAACTCAGAATATCAGGCCAATTATGAGATTGGGCCGAATCTCTTAACTCAACAATCCTTCTCAAGGAAAATTTGATGGAGTAATCGTGCATTTTAGTAGTCTAGGGTGGAAATACTAGTTTTAGACAATTTTTTAGGTTATTGTAATTTTCTTTTGTATTATCTATCATCAATTAAAAAAAAACACTTCATATGCTTTATATATATAGTATATATAGATATAAATATAGATAATAATTTGTTCCATCATTTGTTAAATGTATAAAATGTTTGAATATTAACTTCAAGCAACATAATTAATGTTATTATATACATACAACTTTTTTATATCATTAGTTTTGTATATTTTTTCGTGTTATCACGGGCAATTAATTAAAAATTACTATTATTAATTATGGATTATCTCTAGATAATTAATTAAAAATTATTATTATTAATAATATTTAGACACTTTGATTAAGATATTTAATTTTGATTAAGATAATCTCAAATTTTTATTTAAATCATTGTATTATTGTAAAATTTTTTTGTGTTATCTAGCAATCCATTACTTCCCCTTACAAATGATATCAACCATTGATTAAAACTTGATCTAAAGGTCTAAAACATTCCATTCTCCCCTTCTAAACATTCACCATCTCTAATACTTAGATTTCATTTCTCCATTTCTTCACAAATCACAAATCACAAATCATTATCTCCATTTCTTCTCAATCAAAACCATCACCACCACCACATCTCTTTAGCTACCACCACCAAGTAATGCCGCCTGCTGCCGCCGCCCGCTGCCGCCGCCCAAGCCACCACCACCGCCTGCTGCCCCCGCCAATGCCCCCTCAAGCAACCACCACCTGTTGCCACCACACGCCACCACCACCTGCTGCCTCCACACCCGCTGCCCCCTCCAGCCACCACCTGCTGCCACCGTGACCCACCCGCTGCCTTGCCACCCACCACCGCCACTTGCTGCTGCCACCAATATTAAAACTTCTTGGAACAATATTGTTTAATTTAATTTAGTTTTGATTTAGAAATTTGTAATATATGATAAGTTGTTATTTGTAGTAGGTTTTATTGATGATTGAAGATTTATGGTTTGTATTAAATTTTGATTGATGATTGAAGATTTATAGTTATTTATATTAAGTTTTATATATTTTGATTGATTTTTATATTTGTATTTATATAATTATAATTATGTATTGGTATATTGAAATCAAAAATAAATGTTTTTAATTATATAGATAATTAAATATATTAATTAAAATAAAATTATATTTATTAAATATATTTTATAATGATTTATCAAATATATTATTTAAATAAAATAATTAATAATTAAATAAATAAAATATAGTAACATAATTCTTTAAATAAATAATAAATAAATAATTAAATAAATGTGGTTGAAAAAGTCAAAACTTTTTGGGATTACATGTAGTCCCGAAAACCCTGTCCTTATAAGTTTCGAAAAAATCTTTTGGGACAGATTGTAGTCCCGAAAGATATTTCAATCGACTTTTTGAACAATTTTAAGGGACATAGAGTAGTCCCGAAAGGTTTTGTCCCACATTAAAAAACGTCGACGTGGCCGGTCAACGCTTCGTCCCTAAAATCAAAAATGTCGTCCCTAAAAACCTATAGAGACGGAGCAGACGGGACTACGCTTGTAGGGACTACATGTCGTCCCGATAGGTTTTTCGGGACTACAAACGGGGTTTTTCGGGACGACTTTCGTAGTACCTAAAGGTGAATTTTGGCGTAGTGTTTGTTTCAGAATTGGAAATCTTCCTTACAAGACACCATATGCATTTTTAGAAACATTTCTAAGTTGAGCATGTGCATGATTAGACTTTTCTTCTCTAATTAAAGCACGTTGACGTTTAAAATCCGTTAGCCAATACCTTGTGTTACAATATGGAGCCAATAAAACTACGAGTATTAGCATATGCAACATCACAAAGATAATATTTGCCTAATGAACCCAATTATTATTTTATAATTATATATAAAAAAGGTATAAAATAGTAATAGAAGATTAATCATACATGATGGAGGAATCACAAAACTGGAAGTTAGGTTATGTACAACTAATGTTAGTACTCTTGAATTATGTGATATTCTTTCCCATCTGGGTCAAACAAAAGTGAAAATCATATTGAAATCGCAAATTCCTAAAACATTTTGGTAACACCGACCCTCCTCTTCCTCTATAAACAGTTTGCTCGTTAACGGGTACAACTGCATGCACAAGTGTCCCATCTAGTGCAACTATTTCTCCCTTTAGGTTACGAAACAAAAATTTAAATCACTTAAGAAAACAAGCGATGGTCAAATGTTGCAAACTATATAAGTAACATACCGCTCAAGTTTCCCTCAAAGCTCTATATATGTCTACTTGACATATTACTTTCATCAATGAATGTCTCGGGTACAACAACTTTTGCAAAATCCATCATTCATTCAGGAAAGTACATAAGTATAGTTCTTAATAAGTGTTGAAATCTCACTTTGAATACCCTCATTGTATCTAATAGGTGTTAGAAAACGTTTCATTTTTTCCTGAATTCTTATATGCATACTATCATGTAACCGAGGCTTTATTTTGTAATGGTTGCATAATAATACATATGCGTCACATGAAAGGCTCATTAATTCTAAATATTGTGCATTGCTTCCATTCAATAGCTCTTGTGTGTATGTCGAAATGTTATTTCTTATTCTTTCTATCATTGTAACATTTCTTCTTCGTCTCACATATAGAAAATTCCTTCTTCTTTTAACTTTATTCATGGACAAAACCAACACACATCTTTTTTACACAAACTCTATTTTGCAAATATTTCAAATATGTACATATTTTGTTGTGGCAAAAATATGTTATTTCCCTATAAAATTCTAAGAATAAAGATAAGTTTTCTTTCTCCAAAATTTTAATTTCATATGTTAAAAATAACTACTTGAGAAATTACACCCTAACCCTAGAAAAGGATAAATACTTGAGAAATGTAGGTTAGCACTTACCAAATTCAACAATATTACACCAAAAATGAGAACAAAAAAAGAATAAATATATGAGAAAGTGGATCCGATAGTCGAAAGAAGAAAAAATGGGCATCGAGGAACGAGAGGAGAATTCGATGAATTTTTGTGTCAGTAATTTCTATTAAACCCGATTAGAAAAAATGCTCAATAATCCGTAAAACATATGTAATAAACTAATCATGCAAACACCTATCAATGGTGATTGACGGTGTAGAGGTGCCGATAATATTTCTCAAACTAATTATAACCTGAAAATAAGAAAAAACACATTTGGTTGAACGAAGTTCAAATTGACCCAACAGACAGCCATCGGTGTGAGAATCAGCGACAGTGATCGGTAAAATATATGTATTTGTAAAAGTGGAGTAGAGAACAACATCATACCTAAAACCTTATGTCATTTAATTACATGTAACTTCCAAAAGGCTCATTCGACAGTTTTGGAGGCCATGGTTATGACGTGGTTTGAATGAGCCCACGTTCTCCTAGGATGCCAAAGCTTAGGTCTCGACATGTATTGTCGGAGGTCAGGTTCCGAAGTATATTGTTTGAGGTTAGACGTTGATGTGTATTTCCCGAGGTTAGGCTTTAATATATATTATCGGATGCCTATCTAGGCTTCATCATGTATTTACAGAGGTTAGGCTCCATGATAGTTTGAAACTTAGTCGGCGGATTCTCTTGTGATAGTTAGAGCATTGCCAAAGGCTTGAATTTACGTCACCATGACATTTCAAAATGTAATGAATCGTGTGTGACGAGCGTTGAAGTTTCTCCATAAGTATTATGAATGTGTGAGGGGCGCTGAGGCTTCACCATAACTATTAAAGATGCGTAAGCCCGAAAATGTAAGGTACATCATCACGAATGATTTTTTTTCATGTTCGTTAGAAAATAAGTTTGTTCTTCGTTTATGTTCACTCCTTTAGATGTTAAACGAGCATAGTTGAACACAAATGAGCAATGATCGAACATACATTAATAAACGTAAACAAATATGAAAATATTTATGAAAAAAATTAAATATGTATATTTTACCTTTAGATTTATATAATTATCAATATTTAACATAAACAAATATGAAAATAAATATGAAAAAATTAAATATGTATATTTTACCTTTACATTTATATAATTATCAATATTTAGTAAGTAAATGAATTTTATTTAAGAAAAAAAAAAACAATTGTATTACTCTATAAATATTATCTACATAACTTTTTTTTTTGGAACCGGCTAATAAGATTAAATAAAAACCACAGCTAGCAAGAGACTATAACTAAACATGATAAACATACATAAATAAACGAACACAATGATTGCGGAATAAAAGAACGTAGATAAATAAATATAAACAAACATTCATAGATATAAATAAATGAACGAAGTCTTTGTTTATGTTCGTTCATTTGGTTAAACGAACAAAATATTATTTTTGTGTTCCTTCACTTAATAAATAAATGAATATAAACCAATTTCTTATTGAATGATTCACAATCTTTTTTTGTTGATTTATGATCCTAGTTAGCACAACAACATTTGTCAACAATATATTGCATCCGGTCGGTAGGATGCTAGTTTCTTAATTATTTTAGACAGTTACAGATCTTAAAGGTCAGTATTAGACGAAAAATATTTATTTTATCGAATTAGTGGGATGAACCTATAAAATTTAATATACCTTAAGTTACTAGCAAGTAACCGGATTTTCGAAGAGGGGGATTACAGATCCGTCCCTGATTTTACAGAAGATTAATTATATTTTTAATTTTATTACAAAATTAAAAACAATTTCACATGTAAATAACATGAATAATGTACAACCTAATACAAGATTAACTGACTGAGCTCTTAACTAGGTAATGGTGCAACTAGAACCAGCTTATTTAATTAGCATTTTTAGAAAAGTGGTTTAGTGGTTATGTTATGTCCACATCTGATTGTTCTTTTCTTGTGGGATTCACAACAGGAATCTTTTAGATTTACATTGATGTTTGTACACCCTTTTATATGATTTAATCTAAGAATCTAGTAATGATGTTGTCCAATAGGTGTGCATGCAAAGTACGTAATGTTTTTATAAACCCCTAGTTCACAGATAGACCTCATAAAAAAACAAGAATGTAGTTTAAGTTTGCATGCAAGACCAAAGAATACTAGCATGTTTTTACCCATTAGGAATGAACTAGCCTTAGCTAAACTAACCCTAGTGGGTTTTTGTGATTCAACCATTGCCAGTGAACTAATGGTTTAACCTGACCCTGAAAAAGTCTTCTTTCAAATGGTATCTTGCTACATGTACTATTTATTACTAGCGTTCAAGTTCAATACGGGCGGTCTCTAAGTTTTCGGAAGCCCCGAATAAAACATGTCAAAATAAAAAAAAAATAACACATTAAGTACGAAAGTCTTTATAGGGAATATAAAAGACTAACTTTAAAGTATTTCTCGGTACAAACTTCTCACTAAAGTATGTGCATACAAACTTTCTATAAATGTTATTTTCGGTTGATATCATTGTTAATCAATTGTAAAAATTTAAGGCTTCTAAATATTAAAAGTCCTAGTCCACCTTTATAAATGGTCCTTAAGTCAACTCGTGGACGAATGTACATGTAAAAAATAGAAACAAATTACAAAAATATGTTTATAAATATATAAATTAAAGGTCCACTAATCTTATTTTCCTTTTTCATTGATAAATGTGTCAAGTCACTATAAGAAAAGAAAAGAAAAATTTAATGACGAAACTTTTAAGAGATGAATTTTTCTAATTAGTTACTATTAAAAAAAATTGGTCACTAAACAAAATTAGTGATTAAAACTAATTTTATTTGGTCTCTTATACAATAATGACGGACCTATATTGACGATTTAATTTTCGTCACTACATCAATAGTGACGAAATATTTCGTGATTAATGTTGTAGTGGTCAAATATTCAGTCACTAGTGATGTTAGTGACAAAATTTACTAAAGACTACTTTTTTGGTAGTGAGTTTGTAAACATAATTGTTTTTTTTTTTTTTTAAATCTAACATTTATGTTAATATTAACCCACTGATTTAAAGATAACGAACTGCGTATCAACAGATATTGGCGATATTGGTAATAAAGTTTTGTATAGTGTTCCTAGTAAGTAATGAAAATTTACTTGTGACCAATGTAATCAGCCATGGGTAAACACCATGCTAGTATTTTCTTGATCTGGAATGTTTTTATTATATATCTTTTGCGTAGGGCTAGAAAGTAATTTAGGGGTTTTAGCATATATGAGCTCTATTTTTTTCATGATTACAATGGTACTTATACGTCCATGGCTGATTACAATGGTACTTCAATAGATTGTATATATGAAGTGGCAGAGTCTATTGACATGCAATCTGAAAGACACTTTGAGTTGTCATTTTGTCTTGGTTAATTGCTCTCTGAAACCAAACAAACTCAGCAATAATTGCACTCGTGAACATCGGTTTGCACATTTATTTAATAATAAGTTATAAGTGTTGGTATTTGAATAGTTTTAACAAATGTGTGTCCGTAAATGTGTGAGACTACGGGAGCGCACACATCGACATTTAGACACGACTACAAGTTTAATTTATTTATTAAATATTACTTAATGGTTAAGTGTAAATATTTATTAAATAGATGGTTTATTATGTAAATAAGGAGGTTTCCTTATTGTAATATAACTCAAACTCTTAGATTTGAAAACCTATAAATAGAAGATAAACCCTAAACCCTAATTGATTACAAAACCACAAAGGTCGATGGTTTGAGCCGATCGGATTTTTGAAATAAAAAAGGGTTTTTGTTTTTATTTTAGTTTTTGTAATAAAGAGTTGCTGCTAAGACAATTGTTGTATAAAGCAATTAAACGTGTACTAGCATACTAGTCTGTTGCTAAAAGAAGGTGTCGCGTACGTAACCGTAGATCAGATCTTACACTTAGATCTACGATTTTCGCTTGCTTCTAATTCAAGGTAATTCTTTATCCGATTTATTATTTACTATGTGATCCTATTTCCGCTGCCATGTATTGTTTGACAATATGACTCTAGTTGTATACCTATAGTGGTATCAGCCAAAACATAGGTAAATATTATTTTGGATCTAAAACATCAAAATTGAGGGGGGATTAGGGTTGGTTTATTGTATGATTTTACAAAATTAAAAGTTAATTTGAAATCAATCTACCTTGCAATTTGATGTTTAATTACCTTATTTACTTTTATGCAAAATTATGTTTATAAAGTTACATGCATAACTTTGTAAGCATAATTATATATATTGATATTGTTAAAAAGTAAATTGAATTAGTGACATATTATTAATTGTTAATTGAATATGTGCGACACAAAAGGATTTGTATGATAAAAAGTTATGTGTGGTTTATTTGATATACGAATTGTTTATATATTGATAGCTTACGCAATCCAAACTTGTTTATTTGGACGGATGTATGTGGTCCGTTTCCTTTGAAACGGGAGTGATTCAATATGTATTCAATGACCATAGAGACTTTTTAGGCATTACCCAATTAGTTGCGTAGAATAATTCTAAATTTTTTATTATAAATATTGTTTGTCAAATGTCTTTTGAAAGAAACAAAATTTAATAATAAGACTAAAGAATTATTATGACGAGTTATTAATTTATTTTGGCACTTTTATACGTTCTATAACGCATTTGGTTGGGTTTATATACCGTAATTTGGTCCAGCGACGGAACGTATAAATTTACAAAATATCTTAAAAACCATCGATTTAATAAGCGTGTGATTGGTAATTTATAACTAGATTGTACATGCTCAGTGTATTATTACCCAACTAAGCTCACCTACAATAGGGGACGATGTCTAGAAAAGTTATGCGGAGTGGGGTACACTCCTAATGAGGCAATGCTATTAAGAAATGTTGAACCATTCGCTACACCTCACATGCTTTCCTGGTCGTACTCTCGTAGAGCTACCGAAAGGGTTTTAATGATGACCATGTTACGATTAGTTGTATAAATTAGGTAATCATAGAAACACGTTTAATAACCAGTAAAATAAAAACATTTTGTTTTTAATTAAATTACGTTACGAAATTGTTGCATGGCAATTGCGTACGTAGATTTTTAACACCCATGGAATTTAAGTCAATTGCTATCCGTATTGCCTAGACAACTTGTACTTGCTCGTCACTCTACGTGAGACGTAGGTGAAGTGTATCTAAGGCGGATTACCACTCATAGTGAGACTGTGGTGGACTATCTGCAGTCTTCAGTCGGATGACTTAAATCGGGTTATGCAGTGAGACTGTAAACGCCGATAGCGATAAGATGCGACGAAACATGATTAATGTCACGATCACCATTTTGATGCTCTGATCGAATTATGACATTAAGTCCCATTTTCTAGGAGTTGCACCGGTAAATGCAATTACGGATCGTCACTTACCTTTTGAGTATTATTTAGTTCCTAGCAGATCAACTGATGGAACGGTAATATGTCAATTGGGTCCTAGTCTTAACGAAAGTAAACCATGGGTTTTACGTTTTTGTTAAGAAATCTTATGTCGAAAGTACTAATGAGAACTTTCTTCTGTTTTGTAGAAATGGCACAAAATCCCGATTTAAGCGGGATTATGTCAGAAATCAAAACAATGTTCAAAAGTGAAATACTTACTGAACCAAGTTTTAATGATTGGTTTCATCAGCTGAGAATCGTTCTATAAGCGATGAAGTAATTACCAGTCATTAATAAACAGATATCTCTTGAGCCGAAGAATGCTTATGATGAGATAACTCGGGCAACTTATCAAGCAGCGATAAGTAGCCGGATATAATGATTGTTAAGCTTCACATTACGTATGAGAAACAAGTCGGTCTTGAATTGAACGACTTGATTCAAGAATTACATTAGTGAAAACATGTTGTTGGAACGTCAGTATGGACTCACGTTGTCAACATAACAAGCTAAGTTAATCATTTAATAAGGATGAATTACCCTATCATCAAACTATTGTTGTTCTAAATTGCCTTTCACAAGGTATTGATGAATTTACACCTAACAACAATATGCATGGTATGGCTAAAAATTCTCAAGAACTTCATATGATGCTCGTAGAGTTTGAGAAATTTCTTCCTAATCGGTTACCGACCAGATCCTAGCGGTCAGTGGTGGTATGGTTCAGATAAGAAAAGACAACCGCAAGCTAAGGGCAAAGCTAAACAAGATGGAACGAATAAACAAGCAATTGTTTATATTCACAAGCCTAAGCTAACCCCTCTAGCGAAAAGAGAACATCCTACTAAGGATGATGGTTGAAATCACTGTTAAGTGATTAGGCATTGAAAGAGGAATTGTCCTACTCTAGCCGAGGTGCAAGATAAGAAGAGAGTCGGCAACGCCGGATCTTCGGGTATCTTCACTTATAGAATTATGCCTTTTCTCTAAAAACAAATACGTGAGTATCTGACATTGGGTGTGGTACTCATATTTGTGATTCCTTACAAGGATTTAGAGCAAAGAAGAAACTGAAGAATGGATCTCTATAACTATACATATGCTAGGTCAAACGTGTAGTTATGAAAGCCATTAGAAGTTAAGACTTACATTTACCCTAGGGCATAATAATTGCATTAGACAATTGTTATTATGCACTTACTTATGTTAGGGGGAATGTTTCAGTTTATGTTTTACAGATTAATGAATATGGTATTTCTGTTTCGAACATAATGTTATTATATTAATATGATTGATATTAATGACATATATGAAATAGATTTGCATGCTCATTCTTCTTTAAATTATAATTCTATATCTATTATTAGCACAAAATGCGTTAAGTCCAACTTGGACTCAACCTATCTATGACATTGTTGTATTGCGCACATATACACGTATTGCATTAAAAGGCTTCACAGCTTTTAAAGTCAAATGATATTTTATTTGATAAATGTGAATCTTGTGTATGTCGGGCAAAATGACAAGGAAACCTTTTCCGTATGAGACGAAAAGGGCAACTGGTCTTTTAGGAATCATACATACTGATGTATGTGATCCTTTTAGACATGTGTCAAAGAAAGGTGCTAACTATTTCGTTACATTTATGGATAATTTCAACAGTTATGGTTATGTTTAACTTGCTTAAACATAAACATAAGGTGGTTGAAACATTCAAAGTGTTTCAAAACGAAAGTAGAAAATCAACTCGGCAAAACCATCAAGATCCTTTGATCGGATTGTGGTGGTGAGTACTTAAGCCTAAAGATTAAGGATCATCTCAAAGCATGTGGAATTGTCCAATTGCTTACTCCTTCTTATACTCCACAACACAATGGTGTATTGGAGAGGAGAAATCGAACCTTGCTTGGCAGGGTATGATCAATGATGAACCTTAATATTCTGCCATTATCTTTTGGGATTATGCTCTAGAGTCTGCTTTATGCATTCTCAATATGATTCCAACAAACTGTTCAAGTTGCACGATATTCCGAGTTTTTCGAAACACGGCTTATCGGACAAGGAAACAGTGGGAGGGTTGTAGAACTTGACAAGGTTCAAGAGGGAGATACATCACCTTCTACTCACACTGGTGATCAACAATTCGGGGGGGGATAGAGTTGAGCCTCTGTTTATGCCTCAATCTAGTCCGACTCAAGTTGTGATTGAGCCACAAGTTCAGTCTCAACAACAAATTGTTGATGCTCCAATCCGTAGGTCCGAAAGGACTATACGTGCACCTTCTAGGTTGAACTTAAACGTTAATCTAGAGGATGGTGACGTATAAGGGGATCTTAATGAACCTCGAAACTTGAAAGTTATTATCAGGTCCAGACGCTGATAAATGACTTCAAGCTGCGAATTTGGAGATTCAATCCATGAATGCAAACGAAGTTTGGAATTTGGTAGATAAAACTCCAAATGCCAAGACTATCGATTGCAAAATGTTTTTTTTAAAGATAAAGAACATACATGGATGGGAAAATACACATCTATAAAGCTCGTCTCGTGGCAAAAGGATTTACTCAAGTCTATGATATAGATTATGAGGAAACTTTTTCCCCAATGGCAGACATAAGAGCTATTAGAATTCTCTTACCCATAGCGGCGTTCTATGACTATGAGATATGGCAAATGGATGTCAAGACAGCCTTTATAAATGGTTATATAGACGATGACGTCTATATGAATCAACAGAAGGTTTTATTGATCCATTACATTCCAACAAGTATGCAAGCTAAAGAAGTTCATTTATGGACTTAAGTAAGCATCAAGAAGTTGGAATAAAAGATTTGATGAAGAAATCAAAAGGTTGATTTTATTCAGAATTTCGATAAGCCATGTGTGTATCAAAAATTCAGTGGGAGTAATGTTACTTTCTTAGTCTTATATGTAGATGACATATAGCTAATGGGAAACAGTGTTCCAATGCTTGAAGATGTTAAATCTCATATTGGAAAATGTTTTGCCATGAAAGACTTAGGAGAAGCAGTATTGATTTGGGAATCAAGATCTTGAGAGATAGATCTAAGCGGTTAATTGAGTTAAGTCAAAAAGCTTACATTGATGATATACTTAAGCAGTTAGTATAGAAAATTCCAAACATGGAAATTTATCAATGAAAGATAGACTTAATCTCAAACATTGAGGATAGTGCTCTTACACCTCAAGAAGTGGAGCGCATACAAAGGATACCTTATGCTTAGGCAAAAGGATATATTTTGTATGTGATGAGATGCACAAGGCCTGATGTGGCTTTTGTACAGAACATTGTTAACAAGATTTAACAGAATCCAGGCGAAAGATACTGGATTGCTGTAAAGAACATACTAAAGTACCTTAGGGATACTAAAGATATGGTTCTTGTTATGTATGGTGGAAATCTTGAGGCTAATATTGGATATTGTGATGCTGGATTTCAGAAATAACCATCTCTACAACAGAATCTGAGTATATTGCATCTTCCAGAGATGCAAAATGGAAGTTGTTTGGATCTGGAAATTTGTTTCTGGACTTGGTATTGTTCCCACAGCCAAGACTCCTTTGGATAGATATTGCAACAAAACTGGTGCAATGATCATAGCCAATGAACTCGAGGGTTCAAAAGGGAGCTAAACACTTTCAGAAGAAAATTCACTATATTCATGAAAGAGTCGAACATGGTGAAATTCAAGTACTCAAAGTTCACACAGATGGCAACTTAGTTAATCCTTTCACCAAGGCTCTGGTAAAGACGAACCTAACTCACTTGGTTGAGGGTATAGGACTTCGTTTATCTAGTTGTTTCATGTAATCTGTGATTGATATAGTATTTGGACATATGGATGTAATAAACAATTTTATTAAGAATGAATAATATTGAGGATATGTGATTTCATTCCTTATATAATTGTTATCCAATTTTTCATGTTTTAATCCTTGATTTATATTTAAATATTTTTTCTAAATATCCGTTGTCGTTTGATTATGTGGGAGCATAATTGAATTAAGACAATATCTGAGTAGTCAGCTTGGCTCACTAACCCGGATGGTGTGCATGGAGATGAACACTGGATTATCCCACATGAATTAGTACTTATGGATCCTTGTCATTAAGTATAATTCATAAGGTTTAATGTCCTTTGACTTGAGATACAAGTTGGGAATCATGTACGTAGTGCATTATTTGATTTTAGTCAAACGCACTCCTGAATAAGGGTGTTATAAAGGCTATTTTTGGTAATGTTGCGAAATACGATGACTACCAATTGTAGTCAATATAGGATTTGTTCCTTCAGTGAAAACTGAAGCTAGATACTAACTGGGCCACTCATGAATACTCAAGATGTTTGTCTGGCCAGACCCAAATAAGTCCAGAACTGTCTCGACTGTATTAGGTAATCTTTAAGTGATTCGCGAAATGAGAAACAGTAGTTAAAATGGAATGATTTTGATCCATCAAAAGATTTTAACTAAGTATCTGTAACAAAAGGATATGAACCGAATTTAGACTCACAAGTGAGTTTTGGAGAAACTTACTCGTACATTTATGGGAGCATTGATATGTTGCTAGACATTAATCAATGTTATCACGTTTTGTTTGAAAATTATTCAAAAGTGGGAGCTGTTGGTATTTGAATAGTTTTAACAAATGTGTGTCCGTAAATGTGTGAGACTACGGGAGCGCACACATCGACATTTAGACACGACTACAAGTTTAATTTATTTATTAAATATTACTTAATGGTTAAGTGTAAATATTTATTAAATAGAGGGTTTATTATGTAAATAAGGAGGTTTCCTTATTGTAATATAACTCAAACTCTTAGATTTGAAAACCTATAAATAGAAGATAAACCCTAAACCCTAATTGATTACAAAACCACAAAGGTCTATGGTTTGAGCCGATCGGATTTTTGAAATAAAAAAGGGTTTTTGTTTTTATTTTAGTTTTTGTAATAAAGAGTTGCTGCTAAGACAATTGTTGTATAAAGCAATTAAACGTGTACTAGCATACTAGTCTGTTGCTAAAAGAAGGTGTCGCGTACGTAACCGTAGATCAGATCTTACACTTAGATCTACGATTTTCGCTTGCTTCTAATTCAAGGTAATTCTTTATCCGATTTATTATTTACTATGTGATCCTATTTCCGCTGCCATGTATTGTTTGACAATATGACTCTAGTTGTATACCTATAATAAGATCGACCAAAATCTAAGAAATATGAAAAAAAAAAACTGCTTAAATCATGTATTATACATTTGATTATTACTTTTTAGTTAATTATCATATGAATACCTTAAAGAAATACCATAAAACGAGCCACCTTTTAGATTAAATATTTCTCCTGGTTCCCATCGCAAACAATATCATGATTCTTGAACGACTATATGATCAAGGTTACGGCTAAAGCTCCCTCGTTTATGGCCTGCTAGGCTGCTACGACAGCTGCTCATTGTTTGTCGTGCGACACCAAAGAAGCAATGTGTGAGAGATATCCGGCAAATTATTAACCTTTTAGAATTTGGAGTAAATATCAATTTATCATGATGATAAGTAATAACCATACTTTCTGAATATATGTACAAGATGCTTTTTTTAATGTTCAATGGCTTTGTAAATGTAGATGGAATTTACTTTACTTTCTTAAAAGAGCATACCTATATTGATATTTTATTACTACGTAAAATGAGTATAAAGATGAAATTTATGGGCGTTTGCGTGCGGGGTCTAAACATTTCTTAGCAACCATCTAATCAATTGTCACAACCCCTTTCCATCACACTACAACACTATCTTCACGCAATCATATATTTTATACCTTTTGTCTTCTTCTTTTTTGTATTTAATGTACGTTCTTTGTTCTTTTAACAAAGTCTAATTATCAAATTTTATTTTTGCACTAAATCTATGTGCTTAAGTTTACCTTAAAATACACATTGCATGATTAAAAAACATCAACTTTCATATAAAGAACGATAAGTTATAAGGAATGCTCAAATATTTATACTTCTTAAGTTATGATATAAATAATCAATCAACTTATTTTATGTCCCTTATATATGTAAAGCACTAGCATCAACATCTTATATGTTAATTACTGCTGATCAAACAACTCAAATATGAAAAAAATTTGAATTCATATAGTTAAGATCATCGCTTATACAAGTTCGCTTATAATGGCACATTGGCACGATACCCACAACCTCTTTGTAAATAGAGATTTAACTAATTTTTACGGACGTAAAACCTCATCGTCGAGTAGTTTTAAACGGAAAAACACAACAAGGTGCCGATAATATGGTATAAAAGTATATAACAATATAGGTAACATGCAAAAACATTCAACACCATGCAATTAGCTATATATTGTTGATTAGGGTTCATCATATATATATACAGATCATCCCATTATCATATTTACTTATATACACAATATATACTAACTACGATCATGCATAAAATACTTAACGCCATGAAGAAAGGGTGAAAAGGGGTTGATTCCCCCAACCCAAGATCAAAGATTCATCAAAAACCTCAAGATTATAACCTTGTGATGGATAATGTAGTCTCAAAAGCAACTTCGCTTGTGACACTGCAAATGAGCTAACCGCAATACTACCAAATCCAGCATTTCTCATCATCACCTCCCATGATCGAAATCTTTCATGTCTCTCTTTTCTTTTCTCTCCCTCGGCAGATACTACGTCCGCGATTTCTCTCCCAAACCACACTTCCTCCACCACCATTCTATCCCTATTGTTTGGTGGCAGTGTCGCTTCTAAAGAGTCAAAAACCGAGGTGTAATACTTCAATGCCTCGTTGAATCTTGATAAAAATAATGGGTGGTTATGATTAGCTTCTTTTTCTGCTATTGTAACAACTTTAGGGTTTAGGGTTTTAATCTTTTTGAGTAAGAAACATAGGTTTTTGCGGTTTTGTAATAAACGGTGGAGGTAAAGGACACAGTTTACTGCTAGGAATTCGTTAGGTAGTAGGATAATAGCGGAGAGATGGTAAATTAGGCCTTCAAAATTGTCATTTTCTGGAATTAGTAGAGGGTGGAATCGGAAACTTAGGCCAAGGGAATGTGCGAAATTAGAGAGACGGTCGCCCGTTCGTCTAAGAGTCTCGAGGTTGGTACCGGTTGCGGTGACTCGAAGTGTAGGAGGATGACCTAAACATTCAAAGTAAACAAGATTAATTATTTTCTCCAAATACCTAAATATTAATAAATAAGATCACCATTATATAATTAACATTGTAAAGGTTATGCAATAAAAGAAAATGTAGGGAATTTTTGTGATTATTGGCTAGTTAAATTATTGTCTATCTAATAAGCGTTTTGAGATAATAAGTGTTTATAGGGGGGAAGCTGTTCGAACACTCTAAACTGCATTTTTACATTAAAAAACGTAATCAGCAGATAAAGAGTTTCTCTAGCAAACCTAAACACCATCTAACAAGGAAATTAAATAATGACTTTTAAAAAAGCATTAATTTATCTATAATGACACAATTTTTAGTAAATAAGTCGTGATGTTTGAAAGTGTAATGCTAGAAGAAATCTCGAGCCCACCATTAGTGACACTCTAAAATATTCATACAAGATTAATAATAGAATGTTACAAGACAAACTGCTCACCATAACGGTCCACAATGGCCTGCATTAATGGGGGCCATTGAAGGCCATGCATGATATCAAAATCAAGTATGTGAATATTATGAGCATGATGATTTGATTTACCAATGGCTTCCAATATTGCTTGATTTGCAGTGAGGTGACAAAACCTTAGAAATGGTGTTATTTGGTTAAGTGAAAGATACGATGATTGAATAATTATTTCATCATATTTATAACTGTAAGACTCATTATTATTACAACGAGACGTTGTCATATTAATGATGTTGGGTTGTGAAAGATACCCAAGTCGGAGAGAAAGTGCTTTGGTGAAATAGTGAATTATTCGGTCTGCGGAGTCTCCGTAAGGAGAAGAGTTGGAAGAGAGGAAAGAAATGAGGCGGTGAGCGGCCGAGAAGTCAGACCGGGAAATAAGTTGAGCTGAGAATAAGAGGAGTTGGTGCATGTGAACTTGGTGATGGTGGTTGTGGTCAGCCGTTTGTGGCGGCGGCGGTGGTGGTGGAGATGGAGCCAACATGTTTTATGAAATGTGGTTACTTTTTTTTTGTTTGTTTAACCTATGAAAACCCCAAAATGTGCCACACCACCGTAGTATTCCGGTGAGGAAAGGCGAAGTATGAAGGCGGAGGTGAGTGTGAGAGTGAGGGGTAACAGGATGACACTCTCATATATATAACTATAGTTACAATCATATACCTTTTATAGTCGATACAATCTTTCTCCCTTTTTGTTATTTTTTTTACTTATTGCCAAATAGACTAATTAAATGGTAAAACGTAAAAGAAACTTTTCATGATGTTTTGGTGTGAAGTAATATATCGATCTAACTATTAACTGGTATAATTTGAAGAGTGTATGCTTGAATGTGAAATATATAATTTTCTTGTTTTTTTAGAAATACCATGGTCGGTGTAAAATATGTTTAAGGTGTGAGATTATACACGATCAACAAAGTCCATTAGCTTTTCGAGAAAATCAATATATACATATATATGAGTCCAATAGTTGTTTAAGTTCAATACTTAACAATGGAAACTATTTTTATAAAGAGAAATGTTGTATATATAAAATAAGTTTGTATATAAGGGGCTCATTTTTTGTTTTTCACACATGACATTTGGCTACTATCATTAATGTGATATATAGCGATGCGACGTTATAAGGTTTTTATAAAATATATCATGTAATCGTACATCTCTTGAAAACATCTTGGTAGTGACACAAAAAAGGTAAGTTAAATACTTACACGTGTATCATTCCTAAAATATGGAAAGAGGTAAACTCCATCGTTTACATTCTTCTCATTTCACAATTACAATACTCACTCATATTAATATATTTTTGACGTAGTAATATTGAGTACTTGTTAAGTCTCTATTTTTAAAATTAATCATATTTAGGTTTATCAAAAAGTAGATTAGTCTCGTTCGTTGTGATTCTTTTCCAAAATTATTAGAGAGTTATTTGCATAAATTGTCTCTAATGTTTGGTCAGATTGAATGTTTCGTCATTAGGGTTTAAAAAAATGTATGTACCATCGCAATGAGAAAAACAATTTTGTACGGATATCATCCCTTGTAAAAGTTGTTTATGCAAAAAGTTTAAAGTTGTTAATAACATAAACTGCCTCTGTCATAGATAATATACGCACAAAAGGTTTTTTTTTTATGTGAACGCTACACATTAACAATCTTATGGATAACACCTTCAATTTTAACAAACATTAGAAACAAATTATGCAATTAACTTATTATTTTTCGTCAAAATTGTTTCTATACATGGGATATTATATAATAATTAAGATAAATATAGTTATATATTTTAACAGAAAAATATACAGTAAACAATCAACATTAAATAAAATAAAATAAAAACAGCTTGAATATGATTGTTAAAGCACGGAGAGTGATAGACCTCCATTTTCTTAAACATTAAAATAAAAGAATATAACCTTTTATTAATATAAAAACTAATTCAATTTATTTAAATAGAAACTATTACATAAAATTAAAATAAAAAACAATACAAATTATTAAAACTAAAACAATACTAAAAACTAAATCATTCCATATTTCCCGGATGCGCATTTTTTCGCTCTCGATCCACTCCGTTTCTCGTTGTGGCATCCCCTCCGTGTTCGTTTGAAGAAACAACATATCGTCTTTTCTTGCAGTTGTATAAGCCGCTTGTTTTTGTTCGATAGCCTCTTATTTTAGTTTTTGTGCCGCTTTTTTTGTTCGAAAGCCGCTTCTTTTTGGACTTTAAGTGTTTTTTTTTTCGTTTTTGCGACCTCTTTTTTGGATTTGGTAAGTTTTTTGAATTGTGAAGCAATCGCTCCACACAACGCGGACGATAAAGATTGAGCCTTTTCAGATGCGTCAGATAATTCTTTCCTTTTTTTTGCTCTTTTTTTTTCCGTGTGGTCGTTCGTTTCGATCATCCGCGAAAATATCGTCGGATATATCAACGTCTCTTCAAGGTTGACGGTCGTAACTGGAGTTTCGATTTTCGCAAAACTACGTCACTTTGTATTTTGTCTCAAATGTTCCCACACTGGCGCTTGCCTAAAAGGCACACCCTCCGTATCAAGATACATTTTATGCGCTCCCTCTAAAACCTTTGCATCGTCTTGTCCGCTTTTCCAAAGTCGTAAAGCCTCCGTGTGGTGCCCAATAAAGTTCTTTACTGTGGCACTCATCGCCGTGAACTTGCAATTCATCGCATCCTTGTTTCTCTCCACCAAACCTAGCCCCCGAGCTTGTTCGTTGTAACCCGCCACAATTCCTCTCCAAAATCCAAAATCGTCCGTCCGGTTGGTCATTCGTGATGTCGGAATCTTCCGAAATGTGACACCACATCTTCGCCAAAAGTACTTACTCGTCCGTGCTCCATAGCACATTTTTACACACCTTTTTCTTTTTTTGCTTAGATGGACCGGGTTATTGCGTTTCTTCAATGACTACTTGAGTTTCTTGAACAACTACTTGAGTTTCTTGAAGCGGTTGTGATTGTTGTGGTAGAAATTGTGATTGTTGTTGTATAAATTGTTGTTGTTGCAACAACAGTTGTTGATGCATTAAAAATTGTTCAGGGTTGAAACACATTAGTTGGGGTTGTTGTTGTTGTGTATTTTGTTGCAAAAAAAAATTGTTTAGTATTTGTTGTTGTTGGTTAAAATTTGGCATTTGGGGTGATAAAAGCGGGCTTGCTTGATTATGGTAGTTTGCGAAACAGGGAAGGGGGATGTTTTGTGATTGTGGCGTCGAAGGTGTGTTTGCGTTTATTGGGTGGGCGTTTTAAGACGATGATGACATTTTTACGGTTTTGAGATTATAGATGAAATGTATATAAAAATTGAATGAGATTGAGAAATGGTGTGATTTTTGGTTAAACTATTGTTGTATTTATAAGTGAAATGGTTTGAAAAAAAATAAAAAATTAAATGTTACCGTTATATAGCCGTTAGGCTCAAAATTTGATTATTATTTTTTTTTTTAACTTTTTACCACTGGGAAAAATAAAATAACAGAACGCCTTGTTGATGGAACAACGAACGGGACAACGAGACCCCCACAACGAGTGGGGGCGGAGTGGTAACGAGGGTGAGGCGCTCGTTGTCGAGGCCACAACGAAGCCACAACGAGCCCATTGGTCTCACCCCGCTCAGGCGGAAACCCGAGGTATACAGTATCATAGGTATCAAAAGACCAAGATTACATCGAATAAAACGATAACATTAAGTTTACATTAATAAATTTCAGGAGTTACAACAATACAAAATAAAAACAACATATAAATCTGTTTGTGGCTTAAATAGAAACTAAACTACGTCTAGCTATGTTTTTTCAAAAGTCCACACAAAATCCAAAGCAAAATAATGTAACTCCACAATCGATGCAGATCTCAATCTCCTGAAAAGCGTTAAAATACGACGTCAACATAAAGTTGATGAATAATTCGCATAGTGTTGGACACAACCACGCATGCAATTTAGTAATAAGAACATTTCTAATCATGAGAACATCTTTTCCTCACCTAACAAGACTAAAATATTATCTCTTTAATTTATCCCTCAAATAATCTATCTCATCTCTCTCATATCTTCCCAGATTAATCATCACTATCATCCAAACCTTTCTCTCTCATATTTTTTCTTCAGATTTTATCGAATTTTGTTAAAATTAGTTCAAATGAAAATAGATAACAAATACATATATAATTTGTATCCATATCTCTCTCTCTTACTCCCCATCGCCCATGCTTTACTCCCCACCACCGTAATAATCACCGGTAATGAATTTCTAACCACAAACCCAATACACACACACACACTTACAAAATGGGAATATACATGTGTCAAAATCCATGTAACAACAGCGTACGAACTCGTGCTAAAACCCTAGCTCTTCAAAACGCTGTCGTTTCCTCCATTTCCGCCGGTTCATATTTTCAACTCCGTAGTCGTCATTTAATCAAACCAACTCCACCAAAACGACAAAAGGAGAATCGTCTTCCACCAAAATCAAATAAAAATTCATCTTTCGGAATTGTTAAAGCTAGTTCTAATAAGAAATTGAGGGTTAATCAGGAGAATGAAATTAGGGTTTCTGATGATTTGGGAATTGATGGTGAAGGTTCGTTTGGTGAGAATATGGTGGAAATTGAAGGAAAGGGAAGGTAATTTGTTTTAATTGTTTGTGGAGTTGGCTTATATTTGCCAAATTTAAAGCTATATTTTCAATTTTGTTTAATTCTTTTTGAATATTTGAATAATTGGTTTTATTTTGCTCCATTCAAGATTATCAAATTTAATTTTTTTTGAGTGAATATTCTCCACGACCACTCTTATTTGTTTTCATTTGGGCTTTCCTTGGAAATTCAAGAAACAAATTGAATTATGTGATTAAGTTTTTATCATACAAGTATATTTCTTAATTTTTCTACTTTTGGTTAAATAAGTAAAAATTGATGATGATGATGATGATGATTAATATGAGAAGATGAGAGGGGATGAGAGAGATTATTTGAGGGATAAATTAAAGAGATGGTATTTTAGTCTTTTAGGTGAGAAAATGTCTGACGGCGACAAAATAAAATATCTAAAGGATGGTTGTTTCTAATTTTTTCGAAAAAGGACGATACAAAACTGACTAACCCCGAGGACGATTTGTGACATTCTCTCTTAATTTAATATGTAAGTTTATTTTATCTACGAAAGTTTATGATGTCTGTTACTAATAACTTTTGAGATTATAAGACCTTGTTATGTTGCTTGCATATAATATTTATCGTAACTATTCAGGAACGATTTACGGCCCCTCCTTAACCTAAATTTCTAGATCCACCCCTAAACATGGAAAGATTACCAAGACCACCACCAATGGAAAGCTTCGGTGCTCTTCGATTGACTTCGGTTTTACTCACTAATGGCACCAACCTTTTTGATTAGGCTTCGGTCCGTTTGGTGTTGGTTTGCCAAGGAGTTGGGGAAGAAATGTGGGGCCCATAAGTGTTTAGTTCTCGAATTCTTTTTCAATTTTTTCATCTTTTTTTTTTATATCATTTTTATTTCTTTGAAAACAAATGAAAATTATGCAAACCGTTTGGATGGGAAAATATGTTTTCACTTTTTGCAGGTGAAATTTTCAAATGAAAATTTGAAAACAATAAAAAGTAGTTTTCAAAGTTTTAGTATTAAAATTGAAGGGAAATTTTTGTTTTATTGAAAAGTTTTTTCAAAAAACTCAACTTGAACATGTTTTTTATTTTATTTTTAGGTTTCGTTCAAAAATTTTCTTGAAAAATGGATATTTTTCACTAACTAAACACACCCTAAACATTTTACTTCTTTTTTGACCAAATATAATGTGATTGTGTCGACAATATAATTAAATTAAATTTCACATCGTATATATGGGAGAAAACAACAATCTTTAAGCCATTCAGATAACATTGTTTGAACACAAAGTAAATATATAATGTTATTTTTCTTTTATGACTATCCATTGAACAATCATTAAAGCCTAGTAAATGTTAACACCAGCACCAGTGGGAAGCTTCGATTGTCTTTAGTTTTCATTCACTATGGCACCGACCTCTTCGGTTCGGCTTCAGTTTGTTTAGTGTCGGTTTTATAAGGAGCGGGGGAATAAATGTGGAGGCCGCAAGTTGCTTCTTTATTTATTCATTTTTGTTAATGTTGAAATTTAAATAATTAAAAATAAAATAAGCCTCTTGTTTCTTTTCTGACCAAATATATTACGATTGTAGTATCATATAATTATTAAATTAAATCTCATATAATATATATGGGAGAAAACAATAATCATTAATAATTGAAGCCATTCGGATAAAATTGTTTGAATGTGACATATGTAGAATATTTTTGAAAACTAAATATTTAACCTAGTAAAAATTTTAGGATGTTGAATTTATATAAGTGCATAACTTGAGTAGATAAAATAAAACAAACACCCCTTTAACATACATTGAGAGTAGTCGTGTCAAAATCGGGTTTGAACACGAACCGGACCGGGTTTGAAATCCGAACCGGGTTCTGGTCAACCCTGCCAAACCGGTTTCGGGTCCAAACCGGTTTCGGGTCGTATCGGGTTTAGGGTTCAAAAATCCCAACCCTATGAAACCGGTTCGGGTTGTAACCCGGGTCCAAACCGGTTTGGTAAATATTAATTAAAAAAAAAACATAACTTGCATAAACACGTTAAAATTCGACTTTTTAAAAAAAAAATTTCGCACACATTATAAATAAACGTTGTATTCTACTAAAAAAGCTTGAAACATATTTTCAAAGCTTTATATTCCGAGAATTATTAACGAAAACGTGCGAAAAAAGTAAAAAAAGTACTATTTTTTACTACTATTTCTTATTAGAATGTAACTAATAAGTTTGAAAAAAAAAGCGTAACTTGAAAAAACACTTGAAGCAGTAGAGCTTTGAGTTGCCATTTGATTGTTGGTGATTTTTTGAGAATTTTTCAAACGTTTTTCGAAGGTATTTTTTGAGCTTTGAGAGTGTTTTGAGAGAGTTAGAAGTATGTGTTTAATCCCAAACTCTACCACATATTTATAGTAAATTTGGAATGGCAAAATGGTAAAAAATGCAAAAAAAACGGTCAAAAAAGCAAAAAAACGGGCAAAAAACAGCCTTTTTGAAGCTGCCAACGACTATATGCTCGAACCGGGTTCAACCTGGTTTCCCAACCCGGGTTCCCGACCCAATTTCCGTCTACACGGTCCCAACCCGGTTTACTTCATGAGTTCTCGAACCGGTTCCAAACTGCCAGGTTTGGTCAAACCCGGTTTGGACCGGTTTCGATTTCGGTTTTTTTATAATTTCGGTTTCGGTTTTTTTCGACACCTCTAATTGAGAGCACACACGAGGTATGAGAGCTTATCAAAAACTCTTCTCAAACTCTTCTAATATCATTCCTAAAAATAAGCAATCCCATTCTTTAAATGGTGATGAGAAAAAAGTGAAACAACTTAAGAATTATGGAAAGCAATTAATTCATGACTTGTTCCAAAGCAATAAGGATGTCTGCGCCATGCAGTGTAGTTCATGTCTTCGAGGTCAAGTGTGACGGGAATGTGAGCCTTAATGTTAGTGAGACCGTAAGATCTCTCGGATGAACCGGAAGCAGTCTATGATGTGTGTTTAGGTTTATGGTTTCAAGTGTTTGATCGGACTAGGTTTATGGTGAGGCGGCTGTGATAATATTTTAGGGTTTAGGTTCGATGGAAGGGTTTTTGGATCGACAGATTGATGGATTGTTATTAGGAAAGTGAGCAATATTTGCTCTCATACCATATAATGAATTGGTATTCTCCTTGATTAAGGATTACAAGCATGATACATTATATATATATACATACACCAATACATAAGATGGGCTAGGCCCAAACTAACTAAGCTGTCTAATATTATTATGAAATATGGAGACGGAGTGGTGTAAATTTTCAAACATAAATTATAGACCGACTTATGTTACAACTGTACAACTAATTCCCCTATTTATACAAACCATAATCTTGACTATTCTTTAGAACCAACGATACAAGAAAAAGAAGAAGAAAAAAAACCTTTCGTCTCACTATTGTTTTAGAATCGATAAAAATCACTAGATTTCGGTAATGAGTAAAATCTTGGGGATTATTTTTTGCATTTTGTTTTCAAAATTGTACGCGACTTCTGGCCAACCTTGCAATACCTATGCTTTTCCAAGAAACAAAATCTATACCACATGTGTTTCGCTACCCGTTTTAAACTCTCATCTCCACTGGAATTACACTACAACAAAAAGGTTATTTTTTCGCACTTTTTAAGACATATTTTCGCACTTAAAAGCACAGAAATTTAAGAAGTTCGCACTTGACTTGTGTGCGAGGAATATTGGCGTAACAAAATTCTTCACGCTATTAAATGTGAACATATGAGGTTTTTATTCACACTTGCAATTGTGAAGACTTTAGAATAATTTACACCCTTTTAAGTGTGAAGATTTTGTGATAATTGTTCACACTTATAGGTGTTGAGGGTAATTTATCACACTTCGAAGTGTGAAGATTTTCTAATAATTCTTCACACTTCTATGTGTGAGGGTAATTTATCACACTTCCAAGTGTGAGGATTTTCTAATAATTCTTCACACTTCTATGTGTGAGCATTATGATTTGTCACCCTAAAAAATGTTGGGAATTTAACATCATTCCTCACGCTTTTATGTGAGAATTTCACTATAAAATTTATATTTATAATATATATACTACAACAATATCGAAAAACGATAACAAAACAAAACATATGTAAAAGATTGATACTTTAATAGATCTATTGTCATACATGAATTAAGTAAACACTAAAATTCCAAAAAGATCTAAATACAAATATGGTAATATGTTAAACTCTATTGATACCCAATGTAGAGTGAAACTGTAATACGGAGTAGCAATTTCCAGATACAAGCAACTTTTCTTTGATTATAATATCTTCGTTTTCAGGATTTCATCCAGGCAAAACAAGCATCTTCGTTCCCTTCATTTGGACCCAACAATCTTCACACTTACTCCACCACTGTGAAACACATAACATAAGGGAAAAAATCATATCACTGTGAATGGACAGAAGGAGCCCAAAGTCTGTTACCCGATATTCTAAACAAACATTTACCAAACCATATTTCCCGTTTTTTCACTATAAGAAATAAAGATGTCTACTAGATCTTTTAGGTAACTCGTTTGACCTGTTCCCTTTTTACTAATAAAGATTTTAACTTACTGATTGGACCCTTCACTGAAATCTATTTCATGACATAAACAAGTATGAAGAAACTTACTTGGATGTATTTGAGGGAAAGCAAGCAATTTGGATTCATTCTACCTGCTAAAAGACGGCCACCAACTTTGTTCCATACTTCTCCTACGAGTCTCCAAAATAGAAAAGCTTCATCATGCTCTCTGTTCAAAAACACATATAATGATTAGAAACTGACAATGTAACCTGAATGTCGTTTCACGAAATCATTTGGACCACTAGCAAGCGACTTAACCGATAAGATTCGATCTTTAACATATAATGAGCAGGCTCGTTTAACATTTAATTTCCTATGTCACTATATTATATGTATTGTTTGTATTTTTTGGAATTGCGTACCATATGAGAGCTAAACTCCCTAGTTGATTGCACGTTAACTAACAACCATTTGTCTTGGCAATGTCCAGCTTCTTTAGCCTAAAATATCACATAATGAACATATTATAATTAAAAAAATATGGAGATAAATATGCAAATTAAAAAAGAAGCAAAAATTACAGAAACGGCATTAAGATTAATATACCTTCTGAAATGATCCATGAAACATTAAATCAAATGGTGGTCGATACAACGAAGCAAGGTCTTTAGTTGCTGATGTAGAACCTCCTTCAGTTTACCAAACTCCGGGTTCTTCTTTCTTTTCCTTGTCATCAGAAGAATAATCGTATATTGATGATCTGAAACAGTAATAAACAAGAAAAACAGAATCACAACTCGATAAATAAAATAACATAATAAAATTCAAAAAAGTTAACCAAGAAAGTTGCTTACCCATATAAGACCTTCCTTTTAACTGGAAGAGGCGCACGAATAGTGTACCTTATGATCTTCGTAGGAATTACTACTAATTTCTTAGTGGTCGGATTAGACACAAAGTATTTACTCTTACATTTCTTCCCTAGCTCGTTACAACAAATCAGCAATCTATTACATGAGTGTACAGTTCCTATACCACGAAGTTCATGGTGGAAACTGAAACTACCAAAAGGTTTCTAGTTTTTGGTTTTTCAACATCAAACTGAAATATACAAATTGAGAACGATATACCCACCTGAGATGGGAGGAACATTATCATAGGGGAGACTAACTTAAAAGTGATAATCAGGGTTGTTCTAGTCATATGGGAATAATCTCGTTAACTTGTTTAGGTACATATATTTCAAATTGGCTGAATCTAATCTAATCTAATAAATGTAACAAGTTTTTCCAGTACTGAAAACAGTTTATTTAGCATAAACATAAGTTGCAGAATAAGTGAAAATCAGTCCATGACCAATCAATGGACTTTAATCATAGCTATAAGAAAAATCTAGAAACTTCCTACTAAATTACCTTGAACTCGTAAAAACAAATTGCCTTCTCTTTTGGTGGAATACTTGCCCACGTGTCCCATTCTACCGTGAAATGTGATTTCCAAATGCTAATGTTGTTGCTTGTCACACTGTGAGAGGGATGAAAACGAGGGATGAAAACGAGGGATGAAAACTACAAAGACACAAAGATTATTACATTTCGTATGAATGAAAGTGTATATGTATATATGTAGAACACAACGTTAGTAGTATTTTGTAAACTTACGTTTTCCCTTGAATTCCTAAGACAATAAGCCTATCGTCGACATCAGACTGTTGATTAGTTGATTAGTGTCTTGCATATCAGCATCATTCACCTCTCCAGTTTCCATTTTTCCTTCATAAAAAACTATCTCAGAATAACATTCAACAAGTATAAAAGGTTGGACTAGTGTTCTACTCTAATATATTGTGTGTTGTTTGTTCTGTTCGTAGAGTTTTATTTCATTATGAACTTGTAAATAATTCCTTTTAACACAAAACAAAAGCAAAACTTTGAACTACAAACTATGAAGTTTTTTATTAATGTTTTCGTCCATGAAATATAACCAAATTATTCAAAGTATAATATCAAATAATCAAAAACATTTAAGAAACATATATATCTTCTAATCCCAAATTAAACTTTGACTTTTGCTACTTTGAACTACAGAACTATATAGTCTATGAACTTCAATACAATCAACTTTTTCTACTAGCATTAAGCTTTGTAAGAAGTGGTCAAGTACTACAAATATAAAACGCTAACTTGAAATATGCAACAAAATACATTTAGATAGTATTAACTTTGACTTTAAAGTCAAATAGCTCATAGTTGGACTTTACAGTAAAAGGCATATCAAAACAAACAAAGAAGATTCATATATCAAAACCACAAAAACTTGAAAAACAAAATCTAGCAGATATGCATCATATATTTTGAATTAAACAGAAAATAAGCACTAGTTTAACAAACAATATTTATTTAATGAACCTAATAAACACACAAGAGAGACTGCAAATTCAAAATCAAGATCTAAAAAAAGTAAATCACACTTATCAAGTTATACAGCTAATAAAACCTAATTTAACAAACAATATCGAAATATTATTTCAACACATAAAATATCAAACAACTAACAATTGCAATAACCTATGTAAATGAGAAAATAAAGCTTACTATACTTATAGATAGCTACAAATATCGATTGATTTGGCGAATTGGAGATGAATTCGAGATCGAATTAGGTTTAATTTCAGCTTGACTTGGATAATCTGAAAATGTTGATGAAAACCTAAATTTACAGAGCCTAATGAGAGTTACAAACAAAATTGGAGATCTACATTTGAATACGAAGGAATTAGTTTTCACTTTCGAAGATTTGGTGATCTACGCCTTATGAAAACCTGAATATGAAGATCTACATCTGGATCTGAATCAGAGATCAATTGCTCCAAAGCTTTTTGACGAAGCTGTGTAAAAGACAGAGCGAATTGCAAATTTTTGTAGGATTTCGGAAATTAGGGCTTGAATTTTGAAAATTGGGGGAAATTTGGGCGCGAGAATTGAAATTGAGGAAAATTATTTATAGAAACAAGGTTAATACTGGGACTATGCAATCTCTAATCTCTAATATTAATACTGGGACAAATTTTTGCTTCGATCAGGTTCGATTTTTTTATGTATCAATTTATATATATTTTCCTTTCCTTATTATTAATGTTATAGCAAATAAATATCATTTATCTTATCTTAAAAAATAAGCGAGTTAAGTTCTAACATGTTTAGCGGCATGATAATAGACGTTTACGTGGGAGTGAAAATTTTGGCGACAACATTAGCCATGTGTTTATAGACATTGAGAAACTAGAGACATGTTATTTGGAAGTCGCGAATTTGGAGACGATAGTAAAGACATGTGTTGGGATATCGCAAATATATCTACATCGTTAGAGACATACCCTATATTGACGCAAAATAGAGACATGAACGGGACATACATTGCGACGTCGTCGTTTATAACACATTTTAAGGCATATTTTGCGACACATACGACATAATATCGCAAAAGATGTCGTTAATTGTGTCTCAGTTTGGCGACGCAAACTAGCGCGTCGCTAACTAGGTCTCTAAATAGATGTTTTTTCTAGTGATAGTCATCGGGCTAATCATTAAAAGTAGACTTCCTAACTATTTGTCCCATAGTTTCTTTTCCTTATTTAACCAATCATAAATAAAATATTCCGTACTTAATAAGTTTTTTTTTTCAAAATGAAATTCCTTACGAGTAAAGAGAAGTTTTCTCTAACGGTCAACTAACAAAAAACCGATTTAATATTCTCACTCTTTGAAATGTAATTTTCTTTAATAAAAAAATTTATATATTCTTTCACAACCAAAGGTGTGATAATAATTCTTTCACGCCAAAACTTGTGATGAATTTTTATATTGTTCACACTTAGGGATGTGATAAAAATATATATATATTTTTTTCGCATCTAAAAGTGTAAACATATTTCTTCACACTTATAAATGTGTTTTTTTTTTTAGGTTTTCTTGTATTCACAATTATAGGTGTCTTAAAAGTTTACACACTTAAAATTGTGAACATTATAAATTTTTTGTTCACGCCTTCATATACCGCGAAGAAAAAAGTGCGAATAACTAGCAATTTTGTTGTAGTGTTACCACATTAACGGAACCGTAGACGTAGCATTCAGACACACAGGGTCAACCACGAATCAATGGGTAGCATGGGCCCTTAACATTGGTGGGTCGGGTATGGTAGGGGCACAAGCACTTGTTGCTGTAGTATCATCAAGCGGGTCGGTTCAAGGGTATACTTCACCTGTTACTCATTATGGAACCGGGTTAGAACCCGGTGAGTTGAGTTTTGAGGTATCTAGGATATCTGCTGAGAGAGTTAATGAAGTTGTGGTGATTTATGCTACTTTGGTTTTGCCACGGGGAGGGACGACATTTAATCAAGTTTGGCAAGTTGGTCCGGTTATTAATGGAGCTCCAAGTATTCATCATATGAACCAGGATAACCGGAATGCTATTGGTTCGGTTGATTTTTCCACCGGTTTAACTGTTGAGGGTAGTAGTGGTGGTGGTGGTGGATCACAACAGCGACGGAGGAATGTAAGTTTTCTTAATGTTTATCAGATGAAATCTTTAAGTTTTTCTTTGTTCGTTATGTAATATTGATGGTTTATTAATGTTTAACAGACTCATGGAGTATTGAACGCGGTTAGTTGGGGTATATTGCTACCTGTTGGAGCTATGATAGCAAGATATTTGAAGGTGTCTAAGGTCGGTAATCCAGCTTGGTTTTACATCCATGTCGCTTGCCAGATGGCGGCCTATGCTGGTGGTGTTGCCGGATTTGTCACTGGACTATTGCTAGGTCATGACTCTACTGGAATCAACTACAATACTCATCGGAATATTGGAATATCCCTCCTTACACTTGCAACAATTCAGGTACATCTGCACACAATCTTAATTTCTTTTTCCAACTTTACTCACATTAGACATAAACTCAACAAATGTTTATACCGTCTTTCTTAAGTTAGTTGCAATTTTTATACTTTTTTTTAACAGATTGTTTGGTTGTAATATTCTTAGGTTTTTGCTCTATTTTTAAGGCCTAAGCCAGACCACAAATACAGATTATACTGGAAAATCTATCACCAAGTAATTGGGTACACCGTGATCGTCTTGAGCATTATCAACGTCTACAAAGGAATTGATATCTTGGATCCAGAGAAAAAGTGGAAGAAAATCTATTCCGGAATTGTCATCTCTTTGGGGGTTATTACGGGTGTACTGGAAGCTTTGAAATGGTTCATTGTTTTGAAGACAAAGAAGAATGAAGAAAGAACACAAGCAGGAACTCATGGTTCGGTTGGAGCTATAGTTTAAGGATAATGTGTTTATGATGTGTAATATCATGGTACTAAAAACCAGATTTTGAAATATTTTCTTTTGTTGAGATATTGCTTTAAATAGCATGTCTTAAGGTTATTTTTGATGATTTGGTACTTAATACAACAACAATTGACAGATTTTCACTTTTACTTATAATATTTATGTTTTTTGTCTTTCTATATCTTTTAATTGTGTTGAAAAGGTTTCGGGGACTATTGTGGACGAAGCTTGAGTAGGGGAACCAGCCTTACTACCATGGTGTAGCACACACCATGGAACTTGCAGGTGTGTCATGTTTCATGAACCCATACCGAGTGCCCAAAGTACTATGATATCATTCAATAGATTGCCAAATATATATATAGGGAAGTAAATAGGATAAAACAAATCGGCATAAACTTCTCTAAAACATAAAATTTTATTTTAATCATGTTTATGTTGTGGTCTATTTTGTTTTTGGAGGTCTATATTCTGAGTTGGTATCACATAAAATGTACTTACAATTACAATTTTCATAAGCGAATCATCACCCGAAACCCTAAATCTATAAGCTTATATAATAGTATGTAAGACTTGCTGATCTCTACTTTTACCTGTCTTGTACGGCTTATAACTCTCTAATGGTTTTGTATTTTTAACTATGGTCTAAACTAAACTTGTAGCTCACGGAATCTATTTTCTGGAAATATAAGACTTGTCTTCCAGCTCTATGTCAAACTTTCAAAAACTGCAATTTAGTGAGCGGGTGTCAAATCTGAAATCTTAAAACAGTATTGTTAGGTTCTTACAACTTGAATATGTGTAACGATTTAGCAAACCTAATGATATTGTAAAGCTGGTTATTATGAGTTCATAACAGGTCTAATAAATTACCATAAGGGTCTAGATCATTTGTGTACTCGTTAGATTCCTCAAACTCGTTTTAAAACTCAAACTATTGAAATTGGTATATTGGCAGATTCCAAAAGTTGTTTTGTAACGATCTTTAACTCTATCTATTGGACCCGTTTAATGTCTCACTGCCAAAAAAGAAAGAAAGGCATGGAGAAACCAATTTGTGCCACTAGGAAAACAAACTCATTAGGAATAGTCAAATAGAAAAGTCACGACTATATCTTTAGGGTTACAACTTTTAGAACCGGTGTATCCCTTTGATCCCACCGTTTCATTCTTTATATATAGATTAGGATTTCTTGTAATCAAATCAACCCTTATTCATTATATATCATATTACTTTTGGGGTTCAACCCTTGTTATTATTTTTCTGCATTTTTATGATGATACATGATGCTTGTTTGATCATGATAAATTGATCCTGGAGATATGGCGATTCAAGACCCATAGTAATTGGTATCAGAGCGGAAGGGATCAAATAACACAACAAATCATGTTGTAATCATCATTCAAAAGAGGCAACCATGGAGGATTCAAGTGGTGATGACGGCACTAACCCTGCTGGAATTCGGTTGAAATAGAAACCGAAAAGTCATCAACACATATCGAAAACGAGATCATTTTTTGGAAAAAGGATGATGGCAGAAAGGATTTTCGTATGCACGTTTGGAAGAAAATTAGGAGGCTTGCAGATTTCGACTAGTTGGAGACTTTTGTCTCGCATTCCAAGGAAGCACGATCATCAAGGAATCCCACTAGAGGATATGAAGATGAAGGCATTAGGCGCTTCGAAGATTACCACGGAGTTGGAAATATGGATGGATCGATGGCTGCAAAGGAGAAAGAAAGAGTCAAACAATTTGGATTATCCTCGAAAAGGAAGAAGAAGGCAAGCACAAGAAACCGCATACATACTGCCAAGGAAGATTGAAGCTTCAGATGATCTCAGGAATAAGCAGATTGAAGAAAATACGGAGGAACAAGGAGATTTTTGGCATCTTGACATTAGGGGGGAATTGTTGGACGTTTAATGTCTCACTGCCAAAAAAGAAAGAAAGGCCTGGAGAAACCAATTTGTGCCTCTAGGAAAACAAACTCATTAGGAATAGTTAGATAAAAAAGTCACGACTATATATTTAGGGTTACAACTTTTAGAATCGGTGTATCCCTTTGATCCCACTGTTTCATTCTTTATATATAGATTATGATTTCTTGTAATCAAATCAACCCTTATTCATTATATATCAGATTACTTTTAGAGGGTTCAACCCTTGTTATTATTTTTCTTCATTTTTATGATGATACATGATGTTTGTTTGATCATGATAAATTGATCCTGGAGATATGGCGATTCAAGACCAATAATACTATCATAAATAACTCATTTTGGCATATCCGGGTTCCTCGATGTAACCCTCTGAGTCTACTTTCCGTACGTATAAGATTTATCGTCTAACTCTTTCTCAAACTCGAATTATGGCAGTTTTAGTAGTCGGGGGGTACTCCCTGAGTTTTCAATCTTCATATATATATATATATATATATATATATATATATATATATATATATATATATATATATATATATATATATATAGGTTGGTTCTTGTAAAATAAACTTTAACGTAAAATAAGTTAAAAAATATTAAAAAATAATTTATAACGTTAGATATTTTGGATTATCGTTCATTTTAACCATATATCAAACTTTAAAAAACAAAGTTTTGTTGTACATCAAAAAATGGGTAGTTTTATCGTTGTGCATCAAATTTGAATATTTACTACACAAAAACAATGAATTTGATGCACAGCCCCTAAACGACATATATTTTGATGCATATCAAAACTTGTTTTTTTAAAGTTTGTTATAATTGAATAAATAAACATAATACAAAATTACACATATTATAAATTATTTTTTCATATTTTTTTACTTAATTTACTTTAAATATTGGTTTATAAGAACCTCCTCATATATATATATATATATATATATATATATATATATATATATATATATATATATATATATATATATATATATATATATATATATATATATATATATATATATATATATATATATATATATCGTTTTATCTAAAGTTAATAAGTAATATGAAATTGTTAACTGAACACAATCTAACATATATTTAAAGGGAATGAATCTTTTAAAAAAGAAACTTACTCACAAGTATTTACTTACTATTTAGGAAAGTTCATCGTATAGTCGGGACTAGCTTGTGACCTACCTTGTTAGACACACATTTACACTACTTAAGTAGTGTCACTTACTTGCTATTTCGAGGTGAGTTCATTGCCCCACTTTCTATTATTTTACATGTTTTACAAATCGGAGGAAAGTAAAGCTCAACCAAAACCATCTTGAGATATCGTATATCATTTTCAAACTTGATATAAATAGAACTTTCTATGTATGGAAAATTTCTACTTTTCAAAACTTACCATAAATAGATATTCATATTTATGGAAACTTACTAATTTTGGATTTCATAGAACGTGTAACAAAACCAAATGCATATTTTACGAAACGGCTATGAGATACTGGTTGTGAATGATTACTTTACCACTTTCCATACTTGGTTCATGCGTCCTTTCCATGCTTGATGTATGTATTCTTTCCATGCGTGGTGTATGCGTTCTTTCCATGCTTGAGGCATGCGTTCTTTCCATACTTGGTGTATGTGTACTGATAGCGAGGCTATCTTCAGTTATACTTGTGATGTTCAGTTACTACTTATATGCATTTGTTACACGTATTTTTGTTATATTATTGTTGGGATGAAATATGGATTGTTTACTTACACGGATTGGAAAAACTTGCTATTTCGAGAAAACTTACTAAAAATAGAACTTCCTATTTTTAGAAACTTTCTATTTTTTCGGAAAATACTTAAACTGTTTACACTTAATTATCAATGAACTCGCTGAACCTTTGTGTTGACCTTTTGAGCTTTATTTTCAGGTACTAAACAGACATAAGACTTAGCTTTTTGGGACCGGGCTCTAGAAGACCTCAGGACTTACATTGCATTGTGACACTTTTTTTTAGACATTTTCTTTGGTTTTTATTTCGGGCTTGCATGCCTAAGTACTTCTTGATACATTGTGTTGGTTGATATTATTGGATTATTGCTTGTAGTGATTGACATATTCGTGTACTAAGGATTTCACCTTGGGTATGGCGACGTCATGACATACATTATTTTCATTTATCATATAGACTATCTCTTGTTTGTCATCTGTGTTATGATGATCGTCAGTCGGTTAAACCCTACGTTTTCGTCACAGACGGAGTGCGACAGATATCACACCTAATAGAAACATAGCAAGACTTTATATGATCTACAAGATTAAGTAGCACGATTATGAGATACGAAGTATAAATAATAACTCTTTAAATATAATTATAGAAAAAAAGGTATTTTTAGGAAATACGGGGGGTATAAGTAATAAATTCCCAAACACATATTGAGAAAGTGTTGTAAACAAATACGGATATCAATAAAATTTCAAACACAAATTTTAAACCGACCATATGATACAACTAGTCAACCAATTCCCCTATTTATACACAAGCCATAATCTTTTTTCATTCTTTCGAACCAACGAAAAAGAAACAACCTTGCGACTCAGTTTTTGTCTTAGAATCGATAAAAATCACTAGATTTCCGTAATGAGTAAAGTCTTGGGGATTATTTTTTGCATATTGTTTTCGAAATTGTACGCGACTTCTGGCCAACCATGCAATAACTATGCTTTTCCAAGAAACAAAATCTATACCACATGTGTTTCGCTACCCGTTTTAAACTCTCATCTCCACTGGAATTATCACATTAACGGAACCGTAGACGTAGCATTTAGATACACTGGGTCAACCACGAATCAATGGGTGGCATGGGCCCTTAACATTGGTGGGTCGGGTATGGTAGGGTCACAAGCACTTGTTGCTGTAGTATCATCAAGCGGGTCGGTTCAAGGGTATACTTCACCTGTTACTAGTTATGGAACCGGGTTAGAACCCGGTGAGTTGAGTTTTGAGGTATCTAGGATATCTGCTGAGAGAGTTAATGAAGTTGTGGTGATTTATGCTACTTTGGTTTTGCCACATGGAGGGACGACATTTAATCAAGTTTGGCAAGTTGGTCCGGTTATTAATGGAGCTCCAAGTATTCATCATATGAACCAGGATAACCGGAATGCTATTGGTTCGGTTGATTTTTCCACCGGTTTAACTGTTGAGGGTAGTGGTGGTGGTGGTGGTGGATCACAACAGCGACGGAGGAATGTAAGTTTTCTTAATGTTTATCAGATGAAATCTTCAAGTTTTTCTTTGTACGTTATGTAATATTGATGGTTTATTAATGTTTAACAGACTCATGGAGTATTGAACGCGGTTAGTTGGGGTATATTGCTACCTGTTGGAGCTATGATAGCAAGATATTTGAAGGTGTTTAAGGTCGGTAATCCAGCTTGGTTTTACATCCATGTCGCTTGCCAGATGGCGGCCTATGCTGGTGGTGTTGCCGGATTTGTCACTGGACTATTGCTAGGTCATGACTCTGGAATCAACTACAATACTCATCGGAATATCGGAATATCCCTCCTTACACTTGCAACAATTCAGGTACATCTGCACACAATCTTAATGTGACATCCGCTAATTTCTCGGTATTATTCTATCGTCTCGTATTCGTTTTATTTATTTATAATCGTGTTTTGACCCTATTGTATTTCTTTTATGTTTATCGTATTCGTATTTTATGAGTGTCGTATTTGTATTTTATGCGTATTTGCGTTTATCGGGTATATAGTATGTGATTCGGATCTTTATGTCGGGAACGTATAGTCTAAAGTGCCTTTAGTATAAGTCTAGTATGCTCTTATGATAAGTTTAGGGGAATTATGCCTTAATATTATGATTAAGATTAACGTTTAAAAAGTATTTCATGTTTAGTCCCTTCGGAAATTTTATTACGAAATTAGTCTTACGCGAGAAAATCTATTACATTTTTGATCCTATGTCAAATTTTTATTACAAGATTGGTCCTTCACCAACCTTTTGTCCTTATCCATATTTTTGTTTGTCTTATTCTCTCCTTTACCTTTCTTCTCAAGAAAACAAAAACACCTCCTCACTCTCTCTCTAAAACACCATTAAACACCACCTTCTCTCTAGTTTTCCGGCAAATCCGACCGTCAAAACTTAGATCCGAGACCGGATTCTTGATCCTTATCATCACCTCTACCTATCCTCCGAGTTTCATTCCGATCAGGTAAGTATTTCACCGTTTTGATTTTTAACTTTATTCCAATTTTTAATCAATCACGTAAGACACGTTTTTAACCGTTAAAACCCGAATTTTATTTAAGATTATGATTCCTAAACGTATTCTGGACATATGGGTTTGATCATAGATCGTTTGGCCTCTTAAAACACGTCGAAGCCAATTTCCGGTCATCTTCCTCGTGAAATTCCGGCCATGCACGAAATTCATGTTTACTTCACGTAATACCCTTATTACGCTCACGTAATATACATTCCGAGTCACGTAATACTTTGTCCCTCACGTAATACTTATTTCGTTCACGAAACTTCGATTATGATCACGTAATTTCCCATGCTGTCACGTAATTCTTGACTGTAGTTTGCATGGCACGTAAGTCCCATTTCATTCACGTAATATAGGTATGGTTCACGTAACTTCGAGTATTGTCACGTAATTGCTTCCATGCACAAAAATTTCACTTACGTTCACGTAAGTTTGATATTTGGCTCACGTAATCAGCATGTCTTCACATAATTGGTTCTTCATGCAAGTAAATGTTTCCTTGCACACGTGACTTAAGTATTTACTATGATTCACTTTCACAATTAGATTGTAAGCCATGTGATGTTATCACATGCAAGTAATCTTATATATAAAAGTCAAGTAGTTCTTTGTTTATTCAAGTAACTCTTCATATTTATTATCACCATATTACACAATTATTATTATTATTACTAAAATAATATTACACAAATTATTATTATTATTACTAAAATAATATTGCACAATATTTAACTTTCCGAAACATTTGTATTCCGTTATATCGATAATCTTTGGTTATTTTAAAACCGTGTAAAACGTTAATCATTAAGGCATAACCCTACTAGACTTAGAGATACTTAGACATATTTATTTACGTGATGTATAGGGCACTTAGACGTTGAAGCTTGACGGTATCGTATTATTTCCCGACATATAAGGATTTGGATTGCTTTGCTATCAGTGAGTTATTCGCTGCCCTTCTTACCGCTTTTATATTTTTGGGCATGATAGCGTTAAACAAAAGTATTTTTATGTTATGTATGTATTATAGTCGAATATTATAATTTGCATTGGTGCGAATGTACAATGCTTATATATTATGGATATGATGCTTTAGATGATCTCTCCCTATACTTGTACCGCCTTTGTGGTAGTACAAGGCCCCATATACACACCTGTTAACTATTAGCCGTCGACATATATATAGCGCTATTTGGGTCTGACAAACCCTCACTCTAATACGTTATTAAGATAAGGGAGGAGCCCTGTCCGTATTAGAGTCTTATGATCGATTATATTTATCCGAGAACAACCTAGCTTGAGACACTAGGTGGGGTGGTTGCCTTTATTGTTGAGGTTCGGGTGTATTACATATTCCTAAAGCTGTACTCTATCCAGGATGATATTTATGCTATTATACGATGATGATATTTTTTGAAATGAGTCTGGTATTTTATGAAATGTTTATGTTACCGTATGGTACAAATATGGGTATTTTATCAAAAGGTTTTGTAAATCTCAAACATATTTTTGAAACATCATTTTCAAAAGTCTTATCTTCAAATCTTATCTTTTGGGTCAAAATTTATTGAAAACCTTTATCCTATTATGTTTTTATTTATAAATGCGAGTAATTCACCAACTTTATGTTGACGTCGTATTTTTAACGCTATTTCAGGGATTTGAGGTTACCCTATCTGCTTGCTATGCTTTATCTGACTACGTGGGATTTTGCTGGAATTTATTTTGTATTGTAATTCCTTAGTTTCCCAAACTCTGTAGTCGTATTTTGATATTTGGATTACTGTAATAAGTATTCTTCTTCAAACTCTTTTTATCTATGCTGATTATGTTTGGTTAATTATGTTTGATGTAACCTTGAATCTCTGATACCGTATACACTGTACACCTCGGTTCCGCCATTTCTATGCGGGGTGTGACAGAAGTTGGTATCAGAGCCAATGGTTATAGAGAACTAAGTGGCCTTACTGAATCACTTAGACTATGACCTAGGCTTTTGGACCTATCTGATTTACTCTATGTGCGCATTTCTTTCTTTTGTGGGCCTTTATGTGATTTATATGCTATGTGTGCTTTCGTTTTGCTTTTTATGTTTTGAGGCCTGCTCGTTTTAGTCGCACATTCGGTTATCGTTCTTATTTATTCTATTTGACGCTCGTAGAAGATGCCGTCTAAGAGAACTGCTAAGAGAAGATCGAAGAGGCGACGTCGCGCCAGTGCTAGAGCGAGTGCTGCTGCTCAGCATATCACTGCGGTCCCCAATGCTAATACCACTATTTCGGATATCAGTCATTTGATTGCGGAGCGGATTGCAGCGGCAATACCCGTGATCGTGGCACAGCTTAGAGGTACTGAAAATGTGTTTGACATGGCTAGTCGGTTGACCGCAAGTGCGAGTCGTAGTGGTACTCCCCAGCCAGATGTGAGCCGAAGAGATGTTGGTAGGCATGAAAGGAGAGATATGGGTAATTCGAGGAAGAGAAGCCGTAATCATTATCAGAGACCTACAGCTTCTCAAGTATATGCGTTGACGAGTCCTGGAGCTGGTTATCAGGACATACGCCCTAAGTGTGGTACATGCGGCAGTGTGCATGCAGCTGATGTAGCGTGTTGGGTGTGTGAACGCTGCAAGAAGTTAGGCCACATCGAGCAGTATTGTAGAAGAACTGTTGGAGCATGTTATGAATGTGGAGAAATGGATCACCACCGTTATCAGTGTCCCAAGCTTGTATCGTCTACTTCCCATCCTACTCCTGGTGCTGGTGCTAGTGCTAGAGGGATTCCTGCAAAGAGCCGAGCTTTTGCTATGGAATCTGCGGAAGCTCATCAGGATCCTACAGTAGTTACTGGTACATTTCTTGTTGACGATTATCCTGCTTTTATTCTATTTGATTCGGGTGCCGATAGAAGTTTCATTTCTAGTGACTTTCGCCCCTTAGTAGACCGTGTCTCTAGTCCTTTAGAGCCTGCGTATGAGGTAGAAATAGCTGATGGTAGATGTGCCTGTGTTAAGGAAATTATTCGTGATATTTCTCTCGTTTTAGCCGATATTTCTTTTTCCATCGACCTCATTCCTATGAAACTCGGTAGTTTCGACGTCGTAGTCGGCATGGATTGGTTGGCAAAGCATAAAGGAGAGATAGTATGTTATGAGAAGCTTATCCGTATTCAGAAGCCGGATGGAGACAAGTTGGTTGTGCACGGAGATAAGTCCGGGAAACGCCTTAAGGTCATTTCTTGTCTAAAAGTTCGCGAGTATGTTCGCAAAGGTTGTTCTTTATTCCTCGCTCATCTGGTGAAGAAAGATTCTGCAATCAAGATTGATGGCGTACCGATCGTTCGAGAGTATTCTGACGTATTTCCCGACGACTTACCTGGAGTCCCTCCCCAGAGACAAACTGATTTTCGTATCGATCTTATTCCTGGAGCAGCGCCTGTTGCTAAAGCTCCTTATCGTTTGGCTCCGTCCGAGATGCTCGAGTTATCGAAACAAATCCAGGAATTGGTAGATAAGGGTTTTATTCGTCCTAGTTTCTCCCCGTGGGGTGCTCCTGTTCTCTTTGTTAAGAAGAAGGATGGCTCCATGCGTTTATGTATAGATTATCGGGAGTTAAACAAGTTGACTGTGAAGAACCGTTATCCCCTTCCTCGTATTGATGACTTATTCGATCAGCTTCAAGGTTCCCGTTATTTCTCAAAAATCGATCTTCGTTCTGGTTATCATCAGTTGAGAGTTCGAGAAGATGATATTCCTAAGACTGCCTTTCGTACTCGGTATGGTCATTACGAGTTCATGGTGATGCCGTTTGGTTTGACAAACGCCCCTGCAGCATTCATGGATCTAATGAACCGTATTTGTCGTCCGTATCTTGACAAGTTCGTTATCGTATTTATTGACGACATTCTTATTTATTCCCGAAGTCGCAAGGAACATGAAGAGCATTTGCGTCTTGTTCTGGAAGTGCTTCGAAGAGAGAAGTTGTATGCGAAATTCTCTAAGTGTGAATTCTGGTTATCTGAAGTTCAATTCCTTGGCCACGTGGTTAGCGCGAGGGGTATTCACGTTGATCCTGCTAAGATTGAAGCTGTTAAGAGTTGGGTTGCACCGAAGTCACCGACAGAGATCCGTTCATTTTTTTGGGTCTTGCTGGGTATTATCGCCGATTTATCGAGAACTTTTCCAAGATTGCTTCTCCTATGACTAAGCTGACACAGAAGAGTGAACCTTTCGTTTGGGGTCCTGATCAGGAGGAAGCATTTCAGATATTGAAGCAGCGGTTGTGTAACGCGCCTATTCTGAGTCTGCCTGTTGGTTCCGAAAATTTCGTGGTTTATTGCGACGCTTCGCACAAAGGTCTGGGTTGTGTGCTTATGCAGAATGGTAAGGTTATAGCTTACGCTTCGCGCCAGCTGAAAATCCATGAGCAGAACTACACGACACATGATCTAGAGTTGGGAGCTGTCATCTTTGCATTGAAGATTTGGAGACACTATCTGTATGGGACCAAGTGCACTGTATTCACCGACCATAAGAGTCTTCAACACATATTTGATCAAAAGATGCTGAATATGAGACAACGACGCTGGGTTGAATTACTGAACGACTATGACTGCGACATTCGTTACCACCCTGGTAAAGCGAACGTTGTGGCTGATGCCCTAAGTCGTAAAGAAACAGTCAAACCAGTCCGTATTCATTCGATGGTGATATCTATTCAGACGAGCTTGAAGGCTCGGATTATTCAAGCACAAGAAGGTACTATGACTGCAGACCGGGTTAAAGAAGAAAGATTGTATAAGTTGGCATTGGAGTTAGAACCGAAAGAGGATGGAGTTCTGTATTATCTCGAACGTATTTGGGTTCCGGTTAGTATCCGTCAGCTAATTCTGGACGAAGCCCATAAGTCGAACTATTCTATTCATCCTGGTTCCGACAAGATGTATCACGACTTGAAAGATTTTTATTGGTGGCCGGGTATGAAACGCGAGATCGCCGAGTATGTTAGCCGATGTTTGACTTGTTCTAAGGTGAAGGTTGAGTATCAGAAACCGTCTGGGCTACTCCAACAACCGAAGATTCCCGAGTGGAAATGGGAGCGTATTACTATGGATTTTGTTACGAAGCTTCCGAGATCTTCGAGTGGTTATGACAGTATCTGGGTTATTGTTGATCGTTTGACGAAGTCTGCTCATTTCCTTCCGATTCGCGAGAACTATCCGATGGAGAGATTCGTACGCTTGTATATTTCCGAGATTGTATCGAAACATGGTGTTCCAGTATCGATTATTTCCGATCGGGATGCTCGTTTCACTTCTCGATTTTGGAAGACATTTCAGTCCGCCATGGGTACACGGTTAGATATGAGTACCGCTTATCATCCGCAGACCGATGGTCAAAGCGAGAGAACTATTCAGACTATGGAAGATATGCTCCGAGCTTGCGCTATTGATTTTGGTGGTAGTTGGGATGTTCATTTGCCGTTGATCGAGTTCTCGTACAACAACAGCTATCACACGAGTATCAAATGTGCACCGTTCGAAGCTCTGTATGGCCGTAAATGTCGATCACCAGTATGTTGGGCAGAAGTTGGAGATAGTCAGATATCCGGTCCGGAGATTATTCAAGAGACCACTGACAAGATCTTCAAGATCAAGGAACGATTAGTTACTGCCAGAGATCGACAGAAGAAGTATGCTGATAAGCGCAGGAAGCCTCTCGAGTTCAGTGTTGGAGATATGGTATTATTGAAGGTATCTCCATGGAAAGGGGTTGTCCGATTTGTGAAGCGCAGCAAGCTGAGTCCGAGATACACGGGTCCATTCAAGATCTTAGCCCGTGTCGGCCCAGCTGCTTATCGATTAGATTTGCCGGCAGAACTGAGCAGCGTACACAATGTATTCCATGTATCTCAGTTGAAGAAGTGCCTGGCTGATGAAACGTTATTGGTTCCACTTGAGCAACTCCAGATTGACGACAAGCTTCATTTCGTTGAAGAACCGATCGAGATCGTTGCTAGTGATGTTAAGCAACTTCGACGAAGTAAGATTCCTATTGTCAAAGTTCGCTGGAATTCCCGCTTTGGTGCTGAATTCACGTGGGAACGCGAAGATGAAATTCTGCGGAAGTATCCTCACCTTTCTCCCGGAAGTGGTACCAAGTGATAATTTCGAGGACGAAATTTCTTTACTTGGGGAGACTGTGACATCCGCTAATTTCTCGGTATTATTCTATCGTCTCGTATTCGTTTTATTTATTTATAATCGTGTTTTGACCCTATTGTATTTCTTTTATGTTTATCGTATTCGTATTTTATGAGTGTCGTATTTGTATTTTATGCGTATTTGCGTTTATCGGGTATATAGTATGTGATTCGGATCTTTATGTCGGGAACGTATAGTCTAAAGTGCCTTTAGTATAAGTCTAGTATGCTCTTATGATAAGTTTAGGGGAATTATGCCTTAATATTATGATTAAGATTAACGTTTAAAAAGTATTTCATGTTTAGTCCCTTCGGAAATTTTATTACGAAATTAGTCTTACGCGAGAAAATCTATTACATTTTTGATCCTATGTCAAATTTTTATTACAAGATTGGTCCTTCACCAACCTTTTGTCCTTATCCATATTTTTGTTTGTCTTATTCTCTCCTTTACCTTTCTTCTCAAGAAAACAAAAACACCTCCTCACTCTCTCTCTAAAACACCATTAAACACCACCTTCTCTCTAGTTTTCCGGCAAATCCGACCGTCAAAACTTAGATCCGAGACCGGATTCTTGATCCTTATCATCACCTCTACCTATCCTCCGAGTTTCATTCCGATCAGGTAAGTATTTCACCGTTTTGATTTTTAACTTTATTCCAATTTTTAATCAATCACGTAAGACACGTTTTTAACCGTTAAAACCCGAATTTTATTTAAGATTATGATTCCTAAACGTATTCTGGACATATGGGTTTGATCATAGATCGTTTGGCCTCTTAAAACACGTCGAAGCCAATTTCCGGTCATCTTCCTCGTGAAATTCCGGCCATGCACGAAATTCATGTTTACTTCACGTAATACCCTTATTACGCTCACGTAATATACATTCCGAGTCACGTAATACTTTGTCCCTCACGTAATACTTATTTCGTTCACGAAACTTCGATTATGATCACGTAATTTCCCATGCTGTCACGTAATTCTTGACTGTAGTTTGCATGGCACGTAAGTCCCATTTCATTCACGTAATATAGGTATGGTTCACGTAACTTCGAGTATTGTCACGTAATTGCTTCCATGCACAAAAATTTCACTTACGTTCACGTAAGTTTGATATTTGGCTCACGTAATCAGCATGTCTTCACATAATTGGTTCTTCATGCAAGTAAATGTTTCCTTGCACACGTGACTTAAGTATTTACTATGATTCACTTTCACAATTAGATTGTAAGCCATGTGATGTTATCACATGCAAGTAATCTTATATATAAAAGTCAAGTAGTTCTTTGTTTATTCAAGTAACTCTTCATATTTATTATCACCATATTACACAATTATTATTATTATTACTAAAATAATATTACACAAATTATTATTATTATTACTAAAATAATATTGCACAATATTTAACTTTCCGAAACATTTGTATTCCGTTATATCGATAATCTTTGGTTATTTTAAAACCGTGTAAAACGTTAATCATTAAGGCATAACCCTACTAGACTTAGAGATACTTAGACATATTTATTTACGTGATGTATAGGGCACTTAGACGTTGAAGCTTGACGGTATCGTATTATTTCCCGACATATAAGGATTTGGATTGCTTTGCTATCAGTGAGTTATTCGCTGCCCTTCTTACCGCTTTTATATTTTTGGGCATGATAGCGTTAAACAAAAGTATTTTTATGTTATGTATGTATTATAGTCGAATATTATAATTTGCATTGGTGCGAATGTACAATGCTTATATATTATGGATATGATGCTTTAGATGATCTCTCCCTATACTTGTACCGCCTTTGTGGTAGTACAAGGCCCCATATACACACCTGTTAACTATTAGCCGTCGACATATATATAGCGCTATTTGGGTCTGACAAACCCTCACTCTAATACGTTATTAAGATAAGGGAGGAGCCCTGTCCGTATTAGAGTCTTATGATCGATTATATTTATCCGAGAACAACCTAGCTTGAGACACTAGGTGGGGTGGTTGCCTTTATTGTTGAGGTTCGGGTGTATTACATATTCCTAAAGCTGTACTCTATCCAGGATGATATTTATGCTATTATACGATGATGATATTTTTTGAAATGAGTCTGGTATTTTATGAAATGTTTATGTTACCGTATGGTACAAATATGGGTATTTTATCAAAAGGTTTTGTAAATCTCAAACATATTTTTGAAACATCATTTTCAAAAGTCTTATCTTCAAATCTTATCTTTTGGGTCAAAATTTATTGAAAACCTTTATCCTATTATGTTTTTATTTATAAATGCGAGTAATTCACCAACTTTATGTTGACGTCGTATTTTTAACGCTATTTCAGGGATTTGAGGTTACCCTATCTGCTTGCTATGCTTTATCTGACTACGTGGGATTTTGCTGGAATTTATTTTGTATTGTAATTCCTTAGTTTCCCAAACTCTGTAGTCGTATTTTGATATTCGGATTACTGTAATAAGTATTCTTCTTCAAACTCTTTTTATCTATGCTGATTATGTTTGGTTAATTATGTTTGATGTAACCTTGAATCTCTGATACCGTATACACTGTACACCTCGGTTCCGCCATTTCTATGCGGGGTGTGACACTTAATTTCTTTTTCCAACTTTACTCACATTAGACATAAACTCAACAAATGTTTATACCGTCTTTCTTAAGTTAGTTGCAATTTTTATACTTTTTTTAACAGATTGTTTGGTTGTAATATTCTTAGGTTTTTGCTCTATTTTTAAGGCCTAAGCCAGACCACAAATACAGATTATACTGGAAAATCTATCACCAAGTAATTGGGTACACCGTGATCGTCTTGAGCATTATCAACGTCTACAAAGGAATTGATATCTTGGATCCAGAGAAAAAGTGGAAGAAAATCTATTCCGGAATTGTCATCTCTTTGGGGGTTATTACGGGTGTACTGGAAGCTTTGACATGGTTCATTGTTTTGAAGACAAAGAAGAATGAAGAAAGAACACAAGCAGGAACTCATGGTTCGGTTGGAGCTATAGTTTAAGGATAATGTGTTTATGATGTGTACGACGATAAGGGTAGATTTGTACTATTATGGTACTAAAAACCAGATTTTGAAATATTGAATTTTGTTGAGATATTGCTTCAAATAGCATGTATTAAGGTAAAATTTTGATGATTTGGTACTTAATACAACAATTGACAGATTCTCAGTTTTACTCATAATATGTATGTTTTTTGTCTCTCTATATCGGTTAATTGTGTTGAAAAGGTTTCGGGACAAAGCTTGAGTAGGGTAACCAGCCTTACTACCATGGTGTAGCACACACCATGGAACCTGCAGGTGTTTCATGTTTCATGAACCCATACCGAGTGCCCAAAGTGCTATGATATCATTCAATAGATTGCCAAATATATATATAGAGAAGTAAATAGGATAAAACAAATCGGCATGAACTTCTATAAGACATAAAATTGTATTTTTAACAAAACAACAACTGATCAAAATTTGTTCATTAAACAAGTAAAGTTTTGCACATATACACAAAATCGGAAAAAGCAAACACAAAAACAAAACAAAAGAAGGAGATTGCATCAAATGATATTTCTACTTTAAACAATTTCCGTCACGCCCTTTTGTATGACCAAGAAAATTTAAACCTGTGCCTACGGTTCTTGATAACTTACCCTCAAATATATCACACAAAAAGATTCCGGTCTCCAATCAAAATCATATCTTGATGACCGATTTTCTGGAACTGGCCGACTTCTTGTCACCAGAAAAGAACCTCGGAATGCTTAACAAACTATTAACTCGAGTGACACCTTCGAGTGCTGACCATCCTTCATCTTCAGCACTCGATATGCATTCAGCTAAACTTCTTTTAGACATGCCGACACCCTTTTCAGGTAGTTTATCTTCTACAGTATCAATACATGGCACAATCTCGTTAGTATTTCTAACTGTGCCTGAATACTCAAGAACAGATGGGACAATGATATTTTCTGGTTCTTTTGTTTCTTTATTTGGTGGAATCGGAAATGGTTTGGAGTCAAGAAATAGGCATACAGCAGCACAATCGTCGTTCTTTGATGTCGGGTATTTTAGCCGCCAAGCTCTTGTAGCACAATCAACAAGCGCTCGGGATGCGGTTGATCGACTAGGTGCTGCCGCCACTATGTCCACAGCTTCTTTATTTGAAAGAACATCCCATACCTGTTATAATAACAAATAACAAAAACTTTTAGAAATTCCCGTGTTGGATCTGACCCAAAAAGCATTTATTTAGAAATGGGTTTAATTTGGGTATTTAAACCTTTAATAGGTCAACCCGGTAGACTATAGAGCCTACTCCATCCATCCTAAATCTATTATCCACCTTACTATTTTTTTTGTACCAAAATGATTGTGCATTCTAAATATTGAAATGCAAAATCAATTGAGTTTCCCATTTTACCCCTATAAAAAAATATACTACTAAAAGAATCTGGTAAAGCATATAATAAGTAGAAAGGGTAAAATTATCATTAGCCTAAAACTTAAGTAACTTGCAACAATTGCTATTTTCTTAAACAATGTGTTTTCGTCAAGTGCACAATTATTCAAGGACGGATGGAGTGCTTAAATGGAATGGCTCAAATGGGTAGAAAGGCGGTATTAAATTTTTACAGCCTTTTGGATCACTTCATTCTACAAACTTAAAGAGTATTATTTTTAGCGTTTATATTTAGTAAACATTAGTTGTCTATAAAATTCAAGAAAAATAGACAAAAGATATATGTGGGTCAACCCAAGCCGGTTTGAGTTCAAAACCACCTGTTCTGACTCGAACCCATTTGACTGGTTACATGGTCCACCCATTTTTCCACATATATAAGAAAAGAAAAAGGTGGAACAAAATGGTACCCCGTCAGTTGCAAGAACGACAAACTTGTCTTTATCGGTGATATGGTGATAATAAACATCTGGGACAGAAATTAAACCAAAGTCCTTTAAACAGAAGTCACCAAAAGCTCTAGCCATGGCTAAACCAGGTGAGTCACTATTGGGTAACCATACACGTGAAACTTCTGGTTCGTCTTGCAATGCAAAAACTCGTCCTTTAAACTGCTGAATCCTAGCTGCTTCTCCTAAGTATAACAATAATTTATAATTATTGTAATGAACTTTCTAAGAAACCCTAGATTCTTTCTACAAGTAATTAAAGAAAGAGAGATTGGTACTTGGGAGATTGGGTTTTAAATCAACGGTCAATTGAACTGCAACTAAACTGTTGTTATCGTCTCTGGTTGCCAACACTGCTCTCGAGTCTCCAAGATTTCCAATTATAAGATCTTCTCCCTGAAAAAATGATTGGTTAAAGTTTAATGTACTATATGGTCTATTTTAATCTTAGCACAAAACCAGAAAAAGCGGTTATATTAAACTGATGACGTAGAATAGAAATCAAAGAAAATCCAAAAGCCAAACGGGCCAAAACCTAAGCTAAACTAAAAAGTACTAAACAAATTAAGAAACAGGTTCTATTGAGCTAACATATTTTAATGATGCGGAATAACTTTTGATTTGCAATGAAATGTTATCATTTGGAGCTCATACTCGTAATTTTTTATTGTTTCGTTTACGTATTTATCGATTTCACATTTAATACATATCATATAAATTTATGGATTTAATTCACAGTAGCACTATCTTAGGTAGGGAAAATTCAAGTTTGGAGATATAATTTTCATTTTTATATATCAATTTTGTTTATACAGATGACCATTTTCTAATTTTAGACTATCTACTTTCTAGGTAAAACGTGTTTTATATTTTATATGTCGTTTTGCAATAATGTATCGAATTTGTTTTGTTCTGTGTCCTTGATAAGGAAGACAAAAATTAGATCAACTATATTAAGTAAATAGATATGTTGAAATTTAACAATCACATTGACATGAAATATTTTATAATTCTAAGAAAGTTGTCACCAAAAATACCTGTTTGACCAAAGCAACAGCAGTTGACCCACTGCAGAAACAGTCAATGGATGGATGTGTCTTAAGTTCCATATCCATTAAACTGAAAGCTTTTAATAACGATTTTTTTAGTGGAAGATATTTCTCCGGAACTCGTTCTTTCTCATCCACTTCCAATTCTTCACACACATTATCTTCTTCTTCTTCCTCCTCGTCAATGCTTCCATTAGCATTACCATTCTGACTATCGGAATTAATCTTCCAATGAGTAGACAATAGTACGGGGAGAGAGTCCCTAACTTTCCTAGCAACCATATGCCCATAAGGACCGTGCCCGTCAAATACCCCACAAAACACCGCTTCATTCATCGAGCAAAATTTCTGTTTCACAAATATTTACAATTTAGAAAATTGTTGTGCTTAAATTCTATTTCATTTCCAACATAAACTCATTAATATCAATATATCATACATTTTCTATCAATCAAATGATATAGAGCAACTTCAATATTTAAAAGCAAAATTTTGACCAAAGGGCTTTTGACAGGGGCGGAGCAAGAAAAAATTTAAATTTTTACGCGGAGGCAAAGAAAGAGTATTTATCAAATGGTTAAATTTCATTGTTCACGTGGGGGCGAGGTAAAGATTTTTTTTCTCTGCTTGATTTTTATAGGGGTAAAATTTCAAAACTAACACAAAATAAGTACTTTTTACATTACGAGAAAATTAGGATGAGGGCAACTGCCTACCCTTCCCCGCCCTGGCTTTCGGCCTAGCTTTATCATCGTGCTGATATAAGGTGTGCCTCCGTCTATTGAGCTCAGGGTTCGAGTCTCGTTATAGACAGATATAAATAGTTATAATGTGTATTAACTTATTGTTTTTCTAAAAAAAAAACACAACTTTATATGCATGTCTTCAAAATGTATTATTTTCTATAACAATGTTTAATCACATTAATTTCCACAAATTTTCCCTAAATTAAGTAATTTGTAAACCTAACCACCTAACTATTTTCAAACTCAAAACATATAGATACACCATCATGTATGTATATATCTTATATATAATAATTATAATTATGAATAAGAAAAACAAACCTCCCAAACAATCATAGCATCTTGATTAGTCCCTTTCTTCCCTTGAAGTGTATACAAACTAGCAATCCCACTAAACCCATTACCAAACAGTCTACCCGGAACATGATGAAGCCACCGTTCCTCCGCCGCAGAACCCTTTCCACCGCCGTCTTTTTTATCTCTCCCGGTGGTTGAATAACATGAACCCATTTAATAAAAATCAAAACTTTTTCTTATTTCTGGAAAATATATGTGTTTTTGGAAAAGGGTTTTGTTTAAAAGATTAAAAAGATTGTTGGATCTACAGAGAGACTCCAAAAAAAGACACAAGTTGAATTATACAGATGAACAACCAAAAAGAGGTTGTATGTTTATGTGTGTGTGTGTGTGTGTAAAAAGTGTGTTTTTTGAGTAGGTGGATTGTGATAGAATCCAATTATGACTTGTTTTTAGACTTTATTTCAAACAATATATTGTTTTTTATTTTTAATATGGAATTTTGTAACTCTCGTGCGTTATGTTACGAGTTAAAAATATTTATCTCAAAAATCATAAAGTTTAAAAGATAAAATTTTATATTTAAATTCACTTAATTTTTTAGATGTTTATAATTAAAAAGAAATAAAATCAATAATTTATTTTAATGAAAGTATACATTTTTAGTCACTAAACCCAAAGCGACGAAGAACAAATAGAATTTGCTACAAAAGCCGGCTCACATAAATTTTAATTTAGGCAAAATTTAATTTCAAGTTATTACCAAACTATGTATTTGTATTTTGTAATAATTATTATTAATAACTATTAGTATAATAAATAATAATAATATTAGTAATTTTATTATAAATTTTTGGTTTTCTTTTTTAAATCTTAATTTTTTCTTTTAAGAATGAAAATATTATTGTTAGTTTTTCAATAATAATAATAATAATAACAATAATAATAAAAATAATAATAATATTAATAATAATGATTAAAAAACTTTTTATAAAAATTACAAAAATGATACTACTTATAAAAAATTTAAAGTATAATTATACAAATTACAAAAATGGTACTAATATAATTAATAATAAAGAAAAATATAAAATGTAATTAATAGTACTTGTGGGTTATATACAAAAAATATTAATAGTTTATTGTTAAAATGAAAATAAGAAAAAAATAATGGATGAGAAATACGGGAGAACCCATGACGTCTAATACATATATAAAAAGTGTTAATCATCCCGACATAAATCAACCTTACAATTAATTCATTTATATATTGTTATATATTAGTTTAAAAATGGTACTATTAACTAGCCATTTGGATTACACCATTTGGTTTGTAATCGAATATATTGTTAAGATTTGTAAATTTATATCTGGATTTTGTTAATAATTCTTTAATTTATTATCATAAGTAAAAAAAAAATAGGGTGATAAATATTATTTTCGTTCCAGTTTAATTGTTTATTTTTAAAATTTTGGATTTTGTTAATTGTTTATTTTTAAAATTTTGGATTTTGTCAGGCAATCTTGAATTTATCCTATAAAAAAGTAGGATAATAGGTTATTTAAGTTCCAAATTAATTGTTTGTTTTTAAAATGCATATAGTTTTAAAAAAATATATAACAAGTATCTTTTATCAATAAAATATCATACTTATCTATTAAATCGTCTTTTATTTGGTTAAAAGCAAAAATGAATTTTTACAAAGAGACGATCCAAAATAAAAATATAAACATTAAAATTGAGACAGATAAGAAAAAAAATGACATTCACTTTCGATCAATGAAAAATCTCCATCGTAAATAGGTGGGATTTGGTTAATTATAACTTTTAGTGATATACTTAAGACTTTTGAAATTAAAAAAAAAAAAAACTATATATACGTCCTTTGCAAAACTAATGAGTCACTTTTGATATATAGATTAAGATTAAGATTAACATGAAAAGTTTATGTCATTCGAAAACCTTTACTATAATCTTACATATCAACCTCTAATCTTTGTTAAGATGTTGATATGAGAAAATGTTAGGTGAGCTAAAATTTTATAACTAAAATAAAGTTAATTTTCGTCTGATATAAAAACTTAATTTTATTAAAACTAGCTGAATTTCATTAAAACTAAATGTAACGATTGGTGAAAATCAAATTAAAATACTGAAAACTCAAATTCAAGTTTGTCATTGTCATGATTGTTTTTAAAGTATCCACGATATTGAACTTTTAACTACTATGATTTTTTGTCACTTCAATTCAAACATGAAATTATCACATATAAATATTGTTTAATGCGACCTTACACATTTTTTGAAAATGGATAATATCATAATAGTCACTATCGAATTATATTGATTTTTTATTTTTTTAATAAGAAATGGGACCAAAACTATTATTGTTTGACTACCACACAACTTGAACAAGTAATGAAGTAGACCTATGCTTGAAAAGTGGTTGTTAAAAATCCTTCATTGGATCTCATGAATATATAAAACAAAAGTATTGATAACTACGGTTTTTAGGTTGAATTATCACTCACAATTTATAAAAATAATCACTTGATTCGCGATGAATTTGTCGTGACACTTTATCGTCGCGAGAAATACATAAAACAAAATCAAACCAATAAAAATCGGACACGTCGTCGCGAAAATGAATATTGACGCGAGAAATGAGGTGTCGTGACAACGTGTCTATTTTTTATTGGTCTGATTAAAATATGTGTACTTTCGCGACGAAAAAAATATCTCGAGAAATCCGTCACAAATTCGATGATTATTTTTATAAATTGTAAGTGATAGGTGATTATATTGATAATTTACTCTTTTAGGTCTAGGACTAAAACTTAAAACAATATCAATTATACATGACATGGTGGGTAGGGATGGCAATAAAACCCGTACCCGATGGGGACCCGGTATCCGAACCCGTTTTGACTGGGGAATCCCCGAGTCGACCGGGGATGGGGATGGGGATGGGGAATCCCCGATATTAAAAACGGGGATGGGGACGGGATGATAATACTCTCTTAATACCCGTACCCGTACCCATACCCGTACCCATAGTTGTAATCTATTGAAAACTTTAAGGATCTCATTTTGTAAAGGGTTGATTTGAATTCACATATTAGTTTTCACAATTTGACTTGTAGTCTTGTCCTTTTGTTTCAACTGGTTTTGAATTCTTGTTGCATGTATGAATTATGCAAAACTATTTTTGAAGTATGGAAGTCTAGAAGTTACTTTTTTCTTATTGTAATGTTTTTTATACTTTGTTGGTTGATGTTACAGTAAGGCTAAGTGCCAAAAAAATATGTAGTTGGCTAGTTACAAAATACTTAATACGTGAGAATGAAATCCCCGTCCCCGATGGGGATCCCCGTCCCCGATGGGGCTGGGGATGGGATTACAATTTTACTCCCCATCGGGTATGGGGACGGGGATGGGGATGAATATTGAGATTGGGGATGGGGATGGGAAACATGATCCCCGAAATTCCCCGACCCATTAGGTGGGTGATATCTACAAATTTAAGAGGGTTTTTATTCAATATATAACAAAATGATACATGTAATTATTAATTAATCATAACATAGAAGGTGTGGTTATCAAAATTTCTAAAACAATATTAAATATAGAGTAAATTACACCGTTGGTCCCTATGTTTGTACCCAAATCACTAGTTTGAGGCTTTTTTTGAAATAATTACACCACACATCCCCATTGTTGTAATTCTGTTACGTCGGTAGTCCATTTTTGACAATTTCCAACTGAAAAGACCGAAATACCCTTTTTCTAAAAAATTTAATCTATTTTCTAATTTCTTTTAACAATTAATATAATAATTTTTTTTTAGTTTCTCTTCTCTCATCTCTCCCCCCCCCCCCCCCCCCCCCCCCCCTCTCTCTCTCTCTCTCTTAAACACCTCCACCAATCTCACAACACCTTCTCGATCGGAGTTTAATTTCTCATATTTAATCATTTCGTCATACATAGATTACACATCTGAAATCCCCGATGATTGTTTAGCTATAGTTTTCCAATTCCTTACCTCCGCTGACCGGAAACGTTGCTCACTTGTCTCACGCCGATGGCTGCTAGTCGAAGGACAGAGCCGTCACCGTCTCGCTCTCACAGCTCAATCGGAAATCATTACCTTTATTCCGTCCATTTTTTCACGCTTTGATTCGGTTACAAAACTTTCTCTACGATGTAACCGTAGATCTATTAGCATAGATGATAACGGATTGATTTTAATATCTCTACGGTGTCCCAAACTCACGCGCCTTAAACTGCGTGGCTGCCGTGAAATTACGGAATTAGGTATGGCGGAGTTAGGTCGAAATTGTAAGGATTTGAAGAAGTTTTCGTGTGTATCTTGTATGTTTGGTGCTAAAGGATTGAATGCTTTTCTTAATAACTGTTTCTCTCTTGACGGTTGGAAAACAAATAGGATTGGTAATGAGGCTTTGATTGCAATTGCTAAACATAGTGCAAATCTTCAGGAGCTTGTTTTAATAGGACTTAATCCGAATTCAATTAGTTTGGAAGCGATTGCTTTGAATTGCTTAAAATTGGAAAGATTAGCTTTATGCGGAAGCGATACAATAACTGATATGGAAATATCTTGTATTGCTTCAAAATGTGTTGCTTTGAAGAAGCTGTGTATTAAGGGGTGTCATGTATCTGATGAAGGTATCGAGAAGGTGTTGTGAGATTGGTGGAGATGTGTATAAGAGAGAGAGAGGGGGGAAGAGAGATGAGAGAAGAGAGATTAAAAAGTTTTATTATATTAAATGTTAAAAGAAATTAAAAAATAGATTAAAATTTTTTGGAAAGGGTATTTCGGTCTTTTCAGTTGGAAATTGTCAAAAATGGACTACCGACGTAACAGAATTTCAACAATGGGGACGTGTGGTGTAATTATTTCAAAAAAAACCTCAAACTAGTGATTTGGGTACAAACATAGGGACCAACGGTGTAATTTACTCTTAAATATATATGACATAAAGGAATAATAAATCTTTTGACTTGAAAACCATGTTCTATAAAACGTAACAAACTTGAAACTTATCGGTTTGAAAAGGATTGTCACTCATTCGAAAGCTAAAGGCACCCACCAGTTAGGAAAAAAACCTACAAGGCTACAACAAGAAAAAGATATTTGCTAATGTTTAAGATTAAATATATTCATAACAAGTAGGTGTATTTCGCATGTTATAGTTGACATAAAAATAAAATATAAATAATCTAAAATTTTGAACAAAGTTATAATTTTTGAACATAGATATAAAAATTATGTAAAAAGATATTTGAAGTCAATAAAAATATGTAATAAAACGAGTTTCAAATATTTTTGTATGATCTTTTAGTTATCATTTTTCATAAACGAGCCGTCTAAAACTGATTGCTAAAAAACATTGTTGTTTCGTAAAAAAAGGTCAATATAAGGCTATGGGGTGTGGGGCTTTATAAGCCCCGATAACGCCGCCACGTTGGACTAATAAAGCCCCATAAAGCCCCCCACCACACCGGTGGGGGCGTTATCCACAAATTTCAAGCCTTGGCTTTGTAGAAATAAAGCCGTGATGGGAGGCAACTTTTTAAATATACAACTTTTTCCTCTATAAATATACAACTCTCTTTCCTTATCACTCCACATCATCATCACTTTACACACAACCACACCACCCATTTTTATCACTCCACATCATCACACTCTCTTTCCTACAAATCACACTATCTTTCCTACAAATCACCTCTATCACTCCACATCATCAATCCCAATAAAGCCCCACACCCCATAGTCTAACGGTGTGAACCGTACCCTATGGTGGACTAATATTCCAAACCACTAGTATCGTATCCTTTGACTTTCCTCTTTCCCAATAATATCAACTTTTTCCTTTTGTTTTAACTTTAATTTTCTAGATGAGTGTGCTTTTCACAAATAAATGTTATGTATTTATTTAAAAGTAGTTTATAAAACTATCTCTACAACATCCTATGTGCATATGACCACTGTCAATATCGGTTATTATTATGGGCGGAACCGGAAGGTTAATTGTTTTGGATTAATTTTTTAACTAAACAGTCATTTATGTCCGAATAATTGCGACTTTGTATTTTTTCTTTTTTTTAATTCATTTAACTTTTTATGAAAGACTAGACTCAAAACAATGTTTTGTGTCTCGATTTCATGGATCAAAAATAAGTCCATGTTCAAACAATGACCATTTCCTACTAAAGTTCACTTTGACCGTATCGATTAAACACTTGTGGGATGGATATGTCTTTGGAACAGAAGGCTCCAAACGAGATTTTGTCCTCCGATAGGCTAAAGCTTAACTTATTTCAGAAAACCATTTGGGTCAACTGAAAGACAACTTATAAAAACTAAAATAAATTACGCTATAACAATATTGTAGCAAGGACAACTGTTTACAATGTCTCGTACATCTCTGCCTTAAAAAGTTACGTTTTCTTACTTTCACTATTAAATTGTTATCCATCTCAACTTCCTTGTTAGACGTGGTCATAACTCCCGACATCCACTGTTATATCCACAAAACAAAGCTTTAAAGCGTGCCAAAGGGGTTTCAATCCCTCCAAAAATTTGAGAAATTCGGAAAATTTGTACTATATTCGTAAAAGTTTTTCTAAGCTTATAATGTGACATCCTGTATTTTCGAGATACGAATCGTTACCGTTTATCTTTATTTATATTCGCTTTGTTTTTGACCCATTGATTTTACTTGTGATTATTCACATTTACTGCGATTTGTCGGGTTTTATGTTATTTGTTATTTCGCCATCCGTGACGAAAACGTTTTATTTTACCTAAGTGTCGATTAGTTAGTATTCACGTATAATGAGTTAGAGTGTTTATGCCTTAAATATAGTTCAAGATTAACGTTAATCATATACAAAGTTGGTTCGTTAACGAAAAGATAACAATCATCCGTCTAACTTATGATTTCCGTCATCGGAAATCGTCCTTTGAAATTCGTAAAATTTTTGTAAAAACAAAAGGGCAATGCGCCCTATCATCCTTAAGATGCGACGCAATGACCTTTCTGCTAAGTCAAGTAAAAACTTCTTCATTTCTTGAGATGTCAAGTAAAAACTTATTCATTTCTTGAGATGTCTCTTCTGCTTCTTCGGACCACGTGAAATCTTTCTTTTTTATACACCCATTCAAAGTTTTGAAGAAGGGTAGAGATATGTCTGCGGCCTTGGAGAGGAAACGACTTAGGGAAGCTAGCTTACCGTTGAGGCTCTGTACCTGCTTCTTGGTGGAGGGAGAGGGCATTTGCATGATTGCCTGTATTTTCTTGGGGTTTGCCTTGATGCCTCGAGGGGTTATGAGGTGACCAAGAAATTTTCCCTCTTCCATACCAAAGATACACTTAGAGGTGTTCAACTTCATGTTAATCCGTCTAAGTGTATTAAAAGTTTCTTGAATGTCAGCTAGCATTGCTCCTTCGGCATTGCTTTTGATTACAATGTCATCTATGTATGCTTCTAAGTTCCTCCCAATATGATATTTGAAAGCTTTGTCGATCAAACGTTGGTAGGTTTCTCCCGCATTCTTCAAGCCGAATGGCATCTTCTTATAACAAAATATTCCTTGGTGTGTGTGGACGCGGTCTTGTCTTCATCTCTTTCTTTCATAGAGATTTCGTGGTAGCCCTTGTAGGCTCCAAGAAACACTTGAGTCTAAACCCGTCCAAGGACTCTGCCTTCCAATCTATCTCTGGCAAGGGGTAATTGTCTTTCGGACAAGCTTTGTTAATGTCTTTGAAGTCTACACATAGCCTCCATGAGCCGTCTCCCTTCTTGACCATGACAGGGTTGGTTATCCACGTTTGGTACTTTACTTCTCGAACTATACCTGCCTCCTCCATCTTAGCCACCTGCTCTAAGGGGGCTATGCTCCTATCATGAGACGTTGCCCTTTTATTTTGTTTAATAGGAAAAATGTTGGAGTTGGCATTTAAAGAGTGTTCGACCAGCTCTCTTGGTACTCCAGTCATGTCGGACGTTTGCCATGCAAAGACGTCTAGGTTATTTTTCAGTAGTTGAACTAACTTCTTTTTTGTTTCTGATGGGAGTTGTGCTCCGGTGCTTACGCGTTGCTCTGAGAACTTCTCATTATCACCACATTTTTTTCGTTGCGTTCTATGACTTCTACTTCCGTTGTGACGGGCCTAGGCTTGGGTACTTTAGCCTTGGTCACGTGCTTGCACTCGTGTGACCAGTTCATGCGCCCGCGCATAGTGCCTATGCCATTTGGGGTTTGGAACTTAACCATGCCATGTATATTTTATGGGATTGCCCCAAACTTCTCTATGGAAGGTCTTCCCAATATCACGTTGTAGGTGAATGAAGCTCATACTATAGCAAAGTTTAGTACTTCAATACGGTGGCGAGGATAATCTCCAATCATGACTTCCATTGTGACTTGGCCGATGGGACAATGGATCTCTCCAACGAAGCCTGCCAAGGGGGCCTCTGCTGGGAGTATGGACTCTCTAACTTTCTGAGGTAGCTTTTTGAAGCAATGCTCGTAAATTATGTCAGCCGAACTACCGGTGTCTATTTATGTTTTTTCAACTTCATAGTTGGCCAGGCGAACTTGGATTCCAACCGGATTGGTGGAGGTCGCCGCTACAAGAGGAAAAGATATTGGTTGCATCATCCAATTATGCAACACTATAGACTATCGTTTTTTGGAGCCTCCACTCACCATGAACACGTGACCATCTGGGGGTCAGGGTTATTGTTATCTTTTCCAGCCGCCTTTTGCCACTCGTAGGTCTTTTTGGCGGGTGGATTTTTGGCTTACTATCTAGCTCCTATCACCAAATGCTTGAGTTTTCCTTCCTCTAGCCCTCGTTTGATCTCCGCTTTTAGTTTTTATGCACGAGTTGGTGTCATGGCCATAGTCTTTGTGAAATGCTCAACGTTTGTTCATGTTCTTTGTTCCAGAGCGGTGCATCATTCGAGGGGGTGGCTTGAACGTTGCTCCTACTTGTTCAGTTTTTAGAATTTCCATGGGAGTCTTTCCGAGGTTCCCTCCGGATGGATTCTTGTCATAGGGGGTGAACCTTCTTGGTGATCTCTCCTCATCCCGCCTTCCATGTCTACTGTCACGTTGATCTCTTCTTCGACTGTCGTGCCAGGGATCATGTCTACTTGACCCTCCAACACTTAGTCCGCTCCATGCCTTATCTCTTTTACCACTTGTTATGCTTATTGCCAAGGCAAATGTCTCATTTGACCTCAAGTAGTTATAACAAACATCAGTTATTTCCTTGAAGGTAGTTGGAATTCTTGCCGCTAGTCGTTCTTGGAGTTGGCCTGGGAGCAACGAGAGTGTGAAACCATAAATTTGTTGACTTTCAGGCAGATTTGGTATCTTCTGGCACTTTTGCGTATAGCGGAGAATGAGTTCTCGTAGCCCCTCTCCTTCTCGCTGGCATATGAGGTGTGCTTCAATGTGGGTTCTCATTTGCTTCGTTTGATAGAAGAATTTGGAGATAAACTTAGCTTAAAGGTCATAGAAGTCGTAGATGGTCTTCTCCGGAAGGTTTATGAACCAATTTCTAGCAAAGCCTTGCGGTGTTCATGGAAACATGTGGCAAGCTACGGGGCCAACCCACTTTTCTGTCATGATAGCCTGTTCGAACAAAGCTAAGTGATCCTATGGATCCCTTGTACCATCATATGTGCCGACGATTGAGGGAACTCTTTTCGGTCTGGATGGGATACTTCGCCACCCAGTCACAAAACTTAGAGTTTACCACTGAGGTAGGCATGGTGGTTGTCCTGGATGGTTCTCCTCCCTCTCCCACGAACTCCTTCAATAGGCTAAGTAGTTCTTGAGTGTTGCTCGGTGGGGGTGGGGGAGGAGTGGGATCTGGTGTCTTCTGCTTCCGCAACTCGTCGATCAACTGTCCTAACAAGACACTTGCATCGATCTCAGGAGTTGGTGGTGTGGGATTGGGCTTCAATGTCTCCATGAGTCGAGCTAAGATGTCGTTTTGTGTAGGGGGAGTGGGTTGAGGTGGTCATTGCTGGGATAGAGTTGCTTTTCGGAGCTCCAAAGCTTCTTCTACCGATGAATGCTCCTTAGAGGGAGTCTGAGTGGGTGTGGGAGGCAACTGATGAGTTAGAGTGGATTCCTCCAGATTAACAAGTGGTATGATGTTTTGAGGCGGAGTAGTGGTTCTGAGAGAGGGTTGTGTGCCACTCGGAGTCCTTCTCATCTAGAAGCCTTGGGGTTTTGTCTGAAAACTTTGATAACTTGACTGGCCGCCCGCCTCTCCAGCGTTAAGCACTTCCACTTCAGATGTGTCGGTAGACCAAAGTCTAGTCCGAACACCAGATAAGTTTTCCTCGCTGATCCTTCGAGTATTTCCAGCCACTGCTCCCGTGCCTGTGCCTTGGGAGTTTGGGGGAGTGGTGTTGATGTCCACCAAAGCAAGAGGATCTTCTATGCTCGGTAGGAGATTCATGGAAGGACCTGAATCCATGGAGAGTGAAGGGTGGAGAAAACACTTAGTGAAAACTGTTGTTCTAAAACGGTCTCACGGATGGCGCCAATGTTTAAGCGACGATTGATGAGCTCAACGAATTTGGGTGTGATGGATAACCAATACGGTCTCCTACGTGCAAGGTTACAGATAACGTAAGGCGTGGCGTGGCGGCATGAGTAAGCCTCAAGCTTTGCAAGAAAGGCGAGACATGGCGTTTTTCAAAGCGTGACAAGGCGGCAAAAATATTTAATATATTTTATAATTTTATATATACTTATTTATATATATTTACTATTATTAAGTTATATAAATATTAATAAATTATCAAAAAGTCTGTTTTAACATTAGTGTATATATATAATCTAAGATATAGTCATAAATTTACAATCAAATGATTTTTTATAGCCATTTTAACTATTTTTAAACTTTTTTTTTTTAAATTTTCATAACGCGTTACAAAAAACTCGCGTTAAGGCGCGCCATGGGACGCCATGACCACGTTTTTTTGCCGCCACGCCTAACAAAGACGCCTTGCATGTTTTCGTAATATCTCGACGCGCCTCGACGCCATGGCGCGTTATTTAGAACCCTGCCTACGTGTGCAGTGCAAACCTACTGAGCTCTTGGCGAGCCTAAGGTGACGTATTGATTAGTGTGTGTGATGTAAGAGAGTGGGAAAACTCTAATACGTGGGTAAGATGTGGAAGTTGGAATCTGCCAAATTTGACAAAATGTCATTTATTTATAGGCGATAGATTTAGGTTTCTTTTTTTGGGCCGCCAGACATGATCGTGAATTATGGGCCTTGGGCTGAGACCCAGAAAAGGAAAGATGGAAACCGCGAATTAGTCGCTGCGAATTGCGATGAGCTCTCCGTGTCATACATGTTTGAATGTGGACAAGACGACGAGCTCAAACAGGTGTAGAGCTAAAGTGCTTGTGCATGGGACCAAAGAGTTTGGCGAGCCGGGTCGAAATACTCGTGCACAGAGTTGGCGTGCATTGGGGCCAATATGCTCTAGCACAGAACCTCCATGTTGAGTATCGAGCTCTCCCCAGGTCACAAGTTCTCGTGATAGGGGCTATGTTTGAGCCGGGCAGCGAGCTCACCCCATGCTAGGCGATTCGGGGCCATTTTACCTGTGCATGGGGCGAAGGGAGCTCGTGTATGTGTCTAGCAAACAACTCACACTGGTCGGGAAGCGAGCTGCCAATTTGTCCAGGACATGGGGCCGTTTTACTCGAGACCGGGGCTCTCATTGCTGCCGAGCAGCGAGCTCCCCCGTGTCACAAGTTCAAATGACCGGGGCCATGTTTGTACCGGGAAACGAGCTCCCATGGAGAGCTCCCACCTCATTCACGTGCCGGATTCCTACATCACCGAGCCACTTTGTGCATCGAGCAGGAGATCTCTGAGCAGCAAGATATGTGTCGAGCTCCATGTCACCAAGCCACTTTGGGCAGCGAGTGGCGAGCTGCCACACAACGCTAGGTGTCTGGGTAAGTCACGGGACCAGTTTCCTTGGTCACGGGGCCAGGGGATGGTGCGAGTTGCGAGCTCAGTACTTCCGGGGCTCGAGCCTGTCTTCTTGAGCACGGGCCAAAGTTCACCGAGCCATGTGGTGTAAGTGTGGTCAAAGTTTGAGTGGTCCCAAGTTTGTCTGGTCCATCACACCTCAATAACGTTTTTTTTTTTTTAAAGCGGATAGGTATTAAATATCATTTATATTTTATATAACAAGTAGTTACATTAGGTTTAATTCTTAAATTTTATTAAAAAAAAATTAAATCATCTTTTCTATTTAATGTATTTCTTATTTATATTAATGTATTATTTATTTTATAAATGTATTATTTTTATATTAAATAAAATGAAAATAAAAAAGTGATAGATCCCAAAATATCGAGTTATGATTGAGGGGTTGTTATGATATTATGTTATGGGCTGAGTTATTCTGACGTGGTCATAATATCGAACGTTTTAGTGCTATGACTGCAATCGCTCTTACGCTGTGAGCACTCTTATATAATAGTGTACTTAAAAAAGGTTTTAATTAATCAACATATCAACATAATTAATTTTTTTTAATAACTTAGAAGAATAAAAGAAAAGAAAATTTTTAATAGAGGCCATTCAACATTTTTAAAATTTAATTAAAATAGAACAAACCTTTTTTTATAAAGTTGAACGCTATAATGATCCGCAAACAATGAAAACTTTATTTATAGAAGAAATATAAAAATGTTTATACTTTTATTCAAGTCGTCGCTTGAATCAAACTGGCTCGGGTAACACCTTAGGCATTTGTAGTTTTCAAATTTTTAGAACACATAATATCTTTTGTTGAAATAGAAAACTTGTTACATGTATTCTCAAGATATGTAAAGAAATACATATTGATGAAAAATATATACTCATATTTACCCAAAGGAAAGATTAATTGATAAAATGAATCTTTCAAACTTAGGTCGATTTCAATCAACAACATTATTATCAAGAACGATCAATTTCCGCTCCATTAAATCCAAACCCATTTCTTGTTCTTCTTCTTCTTCCATAAACCCTAACAACAAAACCCCATTATTCCTCAGACCACCCATTTTCACCGCAACCCAAACCGCCCTCCAAACTTTCCAAACCTGGGCCAAAACCCTCATCAAATCAACCGGTTCATCTTTCTTACACTCCGACAACGGTCCAGACTCCACCATTCTTCACCGAGAACTCAACTGGCTTATCGAAGACGCTTTCGAATCCGATATCAACAATGTTGTCCGGTTAAGAACTGACTTGAATGATTTATATGAGCTATGGAAACAGAGGATTGAAAAAAGAAGACCGTTTCAGTATATTGTTGGGTGTGAGCATTGGAGGGATTTGGTATTATGTGTTCAAGAAGGGGTTTTGATTCCGAGGCCCGAAACCGAGTTAATTGTTGATTTGGTGAATGATGTGGTTAAGGAGAGTGGGGAATTGAAGGAGGGGTTGTGGGTTGATTTGGGGACGGGTAGTGGTGCTATTGCGATTGGGATTGGAAGGGTTTTAGGGGAGGATGGGAGAGTTGTTGCTACGGATTTGAGTCCTGTTGCGGTTAGAGTTGCTTCGTGCAATGTCGAAAGATATAATTTGCAGGTAGTTTTTCGGTTCTTTATGCTATCATCGTTTAAAAGTTCCAATTTGCAATTTAAGATATAATTATAGGCCGGCTTAGTGAAAATGTATCAAACTATACCCAAATTACTATTGTATCGTATTTTAATATTTCCTATTAGAGTACCAAACTTTCGCTACTATTGTATGTATCTGACCTCCTATATCACGTAAACAAGTAATGATATGGGAGCTTATATGGCTTCCACATTAGCAAAATATACTTATTACATCAACGGCTTGAAATTTAGTACACACAATAGGAATTGTTTAAGTATGATACATTTAATATTAATTCGGGTATAGTTTGATATAAGTTAACCCTATAATTCATAGGTGTACCACAGTTGAGTGGTGGGGTAGCCACGGATACCCTTCAACTTGCCAAACACCGTAATTTTGTAGTGTAATAATTTCGAAGATTTTTTTTATTGTATTTTAATTTATTAGGTTCTCTAAAACATATTGCTTTTGGGTACCATTCAATTTCGGTCCTGGGTCCGCCACTGCTATGATTATTAATTTTATTTAATACAAATTGAAGTAGTAAGGTGGATAATAATTTTGGAACGGGGGTAGTAACAAAAGACTTATTATTTTAACAAAAGACTTATTATTTTAAACCAGGATAAAATTTCTGTAAAGCAAGGTTCGTGGTTTGAGCCGTTGAAGGAGTTTGAAGGACAAGTTTCAGGTCTTGTAAGCAATCCACCATATATCCCTAGCGGACACATCAGTGGACTCCAAGCCGAAGTTGGTTTACATGAACCGATTCTCGCATTAGATGGTGGTGAAGATGGCATGTCTGATCTTCTGCATCTTTGCAATGGTGTTGCATTGATGCTAAAACCTGGCGGATTTTTTGCTTTTGAGGTAATCATATCGAGCCTAATTTGATGCATTTTAGACGGTATTAATACAATCTTATTATCTTTAATCCTTGGTTGCAGACAAATGGTGAAGATCAATGCAAGTTTCTTGTAGACCATATGGAAAACGTTCATAAGGACTGCTTCTATAATCTTAAGATCGTGTCAGATTTTGCTGGCATCCAACGTTTTGTAACTGGAATCAGATCCTGAGTTTTCAAAAATTCAGATGTTAGATGTGAGAATAATAACTCATTGCTTAATCGATATAGGTAAATGCTAGAATCTGTGGAAATGAGTTTAGATGCTCATGTACCATTAATTTTTTTACCGACATAAAGAGTCTCAGGTATATACAATATTAAAGTTTTCGTCCTGAAAGTTTGTTTACTACAAAGATTGTCTGAAAAAATGGAAACTTGTCACTTGTCATGTACCATTTATCGGTTTCCAGAATGCAATTTCGCAGTGCTAGATGACTAGTGATTCCATCTGATTTTATAACAAACAATCTTGGCAATCTCTTCGGTTTTTTGTAGACTTTCAGAGCAATTGGGAGCTCAATTAAAAACCATCCATGGTTCTTTCCTGGTGTGCCATCGGGACATTCTGTTCCATTGTTTCTTTACCTTTATTTGGGACAACTTGAAGTGAGTCCACCTCTTCCTACGCTTGAAGGTTTCACAAAATAAACCAGAGGCAAGTGCTTGTTGAAGCCATAGGTCAAATTCTTCTTCTTCATCTTTTACTTTGCTGTTTAAATCCCACGGGTATTGGCTTGAGCTACATTTCTGAGTTTTCTCCAACCCAACCATGTTAACATGAAAACCCGGATGATGTGTATTTGGCCTACAAGTCATTCCCTGTCCACAGTTAAACAAACTTTAGGGTCGGAATTTATGAATGGTGTTCAGAATGGCATATTGCGTATATGCTACAGGCACCCACCTGACAAATAGCCCATTCCGACACATCAAAGATCTTGTTTTGAGCACAAACAAAGGCCTGCGGAATTTCCATCTGAATTTTTGTTAGAATGTTAAATTTTTCCGTTCACCAGATGCTTTATTTGACTATGACATTAGCTCCTTAAATGTTTATTTTGAAAGTACGTTTATCTAAAATAGAAGATGGTATGACGTGAACCTTTTGAGGCAGATCAGATCCGTTGTATTCCACCCATCCATCCCCATCCCTTGCTTGGTGATATTGACTACAATCCTGTAAACATACAAAGTTTCACGAGTTTATACAAAGGCATAGTCTATCAAAGGAAACACGGGAACTGAATCTTTTATCTTTCTTCCTTTACAAACGAATACTCTACCTGACACCATCTCGCCTTCGATTTAGTCCTATTTGTACACACCCATACATGTAAATATCCACATGCTGTGCACTGTACATGTCTTGATTCCTCAGAACAGTAGTTAGTACTTACAGACTTGTTAGACAAACTCTTTGATTCTTCGTTTCTCAAATGCTCGTCATAGTCCCGCTTCTTCACAGAATCAGAAAGAACCTGAACGATTGTTTCATCACGAGTTCAAAATCTCTATAAAAGTATAATACGTAATCTAGCAAAACCCTGCAGTGAAATATAAAGATATACTTGCCTCATATGCACACTGAAGTTTCTTAAAAGATTCACTCGCCAATCGGCTTCCCATGTTTTTATCAGGGTGCACAAGCATCGCCTGACAAGAAAAGATGCAAGTTAACGGACCAAAAAACAAGCAAAATTCAATATCTGATGCAACACGAAGAAAATGAAGCTTACCTTTTTCTTATATTCCTTCTTCAAGACGGCTGTATTAATTTTCTTGTATCGACAAAAACCTAGTATTTCATAATGATCCACACAGCGCAAAATTCTTTTCATCTCTTTAGTTGCATTTCCACCGTTTTTTACAACAGGAATGGAGATGACTAAATCTTTCTTTTGTTTATTCATAAGAGTCGACTTAGCAGCTGGTTTGCTTGAAGTTTTACACGGGACCACGTGCTCAACTTCCTCGACAGGAAGACAAAACTTGCTTTTTACTGGGATGTAATCTACGTGAAATGAAACTGGTACTTTCTGCTCTTCAAACTCTTTTTGTTCACTCAAATCATCGAACCATTTGAGCATGAAGATAAATGCATCACAGGAGATGAAAGCAATGTTAATTGATACTAAAACTCCTGACCAACCAACTTGATGTTTTACATAGTACAAAGCGTAAACTGTTGCCACTAGAACCACTAACCTTGTGTGGTTTAGCGAAAACAAGAATCCTGCAAAACACAAAAAAACGCAACACTCTATAGTAAACAAGAGCAACCGGAATGATTAGAGGTTAGACTACCGACTCATTTACTTGGTTTTATAAAAAACGGTTTTGTAAGGAAACTGGTCATATGGGTCGAAATGTCATCCAAAATGTATTTTAAATGCATTGATAAAACCGATACCAAGACCGGAGGATGACCCTTGAATGATTGTCTCAATTGAGCCTTCTAAATCATTTTATTAAAAGTAGTTTATTATTAAAAAAGTAACTTTTGTAATCATATTTGACTCACTAATTATATATAAAAAAAAAAATCAAATTTTGGACAAAGAGTATCGGGTCGATCCGCTCTTACCCGTTTCAATCAATAATATTTTACATGTTTTGATCCCCTTCCAACCCACTCGTGTTTACATCTCTATGAACTCCGGGGTGTTTGTTTTACGTTAGTTTTAGGTTTATAAACATATCTTGCTTCAGTTGTTATTTCATAAGCTCATTTTTTTCTGTTTATTTTTGTGGTTTAAGAGTTTATTATCCATAAATAAGTCATTATAAGCCGAAGCTAGAAAAGCTTATAAACCCAATAATAAACTAAAACAAACACCCAGTATGAATGTCGTAAATTTCAGCAAAAAAAAAGGCAATACCTCCGATAATTAACAATGGACCAACGATCCAGAAGTTAGCATACAATCGTACTACCAAGATGGTAAAGAGCCCTACTATTAATAGACCATGAGTGTAACCGAGATAGCGGACAGCACAAGCAGCAGTTCCCTACGAAAAAACAACGAATTTGTTTAGTGTAAAGGTAATATGATATTGTTTCAATTAAGTGTCAACCATTCATAGTCTTACTATAATAAGAAGAAGGTATAACAGGCATGACATTGATGTCAAACTAATAAAAAAACTCCATACGATAACATGTAATGCAACGGTGCCCAAGTCGAAAAGCGAGTTACATCCACGAACAAAACAATCTTTCCACTTATTGAACACGAAACACAATAGTTCACCCGAACTAGCAAACCCGTAACAAACATTACCCCAATGCTGTCTAAAAAGCTCATCTAATAACAGCAGCCATTTCCAGCTTTGATTTAATACTAGAATAATGACAATATCCTCCATTGTTACTCAATAATCGTTCAATAATCGCGATTAGAACACGTATAAGTGAAAGATTGAGAATGTATAGCCATATGGGTATTCATAATGCAGGGAGTAGAAATATAAGATTTGATGAAAAAGAACACTTATTTGCTTCATATGTACGTTTTCCTAAAGACAAGTAGTAACTTATATGTGTGTGTGTTGATTGCACTTTATTTTTTGACACAAATAATGATGAAAGTAATGGTCTTGTGTTGTGTTCTTTTTTTTTGTCCCAGACAAATTACTGATGATTATAGTGGTGGGATCTTCATAAAGTAAAAAATGAAGTGACCTACATCTACATCTTTGATGATTTAATTCCAACCTTTTATTAGTGACGGAAGTGATTTGTACACACACAACAAATAATCTTCATTTAACGTCACAAGTCTGATTTTTAGTAGAAAACGCTTTAACATAAAAAATAAAAAATATACACATTCATAACGTTCATCATATCTATTTTATGTTTGTCGACATGTTTTTTTGATCCTTACATTGTCAAAAGAAAAGTTCATAGTTTTGTTCTTTGTTTAGGATTGGACCGGTTGGTAGAGCTTTAGCTTTTATTTTTGGAAAAGGAAAATATCAATAAATAAATCTTTTTTTTTTCTTTCCAATTGAGATATCAAATTTTTGATCTCTTAATTTAGCCGTCAATTGAGATATCAAATTTTTGATCTCTTAATTTAGCCGACTAAAGTTTTGATTTTCATCGAATTGAGTATTTTATTTTACCAATTAACCAAATTGTAGATGATCTATTCTTCTTTTTTTCATCAAAATCATAGATGATTTTGTAAACTATAATCCTTATTTTTTTTTCATCAAAACCATACATGATTTTGTAAACCACTATTTCAACATCACCAATTAGAAAAACAAAGTGATGATGTAACCCATTGGAAACAAATGTTTTGTTTTAAACTAGGAAGCACAGACACACCTTGAAAGTGAACGTGGTAGTGTCGGACACGGATCGGACACGGCTCGGACACGGCGCGGACACGTGTCTGACACGCACGTGCCGTGTCCCACGTGACATATGATTTGAACACGTCTCGGACACTCCAAGGACACGCCTCGGACACGCTTTTGTGACTATGAAACCACGTTTTTACTTTTGTCCCTTGTTATGAGTTATTATTACTTATGATATGTTATGACTTTTTGAGTTTTTTCTCTTGTTAAGACTTTAAATTTGGTTATAAAATATGGTATTTGCTTTTTATATATATATATATATATATATATATATATATATATATATATATATATATATATATATATATATATATATATATATATAATTTCCCGTGTCCACGCCGTATCCATGTCCTATAATTTTAGATTTTGCCGTAACGCGGTGTCCGTGGGTTTTAAACAATTAAACTTGACGGAATGTTATTGTTAATTTTCGTAAGAACTATCTGAGAAATATAAACCCATAAAACCACTTGGGAAACCTCGGCGGAAAACTTGCAAGTTCGATGAAGCTCGCCGAAAAACCTGCAAGTTCGATGAAAACTCGCCAGAAAACCTGCAACTTCCATGAAGCTCGCTGGAAAAACTTAAAATTTGTGATTTATACAACAAAATATGTATTCAAATTTACAAAAGCTTTGAAGATTTAGGGAAGAACAAAGTCATGGTCGTTTCACTCACTTGAGAATAAAAGTCAACATGTCAAAGATGATTTTACCTGCCGACTAGGATCAAAAAACCGAATTATCTATAAATTTATTAAATTTAAAAGACAATAAAATCTTGGATGACTTAGTCAACCAAAACTAAAAGTTTAGATGATTTAATTAAGACAAAAAAAAAAAAAAAAACGATGAGGTACCCAACAGGAAACCCACGGGTTTCTTAAGTGACTCTTACGATGTTTGCCCTTTAAAAAATACAAAATGATTAAAAACTGCAATTTCTACTTCACATTCGGCTATAAGTACTTATATCAAACATACAACTTAACAATTGTTTGATTTATTTTACGCTTGATTTATTTTAAAAGAATGTTTTGTATGCATATGTTATGTTAATCAAATACAATTATCAAGAAATGTATTCATTAGGCAAACATGTTTAATTACTAGACTAAAAATATTTAAATAAGCAGCTCACCAAATATGAATTTCGGTCGAATCGTATAGACTATTCTACTTTAGGTTACTTTTTCTTTTATTATGTTTCAATGGTATGGAAATTATAAGTTATTCTCCAATTTAAGTGTACCACTTATTATTTGATTTCATACCTTTATTTAAAAAGGGTTGACATTAAAAAATACTACTAACAAAACCTTGAAATTAAGTCAATTAATTATAACTTTTATTTCAAAAACCTTCTTTAATTTAGTTTTTTCAAAAATTAATTATTTCAAATACCGTAACTAAACGAATAAATTACACCATTACAACAAACATTAAATTTTTCATCAATCGAGCATCTACTCGGTATAATTTCGACAAAAACAAATTTCCAAACTTTTTTGATGGATTTTAAAATTTTATATTATAAGATCATATTTTTATCACATGCGATATTAGTATTATAACATGTAATATATTTTCTTTTTATTGTAGTTGAATATACATCATATAACGTATCTACGTCTAAAAATTCACATTTAATATAAAAGCCACATGTGATATTATTTTCCGAATTTCAACATTTGGCCACAAAATAAAAAATAAAAAGTCGTGAAAATTTAAATTTTTTTCCGGATCCATATAGGTTATACATCATATAACAATATACATCATATAACAATATTGTGTTTTAAAATTCATATATAGAGTTAAAAATCATGTGCTATTGTGTTACGAGTTTTTAAAATTTTACATACATAATAATATCACATATGATTTCCGGTATAATCACATGTGATTTTATTAATATCACATTTATGTCAAAAAACAAAGAAAAAAAAGTGTCAAATTCGATTTCTTTTTTCTTTCTAAATTTAGATAATTTATGTGTTTTATAGTAATTATGTTTTATAAAAATTTACAGACTAGTTCTAATATCAAATATGATTTTATCGTTACAATTTCAATAGCCACCAAAAGAAGAAAAAAAAGAAAAAAAAGGGTTTTGGTTTTAATCTTAATCATTAACTTAAAACAAGATGAGAAACTAAGATTATGTTTTTTGATTATTAGAAAAATTTTAGATCTTAATTGATTATTTATCTATTTAAGAAAGTCTATTATCAAAATTTAACAAAATTTATTTGTACACTGTTACTGAATGAATTTTCTCATTATTATTTATTTATTTATCTTTTATTTTTTTTGTCAAAGTATTATACTAATTTACTTTGACATGAGATCAATCATAAAATTATGAGTTTAAGTTGTATAACATATAGAAGAGCGTATTGTGTAATATATGTGTTTCTAAAATTTAAAAAAGAAAAGAAAAAACTAAAGAAAATTTGGAGGATGTTTGGGATTGCATATTTTGAGATGTGTTTTGCGTTTTGCATATTTTTTTACACGCCCTTTTTAGTCTTTGGATGAAAAACATAGTTGTTGCGTTGTGACTTTTTTATAACTAAAAACACACTTTTTTTAAGTCAGAAGTTTGGTGCTTATTTTTTAAGTTGATTTTGACTTAAACACAATATACATAAGCTACAAATATACAACCCCAAACACCCCCTTGTAATCAACTTCTAAAGACGTGTTAAATATGTCATTTTAGTCGTCTGATATATTCTAAATGACTTATTTTATAGGTTTAAGTGGTATCCAAATTAATTTTATAAAAGAACCTAACACTCTATTATTTTGGATAAGATTAAATTAATAAACGTACCACGAAAGCGAAATGGTTGGTTGGTTTAACCAATTGATACCAACCCTAAACAAGATCAACATATAATAACAAAATTAATAATAATATTTTAAGTCAATAATGATCAACTTGTCACGTGCATATGCACGTGATCATTCATAGCCATCATATAAATAGATACATTAAAGAGAAAAAAAAACAATTACCTTACACTAAAAGATCATTTTAAACTTGTAATACATAAATTCCCACTTGTCTTAAACACTGTTTATTTTTTTAACTAATTATTCCTATCAAGACATTTTAATCTTCAATTAGGATCTCCTCCATATCTCTACATAACTAAAAGTCAAAAGATTGAAAAAATAAACAACAAATATGTCAAATTGAAGCCAAAGTTGACATATTTGTTAAAAGTTTCAGATCGTACTAAATAAACGTATTATACCTAAAAAGTAATGGAAGTTCCGGAAAAAAAAAACACATCGACTAATTGGTTATCTAGGTTTACTTTATTATTAAAAGAAAAATAACAGATAGATCGAAACAGATTAAAAGATAAATATAATAACATGTGACATTCATCATTGAGTTTTCAAAATCCCGAATTAATTACACTATAGTGAATGATATGAATGACATGGTTCATTAGAACATCTTTCTCTTGTTAAAATGCAATCACTTTACGAACTTAAAAATCGTGTTTAGCTAAAGCATAGCAAGCGCGCAATAAACGTCATGATAATTCACCCAAGAGAACAATATATGTATAATTCCGAACTAAATTTTTCCAGATTTCTACTAAGAAGATGATATAACCTTTACAACACTCCATCTACGCAAATTGCAACAAACAAAAACAAAAAATGTACACATTTACATAACGTATATACCTCCAACCCCTCTCCCCAATCTACAAAACTACTAAGTTTTCGGTAAAATAAAATAAAATAAATAACGTTTTATGCATCAATGAGTATGATCCCATGCATCCGTAAAGGTCATGGTGGATTGTGATGTGGTGTTGGATGATAATAACGAATGTTCTACATTATCAGAACTTGAAGACGTGATAGTAGTGAATGTGTTCTTCTTTGGATCATTGTTGGCAGTCGGAGTTTTACTAGGGTTGCTTCTAACCTTAAGATCCATGAAATCTGAAATAAGACCCGGCTTTGTAATCTTGTCCTCATCAATTTCCATCTCACCCGACAACATCTTGACGACCTTTGACATTACAGGTCGAAGCTTTGGATTATCTTGGGTGCATAAAAGACCGATTTTTAAGTATTTACAAGCCTCTTCTGGATCAAAATCACCGTTCATTTCTGTGTCTACAAGCTCTACCAATTCGTTTCGTTCATAAAGATCCCATGTCTGTTACAAATTAAATGTAATCATATTAGATAGTACTCAAGTGGCAATTTTTTTGTAAAATATATAAGTCCTTAAAGGGTACCTTTCAAACCCGAAAAAGACACATTTTGACTTTTGGTGCTTAACGTATTCAAGATCTTAACGGGTGCTTGGATGTGGAGTTTAAAAGTCGTCGTGTGATTTTGAATAATCATAAATAAAACGGGTCGTAGAAGTATTTATAATTAGGCCTAAAGACAGGGTAATTAGGTCACTTTATTTTCTCAAAATGATTATTACAACTATAATTTGCACTAATTTAAAAATCACTTTTATAAATGCAACTCCAAACACCCCCTTAAACCACGAAAGGTTGTTGCTTTGAGCATATGAAATTAAGCAAAATTATTTATTGAATGATAACTACTTACCCTCTCGAGAATATATTGATCTTCGATAGGTAATAATGAGTTCGTGTTGCATCTCCCACTAACAATTTCCACCAGAAGTACACCAAAACTATAAACATCGGCTCTACGTGTCAACTGGCCTCTAATTGCATACTCGGGTGCCAAATAACCACTGATATTAAAAAAAATTAACAAAAATTTAGTGAACTTTAATTACAGATAAGAACTTCTAAACTCGGAAAAAAAAAATCAATGAACGGGTCTTACATTGTTCCAGCCACTCGTGTGCTAACATGCGTCATATTTGCTGGTATTAATTTTGCTAGACCGAAATCAGAAATCTTGGGATTTAAATATTTATCAAGAAGAATATTGCTTGCTTTAATATCCCGATGAACTATATGTGGGCGTACTTCTTCGTGAAGGAAAGCAAGCCCTTGTGCAATTCCAATGCAAATCTTGGTTCTTGTTCTCCAGCTAAACTGGATAGAACTATGGCTTCCACCTTTAATTAAAAAAGTACCAAATTTTTTAGCAAACAACGAAAATGAATATGAAAATGTGACACTTAGAGGAGAAATATGTTAAAGTTGTGAAATTACCAAGAAGGGTCTGAGCCAAACTGTTATTTTCAATATAGTCGTATACTAAAATCCTGTGATCTCCTTCAACGCAACATCCGATAAGCTTTGCTAAGTTTTCGTGCTCTATATCAGAAATAACCTTGATTTCAGTCAAGAACTCTCGTGCTCCTTGTCTTGATTCAGCAGCAAGAACCTTTATAGCTGCATCTTTTCCATGTCTTAGTCTTCCCTGAATACGACAATATTTTTACACATTAATAACGATAACAAAAACAGTAATTCCTAAAGATTTTATTGAAAAAATTAAAATGTATATATACTTACCCTATAAACAGGACCGAACCCACCCTCTCCAATCTTGTTGGCCGGACTGAAATCATCTGTAGCGTTTCTTAGTTCTTTGTAGGAGTAAAGTTTAAGATTTTGAACTTCGGATAACTCTGTTTATGATTATACAAATAACAAAAATTAGCAACTTTTAAAAGCTCATTAGTAATGAAACTAAAGATAAACTATTTGTTTAAGTGTTTACCATCTTCAAATTCAGGAAACATTTTTGGTCGGTCAATTCCCCGGCGAAAGAAGAACGAAAAACAACCCATAATCTTTAGAAACACCAATGACCGATTTTTGCTTCGAGAAATGGTTGACCTGATGCTTCAAGATTCAGTATCTGTCATATAGAAAGCATTACAAACATGAATAAATCATCTAATTTTGTAAAAATTGGATCCTACATCATATAAACTTTGTTATTGACAATATAACCCTCAGACCACAAATTTTATGTCATATTAATTGTAGAAATATATCTTTTGAGAAAGTAAGCCCTAATTTTACTCAACTTCCACAAAATCTCATGATTGAAATACCAGGAGTTGACCCTAAATCAGTAAATCATACCCAATTTCCACAAAGACCCATGATTTGTATGTTGGCTAAAAACCCCACAAATCTTTTAAAACATATTAGGAAAATGAATTACCTTAGAAGCAATAAATCTAAGATTGGATTTGATGATGATGATGATTTGGTTGGTTTGGAAGTGGATATTAATGGAAGTGAGTAAAGTCAGCTTAAGAATGCGTATAGGAAGTTGATTTCTTCCTTCCTGGAATCACCTTCAGTTTGTATGTATCTATCTATAATATTGTATATATGTATGTATATATTGAGTATGAACACAAAATAGAAGAATTGAAAGTCAACTTATGACTTGATTTCCATTCAAGATGATGTCATTTTGTGAAAGGATAATTATCATTTTAGTCCCTTTACTTGGTCCTATTTGTGGTTTAGGTTTCTAGTAGGATTAGGATAAATATAGATCACACCCGTAAGCATAATTAATAAGTTGATCTTTTTATAACTTTGGCTAGGTCTTCATAGGTATACTTCAATTGGTTCTAACAAAAAAGACTTTGTGAATATTGTCACGGTTTTTAATATAGATGGACGATTTTATAGCCAGTCGTCGAGTCAGTTTGGAACAAAGTTCAGTATTATTTTTTACGAATTATCCTAAGGAATGAGGTGTGTTTGATGGTTAGCTTTAATGATTATCGGTTTTTGGAAGGATAAAAGCATTTTTTATATTATGTTTTAACTATAGATAAGTTAAATTCGATTAGTCCTACTCCTCTAGTCCTGATAGCCTGGAACACTCAACTAACTAGTTAGATAGTTTATGGGGATGTAAATCGCCCAACGCTCAAGTCATCCATGTGAACGAAGAAATGATCATGGTATGATATTAGGGTTGAGAGCTTACCTTTTGAAGGCGCCGAAGACTCCCTATTTATAGGCATGGTATAGAAGGCGGTGGTTGAAGCGAGTATAATAGACGGTTAAGATGCATACATGTGTCGATCCTAGGTTCGTGATATGAGCTCATATGTGACGGTAGGGACCATCGGCTAACAAAATTTCATGCACAGTCAAAGACGTGATGAGATGTGTTTATGTGATGATTATTCTCTTTGTACATAAATACACAATATCATGAATGATGTGGCATATCGACGTGCTACTTCCATGATGATAGTAGATCTATGTAGTTCATGGATGGTTATAACATGGTTGTCGTGTTTGAGGAGAAAATCACGAAATTGATCATCTGGAACATAAAAATTTCGAAAATAATCACCAAATTTACGACAATTTTCTCGCGACAATTTTTTCTTTTATCTTTAGCGCGAGAACGGGATATTTTGAAATAAGTGGTGTGTACTAAGCCACGTCTCCGCGCCTATTAATACCCGTTCTCGCGACATGACAATCCCGTTCTCGCGCAATGACGTGGCTTAATAACCATTACCCATTTTAAAAAATCTCGTTCTCGCGCTAAAGATAAAAGACAAAATTGTCGCGGGAAAATTGTCGCGAATTTGATGATTATTTTCGAAATTTTTATGTTCTAGATGATCAATTTCGTGATTTTCTCGTGTTTGAGTATGACATGGCCTATTATTAAAAAGGCTTGGTTTCGTTCATACTTTAATATCTAATGTTATTATTGTCCCTCGTTGTGTCTTAGCTTATATCTGACCACAATGTGAGATAGCACTAACTCATTATTAAGACTTGTTCAAGTTATGAATTTAATTATCCCTACCGAATCGCCAGGGCCGACAAACAAGTTGTGTTGGCCTTGTGCGATAATATAGAAAATACCTTTTGAACACGAAGAGTTTAAAACCTTAGACTAGTCCTTCAGAAAAAGATTGTTATATACTGACCCGCCGACCCACCATAGGGCATGAGCAAATTGGCTTATTTAATCAAGCCTTAAAACCGAGTAGATAGTAGTGAGAGTTTAAATTTGTACTAAGTTTAATTTATTTTGAGCTAAGAATAAATAAATGTTATATAATTATGTTGATGATAACATATACATAGGCCCTAGTTATCGGAGCTTGTCATAATAATAATAATAATAATAATAATAATAATAATAATAGTAGGAGTCTATAATTATGAGACCCTCGAAAAGTGAAGGCCTTGTGCGGTCGTACATACTACACTTGCTCAGATGCTCTAATGCTAATCATCATTGGATATATTAGCCTACCTAGATGATAGGTTATTCCAATATCAATGTTAAAATCATCAAATGAGGTATTCGTCCATCGCGGAAATCCTTTAGGAGTGCGAGACAAAATGGACCGCTAAAAAGTTCCTCGAGGGTAACTTAAGGGGAAAGCGCAGTAAGGAGATACCATTTAAGGTAGCCACTAGCGCATCCATTCATAAAGGAGAGAGTGCTTAGGATTTTATTTTTTGTTAAACGGGTTACAATGGTCGTATATGAGTTTTTGATTCCAACCCGAATACTTCATCACCGTTTGCCTACCCAATAATGATAAACTAAACAAGTCTCGGTTGTATTTGAAGACACACTTATATAGTTATATCAACTCGCAAACCCGAACCTAAACCAAATTATTACCCCTACATTACACCAACTACATCCAACAACTAATATCAAACATAAAACAGTGTGGTCGAGTTAACGTTTACTAGTCCCTTCTTCAATTTTATTGAGATTTGCGGCGTTGGCTTTGTTACGCGGACACACGTAGACGAATGTTGGGGACAAGTGTGACAATTAATCAATTGATCCACTTGCAATTTAATTCAATTAAATCAAGTCAAAAGTCAATTATGTTTGTCTGGTCAATATACATGAATGTAAACACAAATATTTTACTCTCGTTTTTGTCTTCACTCTTGCACATTCCTTACGTATGTTCAATGTTCTCTAGTCTTGCACATTCCTTACGTATGTTCTAAATTTAACAAAAAAGAAGGATAAATTAGATTGAATTTATAAGTAGCAATATAACTATTACTAATTTAAAACCAACAACTAATACGAACAATAACTAATATTTTGTTTGTTTTGAGGATCTACAACTTGTGAGGTCGTGTGAGGTCGAATATATGACATATTCTTTTGGACGAGGCTATCCTTACGTCTACATGGTGCTACCTTTCCCCAACAGGTTGCCCTTGCGGCTTGCTAGGATAATGATAGGAGGAGTTTTTCTCAAGATTTTAGAAGATTAAAATTTTAGTTTTTTAGAACTTTATTTTAAGGAAAAAATAAACTATGTTGTAAAGCATAATTATTTTCAAATAAGGGACTATTTATAACAACTTAAAAAGTATAAGGACAGGAAGTGTAAAATTATCAATTATATTTTTGACTAAACATCACCTATAAAATATGTTACTAATAGTATGTAAGTTTGTCCTTATTTTAATTGAAAGCAAATTTTACGATAATTGGGCTTTTAGGTTTTATTTGAAAGGATTCGTTGGTAAGGGGAAAAGTTCAGAAACAATCACATGATAGTTAGCGAAATATCTTGGCATTAAGAGAAAAAAATTGGAAAACGTAGAAAAAAAAATTACCGATAGAGTCATCTACATTTGAGTCAAAAAGATTTTGATGTTTTAAAAGATGAATTAATTTTCTTATAACTCCTTATGTAAATCAGGTTAAGTGTCACATGCGATTGAAATTGGCAAACTTGTCATTTGAAATTTTTTAGCATGAATGAAGACTAAACTAATTACACCAAATTGGAATCAACATGAAATCTCATACACGACAAACGTTTTAATAATTTTTGTTGAGTCAAATTCTATAAAGTATATTATTATAGTTAAAAGTAGTTATAGAAAAGAAGAATATTAACAGAATAATTTGAATCCCCCTTTTGTCTCTTCTTCCCTAATTAAACTATACACCCATGTTGTTTAAAAAAAAAAAAAAAAAAAAAAAAAAAAAAAACTTTAAACAAACGGTGGCTATAGTACTCTTAGGTACCAAATCAATCTCATAGATCAATTAATTAAACAATGTTTAGGATATACTTTATTATCATTTGGTCTTAGAGTGAAACATTATATCAGGTTTTACGCGGACTGAATGTCTAATCGCGATCACAACACACAAATTCTCTGTGACAACCGCGTATTCTAAAGTACCTTTTCGTTGTACCTTATGTCGTATATTTTATCTATTTTTGTTTTGACCCTATTATTGTTGTTATTTCTGTTTTCACGCTTTACTTATTCTGTTTAGTCGGGAATTTATTTACGTTTGGTCCTTCGTGACGGAAACGTTTTAGTACCTAAGTGCCTAGTAGATATAAGTATACTCGTAAGATAAGTATGGGTGAGTTATGCATTCGATTATACGATTAAGATTAAACGTTAAAAATATATTACAAAGTTAGTCCTTTTACGAGGTTAACATTAAATTCATTGCAAATTGTCCTTTTAACGGACAGTTAAAAGAAGTTAACGGCAAAGGACTGCGACGCAGTCGGGGTCTGGACAGAAAAGTTAAAAATTGTCACACCCCGCTCAGGTGGAAACCCGAGGTGTTCAGTATAATAGGTATCAGAAGACCAAGTATTACATCGAATAAATACTACAACAATAAGTTTACATTAAATGAAGTTTAGGAGTTCCAACAATACAAAATAAACCAACATAAAATAAGTTTGTGGCCTAATTAGAAACTAACTACGTCTAGCTAAGTCTCTTCGAAAGTCCACGCAAATCCAAGGCAAATAAAGTAGCTCCACAATCGATGCAAAACTCAACCTCCTGAAAAGCGTTAAAAATACGACGTCAACATAAAGTTGGTGGGTTATTCGCATTTTTATAAAAACATAATATTTTAAAGGTTTTGACCCATTTGAAATATATTTAAAAACCAATAGTAAAATAAGTATTATCTTGAATTATAAGCAAAGTACGATATATGCAAAACCTTAGATAATCATCTACACCTGATCCTTACATATAAAGGCAATATTAACCCTCAACCTTAGTGTGTCAAACTAAGGTAGTACGAGAAAATTAAGCGGTCATAACATCCCCTCACAAACGTGAGTGATGAGGGTTCGTAAAACCCATATAGATCTATATATACGCATCGATGGCTCAACTAGAGTTAACAGGTGTTTAAACGAGGGTCTCATACTACCACCAAGGCCATATAAGTAAAGTAACACTAAATCTAAAGGCATCATAATCTATACATGCATAGTAAGATATAATTAAGTTTAAGATAACGCTAATCATGTCCAAGTGTAAAAAGCGGTAAAAAGGGCAACGAATAACTCACGAATCAGCGGTAAGTATGTCGGGTAGACACAAACAGAGAATAATGCTCCACCGCTTAAGTGCCCTAGCATAAAGACATAAAAGTCTAAGTATCTCTATAATGAAGTAGGTTTAGCCTTATATGATTAATGTTGTATTATTTAATATAATTTAGACATGTTCGAACGAATAATATATCGAGTTAAAGTCGTCGAATAAAATAACGATAGTTCGTGTCAAAGTGACGAATAAAAGATATTCGATATTTCGAGACAATAATGACTACTAAAAGATATCGATCGTTTAAGTCTATAAAGACGATTAGAAAGGAATGATATTCCGAGCCGAAAATGACTAACAGGAATATCGGTTGAAAGGAATATTAGGTTTAGTCAAAGTCAACCAAAGTCAACATCAAAAGATAGTTGACTTGGTCAAAGTCAACGAAAGTCAACATTTTTGAAAAGAAGTCAAAGTCAACAAAAGTCAACCTTTGACATTTTTGAATATTTTAAATACATCATTGGAATATTTGAGTAAAGATAGTTTGGAATTAAGTTTATAAAAGTTTGTTAAAAGATTAAGTTTAAAATCAAGGATTTCGATCGTTTTTGAAAGATAAACGTTTTAAACGAAAATACGGACGTTTCGCAAGTATAATAGTAATTTGTACGGCGTTTAAGATTTGCGATTACTTTTTGAGTCCAAAACGTATATTTATCAGTGTATAATACTTTATATATGCTAATATATGTTTACGTATACTTATTTTTGTCCAGATACTCGAATTTGCCGAAACAGCAGCTAGTGCGGCGCACTGATAAGTCAGTGCGTCACACTGGCTTTGTGACCAACATGGTGCGTCGCACTAAAGGGCTAGTGTGGCGCACTAGGTGACCAGTGGCCAAAATTCAGTTTTCTTATTTAAGCGTTCTAGTAACGGTAGGTTAGTTTAAGTCTTAAGTGAATATTTCTAGGTTGTTGTTTGAAGTTATTTAGTCTATTAGCCCATAAGTTAACTTAGGTAAATTATACATATTTATACATATAGTAATTTATAAGATTTTAACAAGATTTTGGTCAATTTTACCATATATGTTCATAATTTAGTTTACATAGAATACTTAGGTTAAAAGTCCACTATGTTCAAGAATGTGTTGGAAACATTTTCGATAAGGAATTTACTAATATTCCTATATGACATTATCCGGTTTTTACATAAGTTTAAATATGACTTTATAGGTTAAATTTGCTAATAACCTATTAACATGGCAAATGAATCATATATTAATCCAACTTTTAGGTTTTTAATCGTTTTAGTCTTTTTAACCTTTTTATATGAGATTTTAGATGAGAAAGGTTTAGAGCAAAAGAAAACGATAAAGAAATGATAAAAGGTTTGTAGGGAGTACCGAAGACCTCCGCAATAATCTACAATCTTGAAGCTTTTCCCGGAAAGAAACTCTAAAATAGAAGGGTGGAGAATTAAGCTCCAAACAAGAAACAAAAGTTATATGTTAGAAAGATGGAGTTTTAAAGAAAGGAAGTGGAAGAAAAGTGTTTAAAGAGATGAGTTTACTTACCAAATTTCCAAGAGTCGAAACTCTTTAAACTCAAGAATAAACCGAAAAGGAAGAGATGGAGATATGTTGGATAAATCCCTTGCAAGAACATAGAAATGAGTTAGTATCCTCTTAGGTCAATAAGGATGAACATTAAAGTGAGAAAAGTTGGAGTTTGAGAGGAAATTACTTACCAAAGATTGTATGAACCAAGAGAAGACTTCTTGTGATCTTTCCTAACACAAATATCACCTTTGAATGTGGTTTATGTCTCTACAAGTTTCTGGAAATGAAAGAAAACTTGAGAGAGTTTGTGTTAGAGAAAGATACAAATAAATGAAGAATGAGGTAGAAAATTGTTTAAGGTTGAAGATTGGAATGAGAGATGATTAGAATTGGTCAAGGATCCACAATTCACTCATCTCACACCATTTTGGGAAGGTTTTGGGCAGAAATCACGTGATTGCATGTGGGGTGTGATTTCAATGAGTCAAAAGTCGTTTTTGTCATAGTCTGATCTGGGCTCCAGTGCGTCGCACTGGGTACTCAGTGCCTTGCACTGGACGCTCAATCAGACCAGTTAGTTTGTCCGTTAAAAGGACTGAATTTGTAACAGATTTCGTTAGTTCCCGTTAAAGGACTAACCTTGTAATAGATTTTTAGTTAGAGGACTAACTTTGTAAAAATTTTAACGTTAATTTTTATCATAAAGACGAAGGCTTAAAATACCCATAATAATCTACGAGAATACTTATATTTACTAGGCACTTAGGTACTATAACGTTTACGTCACGAAGGACGAAACAATAATATAAATCCCGACTAAACCAATATCGCGTGAAACAAAATAAATAACAATAATAATAGGGTCAAAACAAAACCAATAAAATAAACGGTAGATAACACAACGCAAAGGTGTATCGAAATATGCGGTTGTCACAAAAACGAGTTTTTACTTTTCTTGAGATTCCACAACTTACAAAACATGTGATTTCAGGCTAGAAACTTCCTATTATCTGGGCCCGCGGATACATGCGGGTGACGGGTATAGGTGATTTCAACCGTGGATACATGCGGGTGACGGGTATAGGTGTAAAAAATACCCTCGAGTTCGTAGGTAGAAAAAAAAAGTGTAGCTGGTAGTGGCTAGGGAGTATCTGCGCCCGCGACCCACGTGTGTCATTCCTATTGCTCCCGGCTCCCCGACAGATCTAGATCATTCCTATGACTAGTTCACGATAACTAGCGCTCTGTGATAGGTGTTCATGATCGTTAACATACTTAAAGATAAGGTCGTTACCTATTGACCTATTCATTTCATCATCGTAACGACATAAACGTTGGTTCTTGATGATAGTCATTAAAGCGACCGTTAGCAGGCCCGAATTTCGAGGTGTGCAAGAAGGGCTAGCCCACAGGGCCCCGATTTTCTTAGGCGGAGATAAAACCGAAAAATATTAGAATTAATATAGGTATATTTTTTTTAAATGTATTTTGTAGTAGTAACGATCTATAGCAGAGATGGTCAGGCTCCCTTTTCACATTAGAATGTTTTGTTGGGTCGCATGTTCGAACCCTTAATGCATCTTTTTTTTCCTTTTCATTTTCAACTTTGATGAAGTAATGTATTAGATGAGTAGCTAAATGTTAACAAAAGTTTAGTAGATCAACTAGAAAAGTTCACATATTTTGATTTGTTGTCTTGTGTTCAAGCCTTATAAGCATTTTTTTTTATTCTGATTGTTATAAGACCAATTAACGTTTTCTAAGGCGTTTATAGTTATGCATAGTGCCCTCAAAATCAACAAACGGCCCTGACCGTTAACATGATGGTCATTAATATTTAGGCATTAAAAACACCCAAGTATGACATGTATAAATATCATGGTCATTACACAACCAAGACACACCGACATATTGTAATGATACAGAGAAACATATATTCTCTGCAACCCTTTTCAGAATCCATTTCTTACACATTATGGGTTAACTTTGATCACTTTAGGTTTGCTAAAAGTTTGACAGGTTTGCACTGATTACTTAGGAGATCAAAAGGTTAACACCACCACACACTCATAGTTATTAAGCTTGACAATCCTAACTATATATATATATATATATATATATATATATATATATATATATATATATATATATATATATATATATATATATATATATATATATATATATATATATATATATATATATATATATATAAATGTTGGCATAGGGTCCGATTACCTGGTTCGGGTCCGAAACCGAACCAGGTAACCGGAGTCCCTTAGTTCGGACAAGAAACGACAAAGAGATAAAAAGACAAAACAGATACGACAATGAACCGACAAAGAAAGTAAGAAAAGGTACTCTGACGAAAGACATCCTTTTAACCGATACGTAAAAAGGGTAAAGGTCAGGGAGCCTTCTATTACCCGAAATACCTCCTATATATACCCAGGTAAACAGTAAGGACAACCCGGACTTTTTTACTTTAATCTTATACTAATATATTTCTGTCCGAACCAAGGTACTTATTCTTACGCCCGAGTTGAATCAGGGGTATAGCCCCGCTCAACCTGGTGTTTTCTCTTAGTGCAGGGGATTCGGATTCGAGATCATAGAGGTTAATTCAAGGGAAACGGACTTCAAGTCAGACTTAGTGTGATTCGGGTCGGACTAAGGAGTTTAGGGGTCATTTGTATTAACATTTTGGCGCCATCCGTGGGACCGAAGGAGATACTCACTTGAAGTGGAAACTCCAGTTGATAAGGTTAACTTAATCACCAATGATGGACAGAGTTCCGACAAGAACGCTGAGAAGGAAACCAGAACCAGCGGGGAGTTTTCTAGTAAGTTCGTGAAGGATAACATAGAATTGCTGAGAGCATTGGTAGAAGATCATGAGCGAACATAATCGTTGAAAAAGGGGAAGGGTAATGCAGGTGAGGAGCCTCGAAAAGAAGGGTTTAAAGGGAGGAGGCTAAATTTCAGTGAGGAGGAAGAGTCAGAAGACGAAGATGAAGATTTGAGCCTGCCATACCAATCAGATTTCTCCTCCAAATTCACAAAGAGGATCGCTCGATTCCCAATTCCACCAAAAACAAAAATGCCTGGTATCATTCGGCCTTATGACGGGTCCGGAGACCCGGATGACCACCTTAACACATTCGCAGGAGCCGCCGAAACCGAATTATGGTCAATGCCTGTGTGGTGTCGTATGTTTGCACAGACACTCGTCGGACCAGCGCGGGTATGGTTTCAGGCGCTAGAACCCGGACAAATAGATAGTTACAAGGAGTTGGAAGTAGTATTTAGGTCATTTTTCACACAGCAGCGCAAGTACGTGAAGGGACCGACATATGTCCATAAAACGAAGCAGAGAGATGGGGAGGGGTTCAGAGAATTTGTGGAAAGGTGGAAAAAAGAGATGCTGCAGGTGAAAGGAGCTTCGGAAACAATGAAAGTCTCAGGATTCATGGAAGGTATCAAACCGCCTACGCTGATAGAATCGTTCAATGCCAGATTCCCGGCTACGGTGGAAGAGATGATGATAAGGGTGAAAGAGTTTATCAAGGGGAAGGAAGCGTCAGGGCGAACGGAAGAGTTAGGAGGACGAGTGGCAGGAAACTCCGGAGTATCATGGAGAGGATCAGGAGTGCCAACACCCAGATCGATACAAGGAAGGAGGTCATTTGGTTCGCCTAATAGAGCCCAAAGATATGGGGGAAAGTTTCCCATGCCCCCCATTTCTCCAAGAAACAATCCTATTTCGGGACCGGGGGAGAGCAGGAGGAATGTCCACTTCACCGACTTGCTAAAGACACCAATGCAGATTATGAATACAGAAAGGGGCATTAATCTAGTAAAACCACCTCCAGGAACCCTTCCTGGAACTCCAGAAAAGGGAAACCTGGATAGATATTGTGATTTTCACATGGATAGGGGGCATGCTACAAATGACTGCTATACATTAAAGAAACAAATAGAAGATGCGGTCCAAACAGGAAAGCTTAACCATTTGGTTCGTGATATACGAGGGGGAAACAAGCAAGGAAGAAATGATAGAGGCTCTAAAGGGAAAGCAAGGGAGATCCACATGATTCGAGTAGTAAACATGGTTAATCAAGAGCCCGAGAAAGAAATATCAAGAGACTGGATGAACCAGGTCATAGCATTCCCCCCATTGAATGCTATAAACCCCACTGACGACCCAATGCTCATTAAGGCTCATGTGGCGGATCACCTGGTTCATCGAATATATGTGGACGATGGAAGTGCCTCGGAAATCATGTTTGAGCAATGTTTCCGAGAGCTGGATCCAGCATTAAAACGAAGGTTGAAGGTGAAGGAGGTTCCATTGGTAGGATTCGCAGGGCAGACAAAGTTCTCCAAAGGAGAGATATGTTTACCGGTGCAGTTGGCTGAGGGAGATAAGGTCCGGACGGTGTGCATGAATTTTCTAGTGGTGGCAGCGGTGTCCCCATATAATTGCATTTTGGGAAGGCCAGGGTTAAAGAAATTGGGAGCAGTTGCATCGACAGTACACGGGATGATGAAGTTCCCCACGCCGGGAGGAATAGCTACCATTACCTCGGAAGGAAATAGAGGTTGCCATCAGATACAAAGATTAATGATAGAAGAGAGCAAAACCCAAGAGGAGCAGATCCAAGTCAATCCCTATTTTCCGGATCAAATGATAACTATTGGGAAAACCCTAACGGAGGAAACCAAGAGAAAGTTAGTGGCAATGTTAAAGCAAAGTCGAGAGGTATTTGCATGGAGGCCAGAGGACATGACGGGGGTACCAAGGGAGATAGCAGAACATCGTTTGAGCGTTTATAAGGCCTCCGAACCCGTGGTACAGAAAAAGAGAGTCCTACCGGAACGAAGCAAAGCAGCATGTGAGGAAGTCGATCAACTGGTTAAGGCGGGGATACTCCGGGAAGTTAGATACCGGACATGGGTGGCAAACCCAGTCATGGTACCCAAGGGAGACAAGACGTGGAGGATGTGTGTAGATTTTAAGGACCTCAATAGCGCATGTCCCAAAGAAGCATACCCATTGCCAGAGATAGACCTAAAAGTTGATTCGCTGGTAGGTTTCCGGTTTAAATGCTTTCTAGATGCATACAAGGGCTATCATCAGATATAGATGGCTCGGGAGGACGAAGATAAGACAGCTTTCCACACAGATCAGGGGATATACTGTTACAAAAAGATGCCGTTTGGACTTAAAAACGCTGGTGCCACATACCAACGGCTCATAGATAAGGTGTTTAAAGCTCATATAGGTCGAAATATGGAATCTTATGTAGACGATTTAGTGATCAAAAGTGAAACTGAGGAAGCAATGTTGAGAGACATCAAAGAAATATTTGAGGTGTTACGGAGGGTAAATATGAAGTTGAACCCCAAAAAATGTTCATTCGGGGTAGAAGAGGGTAAGTTTTTAGGTCACATTATCATGCCACATAGCATCAGGATCCATCCGGATAAGGTGCGGGCTATTACCAACATGGTAGCACCAAAGACGCTGCAGGAAGTACAAAGTCTAAATGGGAAGATAGTGGCATTGGGGAGATACCTTTCAAAGTCAGCCGAAAGAGCGCTACCCTTTTTCAAGACGTTAAAGCAATGCATGAACAAGAAAGACTTTAAGTGGACGGAGGAGGCAGATAAGGCCTTCCAAGACATGAAGAAATACATAGTAGACCTTCCATACTTAACGGCTCCTCGAAAGGGGGAAACTTTGTTGGTTTACTTGGCAACGAACGGAGAGGTGGTAAGTGTCGTGCTATTGGTAGAAAGGGAGAAGAAGCAATTGCCCATTTACTTCATCAGTAAAGTGTTGCAAGGAGCTGAACTCAACTACAACTCTTTGGAAAAACTCTCTTTAGCACTCTTGTTCACATCAAGGCGGTTAGGGAGATATTTCCAAGCACATAAAGTACGGGTGATTACGGATCAACCACTGAAGCAAATATTAACTCGTCCGGAAATGGCAGGAAGAATAGCGAAGTGGGAGATTGAGTTAGGGGGCCATGACATCGAATATGCTCCAAAAACAACAGCAAAGGGGCAAGTGTTGGCAGATTTCTTGAATGAGATCCCGGACCATGGAGTAGCGTTGGCCGAACCAGTGACGGTACTGGGAAAAAGAAAGAGAGCAAAGGGAATTACATGGAGGTTATACACTGACGGAGCAGCCAGTAAAGAAGGTGCCGGAGCAGGTGTCATCTTGATCAGTCCGGAAAAAGAGGAATTCGCCCATGCTATCCGCTTGAAGTTTGAGAGCTCTAATAACGAAGCAGAATATGAGGGAGTCTTGGCCGTACTCAGGTTAGCCAAAGATATGAAGGTGGGAAGGTTGCGAGTCTATGTAGACTCGAAGCTGGTAGCGAATCAAGTGAATGAGGAATACGGAGCAAAAGATGATCGGATGAGAAGATATAGGGACAAGGTGACAACCCTCATGAAAGAGTTTGACTCTTGTAAGATCAAGCAGATACCGCGGCGCAAGAACAAGAAGGCTAATGTATTTAGCAAAGTGGCATCTATAGCTGGGTCAACCTTAGAAACGTTGGCTAGCAACATCTTTCTGGAGGCAATTGAGGGAAGATCTATTGATGAGGGGGTAGAAGTAAATGTCATTGTCGAAGAGGAAGGAACTACATGGATGACACCCCTGGTTGAATATCTCACCAATGACACGTTACCCGAAGATGCGGGGGAAGCAAGAAAGATTCGAATGAAGGCTACGCAGTACATCATGTTGGAAGGGGTATTATTCAGAAAAAATTACCTAGCATCATTGCTCCGATGTGTGGGACCTTTGCAAGCTAATTACGTGATAAGGGAAGTGCATGAAGGGTCTTGTGGAATGCATGCAGGACCAAGAGCGGTAGTGGCAAAGATAATGAATCTAGGATATTACTGGCCTACGATGCATCAAGACGCACATCAAGAAATAAGAAAGTGTGACTCATGCCAGATACATGCACCGATTCCTAAACTCCCAAAAAGTGACATGATATCGGTAACAGCGGCATGGCCCTTCTTTAAATGGGGAATGGACATAGTAGGACCATTTCCGGAAGGACCAGGAAAGGTCAAGTTTTTGCTGGTAGCGGTGGATTATTTTACAAAGTGGGTCGAAGCAAAGCCTCTTGCTCGAATTACAGGAGCTCAGGTGTTAAAGTTCTTTTGGGAAAATGTGGTGTGTAGGTTCGGGTTACCTAGGGAAGTGGTGACGGATAATGGAAAGCAGTTCGTAGACGAGCCTTTCAAGGGATGGTGCGAGCAAATGCAGATCAACCAAGTTAAGACATCTGTGGCACACCCTCAGTCTAATGGGCAGGTGGAGCGAATCAACCGCAGCTTGCTGGAAGGGATTAAAACACGTTTGGGAAGATATGAACACAACTGGGTAGATGATATCGCATATTTATATAGATATTTATATGCGATATTAGGTCATTTTCGTATTTAATCATGATGGATAGGATAGGATTTTTACATTTAATTGTATGAAAGTGTTTTATTCAAGTGGAGAGGTTTGAATGTTGACGGTAAAGTGGAGTTGTTCTAGACAAAGAAATGAGGAATATTACCGTTAAAAGATGGTTCGTGGCTGTAATGTAGGGATGGAAACAAGCAAATACAGATATGGGATAACCTGAGGAAAGAAAAAGAAAACAAAGATGAATTAATATTGTGTGGCAGCATGCAGTTTGCAAAGAAAAGAAAAAAAAAATACAAACACCATTTCTCACAACTGACCAAAGGGATCTCGATCAACCACCATTCGACGTGAGATTTTAAGTTGGGCTTGTTGGGACTTAAAAGTAGATTAATGTGGGTCGGGAGGGGAAGGTCAGTAATTAATTAAACAAATGGGTGTGCAGGGTTTTTGGTGGGAGCGGAGACGAAAAAAAAAGAAAAGGAAACAATTAATTAAAAAAAAAGGGGGGAACAAACTTGCGTTGGGTGCAAGTAGGAGTACAAGATATATGACAAAGTTATCTAAGCAATTTGTAGTTTGGAGTTGGACTCGGATACGAATTCTCTTTATTTTTGCCTATAAATAAAACCCCAAGCATCCAAAAAAAATCATTCATTCAATTATTATTTTCAAGTCTTAGAGCTGGAGTTCAAGTTTAGAGGCAAGATTTCAAGCTAGGAGTTTCGTTTTCATTCAACGTCGGTCACGACACGTTTGCAATTTTTAGTTTGTTTTCTCTTTTTCTTTTTTAAGACTTTTTTTTCTATTATGTTTTCTCTTATTATTAGTTTTATTTTGAACACGATCATGAGCAACTAAACTCTTTTTACGCTTGTTTGATTAACGGATCTTGTTTGAAGTTTACTTTTGCGTAATTGATTATTTATGTTTTGTGTTTAATCGCTAATCCTTATTTGTTTAAGTTTTAACATATTATCATAAAGTTGTTTATATATAATTTAATTAATCAACATTCTAGGTATTCGAGAGGAATCTAGATAGGTTAAATAATTTATATGAAATAATCGGTCGGTCTATAATCGGTTTTAAAATTATTAAGATTCGAGAGGACTTAGTAATAACAACTTAGGTAATTAAACTTAAGTAGTCTATTTGTTAAGATTCGGAAGGACTTAGTTAGAGGAGTTATTCGAGAGGAAACTCTATAAGATTAAATCACTAAAAACAGGCTTGTTACTTAATGCTTAACTATTAATAATTACAACTGTATTCGGAGGAACGGTATAATTAGAAGTAGTTAAAGTTAATAAAAGATTCGAGAGGACTATTACTATATTTTAGAAGTTAATATTTAATCAATTTCGTAAATTTAAATGGAAAACAAGTGAAGTGTCAAACAAGTGTATTTTCTCTATTATTCGATAATCTCAATTACTTTTCACTCGATTTTTATAACTCTTTACTTTGCAACCTTTTAATCAATCTTTTTGTTACGATAAAAAACCCCCAAAAACAAATAGTATTATTAATTCGGAACTTAAAACAAATTAGTCCCTGCGAACGAACCTTTACTTGCTTAAAACTATATTATATACGGATAGGTCCACTGCCTAATAGTGTGTAATTGCGTGAAAAAGTAGGTTAAATTTAAGACTAGATTTTACACATCAAGTTTTTGGCGCCGCTGCCGGGGACTGATTTTTCGTTTTTTGTTTCGAATTTGTGATACGATCCTTTTGAGTATTTATTTACTCTGATCCAGTGCAACTTCAGTAATACATACAGTTGCAGTGCTTTAGCAGACTTAGGGAGCTAGCATAAACCTGATGCCGTATTCACTATATGCTAAACTCGCCCTTGGAGTGTTAAACCCACCAGGATGAGTATCCGCCTAGCAGACAGATCATTTCAGTACCCGTTAGGAATTGCTGAGAACATGCTAGTAAACGTAGGAAAATTCACCTTTCCGGTTGACTTCGTGATTCTAGAGATGGATGAGGATGTCACTGTTCCACTAATCCTTGGACGACCATACCTAAACACTGCTGACGCAATTATTCGGGTGAAAAATGGGCAAATTTCATTAGGGGTTGGGAATGAACGAATTGTTTTTAATCTAGATAGAGCTATGACTTATTCTTATTCTACTGATGAAACCTGTTTTCGGATTGATGTGTTTGATGATTTAGATTGGCAGGAAATTCTCGAGATAGAAACTAGCTTGGAGGAGGAGTTGAAAGACGAGAAGATCGAGGAAGTGGAGGTTGAAGTTGAGGAAGAGCTGAAGTTGGACCAAAGCATGAGGATCAAGTCTTCAATCGAATCACCACCTACCGACTTGGAGCTAAAACAACTACGGGTACATTTAGAATATGCTTTCCTTGAAGGTACAAATTTATTACCGGTTGTTATTTCGTCATCACTTTCGGGTGACGAAAAAGCTCGATTATTGACAGTCCTTAAGGTCATAAAAAGGCTTTTGCTTGGCGTATATCTGACATACCCGGAATTAGCCCCGATTTTTGCAAACATAAAATAAATTTTATTGATAATGTAAAACCAGTTGTTCAAAACAACGGGCGGCTAAATCCGAATATGGCAGATGTCGTTAAAAAGGAAGTTGTGAAGTTGTTGGATGCAGGAATTATCTACCATATTTCAGATAGCCCATGGGTGAGTCCTATTCACTGTGTGCCGAAAAAGGGAGGTATGACCGTGGTGATGAACGATAAGAACGAGCTCGTGCCAACAAGGACAGTCACAGGATGGAGAGTTTGCATCGACTACCGCAAACTGAATGAAGCCACCAGGAAGGACCATTTTCCACTACCGTTCATGGACCAGATGATCGAGCGACTAGCAGGAAATGAGTTCTACTGCTTCTTGGATGGATTCTCGGGTTACTTTCAGATCCCCATCGATCCCGAAGATCAGGAAAAGACCACATTCACATGCCCGTTCGGAACCTACGCATATCGGAGGATGCCATTTGGTCTATGCAACGCACCCGCCACTTTTCAGCGGTGTATGCTAGCCATTTTTCAGGATATGGTGGAGAAGACAATGGAAGTGTTTATGTTTCAGTTTTCGGAGATTCATTCGACAACTGCTTGAAGAATTTAGATCAGATGTTGGGAAGATGCGAGGAAGCACACTTGGTCCTCAACTGGGAGAAATGCCACTTCATGGTTCGAGAGGGAATCGTACTGGGACACAAGATCTCAAAAGCTGGGATAGAGGTAGACAAAGCAAAGATCGAGGTCATTACCAAACTACCACCACCGACGAACGAGAAGGCAATTCGGAGTTTTTTGGGACATGCAGGATTCTACCGAAGATTTATCAAGGATTTCTCGAAGATTACTCGTCCTATGACGAAACTCTTAGAGAAGGAGGTCGCTTTCAATTTTTCGGAGGACTGTTTACAAGCTTTCGAGCTACTCAAGGAACGGATCACCAATACACCTATTTTGGTAGCACCGGACTGGTCTCAACCTTTCGAGCTAATGTGTGACGCAAGCAATTTCGCAGTGGGTGCTGTTTTGGGGCAACGGATCGATAAACATTTTCGACCTATCCGCCAGCAAAACGCTGAACGAAGCCCAACAGAATTACACCACTACGGAAAAAGAACTTTTGGCTGTCGTATTTGCTTTTGATAAATTCCGCTCATATTTAGTGATGAGCAAAACAATTGTTTTCACGGATCATTCTGCTTTAAAATTCTTATTTTCTAAATTAGATGCTAAACCTAGATTAATTCGTTGGATTTTATTGTTGCAGGAATTTGACATCGAGATCAAGGACAAGAAAGGAGCTGAAAATGAAGCTGCAGACCATTTGAGCCGATTGGAGAACCCAAGTTTGGGGGAGTTGAAGGAAGAGGACATCAATGACACTTTTCCGGGGGAGATGCTAGCCAGTATTAGTAACACAGACGGCGATACCCCATGGTTCGCGGACATTGCGAACTATCTAGCCGGAAAAGTCGTCAACAAAGACCTAACCTATCAACAGAGGCAGAAAGTGATCTCGGATGCTAAGTACTACTACTGGACTCGCCATACTTGTTCCGTCGGCTGATGGAATGGTGCGTCGATGTGTACACGGAGAAGAAACTCGAAAGATTTTGGACGAATGCCATCATGGACCAACCGGAGGACATTACGGACCAACGGTCACTGGGAAAAAGGTTTATGATGCAGGTTTCTATTGGCCAACAATTTTCAAGGAGGCCTATACACTCGTGAGCACCTGTGATGCATGCCAACGCCAAGGGAATATTACGAAGCGGGACGAAATGCCACAGCAAGGGATCCAAGTTTGTGAAGTTTTCGACATACGGGGAATCGACTTCATGGGACCTTTCAAGCCCTCAAACAGAAATATTTACATTCTAGTTGCTGTAGATTATGTTTCTAAATGGGTTGAAGCTAAGGCATTACCGACTAACAACGCTAACGTGGTTGTTGATTTTATTAAAAGTTTGTTTTGCAGGTTTGGAGTGCCAAAGGCATTAATCAGTGATCGAGGAAGCCACTTCGCCAACGCTCAGCTTGCAAAAGTTTTGAAAAGATAAGTAAATCACCGGTTTGCGACTTCGTACCATCCTCAAACAAGCGGGCAAGTGGAAAATACAAACCGAGCAATCAAAAGAATTTTGGAAAAGACGGTCAACAATAATCCCAATATATGGTCAAGGAAGCTGGAGGACGCATTGTGGGCATTCAGGACAGCGTATAAAACACCAATTGGAACCACCCCGTATCGACTACTCTACGGGAAAACGTGTCACCTTCCGGTGGAAATCGAGCATAAGGCGTACTGGGCCTTGAAGATCTGCGACATTGATATGGATTTAGCGAAAGATTTGCGGTTCTTACAACTTCACGAGATGGATGAATTACGGCTACAGGCCTACGAGAGTTCTCGCCTTTACAAGGAGAGAACTAAGGAATTCCACGACCGGAAAATTCGTCGTAAAGAATTCAAGGAGGGCGATAAAGTACTTTTATTTCATTCGAAGTACAAATTCAAGGCTCCTAAATTACGCTCAAAGTGGACAGGACCGTACACCATCAAACAAGCTTATGCTTCCGGATATGTCGAGTTATGGAAAGGACAGGGAGAATCATTCATCGTCTCGGGCCAACGGGTCAAGTTATACCACGAAGAAGATGATGAAAACGGAATGATGATCGAGGATGGTTTCTATACCATCAACACCTAATCAAGAGGCATATCGAGTCAAGCTAACGACTCGGTCGAAAAATTAGCGCTTCTCGGGAGGCAACCCGGGTTTGTTTTTCTTTTCTTTCGTAGTTAATCTTTCATTTATTTTTAACAAAAAAAAAAAAAAAAAAAAAAAAAAAAAAAGTTCAAAAAAACGAAAATTTAGAGGAAAAAACTAAAGTTATTGTTTACACATGGTTTCCAATTAGAAAATAATAAATAGTCTACTATTTTTTTATTCCATCGTAACTTTTTTTTTTTCATTTTTAAGTTTAATTTTTATTTTGTCATCTTTTCTTTAGGACTTTTAACCGTTTAGTTTTTATTTAGCTAGGTAAAAAAAAAAAAAAAAAAAAAAAAAAAAAAAACGAAAAAAGATCTAAAATTTTGTATTTTTTTGTAAAGTTATTGTTTACCTTTTTCCTCTATTAGAGTTTAAAAAATAGTCTACTATTTTTTATTCCGTCGTAATTTGTAATTTTTATTAATTTTTTATTTTTTTTTATTTTTTTCTTTTGTGTTTTTAATATTTGTTTTTAGTTTTTCTCTTTTAGTTTTTTATAGATTTGAAGTAAGTTCAACAACCGGTTTTGGGACTAGCATTCAGATCAGTAAAGCATTTTCACAAGAAATATTCGATATCTACAACCGGGTTCTATTTTCTTCTTTTCTTATTTTTGTATATTATTTTTCTTATTATTTTTTTGTATAATTTCCCTTAGTTTTTAGTCGTTAACACATTAGGGACAATGTGTTACTTAAGTTTGGGGGGGTCATCGGGAAATTTTACATTTTATTTTTCGACCTTAGCTTAGTTTCCATCGTGTTAGGTTGGTGTTAATTTGTACATTTTTGAGTCAGAAAAACAAGAAAATCCAAAAAAAATTGAAAAAATAAAATAAAAAATATAACGTGTCTAGTCGGTATATACCTTAAACTTTAAGCATAACCAGACGCATTTTTACCCCACTCGAGAAAATAGTGAGATTTTTGAGCCTATTAAAAAGCATTCATTTTTAATGCTACTTTTTCGTTTCTTTGAGTGTGCCGATGGGGATGACTTTAGAACTTGACATTGTTATACATTTCGAGACCACATATGAGCAATTGCATTAGGGTAACTTAGTGTGATTTGGTACAATGATAGGGGCAATTAGGATTAACCCATTTGTTAGCCATTTTTCGTTTCTTTTTATATTTTCCGCCTAAACCTTGTAACACTTACTTTTAGTGTTAGAAACTCTAGTTAAACCACTTTGCGCCTAAACCGTTTCGTTTCTAAACACTATTATATTATTTTGTACACTCGCCTTATTTTCGTTTCTTTGTAGATTAAGTCCGAACTTAGATTATTGATTGCTATTATATATTAAGTGAAGTTGAAGCTTATTAAGGCATGGAAGAAAAGTACCAATTATTATTGGCTTGTATTATTATTGTATTTGGAGAAATAGTAGAAAAAAAATATATAGTGATTATTAGCCTTTTGAGCATGTGTACTTACCACGAGAAAAAAAATATCTTGTAAGGCATGTACTAGGCTAAAGAAAAAAGAAGAAAAGAAAGAAAAATCGGAAAAACAGAAAAGCGAAAAAAAAAATTAGTTGTATAGTTTAAGAGAAATAGTGTATTTTGAGTCGTGTATTATATACGAAATTTGTATATTCGGAAAAAAAGTATATAAGTTGGAGAAATTGAGCAATCCAGTACGTTAGAGATTATATTTAGTTCGGATTTAATCTAAGTTTGTATATGTTTATTTAACCCATTTACACTCCATTATATATTTTCACATGCCTTTACCTGTATATTATAACCAGAATAAAAGTCCCCGTTTAGTTGTACCTAGACTCTAGTGGTGGAGATTTGATACATTATCAAGCCTATGATAGAATATTCACCATGACCGAGCAATTGAGCGATTCTACAGAGATATTTTACACACCCTTTTAGATTAGTTTGAGAGATTGTGTGATTTTACTTCCAATAAAAATCGTGAGGAGTTTGGTTATGTTTATTTTTTTTGCTTTGATAATTAATTTGAAAACAGTTTTTTGCTTGAGGGCAAGCAAAAAGGCAAGTTTGGGGGGATTTGATATCGCATATTTATATAGATATTTATATGCGATATTAGGTCATTTTCGTATTTAATCATGATGGATAGGATAGGATTTTTACATTTAATTGTATGAAAGTGTTTTATTCAAGTGATAGGTTGAATGTGACGGTAAAGTGGATTTTTAGACAAAGAAATGATGAATAATACGTTAAAAGATGGTTCGAGGCATGTAATGTATGGATTAAACAAGCAAAACAGAATAAACCTTATGAGAAGGAAAAGAAAACAAGATGAATTAATATTGTGGGAGCATGCATTGAAAGAAGAAAATAAAAAAACAAACACCATTTCTCACATGACAAAGAACTCGACACCACCATCAACGTAGATTTTAAGTTGGGCTTGTTGGACTTAAAAGTAGATTTAAGTGGGCTGGAGGGAAGCAAGTAATTAATTAAAAAGGGTGTGCAGTTTTTTTGGTGGGAGCGGACGAAAAAAAAGAAAAGAAAAAACAATTAATTAAAAAAAAGGGGGGACAATTGCTTTGGTTCACGGAGGAGTACAAGATATATGCAAAGTTATCCTAAGCAATTTTTAGTAATATTGGAGTTGGACTCGGATACGAATTCTCTTTATTTTTGCCTATAAATAAAACCCCAAGCATCCAAAAAAAATCATTCATTCAATTATTATTTTCAAGTCTTAGAGCTGGAGTTCAAGTTTAGAGGCAAGATTTCAAGCTAGGAGTTTCGTTTTCATTCAACGTCGGTCACGACACGTTTGCAATTTTTAGTTTGTTTTCTCTTTTTCTTTTTTAAGACTTTTTTTTCTATTATGTTTTCTCTTATTATTAGTTTTATTTTGAACACGATCATGAGCAACTAAACTCTTTTTACGCTTGTTTGATTAACGGATCTTGTTTGAAGTTTACTTTTGCGTAATTGATTATTTATGTTTTTGTGTTTAATCGCTAATCCTTATTTGTTTAAGTTTTAACATATTATCATAAAGTTGTTTATATATAATTTAATTAATCAACATTCTAGGTATTCGAGAGGAATCTAGATAGGTTAAATAATTTATATGAAATAATCGGTCGGTCTATAATCGGTTTAAAATTATTAAGATTCGAGAGGACTTAGTAATAACAACTTAGGTAATTAAACTTAATTGAGTAAGTCTATTTGTTAAGATTCGGAAGGACTTAGTATTTAGAGGAGTTATTCGAGAGGAAACTCTATAAGATTAAATCACTAAAAACAGGCTTGTTACTTAATGCTTAACTATTAATAATTACAACTGTATTCGAGAGGAACGGTATAATTAGAAGTAGTTAAAGTTAATAAAAGATTCGAGAGGACTATTACTATATTTTAGAAGTTTAATATTTAATCAATTTCGTAAATTTAAATGGAAAACAAGTGAAGTGTCAAACAAGTGTATTTTCTCTATTATTCGATAATCTCAATTACTTTTTCACTCGATTTTTATAATCACTTTTACTTTGCAACCTTTTAATCAATCTTTTTGTTACGATAAAAAACCCCCAAAAACAAATAGTATTATTAATTCGGAACTTAAAACAAATTAGTCCCTGCGAACGAACCTTTACTTGCTTAAAACTATATTATATACGGATAGGTCCACTGCCTAAAAGTGTGTAATTGCGTGAAAAAGTAGGTTAAATTTAAGACTAGATTTTACACATCAAGTTTTTGGCGCCGCTGCCGGGGACTGATTTTTCGTTTTTTGTTTCGAATTTGTGATACGATCCTTTTGAGTATTTATTTACTTAGAAGTTACTTTTTAATTGTTATAACACCGGTACGTTTTACGCTTTTCTTGTTTTTGTCTTTTCAGGTATTTCAGGTAGTTGATGAACACGAGGGCTTCGGGATTACCACTCGCTAGTCCAAAGTCGAATCCAGGAGTATCAAAGAGACGAGGCAGGAGAAGAGGCAACTTATCACTTCAGACACCACCAAGTTTTGATCAAGTTTCACCCGTCAAGTTTGAAGACATTGCGTCGTCAGAAAGCGGAGGAAGCGATTCAGAACCAGAGGTCGAAGAAGTATTTTGTGAAGACAAACCGGAACCGCAACCAGCTATGGACCCTTTGGACACACCAATGAACCGACGGGCCGCAGCTGTAGCAGTGCCACCCACCCGAGGGTCGGCAATCACCACCCCGGAATTGGGTGATGATTTCGTTGTCAAGGGTCACCATCTCAAGATGATCCAAGACAACACGTTCGATGGGCGATACAATTCAGATCCGCATAAACACATAGCCAAATTCAACGAGCTGTGTGAGATGTTCAAATATGGTCAAGGCAAGGGCGATCCTGTCAAGCTGAGGTTATTCCCTTCGTCTCTCACCGGAGATGCGAAGGTTTGGTTCGAGGAGCTTAATGAAAATTCAATAACCACATGGACGCAAATGCGCGAGACTTTTATCAAAAGATTTTTCCCACCCGCCTTGGGTAGGAAATTACTCCGAGACATCAGAGGATTCCGACAGGAAGATGGAGAGACTTCCACTGAAGCATGGGCTAGACTTAAGGAGTTGCTGAGAAGTTGTTATGGTCACGGATTGGGCAAGGAAAACATTATTGAAATTTTCTTCTACGGGTTAACCAAGGAGTCTCAAAACGAGTTGGATCTAGCAGGAGGAGGAGATTTCATGTACAAAACTACCAACGAGGCATACAACTTAATGGAAGACAAGCTGGTCATAAGCCTATCCAGGGATTATCGAGATGATGGTCGAGGCCGAAAACACAGAGGACAAGTTGCTCAAGCTGAGAGTAGCCATGAAACATACTCGGTAGTTCAAGAGGTCAAGACCTTAGCGGACAGAATTGATAAGCGCATGGGACGGATGGAGAAGGACATACACTTGGTGAAGAATGGATGTGAAGGATGCGGGGGACCTCACTATGCTAGTGAGTGTAATCAAGTGGAGGATGCCAACTACGTACAGTATGGTTATCCTAATCGGGGGTCAAATTGGCAAAACCGCGGAGGTAACTACAACCGCGGTGACAATCAAGACAACGGATGGCAAAGAAACAACACACGTTCCCCACCACGACAAAGATACGATCCACCAAAAAACGAAGATGAAGATCCAAGCATTAAAGATCTTTTGAAATCGTTCATCAACACCCAAAAATCAACCAATGACGATGTCCGTAACCAATTTAACGATGTCCGTAAGCAATTCAAAGTTTTAACTGATCAAATCGAGCAAGGACAGAGAAATCAGCAGGCAGCACATCAAGACTTAGAGAGACGATTCGACAGGATGAACGAGCGGAACTCAAATCGGCAACCGGGCCAAATACCAAGCAATACTCAACCAAATCCAGCACAACAACAGAATCCGGGAAATAATTCCACTAATCAAGCACCAAAATATCAACATCCTGGAAGAACCGAAAGACCACGAAACGGAATGCCAACCTGCCCAAAACACAAAGATGAACATGTTAATGCAATTACTACACGTTCGGGGAATGCTTATGGAGGAAATCAGAACGAAAATGGAGCAAATCAGGCGCCTGGTGCGCAGCACCTCCGGTCTGACAAAGGGGGTGCGCAGCACCAACCTTCTGGTGAGCAGCACCGCGCTTCTGAACACCGCGGTGCGCAGCACCGAGCTGCTGAGCCGGTTATTGACGATTTCGAGATCGATGACGATGAGGACGAGGCACCACAAGTTCAACCCAAGGACAAAACACCTGAACCAGTGGAGGAAGTTCCCATTAAAGCTTATAAACCTCATATCCCATATCCTCAACGATTACGAAAAGCAAGAATGCGGGAGCAGTACGGTAAATTTTGTGACATGATTAAATCGGTTAATATTAATGTTCCTCTTGTTGATTTGATTGCAGGGATGCCAAACTACGCTAAATTCATCAAGGAGCTGGTCACGAACAAAGGAAAGCCATCGGAGGAGCAAGCCGCATTCTTAAACACGGAATGTTCAGCCTTGGTGAAAAACACGATACCACCCAAGTTGGATGACCCAGGGAGTTTTCTGATCCAGTGCAACTTCAGTAATACATACAGTTGCAGTGCTTTAGCAGACTTAGGAGCTAGCATAAACCTGATGCCGTATTCACTATATGCTAAACTCGCCCTTGGAGTGTTAAAACCCACCAGGATGAGTATCCGCCTAGCAGACAGATCATTTCAGTACCCGTTAGGAATTGCTGAGAACATGCTAGTAAACGTAGGAAAATTCACCTTTCCGGTTGACTTCGTGATTCTAGAGATGGATGAGGATGTCACTGTTCCACTAATCCTTGGACGACCATTCCTAAACACTGCTGACGCAATTATTCGGGTGAAAAATGGGCAAATTTCATTAGGGGTTGGGAATGAACGAATTGTTTTTAATCTAGATAGAGCTATGACTTATTCTTATTCTACTGATGAAACCTGTTTTCGGATTGATGTGTTTGATGATTTAGATTGGCAGGAAATTCTCGAGATAGAAACTAGCTTGGAGGAGGAGTTGAAAGACGAGAAGATCGAGGAAGTGGAGGTTGAAGTTGAGGAAGAGCTGAAGTTGGACCAAAGCATGAGGATCAAGTCTTCAATCGAATCACCACCTACCGACTTGGAGCTAAAACAACTACGGGTACATTTAGAATATGCTTTCCTTGAAGGTACAAATTTATTACCGGTTGTTATTTCGTCATCACTTTCGGGTGACGAAAAAGCTCGATTATTGACAGTCCTTAAGGGTCATAAAAAGGCTTTTGCTTGGCGTATATCTGACATACCCGGAATTAGCCCCGATTTTTGCAAACATAAAATAAATTTTATTGATAATGTAAAACCAGTTGTTCAAAAACAACGGCGGCTAAATCCGAATATGGCAGATGTCGTTAAAAAGGAAGTTGTGAAGTTGTTGGATGCAGGAATTATCTACCATATTTCAGATAGCCCATGGGTGAGTCCTATTCACTGTGTGCCGAAAAAGGGAGGTATGACCGTGGTGATGAACGATAAGAACGAGCTCGTGCCAACAAGGACAGTCACAGGATGGAGAGTTTGCATCGACTACCGCAAACTGAATGAAGCCACCAGGAAGGACCATTTTCCACTACCGTTCATGGACCAGATGATCGAGCGACTAGCAGGAAATGAGTTCTACTGCTTCTTGGATGGATTCTCGGGTTACTTTCAGATCCCCATCGATCCCGAAGATCAGGAAAAGACCACATTCACATGCCCGTTCGGAACCTACGCATATCGGAGGATGCCATTTGGTCTATGCAACGCACCCGCCACTTTTCAGCGGTGTATGCTAGCCATTTTTCAGGATATGGTGGAGAAGACAATGGAAGTGTTTATGGATGACTTTTCAGTTTTCGGAGATTCATTCGACAACTGCTTGAAGAATTTAGATCAGATGTTGGGAAGATGCGAGGAAGCACACTTGGTCCTCAACTGGGAGAAATGCCACTTCATGGTTCGAGAGGGAATCGTACTGGGACACAAGATCTCAAAAGCTGGGATAGAGGTAGACAAAGCAAAGATCGAGGTCATTACCAAACTACCACCACCGACGAACGAGAAGGCAATTCGGAGTTTTTTGGGACATGCAGGATTCTACCGAAGATTTATCAAGGATTTCTCGAAGATTACTCGTCCTATGACGAAACTCTTAGAGAAGGAGGTCGCTTTCAATTTTTCGGAGGACTGTTTACAAGCTTTCGAGCTACTCAAGGAACGGATCACCAATACACCTATTTTGGTAGCACCGGACTGGTCTCAACCTTTCGAGCTAATGTGTGACGCAAGCAATTTCGCAGTGGGTGCTGTTTTGGGGCAACGGATCGATAAACATTTTCGACCTATCTACTTCGCCAGCAAAACGCTGAACGAAGCCCAACAGAATTACACCACTACGGAAAAAGAACTTTTGGCTGTCGTATTTGCTTTTGATAAATTCCGCTCATATTTAGTGATGAGCAAAACAATTGTTTTCACGGATCATTCTGCTTTAAAATTCTTATTTTCTAAATTAGATGCTAAACCTAGATTAATTCGTTGGATTTTATTGTTGCAGGAATTTGACATCGAGATCAAGGACAAGAAAGGAGCTGAAAATGAAGCTGCAGACCATTTGAGCCGATTGGAGAACCCAAGTTTGGGGGAGTTGAAGGAAGAGGACATCAATGACACTTTTCCGGGGGAGATGCTAGCCAGTATTAGTAACACAGACGGCGATACCCCATGGTTCGCGGACATTGCGAACTATCTAGCCGGAAAAGTCGTCAACAAAGACCTAACCTATCAACAGAGGCAGAAAGTGATCTCGGATGCTAAGTACTACTACTGGGACTCGCCATACTTGTTCCGTCGATGTGCTGATGGAATGGTGCGTCGATGTGTACACGGAGAAGAAACTCGAAAGATTTTGGACGAATGCCATCATGGACCAACCGGAGGACATTACGGACCAACGGTCACTGGGAAAAAGGTTTATGATGCAGGTTTCTATTGGCCAACAATTTTCAAGGAGGCCTATACACTCGTGAGCACCTGTGATGCATGCCAACGCCAAGGGAATATTACGAAGCGGGACGAAATGCCACAGCAAGGGATCCAAGTTTGTGAAGTTTTCGACATACGGGGAATCGACTTCATGGGACCTTTCAAGCCCTCAAACAGAAATATTTACATTCTAGTTGCTGTAGATTATGTTTCTAAATGGGTTGAAGCTAAGGCATTACCGACTAACAACGCTAACGTGGTTGTTGATTTTATTAAAAGTTTGTTTTGCAGGTTTGGAGTGCCAAAGGCATTAATCAGTGATCGAGGAAGCCACTTCGCCAACGCTCAGCTTGCAAAAGTTTTGAAAAGATATGGAGTAAATCACCGGTTTGCGACTTCGTACCATCCTCAAACAAGCGGGCAAGTGGAAAATACAAACCGAGCAATCAAAAGAATTTTGGAAAAGACGGTCAACAATAATCCCAATATATGGTCAAGGAAGCTGGAGGACGCATTGTGGGCATTCAGGACAGCGTATAAAACACCAATTGGAACCACCCCGTATCGACTACTCTACGGGAAAACGTGTCACCTTCCGGTGGAAATCGAGCATAAGGCGTACTGGGCCTTGAAGATCTGCGACATTGATATGGATTTAGCGAAAGATTTGCGGTTCTTACAACTTCACGAGATGGATGAATTACGGCTACAGGCCTACGAGAGTTCTCGCCTTTACAAGGAGAGAACTAAGGAATTCCACGACCGGAAAATTCGTCGTAAAGAATTCAAGGAGGGCGATAAAGTACTTTTATTTCAATCGAAGTACAAATTCAAGGCTCCTAAATTACGCTCAAAGTGGACAGGACCGTACACCATCAAACAAGCTTATGCTTCCGGATATGTCGAGTTATGGAAAGGACAGGGAGAATCATTCATCGTCTCGGGCCAACGGGTCAAGTTATACCACGAAGAAGATGATGAAAACGGAATGATGATCGAGGATGGTTTCTATACCATCAACACCTAATCAAGAGGCATATCGAGTCAAGCTAACGACTCGGTCGAAAAATTAGCGCTTCTCGGGAGGCAACCCGGGTTTGTTTTTCTTTTCTTTCGTAGTTAATCTTTCATTTATTTTTAACAAAAAAAAAAAAAAAAAAAAAAAAAAAAAAAAAAGTTCAAAAAAACGAAAATTTAGAGGAAAAAACTAAAGTTATTGTTTACACATGGTTTCCAATTAGAAAATAATAAATAGTCTACTATTTTTTTATTCCATCGTAACTTTTTTTTTTCATTTTTAAGTTTAATTTTTATTTTGTCATCTTTTCTTTAGGACTTTTAACCGTTTAGTTTTTATTTAGCTAGGTAAAAAAAAAAAAAAAAAAAAAAAAAAAAAAAAAAAAAAAACGAAAAAAGATCTAAAATTTTGTATTTTTTTGTAAAGTTATTGTTTACCTTTTTCCTCTATTAGACTTTAAAAAAATAGTCTACTATTTTTTATTCCGTCGTAATTTGTAATTTTTATTAATTTTTTATTTTTTTTATTTTTTATTTTTTTCTTTTGTGTTTTTAATATTTGTTTTTAGTTTTTCTCTTTTAGTTTTTTATAGATTTGAAGTAAGTTCAACAACCGGTTTTGGGACTAGCATTCATATCAGTAAAGCATTTTCACAAGAAATATTCGATATCTACAACCGGGTTCTATTTTCTTCTTTTCTTATTTTTGTATATTATTTTTCTTATTATTTTTTTGTATAATTTCCCTTAGTTTTTAGTCGTTAACACATTAGGGACAATGTGTTACTTAAGTTTGGGGGGGTCATCGGGAAATTTTACATTTTATTTTTCGACCTTAGCTTAGTTTCCATCGTGTTAGGTTGGTGTTAATTTGTACATTTTTGAGTCAGAAAAACAAGAAAATCCAAAAAAAATTGAAAAAATAAAATAAAAAATATAACGTGTCTAGTCGGTATATACCTTAAACTTTAAGCAGACGCATTTTTACCCCACTCGAGAAAATAGTGAGATTTTTGAGCCTATTAAAAGCATTCATTTTTAATGCTACTTTTTCGTTTCTTTGAGTGTGCCGATGGGGATGACTTTAGAACTTGACATTGTTATACATTTCGAGACCACATATGAGCAATTGCATTAGGGTAACTTAGTGTGATTTGGTACAATGATAGGGGCAATTAGGATTAACCCATTTGTTAGCCATTTTTCGTTTCTTTTTATATTTTCCGCCTAACCCTTGTAACACTTACTTTTAGTGTTAGAAACTCTAGTTAAACCACTTTGCGCCTAAACCGTTTCGTTTCTAAACACTATTATATTATTTTGTACACTCGCATTATTTTCGTTTCTTTGTAGATTAAGTCCGAACTTAGATTATTGATTGCTATTATATATTAAGTGAAGTTGAAGCTTATTAAGGCATGGAAGAAAAGTACCAATTATTATTGGCTTGTATTATTATTGTATTTGGAGAAATAGTAGAAAAAAAATATATAGTGATTATTAGCCTTTTGAGCATGTGTACTTATCACGAGAAAAAAAATATCTTGTAAGGCATATACTAGGCTAAAGAAAAAAGAAGAAAAGAAAGAAAAATCGGAAAAACAGAAAAGCGAAAAAAAAATTAGTTGTATAGTTTAAGAGAAATAGTGTATTTTGAGTCGTGTATTATATACGAAATTTGTATATTCGGAAAAAAAGTATATAAGTTGGAGAAATTGAGCAATCCAGTACGTTAGAGATTATATTTAGTTCGGATTTAATCTAAGTTTGTATATGTTTATTTAACCCATTTACACTCCATTATATATTTTCACATGCCTTTACCTGTATATTATAACCAGAATAAAAGTCCCCGTTTAGTTGTACCTAGACTCTAGTGGTGGAGATTTGATACATTATCAAGCCTATGATAGAATATTCACCATGACCGAGCAATTGAGCGATTCTACAGAGATATTTTACACACCCTTTTAGATTAGTTTGAGAGATTGTGTGATTTTACTTCCAATAAAAATCGTGAGGAGTTTGGTTATGTTTATTTTTTTTGCTTTGATAATTAATTTGAAAACAGTTTTTGCTTGAGGGCAAGCAAAAAGGCAAGTTTGGGGGGATTTGATATCGCATATTTATATAGATATTTATATGCGATATTAGGTCATTTTCGTATTTAATCATGATGGATAGGATAGGATTTTTACATTTAATTGTATGAAAGTGTTTTATTCAAGTGATAGGTTGAATGTGACGGTAAAGTGGATTTTTAGACAAAGAAATGATGAATAATACGTTAAAAGATGGTTCGAGGCATGTAATGTATGGATTAAACAAGCAAAACAGAATAAACCTTATGAGAAGGAAAAGAAAACAAGATGAATTAATATTGTGGGAGCATGCATTGAAAGAAGAAAATAAAAAAACAAACACCATTTCTCACATGACAAAGAACTCGACACCACCATCAACGTAGATTTTAAGTTGGGCTTGTTGGACTTAAAAGTAGATTTAAGTGGGCTGGAGGGAAGCAAGTAATTAATTAAAAAGGGTGTGCAGTTTTTTTGGTGGGAGCGGACGAAAAAAAAGAAAAGAAAAAACAATTAATTAAAAAAAGGGGGGGACAATTGCTTTGGTTCACGGAGGAGTACAAGATATATGCAAAGTTATCCTAAGCAATTTTTAGTAATATTGGAGTTGGACTCGGATACGAATTCTCTTTATTTTTGCCTATAAATAAAACCCCAAGCATCCAAAAAAAATCATTCATTCAATTATTATTTTCAAGTCTTAGAGCTGGAGTTCAAGTTTAGAGGCAAGATTTCAAGCTAGGAGTTTCGTTTTCATTCAACGTCGGTCACGACACGTTTGCAATTTTTAGTTTGTTTTCTCTTTTTCTTTTTTAAGACTTTTTTTTCTATTATGTTTTCTCTTATTATTAGTTTTATTTTGAACACGATCATGAGCAACTAAACTCTTTTTACGCTTGTTTGATTAACGGATCTTGTTTGAAGTTTACTTTTGCGTAATTGATTATTTATGTTTTTGTGTTTAATCGCTAATCCTTATTTGTTTAAGTTTTAACATATTATCATAAAGTTGTTTATATATAATTTAATTAATCAACATTCTAGGTATTCGAGAGGAATCTAGATAGGTTAAATAATTTATATGAAATAATCGGTCGGTCTATAATCGGTTTAAAATTATTAAGATTCGAGAGGACTTAGTAATAACAACTTAGGTAATTAAACTTAATTGAGTAAGTCTATTTGTTAAGATTCGGAAGGACTTAGTATTTAGAGGAGTTATTCGAGAGGAAACTCTATAAGATTAAATCACTAAAAACAGGCTTGTTACTTAATGCTTAACTATTAATAATTACAACTGTATTCGAGAGGAACGGTATAATTAGAAGTAGTTAAAGTTAATAAAAGATTCGAGAGGACTATTACTATATTTTAGAAGTTTAATATTTAATCAATTTCGTAAATTTAAATGGAAAACAAGTGAAGTGTCAAACAAGTGTATTTTCTCTATTATTCGATAATCTCAATTACTTTTTCACTCGATTTTTATAATCACTTTTACTTTGCAACCTTTTAATCAATCTTTTTGTTACGATAAAAAACCCCCAAAAACAAATAGTATTATTAATTCGGAACTTAAAACAAATTAGTCCCTGCGAACGAACCTTTACTTGCTTAAAACTATATTATATACGGATAGGTCCACTGCCTAAAAGTGTGTAATTGCGTGAAAAAGTAGGTTAAATTTAAGACTAGATTTTACACATCAGTAGACCAAGTGCCAAACGTACTCTGGGCACACCGAACAACAAAGAAGACAAGTACACAAGAAACACCATTCAGTTTGGTCTATGGTTCGGAAGCTGTCATACCACCGGAAATAGGGATGCCCACTTACAGGAACGTGCAGTGGAGTAACTTGGACAATGAAACGGAGCTACAGATTAACCTGAAGTTGGCAGAGGAAAGAAGGGAGACAGCTTACGTTAGAGAAGCACGGTACAAAAGGAAGATAGAACAGTACTACAACAAGAGAGTACGAAAGGTCAGTTTCAAGGAAGGGGAATTCGTATTCCGAAAAAACGAAGCAAGCAGGCAAGAAGACGAAGACAAGTTGGGTCCAAAGTGGGAAGGACCGTATCAGGTGGTACAAAACAATGGAAATGGTTCGTATAAATTGAAGCACCTGGATGGAACCATAGTTCCTCGAACCTGGAACGAAATGAATCTGCGGAAATGTTACATGTAATGCCGGGGTTTTCCCCGAAGAGAAGGAACATTTTATTTTCTTTTATACCAAGTAAAGTCTTGATGAGATCCAAGGATGTATGTTTTCCTTCTATTTTGGAAGTAACGAGTGATGTAATTTTTACCATTGGAAGAAATGAATGGTTAACTTTCTTATAACACAGTGCATTCGATTTGTTAATCTTGTTTTTAAATCACATACCGGATCAAAATCCGAGGAAAATAACACGGCTTGACTTTGCATCCAAGTACACCACAAAAGTGTAATTCCGAATGACGATTCGAAGTAATACCGAAACATTTGATTCGATGACGATATGCAATTCAAAATAAACACTAACATATGATAGCGTAAAGGCACTATCATTAAAGGTGATTCAAACCCCGATATAACCATACAACTGACACAAAATTGTGCCTACGATTCAAACAAAAAACATACATTAATAAGCTAACATTGATAAACTGACTATTGGGGAATTTCTGCTTCATGGGTCTCAGGATCGGGTAATGTAGGCTTCACGGATTGAAAGACTTCGAGCATTTGAGTATCGGTGGCAGCCAAGGCATCTAGATACGAATAATGGGTCCGTTGAAAAGCATCTTTGCTTGCAGTAAGATTGGCTTCGGCGGAGGGATCATGAAAGAGTGATTGAGTGATACACTGCCCCAAACGGTGTTCCCTATATCCTGCGACCACACCGTCATGACATTCGGAGCGATAGTAGGCAATATTGACACGGGAACATGCATCCACAAAATCTTTACTTTGAAAGAGACCTTCAACCACATGTTTCGGACCCTGAGAAATCAACCAGCTTCGGTCCTCCTGCAGAGTGGTATTGGTGGCCTCTAGCTCTGAAACATGTGATTCGAGCTCTTTGGTACGTTCTCTTTCCCGGACCATGTCATTCGTTGCCTGGGAGCTCCGGGCCTCAGCTGCAAAAAGATCGGAAGATAAAGCATTAATTTGATCCCTCAGCTCCTTCACAGTCCGGCTGTGAGTAATGTTCAATTCGCCCAAGGCCCGAACTGCATCATCATTCAGGGATGAAGACTCGACGCCGGAGGTCCGAGCTTTCTTCAGCTCCTCTACCTCCTGACGGAGATGGGATACTTGATCTTCAAGTTCCTTCTTCTCCTTGTCAAACCGAACCTGCAGCATATCAGCCCTCTGGTTGCCTAGAGAGGCATTTCTTTCAAGGCTTTTAATCAACCGTGTCTGGTTCAAGATCTCATCTTCAGATAAAAGCCATCTGGACCGAACCTCAGGGGCGATAACCAACAGTTGAGATACCAAATGATCAAGCTGCTCAGCTAAGGTAAAATTGTTGGTATTATCAACACGAATAACTTCAGCTGGAGTGGCTAGAGTATCCAAAAGATCCCGACAAACACCAGCATCGGTATACAAAGAACGGTTATAGACTTGCTGAAAACGAGGTTGAAACTTTTTCACAGCGATGGAGGGTTCGACACCATTAAAATCCGGAGTATCAAGGATCGGTTCTTTTTCCTTGAGAACAACACTGCTCGAAGTGCCCTTGGCCGAAGTAGCTTTCTTAGGATCTGTCACTTTGGCACGGGGAGATTCCTTTTTGGAGCTGGACGTCTCCTGGGTTTTAACAAGCTGGGATTTTTCTTTTCCGGACTTGAGGGGACTGTCCGTTTTCCCGGATGAAGCAAGGGGTTTGTTAGATGCAACTGTCTTTTTAACTTCGGACGATGACTTACTAGAAACAATCACAGGAGAGGCCTTAGAGCCCTCAACATCTTTCTTCGATTGGGGTGGATCAAGATTCTTGGAAAGTTTTCCGCTCTTCGGATCAGCAGCGGAAGAACTGGCACCAGGCCCCTCTGGGAGGGCCTCTGAAAGTAATGCTTTCTGCTTGGAGAATTTGGGAGGTTGATCAACCTCGCCTTCATGAGAATGACCACTTTCCTGTAAGATCTTCTCCACCTCCGAATTAGTGGCGCCCTTGGGAGTTAAAGGGCACGACCGATCGGAGTAAGAAGGACGATCTTCATAAACGGAAGGATCTTCAGATTCGGCAGTATCGGATGAAGAAGAGGATTCATCAGATTCGGTTGCCAATCCATACTCCTCCGAATCATCTTCGTCAGAGGCAGCAAAGAGTTCTTCGGTATCGGGACTGGGCTCTTTGGTAGACGGAGAAGGAACTGAAGTGGAAGCAGGTTGTTCCTTGGTTTTCGAAGCCTGAGAAGTAGGAGGGGCTTTACTGACAGTCTTGGGTTTCTTAGCAGGAGGACCTTTCACAATCTTCTTGGATTTCTTGGTCTTTCTCTTCCTTTTCATAACAACATTTGCTTCGGCATCGGTGTAGGGTGCGGGGATATTCTCATCAGGAAGTGCAACACGATCCAGAGTCGTGGTAAAAAACCCAGGAGCACCTTCGGCAAGAGGGGCCGAAGTAAAAACCACATCATCCCAATGCCTCATCTTTAAAAAGGAGAGAAGGGACAATTCTGTTACACGAAACAAGAGGAGTTAGTTCGCAGTAAAGAATGTTTATACATATATGGACAAGGAAAGAAAGCAAGAAAGAACCTTCATCGGCAAGTTTCAAGCAGGGTCGAGCAAGAGGTTGAGTCCAATTCTGGCTTAGCCCAGTTAAAACTAACACCCTTTCCGGATAAGAGCGAGCTCTGATCGGATTAGTCTGTAGATCCATAATGAGATCGGGGTCCAAATCGTTAGTATCAGGCTCCGGATCAGTAAGAGTATCGCCCTTGACGCACCACCTCATTCGGATGGGAGCTACCGAAGCATTGACAAAGAAGAAACGATTCTTCCAATTTTTCAGAGACGAAAGAGACCAGTCGATACACGCAGGGGCACCTCTTCTTTTATCAACCGTAAGCCAATCCCCATTCAACCCCACTTTGTAAAAATGACGAAAAGTCAATAGATCGGGGGCTTTGTCGAAAGCACGGCAATGGATCTCAAAGTTGGTAATCTTGTTCGCCCCCAGAGGATTCATTTGGGAAACATGGCCTTTGAAATATTGGATCACATCGAGGAAGAAACGGGAGAAGGGCAGCCTTAAGTTCGAGTATTCGAACCAAGCGCAGTACACACCAATTTTACCTGGAGGGGCATCTCTGATAGTGTCAGTTGGTCCGGGAACAGTGACGCCATAGGTGCTGTCAATGTGATAAGTCTTGCAAAAAGTGCGAAGATCTCCGGAAGGCATCGTGTTATACATCTCCTTAAGATTTTCTTTTGACTCTTTTGCCATAATATCAGGGTAAGAAGAGGACACCGAAGTAGAGGCAATTTTAGAGGAAAAAGGGCAGAGGTTCGGAGAGTGAATGGGAAATAAATGAAGGAGGAACATCCCTATTTATAGGCAAGTGGCAGGCACCTCAAGAGGCGCGCGTGACCTTGAAAAAGGTGTGACGCGTGGATAACACGTGGACAGGGAGAGGACAGCTGGCGTCGTTCAAACCACCCGAGTAGGCCACGTGTAATAGTATAATGACAGCTGGATACGTGGAATTGGAGAAGACAGCGAGTCGAAGTAAAGCGTATGAAGCCGCCGAAGTAGCAGCAAGAAAGAGAATAAATCAGGATGGAAGAATTGCCAACGCTTTTAAGTCCAGCATTATACCGACTTCTTCGGAATACAATGCTAGACTTGGGGGGGAGTTGTTGGCATAGGGTCCGATTACCTGGTTCGGGTCCGAAACCGAACCAGGTAACCGGAGTCCCTTAGTTCGGACAAGAAACGACAAAGAGATAAAAAGACAAAACAGATACGACAATGAACCGACAAAGAAAGTAAGAAAAGGTACTCTGACGAAAGACATCCTTTTAACCGATACGTAAAAAGGGTAAAGGTCAGGGAGCCTTCTATTACCCGAAATACCTCCTATATATACCCAGGTAAACAGTAAGGACAACCAGGACTTTTTTACTTTAATCTTATACTAATATATTTCTGTCCGAACTAAGGTACTTATTCTTACGCCCGAGTTGAATCAGGGGTATAGCCCCGCTCAACCTGGTGTTTTCTCTTAGTGCAGGGGATTCGGATTCGAGATCATAGAGGTTAATTCAAGGGAAACGGACTTCAAGTCAGACTTAGTGTGATTCGGGTCGGACTAAGGAGTTTAGGGGTCCTTTGTATTAACAATAAACATTTATTATCTAACGATATATTCTATTTTATATACATTACTATATTTTATGAGTATTAGGCTCATTTAAACTCGTTTAGGTTTGCGTATATAACGTGTGAAACTCGGTCTCCAATTCGTTTATTAAATGAGCTCCAAGTAAAACTCAGCTCGAATTCATTTAAACTCGACTAAAATCCAGCTTTTAACGAATCGAATTCAAGTAGCTATCAACTAGGTTGACTTATTTACATCCATAAGATACGTTTTTCAAATAACAAAAGGATCTTGGGAGACATGTTTAATTATTTTGTATATTAAACGACTAATGCTTCGATTCTATTGGATAGAACCATAATACTAAATACATAATGAACCAATGGGTTTCTTACATGTGTCAACATAATCATGGCAAAACACAAGTAATAAAGGAAAGGTGATAATACATGAAAAAAATCACAACCAATCACTCCATAATATCCACGTGTAAAAATGAGAATCACCGGTTCATGATTTGTTATCTTATTATTTCTAACTAAATTCATGGTCCATTCTATATATCATCATCTTGTATCTTGAAATTGTGTAGCTAAACAAAAATGGCAGGCACAGTGATGTCATCTTCGCTATCCCTAAAGCCGGCTTCTGCATTCGTCGTACAGAAACCGGGTGCCAAAGGCCTTCCATCACTTACCAAAACCTCTTTTAAGGTTCAAGCGAGTGGTGTCAAGAAGATCAAAGTTGACAAGCCTCTCGGTTACTTTCTTTCTCTCTAAATTCAACTTCTTGCACACGTGCCTAAATCGTTTTAAATACGCTAAGAGTTTTGATAATCATAGCTTTTAGAGCTCTGGTTAAAGTATATATTTATTATTTTTAGACACTTCAACATTAAGTAGTTAATTAATGACTTCTTAACCACAACCGTAAGAACTGTTGTTATCAAAATCTTATATATACAAATTACTAATCAAAGAAACAATGTTTTGCTTATAGGAATTGGAGGGGGCATGAAGCTTAGAGATGGTAAAGATGCGTCTGGACGAAAGCCAAAAGTACGTTCTTTTACTAAAATACTACATAGTATTATAGAGTTGATTTAGGATTATTGCATAATTTTTATTTGGAGCATCGTTTACACGTACATATAAATGCTCAAACTTTTAAAAATTGTGAAAAAGTCTCAAATTCATACCAAGCTAGATTCAATGTGAGTGACTTTGTCAACAATGATTTTCTCCTAACGCGAAGTTGACGTGCACTAGAAATCCTATTAGCTTACTAGAGTATAATAAATGAAAACCTTTTGGAGTTTGAGTCTTTTATGGGTGAAAACATAGTGCGTTACCTCAAATGAAATAACTGGAAATGATATGTGTTGCTAGCAGTATAAATAAGAGAATGAATATGCTTAAGTAGGAAAGATAGAGGTTAAAAAATGTCTAATGTCAACACATAACATATATGCCCCTTGCACCTCTAGCAACATATATGTTATCCACATAAAATATATTCGAAAACTCGTTAACTTTCTTATACAATATACGGAACTAAGATATTTTGTACTCAAAATTGTGATTGGTAACATTGTTCAGGGGAAAGGTGTTTACCAGTTTGTTGACAAGTATGGTGCCAATGTTGATGGATACAGGTATAATTAAGTAGCGGTTATTTAATTTTAATGAAGTTTTTAAAGAACTTAGAAATATAATCGAATGTCAAAATCTAACGATGCAATATACACAGTCCCATCTATAATGAAGAAGAATGGTCTGAAAGCGGTGATAGATATGCTGGTGGTAAGAACCTTATCCTTATCGAATAAATCTGTTTCAGTATACATCTGTCATAACATGAGGTACACGTTACCAAAGAATTTCGTTAATGTGTTTACTATTCTGTACCTTATACATTGCAAAGTGATGTTGCAAAATGTTTGAGACAAAAACATAATCCAAATTGACGAATACATATGTAAATTGGTCAAAAGTACCACCTATTAATGAATACGATGAAATCGTTCTTGTTTTGAGTTTCCGATTTAAGAAATTTTATACGAATGCAGGGACCACCGGTTTGTTGATCTGGGCTGTAACCTTGGCTGGAATTCTCGGAGGGGGTGCTCTTCTGGTTTACAGCACAAGTGCCTTAGCACAGTAAAATCTTTTTAAGATGTATTCAAACTATTTGGTTGTGTTTATTCCCATTTGATGGAATTCTGTAAGCAAACATGTACAATATACATAAAGTTATGTTCTTGTTTGTTATTATTCGAAAGCGTGTTATCTGCTTGGTAGGTACTCCAATCCTCTAGTTTTACAATCCTGATTTTAGAGTGCGCTAAATTGGACGGGTCAAAGTGGGTGTTACGGATCAAAACATGTGTTTCTCGGTACAAGTCAAAACACATCAAGTTGGGTTAAGTGGTTAACCTTTTTTTATCCGGGTTTCTTTTATATACAATAGAAACACATCAGGTTGCGTACAAGTACAATTAGAGTGGCTTTTTTCTACGTATTAAAACCATTTTTCTTTTAGCTAAATTTTTAGACTCGACTCATAAAATCGAAACATTCCCCTAATCAGCTTATTTATAAGTAAATGGGTCGGAATTAACACATTTACTCTTAATTTCTTGCTGCACAAATAAACTTCAAAAGCTAAAAGCTAAAACATAGCTCAAGTGTGCCTTGCTCAAACGATTGAAACATGTTCATTGCAAATTACAAGAACCAATGTCATATCACATTCATTGGAAGAAAGCTCCATCAGTCAAGTCCGGCTTACCTCGTCTTCAACAAAAAGGGGGTTAAAGACCTAAAATCATAACGCGGTAACGAATGATATTAATAATAATGTGTAAATTGTCAAAATAAAAAGTCCACTAAACGTATATAATAATGAAGCATGTAATGTTCAACTGGGTAAAGATCAAGACAAGACACCCATTAACAGAAAAGTTGCATATTGTCAAAGACTATTGTATCCTATATTCACATCGAAATTCAAATATCAAATGTCATTACTGAAAGCTTCAAATAACATAAAGTAGCAAGTGGCATGTAATGTCAACTTACAATTTGCACTCGAGCAATAATAATATCGAAGAATGTGACATTCAAATAAGAAAATAGGGTTACAACATGCCATACAAGTTTCTACGGGTATATTTTTTTACGTTTTCTCTCAGATATCATACAAAATTAGATACCCAAAGCAAAATATTATTCTACAGAAAGTGGTAGGCTAAATCTACACGGGGATTGTAAGGACCGATAGGCGTGAACTTTTTAAAATTTTCATTGTAGTTCTTCAAGTAACTCGTCCTCTTCAGGTGTGGAGTGTCGAGCATAGGAAGTAACTGCTTGACCAGTTCCGTCTACCATTGCTGACCTGACCATCTGCATAAGCAAAGAACCTTTCTTGACATAAAACTAGTTTTAACCAACAAAATAATCAGGAAAAACCTATAGAAAAAAAGATTTCATATTAATTATGAATCACTAGGAAAAGAGAAACTACATACAAATATGTGCCAAACGGCCCAAACAAGATTAACAAAATATAAATATCAGGGTTGAGTGACGGGCTGGGTCGACCTGGAATGTTTTTCGCTTAGAAAACTAGATTTTTGCAAACATAAATGTGCCAAACAGGATTAAAAAAATTATTTCAATAATATTATTAAAGAGGTTTATGCATTAAGAACACACTTTCGGAAACTTTCTTTTAAAGTTAACTTTTATGTTATCTTTGATAAAACATACCCTGAACTGGCCCATATACATAAGTAAATAGGTCGAGACTGGTACATAAATGATGTGTTAAATCGTACCAAAAGGCAAACACTTTATTGCCTTTTCTTTTCTGAACTTCTATAACAACTGGTGAGTTTAATATGATTAAAATAACTATACTTTAGGAGACTTTAAGCTTGTTGATATGGAAACGAACAAGAGTAACAAGTAACGATTAAAATAGGTTAGCCGACTTTCAAGAGGACTGGCTCGTTAAAAAAACTCAGTGGAAATTATCAAATCAACTTATCAAATTGAGCATAATGAAAATACTTAAATAGTTCTTATAATCTAAATTTGTATAAGTCTGCATCTAAGAATCCTGATCATATAATGGTATAAAATTACCGATACAAATCCTAACCAATAAAAATATAACTTTCAGATCTATCAAATAACGGCAAAGTTTACACTAAAAAGCACAATACACAAGATATTAGAGAAGACATTACTTTTAACAGGTGTTAACTACTCACTTTTATGAATCAAATCATGATAAATGAAAATAAGTACGAGTGTCGGCATATATAATATAATAACCAATCAACATACCTTTTCTATTTCATCACTGAGAGGAAGGTTTTCTCGCAAGAACTGCAATGACCTGTCTCTTCCTTGCCCCAACCTTCACCATAAACAAAAACAGTCAGAAACATGAGGAAGAGAGACATATAGATATGCGCGGAGAATGTATACTACTTAGAGGTGGAAATTTCGACCCATCTAATTATAAAATGAGTCAGCTCAGGTTATGTTTTATCTCTAACAGGTAAAATAAAACATTACCTAAAAAGGAAATACGTCAAATGGTTTGAAAGTAACCGCTATTGTAATTGTAATGAATTATATCTACAAAATCATTTTATTCAAAACAATTAGTTTACTATTGAAATTATATAGTTTTGAACTGTATCTATTACACAAAATGTTTGTTGTGTTTGACATAAGCACAGAAACACTTCTCCAGATATTTTTTTTGAAACGCATTGTGCCCTCTATAAAGTAAGTTTTAAAGCCCAAGCAATTTTTGTATCCAAACACTTGTGAGTATTTTTTGGCTTTTAAAACACACAATACGCCATAAGCACTTTGAAATACAAAAATCCTGAACACCCTCTCAGTATTAAAACGAACATGTTTTGACAGGATCTGCTTTGACCCGTTACCCAAACCGTCCAAAATCAAAAAATTCCACCTCTACTAACTATGACCTCCAAACGAAAGTTACAGTTGAGTTTATCTCTTTAAAATCTTTACCAATTTAGTAGGAACCAAACAAGTATTATCAATATCGCCAACTCAAAAGTCATTATGAATACAATAAAACTAAAAAATATAACTCCGGCATGCTCTACGCATGCAAAATGGTAAGAATAGAGGAAAAACCTTTGATCTCCAAAGCTATACCAAGATCCCTTCTTCAACACAATGTCCATCATTTCAGCACAATCCAATATACATCCCTACGTATTCAATTAATCAGATTATACATTCGAAATACATATATACATATACACACAATAAATGGTACGAAACGAACCAATTTGCTTGCTCCCTCTCCGAATATAATTTCAAACTCGGCTTGCTTGTATGGTCTAGAAACCTACAAAATATTTCACGGTGCATATACATCAGTCCGATATATGACGTAAACGTAAGTGTCTACTGTCCAGATAACATATTTCTCGAAGTGTGTATTTATTTATTTAAGCTTAGTAATTATCAAATAAAGAGACGAAGGATGTCCGGAAAATAAGTTGTGAAGACTACAACCTAGCAAGTTTCCTAGAAAACAGAAAACATTGTTCTCAAAGGCACTTCCTTTCAGGTGAGTGGGTGATAGAGATTGTAGAACGAAAAAAAGGTTATTCACCTTACTCTTTTGAACTCTTACTCGGACCTTAAGCCCAACATCCTCGTCACCTTTGACCTGTGACACAACCAACAAATGTCCACCCATCAAAATGATCACGAGACAAATGGTCTTGAGAGAGGAAGATTTTGAACTTTCTTGTACTTACAGACTTTATCTTCCCTATAGGGCGAATTTCAAGTCGAACAGATGCAAAAAACTTCAAGGCAATACCTCCACTTGTAACTTCCGGATTTCCATAATATACTCCTATCTAATTTTAACCCGAAACAGAAATTAAAATACAAAAACAATTATGCTTCGTTTCAAGAAAGATTGAAGATAATAAAAGTGGAGACCTTGTATCTTATTTGGTTAAGAAATATAAGAGTACATCCAGCTTTAGATGCATTTCCTGACATCTTACGCAATGCTTGACTCATAAGACGAGCTTGCAAACCCATTTGCTGCATTCCAATTTCCCCCTGTATAACAAATTAAATATTATAAAATCTTAACTTTAGATAGTATAGCTAAATGTCACCGAAAGTGAATTTAATATTTACAGAATCTGAGATCAATTTTTTCATTAGATTAATATTTCAATAGTAGAGTTTACGTAAATATACTTCATACATCGAAGAAAATTTAGACAAAAAGGGTGTTTTGGGTCATCTGGACCTGACCCGTAACTTACTTCAATCTCAGCTCTTGGAGTTAGAGCAGAGACGGAGTCGATACAAATGAGATCAACCGCACCAGATCTACACATACGGTCTGCAACTGATAAACAAAATAAATTATTTTTATTAACACATTACTAAAATCTTGGTAACCTTAAAACATAATTTGTCATGATCCAATCCATAATTTATTATGCATACTAATTATAGAAGTAAGAAACTAATAGTACTCTCAAGTGCCATCTCTCCGTTATCCGGTTGGCAAACTATTAAATTCTCCACATCAACTCCTAATGCTTTAGAATATGATGGATCAAACGCATGCTCTGCATCAACAAGCATTGCATTGCCTCCTAGCTTCTGCATGATTAATTATAAAAATGCCGAGATTAATTTCCAAATTTACATACAAAGTGACTTGGCAAAGCAAACAAGCAATAGTAAAAGTAAAAGTCAACCTGCACTTCTGCAATGGCATGTAGTGCCAAGGTGGTCTTTCCGCTACTTTCAGGTCCGTAAATCTAAAACCCCATAACACACAAGATTACGAATCCCTTAAAGATATAATGCAAAAAAAGCACAAAAGTATACATTTTTCTTGGTAAATGATATGAAAGTGCCACGTGATTCATATTACAATACTAGAATTGGAAGTGAATACCTCTACAATTCTCCCTTTAGGCAGGCCACCACCTAACGCAAGGTCTAAGGGCAGACAACCACTTGGGAATGTTTCACTGCAACAGGTAAACGGTCGTGGGTAAAGTGATTCATAATTCTAATTAGAGTTAATGTCATGACACTAAGAATATGATTTTGAGCACGTCAATTCATTTTTTAAAAGCACACAAATTTTGCTCTATTGGGGATCCAATGAAAATAAAATCTACATTACATTTTAACATGTGTAACAAGTGAGCATATATCTTTGCACTACCATAACTACTTGAGATGCTAATTCCTGCCTAATTTAATTATAAACGGATCAATTTAGGTTCTGTTTTATCTCAAACGGGTCAGAGAAAAAACAATTTAGCTAGAATGGGAACAGGTCAAATGGACTGCTGAAAATGGACAAAAAAAATAGAGTTAGCAGGTCAACCCATCCCGCTCATAGTAATGTTCACACAGTGAATACACCCTGGAACCATATGTGTGTGTGACCTTGCATAGATTAAATGGAACATACACAAGAGCTCCACCAAGACTTCCGAGTCTCGTCACACTTCCTTTTCCGAAAGAGTTGTTAATATCATTCATTGCAGCTTCCAACGCTTTTTGCTGCAATGGCAACATGGAAAATTCTGAGTTGCCAAGTTGTATGTAGACTTCAACAGACAGCGACAAATAAAACTAAATTCAGAACACTATAAGACAATGCAATTTATGAGCTATATAATGTGGAACGGGTCTTGTAAGATATCACGCGTGAAGGCAATTTATCAGATGTCCCAATGTTAGCACATTTACCTTCAAATGGGTTTGATGAGGGTTTTGTACTACCTCCACCAGGTAAAATTTAATAGAATAGCTAAAAATGAAACGGGTCTAATGATTCAAAAAAAGCTAAATTTGTCTTTATAAAGCATAATGCCACCTAACTATTGTATTATTATAATCATATTTGACACCCTTCATTCATAAAATAAAAATTGAAACTCGGGACAAAAAAATTGTTTTGGGTCAATCAAACCCATTTTAACCCTCCCCAAAAAGATAACACATATTACCCAACCTGCCCTACCAGACCATTCTGCCGCCTTTACTAACTACTTCTAAACGTTCTCTCATCCCAAAATTAACAAAAACTTGGAACCTTCTAGTTTATAAGTCCATTTGGAAAAAGAAAAAGAGTAAAGGTTTTATGACAATAGTCCTAATCAGCTACTCACTCTACCAAAAAAAATTCAATATAGAGAACCAAATATTATTAACGAAGCATAACAAAAGGATTCATCATAAATTATCTGCCCAAAAAAATAAATCGTTTTCGAGCACACTTACTAACATAAGGCCATCATAGAGTTCTTAGATAACTGAGCTAAAAAGCACACGGATTCTTTATATAAATCACTTCCTCCTTTTTTTAAAACATATTTTCAAATATTGACATTAATGTTGGTGCAATCTTGGGGGTGGTTGGATATGCTGCAAAACTGTCACGGTTTTATAATTTTGTAGTAAACAGCGACTCTATTCTTTTTAGAAAAACTAAGAATCAACTTTTATCAATCATAAATGAATATTTTCCTTACCATCATTTCATTTATAAAATTCTTTTCTCGTGTCGGAAAATAAAATTAATCTTAATCAATATAAGAGATAAATGTACATATCTTTATTAAATTTCAAAAAAGCTCCATTATTTATTCAATGTCCATTTTCAAAAGATTTTGAGTCCCAAAAGTTACGTTTTTTATTCTTAAACTAAAAAAGATAGTATACATCACCAACATCAACTGTTAATACCTAATAGCCCTTAAAGGGGGGTAAAAACACTTACAAACTAAGTTATCATATAAGCATTTTTTAAGTGACCAGAAATTTAAGGAACTTTACTTCGAAGTCTATTGTATTTCAAAACTAGTTATTATATGTATCCGGATATATATAATAGCAAATTTGGAAATTTAGATACACACAATGGGCGCGTTTTATATGTGAAACATATTAATAAACTTAAGAGTAAAGTTAGAATACATTTCATTATCCCTTTTAATTTTAATTATGGGGTGTTTGTTTCGACTTATCTAACGGGCTTATGAGTGTAAGTTTTAAAAAACTCATAATAAGCTCAATTTAACAAGCTCGTAAGCACAAAAAAAATGAACTTATAAGTTTATCAAAAATTACATAAGCTCGTACGGTCATTATATATGACGAAACAAACACCCCCTAATACGAATTCTAACAAAAAAGAAAAAAAGATACCCTATCAAGAAAAGTAGAATCATTGTCGGATGAAAGAGCACCATTAACAAGTTTAGTAGAAGAATCAAACTGGGATATAACACTTGATTTTTTGGCGGCAAACATACATATTGACCGCCTAAAATTAAGGGTTTTTGATGACTGAGGAAAACATAAAGATTGTTGTTGTTGTTGTTGAATATGAAAACAATGAGGTTTTGAACCAAACAACACCATATCCATCGTGTTTTTTTTGTATAATTTGAATTTGGTGAATCAAAATTTGGACAAAAAGGGGAAGAGTATAAGAGAAGCTAGAACAACCACCATGGGTAAATATTAATGGGGTTGGTGACCAAATTATGGGCCTTTTCTAAGTCTATCCATAGAAACCGGCCCATTTATATTTGATTGTCACTAATCAAATTTACAAAACGAGACTAGGTCATGTTCTTTTTTGAAAAAAAAAGTCTGAATAGGCTCTTATCTCTGACCTGGTCAGAGGTTTTAAAAATTTTATTGTTCCTTTTTTTTTCAACCAGAGACAAAAAACCTCTTTTTACCTCTGATACAACCCTACATAAAAAAACATCTTTTTACCTTTGATTACCTCTTTCTCTTCACCAGTAATTTTTCAATCCTTACATTCAAGTAATTTTTGATTTTTTTTCAATGGTTTGTCACTTGATTTCGTTATATAAATTGATATTGATGATTATTTGTTAGATTTAGGTGATATTATTTTTTTTGAATATGTATTTGTTTTCGATTGCATATAAACTTCTACTATTACATTGACTTTTATGTGAACTTTTCTTTTGTTAATTATTTTTATATCTTGAAATTGATGTTAGACAATTAGTTTATTAATTTGTTCAATCACGCTCATGGCTCCGTATTCTTTGGTGAAACAAAGAGATATTATTATTGTATGCTTTGCTATTCATAATTTTATACGAAAAGAAGGATTAAGTGATGATTTTTTCTCCGAATTGATCGAGGTGAAGTACATGCTAACGAGAATGTACAAGATGGGGACGAGTACGATGAGGACGAGGTTCAACCACATGGAAATACAACAGATCAACAATATATGATCAATTGCCGAGATCAGTTTGCGGCACAATTAATGCAAAAATGTTAAAAATGTTGTTTAAATATTATCTTTATTTGAAAAATGTTACCACTATGTTTGAACATTTTTATGAATGTTTTTATTTAAGACGGTTTATAAATGAAACAGTTTAGTACTAATATAGTAAAACAGATGTTACGAAGGAAAAAAGAACATAGTATATTGATTCAGATTCAGAGTTTTGGACCACCTCTGATTATTCAGAGCTGGTATTCAGATTCAGAGAAAAAACCTTTGGTTCAAAAGAACAGCACCTAAGGGGCGGTTTGCAACATCAAATTCTACGGACTCGGACTTAGTTAGAGCTTAGACTGAGTTTTTGTGCTGACTGAGTTTGTTGTGTTTGATTATGCCTCAGACTGGCTATGCTGACTGGGAAAAATGACTATTTTACCTTCTGTTTATTTTTATATTGAATGTCGTACAAAATCCAAAATAACCATAAATCCAAATTAAACATAAATGCAAATGTCTTACAAAATCCAAATTAAACAAATCCAAATGTCTTACAAAATCCAAATTAAACAAATACAACAGTTGGTGGTGGTTCCTCCTATGTCTATTAGCACATTTCATTTTCGTTGAATACACGTTTCTGATCATATTTTTGCAATCAAACTTGGGATTTTAGTTGCAAAAGTAAGGAAACAATTGGGTGTTTACTGACACGGGTCAAAAATAAAATAAAAAATAAACTATTCCAAATACCATTATTATTAATTAGAAAACCAGTTTAACCATACATACAAACCATCATCCACGACATCAACAATCAAATACAAGGAAACCATTATCCAACACCTCACATTCAGCCAACGAAAGACAGACACAAACATGCTTAACACACACCACCACGAAGACGAAGGACCAAATGAAGAGTAGACTCCTTCTCAATGTTGTAATCAGCAAGAGTACGCCCATCTTCCGATCGGCGGTGGCTGGAGGTGGCTGCGGTGACTGGAGGGGAGGCGATGGCTGGTTTGATGCTTGTTACTTTGGAGGAGATGGAGCAAAGAGAGGGGTATAATGATGGAAAATACCCAGTCTGCGGTCTTTCAAAACGGACCGAGTCCGAGGCAAAATCACGGACTCGGTCCGTGGTCCGAGCTTTTCATGAGCTTATCAAACGTTCGGACCACGGATCGAGTCCGAGTCCGATTCCGAGTCCGTAGTCTTTGATGTTGCAAACAACCCCTTTTAGGAGATGTTTGTTTCGGCTTATGTTAATTATGATAAGTTTTAAGTTTAATTTTTTTTTTCTTATGAGCTTATTAAGTTGAGTTTATAGCTAATAAACCAGTTTAAATTGATAAGTTAATAAGCCGATAAAAATCGGACTTATGAGTTTATTAAAATTTACAAAATTAATAAGCTTATTATATAAGCCGAAACAAACATCCCATTTACTGACTTTTACATTAAACATAAATTTATTTTTAATTATAGCAGCTATGGACCATTTTCCTTATATCAAAAAGTTTTTATAATATTTGTTTGTTTTTATAAACATTTTTGTTATATACAATGTTTTAAATGGGTTTCTACCAAGGATTTGCGACTAATCGGAGTTTTATTATACTTATATTTTAAGACACATAGATATATAAACAAGTTTTATGAAGTGCTTCAAATATTGATTATATTAGAACTTGAATAAAATTCAAAGAAATTAGTAGTGGAAATTTTAGTAGAAATTTGTAAATGGTCCTTTATAATCTCTTTTATCTAATAAATGGGACATACGGATGATGTCATTTGGCTGATGTGTCCGTTTCTTAAACTGTCCACGTAGATAAAATCTTAACATGCTGATGTCACAAAACTTAGGTATTATTTTCTTAAAATATTTAAAAACTCAATTTTTAAGAAAAGAAGCTGGAAAGGTGGGGTGTTTTTTGGGAGCCACAAACGTTTTCATTGGGCTGGGAATTGAAACCATGAATCCTTCCCAAAATCATACCAGGTTCATTATTTTTGAATTGAATCATGGGGCGCTCCTTGGTATGCTGATCTTGGGTAAAGTGAAGCGTATAATGGAAGATATGATATGAAGAGGGACAGATTTTCATCCAATTACGCTCCACTTTCCATCTCTTTAAATTGAAATTATCTTTCGATTTTCAAATTCTTCTTCCCGATCCTCACTTTTAATATCAAAAGCCAATTAGAGATTTCATCAAGCTACATTAATGTTAGGTTTATTATAAAGTTTCGTGGAACTCAAAGAAGATGTGATAAGGTAGAGTTACTTTTCGAATAAACTATGTTTTGGTCTATAAAGATTTTATGAATTATTTTGGGGTTTTATCTTATGAGTTATGTGCTATATTTTCTGCAGTTAGTATTTGAAAAGTATTAGGTTAGAAGTTGAAGAATTATTGTTTTATCATCTAACTTTTCTTTTCTTTGTGTTATTGACAAACCTTGGAATATCATGAATGAAAGTGGCGTTTGTTTCATTGATTGAATGGTGTGGTTTTAGTTTTGTTTCCACAACCTCCTATATGTTCAATTAAATATCTATGAAACCTACTTGCAAATATTTTCTTTTAGGTTGCTTTTTTTTATTCATCCATTTCAACTTTTCTCTGCTTTTATGTAAGGTACTTACTCTTATGTTACTCTTTGATTGGAGATGTTTGGTAAACCTTATTTGACAAGAAGTAACAACCCAAAGGATTGCTTGGATATGCTTTAGTCATCTTTTCTTTGCTTAAATTTGTTGGCTTTTGTTTGTAAATGTTGGGGTTCAGTAATACATCAATAATGCTTAATTGTGTAGCTTACCTTTTTTTCTCTACGACTAGGGCATTAGTGTTTTTTTTTTTTTTTTTTATTCTTCTTGATCTTAGTTGAATGGGTTAATCTATTTAACCCATTCAACCTTTGTTTTAGAAATGTTATGTCTGTGTAGCTAAATGCTTGGTTTGAATGTATGTTTCGAAGGAGGTCATGAAATTGGGTTCATCTTCACATATTTACTAATTGTTTCTTTATAGAGTTTATATTTTATAATTCAACGTCCTATTAATGGTAGTTATTGTTTCATTATTTTACAGCAGAAAGACTTTTGATTGTAATTGGAGGCTTTTTTATTATATATTTTTTGGTGTTTCTGTTATCAAGCATTGTAAAATTTGGCTCAAGGTTTTCTTTTTCTTCCTCGTGTGTTTACTTTAAGTTTATAATATGGTTCAATTTTGATTGTTGATGTTTTTCTTTCGTGTTATTTATCAGCAACAGTTTTCTATTGGTGTCAATGATGTGACCCATGTGCTTGAACGGATGCCACCGGTTCATGGATCTATAAGCTCTCCCCAACAAACTGCTCTTAGCATCGGTCGTAATTCAAAAGCCCCTCCTCTTCAAATGCAGGTTAGTTAATCATGTTAACTATTTAGCTAGGTAACCCGTAACTAACTTTGGTGTGGTTCGTGATCCTAAAAATCTTCCTTATTCATTAGCTTTCATGTTAATAGTGTTTCTGTTTATATCTTTTGTTTAAGGAGGTTTAATTTCCCGTTTGATGCGAGATGCGGATTAAAAACAGAAATAATAATTCAGTAGTATTGCCTCAAAATGTCTCTACTGATCATATACCTCAACAGCCAAAGTAAACTTCTGTTTCTTTTGTATTTATTTTACTCGTGTGTTTGGATTTAAACGTTTTTAAGGGCATGTTTAACTAACAGTGACCGTAATTTTTGTGTATTAATTTAGTTCTTATGAAGGTGAAAGTCTCCTTCATCTTCTGAACTGTTAGAAATTGTAACTATCTTTTTTAGAAATTGTAACTATACTCATCCGGCCTATCCGAGTTACTGTTAGAAATTGTAACTATCTTTTTTAGAGTAAATTTGGTGATCGGTTGACTTTCATTTAAAAAGAAAGTTGTTAACAGTTCATTCGTGGGAGTGAATTATGGTTTAGAGTTCCTTTTGCTGTACTATTATGACCCATTAAAAGCTTGTCATCTTTGAGTCTTTCTGCATGTTGATCGTTAGGGCTGTACAACTTTATATGATACCGATATATTTATAAAGTACATGTAAGGGATTACAAAGTTGTATATGTGATCTGCTTTCTCACCACAGTGTTTCCGTTACAAAATGAATTTCATTATAAGGTATACTGTTACGGTTGTTGTTTCAACTGTGTGAAATTATCATCAGTTCATCAATATGTTTCTGTCTTTTATCAGGTGTTCTCGGCATGTGGAGAAATCATGGACATGCGTTTGATAAAGGATCAAAAAGGCATGCTAAAGGTGTTCTATTTGGATATTTTACTGCATAGTTTTGAGTGATTAAATATTATATTCATCAATAGTCTACCCATAAGTATAATTTCTCTTTACTTATTACTCTCTTTTTGAAGCTCACGTATCTGTTTATCTGTATAAATGCCTAGGGGTTCGGCTTTGTACGCTTTAAAACAAAAGATGCTGCTGACAAAGCTCTGAAGGAGTTAAATGAATCAATGGTAAATAATAATCTTTGTCAAATTTATTGTTAATTGGTAAAAGCAATTTTTTTCCAACACTGTTACAATATATATATATATTTTTGTAATGTTAGCCTTTTAGGGTCTAGGAACATTATCAACGAGTCTAGGCTGTAGTTTTACATGTTTCTCATAATATTAGTGCAAAGACAAGGGTCGGTTCTTGGTCACTGCATTGTCCGCAACATAAGAAGTTATCGCATTGTTAGTGCCATGTATGATATAAGCAAGAAGTTACTTCACTTTATATTTATCGTTATCAAGATTTTCATAGTCTTGTAATTGGTGCATGAGTGCATCATTTGAACTCTACTGAGGGATATTCTCATGCCCTAAAGAAGTTAGCCTATTGCATTGGACCGATTTGTAATTGGTTTGGGTGGCGTTCACCGATTCACCAAAATCCGTAGCGACATTTTTTAGAAGACGTATACTGAGAAACTTGGACACACTTTATTCTTCTTCCGTATTTCTCATGTTCATTCTATTTGATTTGGATAATTGAAATGAATTCAGAGAGGTATAAAGTTAAGTTTCTTGGCCTATATTTTTCAGCTAGAAGGGAAAAAAATCGGTGTTCTCCCATCAGCTGGACATGATACATTACTTATAGGGAACCTAAACAAAGGTTTGTTTTAATCTCTTCGTAGTTCTCTAATTTGCATGCTTAAAGTCTTCATTTGCTTGATTATAGCTATTTTCTCCATTTAGGGTGGAGTGCTGATGATTTTAGTAAGGTTGTCCGACAGGTAATTATGTATTTGCTGGCAGCAAGTCTGGTTTTATTTGCTTTTATTTTTCATTATGTAAGAATCTATATGAATCTTGTGATCATTATGTAACTGTTTCGTGGCGGTATAGGTTTTTCCAGACGTCGTTTCCATTGATCTTTCACAACCCTTAAGTGGTAGTGACACTGCTCCTAACAAGAAATAAAAGAACCGCGGTTTTGGTTTCGTAAAGTTCTCATCTCATGCTGTGAGTCCTCTGTTTACTCATGTTACCATCTTGTTGACAACTTAGACTTCAGATTAACTAATGATACAAGTATCATACTTTCGTCACACATATAAAAGACTGTCCCTTTACAAAAATATTGACTACACTTTTGATTATTGCTACTAAATTTTCTTAATTCTAGACCGCATCACGTGCGTTTAGGGTTGGTTCTAATCCAGATTTTGTTCCTGGTGGTACTCTGCATCCATCTGTTAAGTGGGCCGAGGAGGATGCTGGAGTTGATCCCGATGAACTTGCTAAGGTGTGAAATCTCAGTAATTTAACAACATTCCTGATGATTGTGTCATCTTCTGTACATTTATGAATTCGTTTTTGATTTCTAGATAAAAATAGCATTTATCAGAAACTTACCTTACGGTACTGATGAAAATTACTTGAACTCAATCTTTGCTCCATTTGGGAAGGTCAGAGAAGCATATATGTTATTTTTTTCATTTTAGACCCCGTGTAAATACACGGGGTTATATATAAGGATTGTATTAAAATCTTTCGATAAAAAAAGTATATTATCAAAAGCGTAGTTTTTTATATTTTTTAGTTCAAAATCTTTTAGCTTAAATTGACTAATCAAGTCAGATCTTGATGATGATTGTGGAGAAGATTTTAAAGGTATTTTGTTGCTCTTTATCTTAGGTGTTATTGTCCTTTTCAACATTCATGATATGATTCATTCAGATTTTACATCATCTTTTGTTTGTTTTGTATTCTAGATGAAAATGCACGTGAAAGTTAGATTTATCTTCACTTCTTTGGTCGTCTTTCAAACCAGGGAAGCAATTGATAATGTAAAGCTCTAAAATTGAGAACTGGAATTTATAAGAAATATGAACAGAACAATGTTTTCTTCATAGTTTTAATTAGCGAAAAAAGTGATCCCTAACATGGATCACTTCATTTTTTTTAATGGTTTGTCAATACTGTTTAGCAGCTATTGTATCTTTGAATGGGATATAGTTGCTACAAAGGTTCATTTTGTTGGATCAGTCAAAATGATAATGATCTTTGAATGCTACATGATCTTATTTTGCCTTTTAGCAACCACAACTATGTATTTCTATAACAGGTTTGCAACAAAAACATGTACAAAGTTCTATTTTAGTACTCTTTGGTCGGTAAAAAAATTACTATTCTGTTGGTTAAAAAAAAATGGTCATTGACATGGGAGGATAACAAATTGAGAACGGACATAACCCGTAAAGTTGGTACCATTTATTCATTTATGCCTATTTTTATTCATTTTGTATAAAATATATTCTCTTAAATATGTTTCCATTTACCATGCTTTTGTATGTTAATAGTTTCACCTGCAAAGAGTGCTAAGAAGGAGCTCGACACCTCAAGTACGGAGTTGCATAGTGTCGCTGATCCTTCAACAAATTCTTCCATTTTTCTTAATTTTTGTAATAAGTTAATATATTGAGTATGATTATAAAAGTGACAAGTTTTTCATCAAAATTTCGATTAATTAAAAAGAAATTTCTAAACAATTTTACAACTATAATTCTAACTCCCCCGTTTTGGAAAAAATTTCTGCAAAACACATAACTAAACATTAGTGGTAAAAAGCAAGGTTGAGGGTGAAGACGTGATGTAGACAATATAGTGGAAGAAGATATTAGTATCGGTTCATTGATTTGGACTTTCTATGGAGTTAGAGATTACATGTATAGTTTATGTACTGAGGTGAGGAATTACAGGTTTTCATATAATTTTTTTATTTTTTTTTCGCTTTTATATATTGTCAAACATGCTTTGTTTAAACTTCAGTTGGTATTTGTATACTTGGTTTATAATAGGTTATTGATAACTTATTTAATTTTTTTTTTCTCTTTTGGAATGTCAATGATTATTTTGAAGTGGTTTGGTTAAAAGGGTGTGCTATAATCTTTCATGTGTTCATTTGTTATTTTGGCGTAGCATCAATTTCCAACTATTTTAACATAAATTTTTTATGCAACACCGTGTATCACACGGGTACTAAGCTAGTGTTGGTTTTAAAAGGTACAAACAAATTCACTTACACACACAAAGTCAAAGACATACTATTACACACGTGGGTAGGTTTCTATAATGTTTCAAATTTTGTTTTGATTATGTTTATTGGTTATGGGGTTTCATTTTGTTTGTGTTTTTAATCTATTTTCATAAACGGTTTTATATGGCTTCAATGCCCCTTAAAAAGGGAAAATGGTCAAATGTGTAAAATGTTGCGTAATATGTTTTCTATGCTTCAACATTCTAAATCGTTGTACTATATAAAGGTTAATGCATTAACTGCTTGCATAAATTGACACGATAGAGAAAAAATGGTTATGGGTCAGCAAGTCACTTGATTCGTTTCAGTGACTCACTTGGTGAGTTCTGCCACACTAACAAGTAAATTGTCGGACGATATGTCAAAGGCCAACTCCTTTGCTTTTTTACGTCTCTCGACTTAGTCCTTAAAAAGGGTATGTAACCGGGTTGCACTTTCGCCTTTAACTACCTTGACCCACAACAACCCTTCCTTTGCACTTTCTTTTTCCCCTAAAACAAACACACACCTGCTTGGATTTTTGATTAATCTCTCTCTCTCTCTCTCTCTCTCTTTAAGATTTACTCTAACTAACAAACCATTCGAAGCCACTTCTAGGTGATGGAAAAATCATCGAGTTCGTCGGTCAAAAATTCAAAACTACTTATCTTAAGTTTACCCTATTTTCTAGTTTTGTAACTTTTTATTACGTGTTTTGTTTTGAATCGGATGTGAATATGTTTGTTTTTTTAGACCAAATTTCTAGTATGAAATAAAAGATTGCAAGTAAGATACCGAAAAGTCAGCCAACAAGAGAACCTAAACCATATAACAAACCTATATGTAGGATTGCAAAGTGATAAACCATTCGATAAACCGTTTGAACAATTGAAACCAACTCAAGCAACAATTGAACCTAACTCAACAAAGAAACAGAAGATTGCAACTAAGAAGCCGAAATAAAGAAACCTAGTCAACCCACCAAGAGAATCAAAAGTCAAAACCATTTGACGAACCGGAAAAAAAGGTTGCAGCTGATAAACACTCGTCTCAAAAACCGAAAACCATGAAGAGTAAGATGGTATGTGTTAAATATGATATAATTGAATCATACGGTCTACTATCTATACGGTTGAGGACAATACCAACACAGCTAGCAAACGTAATGTGCTTGTTGACTCCTAGAGCCCAGGTATGATGAAGGTTTTGGCGAAGGTTCTATTATCATGTTCAATATAGATTCACTCTAGGGAAGATTTTGTTTCTATGTTTCTGCTAATTTCAATATCGAGAAATGGCTATCAAAATAATCAAAGGGGACGCCGAGGCTAATAATAAGGTGGTGCAGGATGTGTATGGGATCCCACGTGACGGTCTTTTTATATCCTCCATGGAATACATCCCGACTCTTCAACATCTTGATGCTATTTGCATATACAATGTCATCATTTGAAAGATATGGACAAATTAATAAACTGTTTTGAAGTGTGTTTGTGATGATGTTGATATTGCAAGCGTAGATTGCGTGCTTTTGTTATTGAGTGCTTGAAAAATTGCAAAAGTCATTGGCACCAGGATAACCATCAAGGGTTGATGGGTATGCTTTTGTTATTGAGTTTTGCTTTTTTTTTTCAAGCACTCGAGAATAAAACCACACCAATCTACCCTTGCAATATGAACATCATCACAAACACACTTCAAAACAGTTTGATTAATCTGTCCATTTCTTTCCGACGATGCCATTGTATTTGCAAATAGCATCAAGATGTTTTTTGTAAAAGGCGGTTTGTTTTTGTTGAGCTCAAAATCTTTTTACCGATCGCTTTTGCACAAATTCCTTTATTTGACGGATGCAGAGATAATCGATCAGAAACATAAGGAATATGACCTATGTATTCCATGGATGAGATATCAAGACCACGGGCAAGTGGGATCAGCCCTGATGGCCATCTTAATGTCCCTTTTGATTGTTTTAATAGCCATTTTCTCGGTATTGATAATATCAACAACATATTTCCATGGAGTGAATCAATATCAACAACATATTTCCATGGAGTGAATCACTATTGAACCGGGTAAGAAAACCAAATCCAAAACCTTTATGTTAGTCAAGAGTCAACAAGCACATATTAAACACACACCATCATACTCTCCACGATTTTCGGTTTATGTGACGAGGATTAATTATCAGTTGCAATCCTTTTTTTGTTTGGCATATGGTTTAGGTTCTCTTGGTGGCTGACTTGATATCTTTGTTTTCGGTTTCTTGGTTGCAGTCTTTTGTTTCTTTAATTGCTCAGTTAGATTCACTTGTTGCCCGAGTCAGTTTCAGCTGTTAAGATAGTTTATTAATTGCAGTTTTCTTTCGGTTTATTTAGGTTTTCTTGTTGGTTGATTTGGTTTCTAAGTTTCAATATTTTGTTTCTTTGGTGAGTTAGGTTCACGCGGTTGGTCTTCATCAACCACAATATGACTACGCACTCATTGAACAATTCGCTCTCCTGATCCATTAACTTGGTTTTTTGTTTAATACTTGAAGGCTCAAATAATTGATAATTGCCCGTTGTTGTATTAATTTAGACACTAAATAATTAAAAAAGAAAATAAGAAAGAAAAGAAAAATCTGAAAAGCAGAGGTAAAAGCATGGTAAATAAAAGAACTACAATATCACAAGCACGGTTGGCAAATGGATTTGGATGGTCCTATACGGTAATTAAGTAAGATGTCCCTAAAAGTGAAAAAAATAAAGTAAACGCGATAAAATAAATTAGCATCACCCGAATTTTTATAATTACCGGTAATTTTTAAGAAATTTATTGAACGAAATTATAGAATGATTAATTTTTAGGACTTATTTAACTAATATACAATTTTAAATCAAAGTTTTATAATAGGACACGTAAAAATCGGAGTCCCAAATAATACGGTGGTCATGTGCGGTCGCACATATCCAGATCCTCCACCGATCACAAGTTATCATCAGTGATGTTCAACAAGACAAGTGTTGGGAGAAAAATGTAGCATTTAAGAGTGGTCTTCGCCTATATAGGAGTAAATTTAACGCCCTCATAATCAGACTCGCCCCCTGTCTGGACGGCTTGGGCCTAGGCCCAGGGCATTATAAAATTAGGGGCACATCTAGGTCCAATTAGCTTATGTATATCTATATTGTAAAATTGTAAAAGCACATACAATTGATCCAATAAGAAAAATAAGTGTTTGAGCGGGCATAAGGGGAAGGGGCGCCAATTGAATCGACGATGGAGGTCTGGAGAAACCAAACGACACCTTTGGAAAGCGTTCGTTGCAACGTTTGTCGAGTTCATCCAAGAACAGAACAGGGTTTCTGTTCATGTCAAGAGTGTAAGAAATTTTGATAATCTTTTGCTATCTTTATTTAAGTAACTATTGTTTTTAACTTATATTCCTTTTCTCAGGAAAGAAAATTACAACCTGTGTATAAATTGCCTTGAGGAAACAGGAAAGCAATCTCCTTTCAGCAGGCCTCACGATCCTGTATCTGTATGTAGTTTCGTTATACATTAGTAACATTACTGTTTAGTTTATATTAACTTGTTATATATATTTTTGTTTATATTTAGATAGTTTATTCCTCTTCCACCTCGAACACTACCTCCAGTTTTGCAAAATCGTAAGACTGATGTTTTTGGGTCTAAGCTAAATAGCGGTTTCCTTCTTGATGTCAATGTTCCTGATGGTACAATCATGTCTCCGTCGACTAAATTCACCAAAGTCTGGAGAATGTGGAATAACGGTCCAATCGTATGGCCACAGGGCACACAACTTCAGTGGGTTAGCGGAGATCGTTTAGGCAGTTCAGATTTTGTTACTGTTCAGGTTTCGATTTTGCTGTACTTTCCTAGTTTCAATTTTTTAAGTTTTTAAACCCTGAACTTTTATATCCTTTGTCAGATCCCGCTGTTTGGTGTACCTGTGAACAAGGAGCTTGACATTTTAGTTAACTTTATCGCTCCAGAACTTCCGGGTAGTTATGTGTCCTACTAGAGAATGGCGTCTCCTTCTGGTCAAAAGTTTGGTCAACAGGTTTGGGTCATGATTAAGGTAATCCATTTTTATGATAATTTAAAAATTATGATTAGTTGTAGTGTTACTGAATTTATTTTCTGTTGAAGAAATGGGTGAAACCTCGATTAATTTGAATCAACCTCCTGTTTTGAAGAACTCTGAAGTAGTGGACAATATGGATCCTGGAAATTGTTCGAGTAAGGTCATAGATTCTGATGTTACATCTGTTGGTTCGAAACCTAATGATCAGGAGACACATTTACCCATAAATGACTTTATTATCGATTATGTTAATGAAGATGAAGATATCACATCTACTCAGATAAACGCATTGAATGCTCCACAGTGCAGGATTAGTCTTCGTACTGTGAATTCTTCTGTAATGTCGTCTACTATTGTTGATTCTGCACCATCATCGTCGGCTATTGTTGATGTTGCACCATCATCCTCGTCTATTGTTGATTCTGCACCATCATCGTCTACGGGGCCAGCTGTTCAGCCATCAGGTTCATCCAGTCAAGATATAATTTCTGATCAGGAGCAAACCCTGTTGAAGGATCTGGAACATATGGGATTTGAACAAGGAAATCTTGAGGAGGAACAATTATGATATGGAGAAATCGATTGATGATCTCTGCGGTGTTTCAGAATGGGATCCTTTGCTCAACGAGCCGGAGGAAATGGTGAGCGTTTGTGGTTATCTTTATTTGTTTTTTTAGTTTCAATTGGTTTTGTTATTTGCTAGGTTTTTATACTTTTTATGATGCGCGACACGTTTTAACTAGGGCTTTGCAGATGAAGAAACAAACGGTGAGCTTTTGAAGAAGAACAGTGGAAGTATTAGTCATGTAGTCTTGGATCTCATCAATGGAAAAAGAGATTAATCCAAGAACTAAATATCCATATATCAATAAACCCTATAGGGAAGACGTAGGTGGCCGTTTAGCCGTTTATATTTGCTTGTTTTGTACATCGTTTTAGGTAAATTTTGTAGGTTGGGTTTGTAATATCATTGCATTTGTTTGATTATATAATTTTTTCTGCATTTGATTGATTATATAATTTTTTTTGCATTATTTGTTTTATTAAAAGAAACTTATAGTATGATACAAGTTTAAGGGACATAATTTTCTCATCTCGCTCGGGATAGCAAAAACCATTGGACCGCTCTGCTCATAATATGTAACGCCCGAGTCTTACAAAGTATACAAAATGATATCGAAAGGAACTTAAAAGGCAAAAGGGCGTTAAACTTATGCAAAAGCAAACCGAATATTCAAAAGAAAAATTTCCAAAATGAGGTACTAAAAGATAATAATATTCTAAAGGGAAGCGTTCTAAATCCACTGAGTACCTGCCGTTTAAGAAAGAAAGAAGAAAAAAAACGGCTGAGCGAATGCTCAGTGAACAGATATATACAAATGACACGGAATAGGTATGACATGCATAATAAGTAAATACAAAACTTATTTAAAAATATAAAGTTGCAAGAAAAAACTTATTTTCAAACCAAACTTATTTTCAAAGCAAAATACAAATATGTAACATATCCACAACACCCAACGTCAAATATATCCAAGTAATACAAACATATATTCATATTTTAGAAAGCCAAATTTCGTAAAATAATGCACCAAGAGTCAAACAAATATGTAGCAAGTATCAAATGAAATCCTAGGGTAACACATACCACTAGTCTTTCCAAAAGGTGCAAACGTTTCGTATGACACTACGATAAACGTCCACCATCAAACACACAAAGTTCCTAGGATCGATCCATACGCCTCTTATAACAAATAATACTTAGTGCACCTTACCACAATCCGGGTAAACAAAAAGAGATGCCGTAGATATAGCAAAATACACCGCTACGGTCGATGCCACATTATTGGTGTCACAATAACGCGCCCATGGGACCTCCATGGATAGGTTACTCTTAGGCATATCTTACGAAACCGTTTTAAGCGACTTATTTATTACAATTTTCAAAATACTTTTACAAATTTTCAAAGTGATAAATAGACTCCAAAATATGTTTAAAAAGTTATTTATAATGTACGTAAAGTAGTTTAACCATAAACATAAAATATTATATAATGTGACATTTTATTTATTTTGAAAATCACGTGTCTACCCAATAGTTCGTTCTAATCTTGTCACGAGTCACCATGACAACATTATCAATCTATTTACGAAATAATAACTTAACGGTTCTTTATCGAGACATGTAAAGCCACATGGAATGAGTGACACTTTATACGAATCACCGTACCAATTACCACAATCACACGTGTTCTTTACCGAATTGTTTCGAGACTTTTTCGGGACGTTATCGGGGCTGTTTTAGGGGCTGTTCGGGGACTGTTTCGGGACTGATTCGGACCTATCTCGGTACTGTTTAGGGGCTGTCTCGGGGGCTGTTTTGGTGGGTTTTCGAGACACGATTTTTGACACAAAAAATAATTTTAGTTTACTCATTTTCAAATCTACACATGATCACAAATTCTCGTTAGTACACCAAATGATCAATATAAAGTAACATGATTTCAAAACAAAACTTAAACAAACTTTTATGCAAACATACATGTCATACCAATAATATTTCAAATCATTCAACAAGATTTTCAAAGAGACTTATAGGAAATTTGTACAAACGGTCAAAAGATACACATATGATAAGAAGAAGGAATTTGTACCAATAATCAAAGGAAACATGTATTTAAAGAAATAGGAAATCAATAAGAATATATCAGAATCGAAAGAAAGATTAAGATACACATTTAAAGATCATTTTACAAACAATTGATTTTTATTAAGAGATATAATATTCGTACAAATGATTAAAAGAAACACACCTAAGAAGAATTAAGAATCCTTATATATCAAAACAAAGACGTATCGAATGAAGTATGAATCAATATAATAACTTGTGAATCAAACTGAGGCAAATAAGATATCGAATGAGCACGAACGAAATGAATACTAAAGAGAAAACTAAGAATGTTCATAGAATCAAAATAATCAATATCACAAATAATCAATCGAACGAAGACAACAAATATACATATAAATGTATCGAAAATTCGTAACAATAATCACAATAATAATCAATCGAAAGATGACACCAAATATACATGTAATGTATAGAATATCCGTACCAACAATAATACGAACAAGAGAAACATAATTAAAATAGACTCGGAATATTTGTACCTCAAATTCCAACGAAAAGCATTCGATTCGAATAAATTTTACCGAATAAACGATCATCGAAAGGTATCTAACAAACGAAAATATTAGGACACAATCAAATAGGAAATTTGTAATATCCGCTCATAACTTATAAAATAAATTATGTTCTAATTTATTTATGATGTGTAAACATATATATATTCATATATTATTGACATTTATCAAATATTCATCCCCATCAAAATTTTAAAGAACATAAGAGATGTTGTTTTATAAAGAAATTTTGATGTGATCTTTAATGGAGAAAAACACATGGTTTACTTGATTATTTAGAAAGAAAAACAAAACAAAACTACGTGAAATATACCTTAAAACTTTTGTGGTGATTTACCATTACCTTCTATATCAAAATATCTCAATTGCAAGTGTTTTGGAATAATTTGGAAGAAACCAAAGTGCAGAATTTTTGTGTGTGTTAGAGAGAGTTTTCAAGAGTTTTTGGTATGTGAAATGGTGCTCAATGATGATCACTAAATAAGTTTTATTAGGCTTAATGGTGGTGGAGTTACCATAGTAATAAATAAGTGTACGTACGACATATACATATGTACATGTATGCATGTGTGTATAGTGGATTTTGTAGGAAAACAAATGCTAACAAAACATATGTTAAGTAAATAATTAATAACTTTGGTTATAGTTATTAATATGACTTAGGTTTAACAAATTATAATTACTATTAGGATATAATAATTAATAAAAAATACATAGGTTGTAATTAAAACATATTTAGACTTAAATATTTACTTATTGCTTAATCTTTCAAAATAGGTATTTTAGGTTTTTGAGATATTACATAATAAAACTTGATTTCTTCGTAATGTTCAAACAATGGCGAATCCACTTTACATTGTCCAATAATACATATTCAACATAATATGTTAGCAAAACTGTTAAAAGTAAAACCCACACATATTTATGTTATAACTGATCTTATGTTGATTTGATTGCTTATTTTAACATAGCAATCAAAAAAAAAAACCTAAAAACTAGCAATTAATCTATATGAAAATGTAGCTACTATATTTAAAAGCGTGATTCTTAAAAAATAAAGATAAGACAAAAAAAAAATACATAACCGGTCTATGTGGAAAGAAAATAAATTAGCCGGTTTACACGTCATTGGATAGTAGGTAAAGCGTCAATGGTAGTACGCAATAGAAAATATAATATGTCAATTAATGATATTCAATAGAATTTTTTCAGATTTGATAGTATTCTAGAGATTGTGACAAGTTGATGACATACATAATGTAACGACCCAAAATGTACAAAGGACTAAACTCGTAATAGGTTATTGGTCAAGAGGACCATCTTCGTAAAGAAGTTTCGACTTTAGGTTAAAAGTCATTATGACATAGTTCGAGGTTATATATAAAAGTTATGAAATTAATTCATAAGTCATGAGAACAGATTTTGAAGTCGGTATGTGTGTGTTTTTTGTGAGTTTCTTCAAGAGAAAGAAAGAGGAAAGAAAGAAGAAAAAAAACAAAGTCGGTTTATATCGAAATTCGACGATTTTGAAGTCGTTTCTCGTCGGATAAATAAACGGAAAGCATATATGTACTCCTGGAGTCGAGGGGATCGTTTGGGTATAAGCGAAAGTTAGTTTCGAGGTAGTTCATTATAGGACAAACCTTAACCCGGATCCAGATCTTGAGGTATAACTCGTTATTTACGTTTATATTCGAGTTATTAGGGTTTCTAGTCATTTGGAGTTGATTGATATGAGTTTCGTTAAGTTTATTAAACGTGCAACTATGGAGGTGGTCGGTTGGAGAAGACGAAGCCAACCAGCGGCTGGATGTGTTTTCAGCAATTGTTATCGTTTCATTATATAGTGTCGTTGGGATTGTAACGATTAAGCTAGTTAGGCTTTAATGCTGAAAGTAACGACGTTGTTACTAGATAACGTATGATCAGGTAGAGCGTGAAAAGTATTGATAAAATGATTGCTTAACCTCGGAAACTTGAGGTGAGTACATTATCGTTTTATAAAACCGGGCATTTAGACAAAATAACGTTTTAAAAGATGTTTTGAAACGTGTAAAGATGTTTGAAAGAAACGTAGCTGCTAATACTGTTAATATTGCAGTTACCACTGAAGTTGAGGTTACTACTATGGTTAATGTTGCTGCAGTTCTTCAAACTGTTTCTACTGCAGCAGTAACTCAACCTGAAGTCATTAATATTGCGGTTACTACTGCTGCTCCTACTACTACCATTCCTACTGTGATTACAACTACTGCAACCATTTATGCTGCAACCATTTCTACTGCTACCACACCAACCATTTCATCTCCTATTCCTACTCTTGAAGAACCTACAGTAGCAGAAAGAACACTTGTTGAAGAGTTGTTGAAGATCAAAAGTGATATTATTCAGAAAAACCAGAACAAGCCAAAAGACCCAAGCAAAAAGGGGTGACTATTCCTAATGTGCCCCAGTCAAGGATAGTTGAGGGTGAGGACTATGTATTGGATCCTACAGCAAGATATGTTGTGACTCCAATCATTCCTCCTGACACAAGACAACTCAACATACCTATGCAACAATATATTTGAGGAAGAAGGGTTGACCCAACTGACTCCACATTGAAAGGAAAAGGTAAAAGAGTTATGGTTGAAGAAGAAACAAAGAAGACAACTAAAGCAGCTAAGAAGTTGAAATTGGATGAGCTTGTTGCACTGAAACCATGGATATGTGCTATTAGACGGGAAGTACATGCAGAACTCCAAAGGAGAGAGTTTGAGAGGATTGAAAGAGAGGATAAGGAAAGACTGTCTTTGCTTGCTGAGTATAACAAAGAGCTTGCCAAGATTCAAAGAAGTGAAGCTGCAAAGAAGTCTAAGTTAGAAGTAAAGAAGACAATCAAGAAGGAAAAGATAACAACTGAGAAACAGACGTTCATGAACTATTTGAAGGCCAGAGGGTATAGTGGTAAATCTTTGGGCTCCATGAGCTTTGGTAACATTCTTGGATTGTTTGAGAAGTAGAGAAAGAAAGATAAGGAAGAAGTTGTCAGGTTATCTGAACAAGAAGAAAAAGAGAGGTATGAATTGGAAAGATTGGTGAAGAGAGCTCATGAAGTTGGAGCTAGAGTGATAACACATGGAAAGGTAGTTCCAAACCCACTTCAATCTCAACGTATTATTCAACCTGAGCAGCAGAAAAGGAAGAAGTCAATCTCTTCTAAGCAGCCTAGCAAGAAACAGAGAGTGGAGGCGTCAACTACTACAGAAAAGGAAAACATTACAGTTGAAATCACTTATGTTGAAGTTTCCAATTGATGAATTAACCACTGCTTCAAATCAGGTCATTCTAGTTGATTCTACTGCAGTAGTGGAGAGGGAAAGGGATGCAAAGATATCTCCTGATGATGTTCAGCTTTAATTCTTCATGAAGAAGGCATACATGTTGAGCCTTTAGCAGTTGAGTTGCCAGAAATCATAGATTGGGAGTTTGTTGGAGGAGAAAACAAGACAACTTATGTGGTTACAAGAGTTGAAAACAAGAAGTACCATATTCCTGCTTTCTAAAGAATGATCAAAGAATTCTCAAGACAAGATGTTGTGAGACTACATGAAATTAGAGTAAGAAAATATTCACAAAATAGAGGTTCATGTTCTTGCACTGATCTTGCTCTTGATTGGCTTAATGGAATGTGCACTCATGAAGTTGAGATGGTTAGTAGTGTATTTCATAGAAGAGGAGGACATGACCTAGTAATGAAATAGTATATGTATGTAAGAAGTGGGGTACATTCTATAATCAGAAGACAAGGAGTAATCAGGTTCTACTTAGTTGAAAGGAAGTATGACTTGGATTTTAGTACTCTACATGAGATGATCACTATCAGATTGTTTGCTCTAAGACACTCTCAAATGGCTAATGATTTGATTTGGAGAATGGTGCTTCAAAGGAATGAAGAACAGCTGAAGATGAAGGAAGAAAGAGATGCAAAGAGGAGAAATAGTAAAGCGTAGTTTTGTAATCATATGTAATAAAACTTGATACTTTAATGATAATCAAAGTCAAGTTTAGGGGGAGATTGTTGGGATTAAATTGTTTGAGAAATAAGTTTAAGTTCTTTAATACTGCTCACTACTACTACACAAACTATTGCCCAGTTACTACTGCATGTATACCATTTACTATTGAATGTGTATTGGTTAATATTGCAAGACTGATGGTTACTACTGCTGAAAACTGTTACTACTACCCGTCTTCTGTTACTACAGCATGAAAAGTTCAGATAATTTTTGAATAATTTTGTAATTATCTCTTCCTTATTTGTAACAATTGTAGTTATTGTAAAAGTCGTTTCCTAGATTATCTAGGTTTAGCCTCAAGGTCTATATACACATACATCCTTCTATTAAGAGAAACACGTAAATTGATCGTTCCTTCAAAGTTAATATATTGAGGTTTATAATTGATATTCATTATTGTTCTTATTATGTGTTAACAATATTCATTTAATCAATAAACTTGTGATATCAAAGTGTTTATATCCGCTGCTAAACCTCTTTGACAGATCAAAATCTTCATTTAAAATGTGATTGTGTTTATATAAATCATATTGATCCAGCACATTTTATATAAATCATATTGATCCTGACAAAACGTGCATTCGGCTTTCAAGTCTTCCATTAGGAAGCTTTAACTTAATCAGAAGTCAATCTTACAGTTTTGTTTGTATGTTTTGCAGGTTGTTTTGGTTGCATTAATGGATTATATCATCATATTATTCTTATTTCGAAAAATAATTGCATTTTTATAATCTTATATATTTTGTCAAACATAAAAAACAAAATTCCAAACACCCTCAAGAAAGATTTGTGAAAAAAAATCGAGTTGATCCAAACATTGACACCTAGATGCAGGAAAGATGGCGTTTGGAAATCAAGCAAATACTTCTTTGGGTTCTCACCTAATTACTTGAAAGCTAAGCTTGATAAACCTAAAGTCTATAAAACTTATCTTACAGCAACTAACATAATGTGTCCTAGTTAATATAATATGTTAAAAAATTTCTTAGTTATACACTGGAATTACTAACCTTAATCATATAAAAATAGTTACTATAATCAACTAATAAATAAATATCACCTCTACACCAACAACGTACACAACATAGCTCCTTTCCTTGACAGGAGTGATTTAGAGGTGGAAGCAGCTTCACCTGATTGACAATTCATAGACTATTTCACATAGATTTTTGTATCCGTCATCTACATCTCTGATCGTTTGCCATTTTTTTTATATAAGTTGCAACCATGAATTCGGGACAACATCAAACTGTAACACATTTTTAACAGTCAAATCAACATCATATATACAAAAGAGACAAGCCTTCATCTTCAAAGGTAGAAAAGCTTTTTACATGGTGATTACCTTGGAGCCAAACAAATGAATTTGTGCAGCTTCTACAAAAAGTTGAAATCATTCAAATCTCCGTTCTCTTGAATCAATCGTCAGGCTTAACATATATCATCAATATTGATGCAAAAGATGTAGAGATCAAGAGATGGATAATTTTGCACTTCTTATGACCAAGGACACAAGAAGCAACTAATATGAGAAAAGAAATATTGAACATCCGATTGACTTCCCCACAGACAAATCATCATGCTCCAATGCAATACAGATGTCCCTGTCTGATCTAACATCATTTGCTATTTTAAAAGCATTTATATTTCGTAAAATATTTAAACTTTATAACTAAAAATGTAATTTATATCATGATTGTAAATAGTAACAAAAAAAACTAAAACAGGTAGCCTCAGATTTAATTGGTTTTCATAGCGTAAACTCAAAGTATATTTATAAACCATCATAGGCAGCAAAACATAATTAGAAATGCATCAAAGAGATTCCCATTATAGACTTGGTCTAACATTTACTCCAAAATAATATTGGAGTTCTGATGTCCCTGTCTTTTTATCATCATTTGCATTATAATTATATCATTATAAATTTTCTATTAATTAAAAACCAAGTAAAAAACATATAACATAATTTAAAAAGAGCCATCAGTAACCAAATTTGTATCCCCACCAGCTAATAAAACAAGTATTTCAATTTTAAATAGAAAGCCTCAGGCAGCCAAGTCTCATCAATGAAATATCAGTCGGTAATTCCAACATAATAATTTAAATCATCATCGGCTTCTATTTTTTCATCCTTCAAACATAACACTTTCAAAACTAACATTTTAAACACTACATTTTCTTGTATTTTTAAATATGTCAGGGTTAGTTTTTATCCAAATTGCTACCCAAGAAATATAAAATAGAAAATAAACGAGCCTTCATCTTAAAAGGTAGAAAAGCTTTTTACATGGTGATTCTTCGGAGCCCAAAAATAAATTTGTTCAGCTTCTACGAAGTTATAATCATTCAAATCTCCGTTCTTTAGAATCAATCATCAGGCTTTTGGATAAATCAATAATCATTGATGCTAGAGAGATAAAGTTTTATGTCAAAAACAGCAAATCATGAACAACAACTACCTATGTGAATGAGCCTCAGATTAAATTGGTTTTCAAGGCGTAAACTCAAAGTATATTTATAAACCATCATAGGTAAGTAACAAAATAAAGAACCAAAAAAATAAAATTGGTAACATATAAAATGCATCAGAGAGATTCCCATTATAGACTTGGTCTATCATTTGCTCCAAATTAAATTAGAGTTCTGATGTCCCTGTCTTTTTATCGTCATCTGCGTTATGTTATCAAAACAACATTTTACTCTACAAGGTTTAATTTGAAATAATGGTAACAAATAATATAGGGGCTCAGAAATACAATGGGTATGGAGAAAGTTTATCGATCACAATAAAATCAGAGTGGTGCATGACTTTCCTAACTTCTCATCACTGCCCAAAACATTTATTAACATTTTATCCTAAGAGGTTAATAAAATGTGAACAGAAATAAATAACAGTGAGCTTTGGACAATAGAAGCAAACTGTGTCGCAAATTTGTTTTCGTTACTTTTTGCCCAAAATAACGAGATGACTAAAACATTAATTATGTCAAAGCATCAGATACCATTAGGCATTAATATATTATATAACAAAATGTTTATGCAATTTCAGCCGAAAGATGGTGATCAATTTAAGTTAATCAAAGATACTCTCATTATTAATAAATTATTGCATAATCAATTGCAAAAACTATTTGTTAAAATACAAATAAAGAGACGATTAATTAGCAAAAGAAAAAGATCAGATGGTAGTGCATGTATTTATAAATCATCATTCAAAATACAGATAATTTTGGGTAAAATACATCATCATATCAATTCATAAGCTAATCAAATAATATCTTAATTTTATAAAATTAAAAAATAATAATAGTAAGAATGAATCAGATTATTAATAAATAGTCTATCAGCATAGAGCATAAAGCTCATAAGACTGGGGCAACAATAACTCTCATCATATTCAAATGTATAGAAAAAACTTAGATCTAAAACTAAGAGGGTGTTTGTGTGAGCTTAGTTAATGGGCTTAAGCTTATGTTGAATAAGTAGCTTATAGCTTATAATATATAAGTGGCTTAGCTTGTTAGCTTATTATGCAAAATAAGGGGGAAATCTTACATAAGCGAATAAGCCACAAAATAAGCTAATAAACTAAAATAAACACTAAAAAAAAGCTTATCTATCTTACATAGGTGGTGTTTGTTTCGGATCATTTCCGGCTTATGAGCTTATGGCTTATTTAAAGTCATAAGCTCAGCTTCATAAGCTAATAATCTAATAAGCTCACTTCATAAGCTAAAACAAACACCCCCTAATATAAAACAAATACTAAAACTTTATGAATCAGATTATTAATAGATAGTCTATCAGCAGCGAGCAAAAAGCTCATAAGACTGGGGCGACAATAATTCTCATCATATTCACAAATAATCGATTTCAATTTTTGAAAATAAAATTGGAATATGTAAAGGTAAAAGAGAGCTCACAAATTTTAATGTAATTAGGAAAACAAATAGAGAACGGCTGCAGCAGCTAGAATGGTTGATTGAAAGAGGAAGTGTTGACGGCTTTATATAGTCAAATTCATTTAGGGTTTGGTGGCGGTGAAGTGTACACACTATTTTATTTTTCTCCAAGGTTTGTTTTTATTTTATTTATTAAGTTTTTTTTTTTAAATATAGAGTAGTATCATACAATCGTTAGCCCATCTGTTTCTATCTTTTTTTTTTTTAGAAAATGTTGATATCTTCGATATATCTTTTGAAATGTTGTTTTTGATGTTTAAATCACACATATCTATATCTATGTACATATTACTCTATAAAATAAATTTAATGTATTCTAATTTTATAATATTTTTAAAATTAAAACTTATTATTAAATTTAAAAATACTTTAAATTTAAATTTATAATAATGACTTAAAATTACTAATTTGGGTATTTGTGTTGAAATTTAAGTATACTAAAATTACTAATTTACCCTTACTTAAATAACATATTAACTAATATGAATATTTGTTAGGCGTAGCATATCATCCTTATATTTTTAAAATTACAAAAAAGAATAAAATCCTTGCATTTAATTGAATATGTGTTGACTTTTTATCTAATATGAATATGTGTTGTGTTTTAGTATACACTAACAAATTTTTTTAACTATACTAATTTTGTCAATAATTAACACTAACAAATTTTTTGTGGAAAAAATTAAATGTTTACAAATTTTAATTTTTTGTTTCCCTCCAATCAAACACTATATAAACAATCTACACTAACATATCAAAATTACATTATTTTAATATATTCGATTTCTCCATACTTTTTCTTTATTTAGTCATGATGGTAAACACTACGGGTAACACCATCACTGATTCAATCATCATCGATGATGACATCAATAATACTATTGAGGTAAAAATCAACTTATTATAAACAATAAGTTGATCTTGTAAAAAATGGCGACCAAATCTCTAAATCCCGACCAAAAATTCGTGTGGAGGAAGCACACCTGCGAGCCCGTTAATCTCTAAATCCCGACCAAAAATTCGTTTACAATGAGATAATGTGTTACGTAGATTGTGACTAATGAGGTGTGTTCTTTATAGATGGACCTGGCGGAACTGGAAAAACATATTTATGCAAAGCGTTGTTAGCCGAGATATGATCACGTGGTCTTATAGCAATTACTACCGCATCATCCGGTGTTGCGGCTAATAACATGCCAGGACGGAGAACAACTCATTCACGATTTAAAATTCCCCTCAATCTTGATAACAACTCTATGTGCAACATAAAAAAAATAGAGTGGAACATCTCAACTACTTCGATGTGCAAAAATAATAATATGGGACAAAGCATCTATGACAAAAAGGCAAGCATTGGAGGCTATAGACAGAACCATGCAAGACATCATCGGGGTAAGACTACCCTTTGGTGGAAAAATAATTGTTATTGGTGGTGATTTCAGAGAGGGTTTGTCGGTAATGAGACATGGCACTCGAGCACAAATAGTAGACTCGAGCCTACGGATGTCGCCATTTGATTGATTCTTTTTGAGGTTTGTAACTTTTTCAATTTTTGTAAGATTTTGATCTTTTGTATTTTTTTTCTTAGGAATATACTTCGGGTATTGGGTGATGCTTGTTTTAATGGAAGTTCTTTTATAATACGAATATTATTGATAATTAAATTAATCGCAAACAATAACAAAAAGATAATAACATAATGAAATCAATATGTTATATCAGATTATTTGTCCATGTTATAACATGAGTTATTTTCGGAAATTTGTGACAATTATGTTAAAAATTCATGATATTTATATTTCTGTTACTAAATAAATATAAATTTGATAATAAATATCTAAATCTTAACGATGAAAATGGTAAATATAAAAAATAAAAAGAAAATACTATTAGTCAATAAACATTGATCCGCTAATAATTATAAGTCATCTAAACGTAAAATTGGTTAAAATAAATACATTTATGAATCTTTAAGGCGCTTAAGTGTGAATTAAAAGGGCGGTAAAATATTGGTAAAAAAAAATATGGCGCTGGTATGTGGCAAAAAAAAATCCTTATTTATTTAATATAGATATAGATTTTTTTTTAAATAATGTTGTCACACTAATTTTTTTTATTTTATATACATCAATGATGATATGAAAATTGGTAGAGCTAAAGAAAATAAATTTAATCTAACACCCGTACGATGTACGATTTATTAACAAATTAACAATTACCGTTTTAATATAAATAAAAATAATACTGTAATAAAATTGTATTTTTATAGAGATAATAGTTAGGAGTGTCTTTGTATTATCTTCAAATAATATATATGAATTAGAGATATAAATTTATTTAAATAATTCAGAATATCATATTTAGGAGAAAAAACCTTTTCTAATATTAAACAATTCAATAAATTATAGGAAATAATATAGATTAATTAGATTTCTTGGTTAAGTAATTAAATGGACGGTCAATCAAACTTTAAATTAGGTTGATCATATATAATTAGCTGAAAGAACAATGATAATGATAATTTAATCATGTTGATAATTTATTTATTATAAAAACTCTAGATAATAAGTAGTGAATTTTATAATATATTATTATAACTACAAGTCCTTATACAATTCTATTTATCTTAATAATTTTTAATTAAGATAATGATAATAATATAAAATTAATTAAAAAATGTCACATGTCGATTCCAAAATTGACTACATGGCATCACCAGAATTGTTCAATCCTAAATAAGTTATATACAATTCTATTTATGTTTACAATTAGATAACTTTTAATTATGATCATGATAATAATATAAACTTAATTAAAAAAATGCCACATGTCGATTTCAAGATTGCATACATGGCATCACAATTGTCCAATCCTGAATTAGTTATATAAATATTTTGATATTAAAATTACAATAGGGGTAAAAGTAAAAAAAAAACCATACAAACTTTCCAATTTGTAGCATTATAGTAAACCAACTTCGGAAATTACTTGGGTTATATATGTACTTCGTGTTTCCCTGTCAAAGTGATAAATGGGTAACCTATTACCTACAAGTCATCTTCTCCGACATTTTTTCCGATAGACTGGTTTTTCCGGCCAAAAGAAAATCACGAAAAAATGTTTTAAAGATACCAAAACATATATCATAAACACTTGTTTGTTTGTAAATTTTTCATGACATTTGTTTGGGATGCAAATGTCATGAAAAAATTACTAACCATAATCCATGTCTTCTTACCAATTGAAATATTTGTATACCTAATCTTAAGTCTAAAAAATTCCTAAAAGAGCATACAAATTAATGGCAACAAATACATCAAACAATAAGGTATCGAAATAATTAATTAATTGAAATAACTTCCCTAAAGGCTAAAAATTGTTGGCGAAATTGTGTGAGTTCGATTATGACATGGAGCGTGGATCGAGTTCAGCATTAAAGCTTGGAGTGGAGTCCAAGTTATCAAGTCATATTAATATGTTATAATTATCTATTCCTAGTTTAGAGGATGGTTTAGATAATTATATGGTATTAATCAATTAGAATCCTATATATATTCTAATGTGTAAGGTTAGTATATAAATACCACGTAGGGTATGGACTCTGTAATTGATAGTAGTTTTTGAGTTAGATTTTTTCAATAAAGTATTTATGTGTTTTGACAATCTTTACTGCATTATTTCTCTGATTATCTTCAACAACTATTTAATTGGTTTTATGATCCAACAAACAATAACTAACAAATCAAAAATTATAGAAAAATATAATAAATAAGTATAAAAATGATAATTACGAGAGTGTTTGTAAGAATTAAGATTGTAGAGATTGTTTGGCTCTCTGCTAAAATGAACACTCTGAGTATTGTTACCGAACTCCTTCACCAAAAAGGAGTTGTTTTTCGTGAGGGAGTTGTTTTTCTTCATGATCTCCCAAATTAGTTGTCCACGTACTGTCGCCATTTCTCATTATATTTACAAATCGGAAAATGAGATTAGTCAAACAAATATTTTGAAAGATTGGATTGAAAGATTGTTAATTACATTGAAGTCCTTATATTTAACCTTTGTGTCAAAATAATAGATATTGATATATAGAAAATAAAAATTATAATATATAAAAAAGAAATAAAACCGGTTATCAAATGTCAAAGGTAGCAAGTTTCAAGTCAACGAAATTTTGAAATTCTTTATCACATAGTGACGGGTTTTCAAAGTACGTATATAACCGAAGTAATTTTCGAAATTTGGTTTATTATAATGCTACAAATTAGAAAGTTTGTATAGCTTTTTTGACTTTTACCCATTAAAATAGCAAATATAAATGTTACCCAAAAGTTAAATACTTATCAGATTTAAAATCGAAGCCGGTTGATTGGTGAGATGGACTTGATAAGCAATTATAAAGATGGCGGATAACTAGGTGAAACATGGTCTTCATCGTTTTTCATCTTCATCTTCATCTTTATATGCGCAAAAATTATCTAGTGGCTATGGCCATCTCAAGCTTCATCATTTGCATTGTCTTGATCATCTGATTCCATAAAAACTTTAATTAAGTGAACTTAGCAAATGATTGATTGAAAGTACATTGTTACCAAAAATATTAGTAACGTTTTCTGTTTTTTAATAAAGTAAATAATAATAATAATAATAATAATAATAATAATAATAATAATAATAATAGTATAAATAATAATATATGTTAGTTAACATTTGTATATATTACTTTTGACATAAATGTTACCTAACTAGATTATTGTTCCGCGGTAACGCTGAAAAAAATAAAAATTGAATCGTAAATTTTATGTTTATGTAGATTTTAATTTATTATGAGAAAATAATGTTATTCGTATAATACATATATATTTTTACGTTTATACACATATTATTTATAATTATAATAACATATAACACATTTACTTTTATACACATGTTTTGATATTTTGTATTAGAAGATTTTAGAATAATAATAAGGTAAATCATAGTTCAAATTGAACGATTCTATAAATAAATTATAATTATGTTTTTTATTTTAGTAGAGATGGAATGAAAAATAGAATGTAATTATGTATTGTAAAAGGGTGTCAAATAAAAATAATCTTTGATGACATCATCAATCTGATCTAACGGCTGACATCAAAGATGTTAACCCATCTAAGAGATCTTACTTTGTCATGTGGCATTTAAAGCCTCTCTTTTATTATATATTAAAGATTAAAGATATTATAAATGTTATCTTAATATATAACTAATAGAGGGTTTGAGATAATTATTGAGTGACACCTAAACAATTTTTGAAACGATACGTGTTAATAATTAGAGATAATCTTAAATTTAAAGATAAACACAAATTAAAAATTAAAATAAAACTTAGGATTGATACAATTTTATAAAAGGTTCTATTTATCTCAATTGGTCTTCTAATCTAATCAAAATCTAATCTAAATCTAAATGTCTAATATATTCTTAAAAGTTATGCTATTATATGTATTTATCACCTATTTACCCCTTTTACACTTTGATAATAACAAGATTTTTCTTGTCCGCATGATGTGACGGGTTTAAAATTATATATTTTTACTCTCGGTTTAAAGTTTATAATAAAATCGTATTTTTTGTTTTCTTTTTTAGATCTCATTCTTTTTTCTTTTAAAAAAAATGAAAATATTACACTCCTAGTTGTTATTTTTTCTACAATAATAAAAAGTAATAACAATTACAAAACTTTAAATAAAAATTATAATAGTAATTTATGACATATAATATTAGTAGATAATAATTTTATTAATATAGATATAAATATTTTAACTATTAGATCTAAGTATTTTAAATAAATAAACATAAATACCAAAAAGTATGAAGGAAATAGAAATAAGTAAGATTTGAACTTGTAACCTCTTGGTTGAGAAATCAATATGTTACCATCATGACAACTACATTATTGATTAATATTAAATTAATAATATTAAAAAAAAATAGAAACACTGTTCATTAGCAAAATTATTATGAAAATTGAGTATATTAGTAATTAACTATAAAATGACAATCCTTCTATATATTAATCCCTCTCAAGCAATTAAAAATAAGACAACATTTTAATGGTTACATCAATAGTAATAGTTAATTTTTCGATTATCGTACATCGTATGAATATTAAAACTAATATAATTGATATAAGCATGGATCATAATTAGATGGTGATGGCGCCTGAATGTTGAGCGCATGGTTGTTGAGTAACAAAATTATCAATCGGTGGTTGAATGATGATTTTGTTAATGCGTAGTGCGACATCAAAAGGTTGAACGAATGGCATAGTTGAGTGTTTGTTGGGACACGGATCAAGTTCTGATACATAATTCGAATAAGGTGTATCAGAACTTGATTTTGGACAAGTAATACAAATAGGAAGTTCGGACACGAACTTAATTTTGACTTGTTCGAACACGATGATTTGCTCAGTTATAAACACAAAAGGACTCGAATACAAATTGAATATTGGGGTCAAGAAGATGAAAATTTCGAAGTATCAATTCAAATAAGAAGTACAAAAACTCAAACTGAAGTTCATTCGAATTAATTTTGTGCCTACACGAACTAAGGGTGTGCTTGGTTGAGGTTTATAGATAGTAATAAATGATAATGATAATCAATAAACATGGTTGGTCTCATATAATGCAATTAGTCATTACCCCCATTACCCAATAACCCATTACCCACTAAATTGAGGTTAATACCTTTCATTACCCACTAATTTCCCGCTAAAAATTATCGCACACTTTCCCTCTTTTTTTTTAAATCTTGGGATTCACTAAAGTGTACTAGACTCTTCTTCATCTCTATTTCAAGAATACACACCAACTAAGATGGCCTAAAAATGACGAGACAAATAGACACCAAAGAATGAACTAATTGAGGGGGAAAACTTCATTCAAGGTATTAATTTTGGATCATACTGTTATGTAATTTTTTTTGTTCGGATTTCAATTCAATAGTTAATAACTGTGCTAATTAGGGCATAAAGTTTGCATTTTAAAGCTGCTCTAAAGTGTGTTATCTTTTTCCTTTGTAATAGTGGTACAATTAGCTACATATGACTACCAGGATAATCCCTCTTTGTTGTACGATTTTAGCTACATATGACTACCAGTAGGAAGCAGACTCGGCTTCCGGCGATACACTAAGAACCTAGTAATAAAGAATTATCTAGATAGTAAATTACAGTGATAGCAACTTAGTATCTATACATTAAATACTCACCAATGGATTTCTTGTCTCAATGGCTTTTGAGTAACAATGATAGAAGTTCCAGTACTCGTCTCAAATCCAATCCATAGTCTGAGCATATACCCAAATTGTTTTAGTTTTATCTTTTTTAATCTAACTTTTGCTATGTAATAAAAAGGACTCAATAATTGTGCTAACCGGCTTAATTATATTGTTTATTTTCAAAGATCAATTATGATGAAAGCTATTTTACTGATGTATAAAAAGCTAATTGTTGCTCTGTTTTTTTTTCCATGGATAATCCCCTTATTGTAGTTCACCTAGCTTTATAGATAAAAATGGCTCGCCCCCCAACTAACAAAAGGCAACGCAAACTAAAGAAACTTTTAGTGCTTCAACAAATAACAACCACTATGTTGCTCTTGTTATATGGTTTATACTATTTTGTCATTTGTGTCAACTTTCGACCAAAGATTCGGGAAATCAAAACAAAAGAAGAAAAAAAAGGTAGAACGTGAGAATTGGATGCTTAGATTGAGAAAGGAAAGCGATGTTGTATATATTAGTGAGCTTCGTATGGATAGATCAACTTTCACGATTCTATGTAATCTTGTAAGAGATGCCGGTGGTTTAAAGGCTACTAGAAACACGTCCATCGAAGAGATAGTGGCAATGTTTTTATATACTTTGGCACATCACAAAAAGAGTAGAACAATTGGCCATATCTTTTTTCGTAGTAGAGAAACAGTGAGTCGTCAGTTCCATCGCGTTCTTTTTGCAATATTGAGGTTGCATCATGTTTTGATGAAGAAACCCGAGCCTATTACTCAGGATTGTCAAGATGATAGATGGAAATGTTTCCAGGTATGCTAAGATGTAATTCTGGTAAGTTAATAGTATGTATTGCATTAAACATTAATAAGTTAGCAATAAATTTTTAAGTCTAAACGTCTAATTTAATTTGTAGGGTTGTTTAGGAGCTCTAGATGGAACCTTAATCAAAGTTACGCCCCCTAGTGACCAAAAACCACAATATCGTACAAGAAAGGGTTGTATTTCAACTAATGTTTTAGGTGTTTGTTGCCCGAATATGGAATTTATATATGTTTAGCGCATGACGGTCGTGTGCTTAGAGATGCAATCTCAAGACCTCACGGTTTAAGAGTTCCTCGTGGTTATTATTATTTGGTAGATGCTGGGTATTGTAATTCAAATGGATTTCTTGCCCCGTATCGTGGACAACGTTATCACTTAAGAGAGTTTGATGGTCACCGTCCAGAGTCAGCTGCAGAGTACTTCAATATGAAACATTCTAAAGCAAGGAATGTGATTGAGAGATGTTTTGGACCGTTAAAAGGAAGATGGAAGATCCTTGCGTCTCCTTCATTCTTTTCAATTCAAACACAAGTTCGTATAATAATGGCTTGTTGCCTCCTACACAATTTAATTCGCAAGTTTATGAGACATGATCCACAAGAGTCTCTTCTTGAAGAAGAAGAGGAAGAAGAGAGGGAGGAGGAAAGTGAGGAGGAAAGTGAAGAACTAGACTATGTCACAAATATTAGTCCAAGTGACCAATGGCTAGCTTTTAGAAATAATATGTCTTCCAATATGTTTAATGCTTACTCAAATAGATAAGTTTTATAGTTTAAATATTGATATGTTTTGATTATGTATGTTCTAATTGTACTGAAACCTTTTACTTTATATAAATATATGAATCTTTTGAGTAAGATGTATGTTCTAATTGTGCCAAATTCTACTTAGTAAATTATGCTTCCGGACATTTTTAAAATTTTTCAGTTTCACATCTTCAAGTGATCGCGGGAGAGGAAAAAACAAACAATATTGGACTGATGGGGAAGCCGATGCTTTAATCGATGTTTTGCAAGAACTTGCTTCAGATCCTTTATGGAAGGTTGATGGAGGTTTTAAGAGCAATTATATGGTTGAAGTTTACAAGAGAATAGTACAAAGGATTCCGACTTTCGATAAAGAAGCTAACCCACACATTGACTCGAGGATCAAATACCTTAAAGGTAAGTATAATTCAATTTCAGAGATGTTGATGCAAAGTGGATGTCAATGGGATGAGGTTGAAAATAAAATTAATTGCGAGAAGCAATGGTCCAATGACTAGTGCAAGGTATGGGCAAGTAACTAATATAATCAAACTATATAATATTTTTTTTATTCCCTTTGGACTAGTAAAAATAATTTTAAATTTAGAAATTATTTTAGTTAATTTGTTGTTTATTTTTGTTTTATAGAACCATAAGAATACAAAAGGGTTATGGAACTTCAAATTTCCATATCTACGTAAACTAGATCAAGTATGGGGCAAAGATAGAGCAACGGGACTAAATGCCGAAGATATATCACAAGCTTGTGAAGATATCGATAACAACAAGAATACAATGCAATGCTCTTCCTCTGATAGTGAAGATGTTGTCATGGTCCCTGATACACAGCCATCTACAACAAAGAAACGAAAAAAACTATCACGTAAAACAGAAGGTTCTCGTAAGAAGAAGTCTTTGACACCTCAACAAACCATGGATGCAAGGTTAGATTTGGTTGCTTCTGATTTTAAGTCTGTTTGTGGTGAAATGGCATCGAAAATTGGTGTTGCTACTGATGCTTTGATCGAAGATGCTAATAAATCTGAAACTGTGAGTGACGATAAGATGCTAGAGGTCATGAACGAGTAGTTGAAGCTTTCTACAAGGATCCCATCAAAGTAAAGACCTTGTTTACTTTGCCATCTTATATGAGACGATCTTACATTCTCGGGCTCTTGAATCAACATAACTAGTTGGTAATGGGTCGTTAACTACTTTTGCTTTTGGTATATCATACTCGTGTAAGTAGTATAAACTTACTTGCTAGCCGGAACACTACAATGGGTTTTGTCAGAACTCTTAGGTGGGTATTTTGATTTTACTTTGAATATGTATTTTCCTTTTCACTGGAATATGTCGAGAGGTACTAGACTCGCTTAGAATATTTGGATTCATGTATGAATGGTTTTTTTTTTTTGGTTTTAACATCTTAACACAAAGTATATTAGTTTCATATAATGTCAACGATATTATCATTTGGACACACATTTTGGTTTTAACATCTTAACACATATTTTTTCTACTGGTATATTAGTTTCATATAATGTCAACGATATTATCATTTGGACAAAAATATTTTGGTTTTAACATCTTAACACATATTTTTTTTCTACTGGTATGATTATCTTGACAATCTAACTAGTTTAAGAAATAAATAATAAACTAGAAAAAAAAAATTGATTATATAATGTTATCAAAACCAACATGATAATAACAATGATTTCTTACTATTAGCCAGACAACCTTAATGCATTGATTATATCCATTGTATTACTAAGCATTCCCTTTAAATTCTTATTTTTCACTTTAGACCAACAACCCCGAAGTTCATTCGAATGAATTTGCATTTATCATTTTCATCTTATATGAACTTTAAATTTTATTTACAACCATCAATAATAACTTCAAGAACACTATTAATTTTCACAAATTCGTATAAACTTTACTCTTTCTACATACGAATGAAATTTTATTTATGAAATTCAAAACTTCCTTCAACAGAAAACACTTTGATATACAAATGAATTTCACAACCTTAAACATCTTTGTTTCCGCTGCCAACTACCATCATCGTCTTCCACAAGACCACCAACATCTTCAAATATGTGCTAATGGCACAAGAGGGAAGTCAAGAAAAAATGTTTCTTAAACAAAAACAATACATATTATCATTACATATGCCTTTTGTAAATCAAGCAATAGCCTACAACCAAATCATATTAACAAACATAGGAGACGATAAGAATATTATATCAATAAGTAATCGACAACTCCAAAAGTAATTTGCCTCAGAGGTAGTGACAATATATATTTGCATATCATCATTAAAAAACATTCTGATAATAAGTGCAATGAAATACATCACTGGCAAACCATAAAAATAAAAAAACTAAAACATTAAAATTAGATCATCAGACAGTTTTTTCCCACAGACAAATCATCACATTCCAAAGGAATACAGAATCCCTGTCTAAACTATCATCATCTGAAACAAAACAATACCTTAAAAACATCAATAAAAATAAACCCTCAGATTTAATTGGTTTTCATAGCGTAAACTCAAAGTATATTTATAAACCATCATAGGCAGCAAAACATAATTAGAAATGCATCAAAGAGATTCCCATTATAGACTTGGTCTAACATTTACTCCAAAATAATATTGGAGTTCTGATGTCCCTGTCTTTTTATCATCATTTGCATTATAATTATATCATTATAAATTTACAATTAACATAATTTAAAAACAACCATCAGTAACCAAATTTTTATCCCCAACAGCTAATAAAAGCTATACGGTCCGCATCATGGTTTGACCTTAATTAAGATCCATCATTTGGTCCTTTAACATACAATTTCTCAAAAACGTTTGTAATTAATAAACACTTAGAATTACATTTAATTAAAAGGGCTCAGAGATACAATGGGTATGGAGAAAGTTTATCGATCACAATAAAATCAGAGTGGTGCATGACTTTCCTAAGATCTCATCACTGCCCAAAACATTTATTAACATTTTATCCTAAGAGATTGATAAAATGTGAACAGAAATAAATAACAGTGAGCTTTGGACAATAGGAGCAAACTGTGTCGCAAATTTGTTTTCGTTACTTTTTGCCCAAAATAACGAGATGACTAAAACATTAATTATGTCAAAGCATCAGATACCATTGGGCAATAACTATTTAATTTTGTGCAATTTCAGCCGAAAGATGGTGATCAATTTAAGTTAATCAAAGATAATCTCATTATTAATAAATTATTGCATCATCAATTGCAAATACTATTTTTTTTAAATAAATAAAAGAGATGATTGATTAGCAAAAGAAAAAGATCAGATGGTAGTGCATGTATTTATAAATCATCATTCAAAATACAGATAATTTTGGGTAAAATAAATCATCATTTCAATTCATTTGCTAATTAAACAATATCTTAATTTTATAAAATTAAAAAATAATAATAGTAAGAATGAATCAGATTATTAATAAATAGTCTATCAGCATAGAGCAAAAAGCTCATAAGACTGGGGCGACAATAACTCTCATCATATTCAGATTAAAACAGTTTGAAATATAAAAGAAAAACATAAGCGAAAAAGATTTAGATAGACCTCAAAAGAAGAGCTGAAACTGGAATGGTGATTTGATTATGGGTTGTTGCGGCATATTATATAGCAGGATGGAGTTAGGGTTTAGTGACAGAATAATTTAGGGTTTTGAGAAATATGTGATTTTTGTTTGGGCCTTAGTAGCCCAATAAACAGAACTTTCAAAAATATATATAAAAAAACACGAACGATAAAGCCAGGCAAAATAAAGTAGCAGTGTGGCTGCTGGGATTCGAGCCCAGGTCTCCACGGCCACAACGTGGAATTCTTACCACTAAACTACAGCCACAATATGTTATTTATTTTTCTTATATAGCTAATTATTTAAAGAATGTAATGTGGTTTTCACTGTAAGCAATAAAAAGAAAAATAATTTATAGAGAGAGTAATTATATATATGGATAAGGTTGTTTGTAAAGAACTGAACCTTTAGCGAAGAGTTTATGGTCGGTGATTTATTAAATGAACGGTCACTAACACAATTTTGGTTCATTTAATTAAATCAACGTATTTGAATACGTATTATTCGTTTATTTACATTCGTTTAAGTCCATTCATTAATATTTGTTTCTTATGTTTAACTATGTAGTATAATATAAATGAAGTCATATACTTTTTTATCTTTTTTGGGTCAATATTCAATAAATATCGATATAGAACATAAGTAAATTATATATATTTAGATTTTCAAATATTTGGATACCTATTTTAATATTTTTTGGTATTCATTAACATATGTTCCTTCGTTTATGTCCTTTTATTGTCATTTATGTTTGTTTATCACTTAAACGAACAAACACAAATAAGAAAATTTTGTTCGTTTCATTTATTTGTTCGGTTAAATTTAAATGACTGAACATAAAAAAAATCTTTGTTCCTTTTTATTCGGTTCGTTTACATCCTTATATTTAAATGAATTTGTATTGTTGTTTTACATCATAATCATGTCTAACTTATAACCAATAACAAATATAATTTTGTGAATAAAGATGGATATATTTAAATCAATGATATTTTACAACATAATAAAATACAAAAAATACATGATGAGAAAATAATACATAATACATAGCAAATATATGTAGATCTATGGGTTTGGTCTCATACAATGCAACCCACACGTTTTGATAAGTTTTGGCGACCGGGGAATTACTTGGAAGGTGGTGGAGCGAAGAAAGGAATATTTGGAAGAGTTGTTGGAAGGTTAGGGATGGTTGGCATAGAGGGCAATGGAGGCATGGAGAATTTAGGCATGTTCGGGATTCCAGGGAAGGTTGGTAATGTCGGGATGGTAGGCATTTGTGGAATTGTTGGGATGGTTGGTATTTGAGGTTGTGGCATATTTGGGATGGTTGGCATTTGGGGTTGAGGAAGGTTTGGAATGGTTGGTATTTGTGGTTGAGGCGTCGTTTGCAATAAGTTGCGAGAAGCATAACACATGTCGTTGCTTGTAATAGAGATGAATACAAAGACGAAAATGCATATGTAGCCCGTTGAAACCATGGTTAATATTACTTAGATTTTTGGTAAGTAGTGTTTTGTGAGGGTGGATATAGAGCCAAATGAACTTAATTTACTTGTGAAGGACAATGTACTAGGTTTTATGGTATATATAGGGAATATATGACTATAAGTGGTTCAATATATACACTTAACAAAAGGATTATGGTTTGTTATAAGACTTTTCTATGTGGTTGGTAGGAAACTCCACACGTATAGGTAAACAACATTGGAACTCAAAAGTACTAATATACTTTTTTTTTAGTTAGTTTGCTAGTTTAGGTAACCAATCTTATGTGCCTATGTTAATATACATTTGGTAAGCAACTTTAAGTAAGTTGGTTAAAGTTAGAACTAGTGTTTTCTATGTTTGAATCACATATAATCAAGTTATTTTTTTTATTTTGTCTTATCAAATTTTCGATAAAAAAATGTTGATGTATTATAGCGTAATTATCTTAACTATTTTATTGAAGTAATAATATCTTTTTTAAAGTTGACAGAAAAGACTATCTAAACACTAGCAACCGACAAATATAATCAAAACAAAAAATTTAAAATCTGCAGATACACGATACGCTCCCTCTTCTCGACTAATTCCTTAGCAAAGACGGTGATTCAATTCTGTAAACTTTAACCTCGTTACAACAAACCGCATACAAATATAGTTAGGGTAAAATTTGAACTTGACAACTAGTTTTATTGGAACTAATAAATTAAGGACCTTATTATTGAATAAAAATCAAACTTATGACATATTCTATTCGATTAAACTTTTTGATCACTCCATACGTTTGTTTTACTTTTGAGAGCCCTGTCATATACTGTCGGTGCCGGCCCAGTGTGTGGGCGGCTTGGGCCTAGGCCCAGGGCAGCATATAATTAGGGGCATGATCTAGGTCTAATTAGCTTATGTATATGAGTATATCTATATTGTAAAGGTACAGTTGATCCAATAAGAAAAATAAGTGTTTGAGCGGGCATAAGGGAAGGGACGCCAATTGAATCGACGATGGAGGTCTGGAGAAACCAAACGACGCCTTTGGAAGTCCATCAAAAGTGTGCCTACACCTATCACTGATTAACATGTGGCATTGTTAGTTTCTCTCTACTCGTGTTTACCGTTCAAAAAAAGGAAGATGAATATACTCACATCTTTACAATAACCTAATATCTTTTTTATATCTTAGTATCTTACAGTATACCTCTATTTTTGGGTAGGACGTTGCATTCGACACAGGTTGGACTATGGAGCCATAATCTTCCTAGGTACGGGATATCAGTTTTTTACTTTTTGTGGCAAGATGACGGGGTCGGATAACGGGTCAAAACATGTTTGGGTAGAAATAAGTCATTTTCAGTACAAGTCGAACTGAGTGATTGCCAATATTCATTTTTTGTCTGTTGTAATCTTTCTAATAAGTAAAAAAAGCCTAAAGTATGATTACAAAGGCCATACTGCAAAAATAATCTAAATCGATGAATATCATTTTTAAGGTTAAATGTGTTTAAATAAGAGTTTGGGTTACTTTCACCCTGTTTGACCGGGGACACACTCTCATAAACCTTGTAAATAGAAAAGATATTTGTGTCCTTATTATGGTTAGTTTTGCCGGCAGATGAACGTTTCCGTCAAGAAAGAAATTTAACGTACATTGCATTTGTAATATCATTGCATTTGTTTGATTATATAATTTTTTCTGCATTTGTTTGATTATATAAATTTTTCTGCATTATTTGTTTTATTAAAAGAAACTTATAGTATGATACAAGTTTAAGGGGCATAATCTTCTCATCTCGCCCGGGGTAGCAAAAACCATTGGACCGGCTCTGGTGGCATTGTTGGAGTTGTTTGCAACAAATTACGTGAAGCATAACACATGTTATTGTTCGCAAGAGAGAATAATGCAAACATGAAAACGTAAATGCAGTGGGCGGAAGTCATGGTAGGATTAATCTTGATTAATAAAACAAAGCTCAAGTGTTTTCGAGTAGAGACAAATGAACTTGATTAGTTGTGTAGGAAATGGCCCAATGATTTGAACTACATATACAGAATCTTGGAGAGCCTTGTGATTACAATAATACCGATTATATAAAAGCCGAAGGGTTATATTAAATTAGTTGTTTAGAGTCTCGTGATGGTTGTGAACAGTTTACCAACCTAAGTAGTGGCATTTTGCAACCACAAAAGGAAAAATATCAAGAAATGCATAACAAAAGTGACACCAGGGCATAGAGATACAATACGTTTTGTAGGTTTGAAGTAGTTGAACAGCCTATGACCTGAGTTTGTGTTGTTATTTTATTCCTATCTCATGTGAGCCGATATGATCAGAGAAACAAATTTGGAATGCAGTTCCTGACAACAGAAGTGAGAGGGATGTAGGTAGCATTCTCTCCGGTGAAAAACAAAACGACTATTCTCGCCCATACACATCTAAAATTTCAAGGGGATTTTACCCTAAAGAAGTCGATTGATTAAGCCTAAAAACAAGCAAAGAAGAAGAAATGTACTTCGATATGAATTAGTTTTTGGTATATATGCATTTATAGTTTGACACCGAATATTGTTAATCTTATTATTACGGTGTGGTTGTTGGATAATCTTGATGGATCGGTTTACGGGTCGGTTTTTATTAGTTAGTATTTTAATATTTGAAATAAAATAGAAAAGATCATGGAGTGAATTAGTCTAGCTTAGACCGAATTGCATGGAGATGTAGGTTGATATGGTGCATGAGTGGGTCCTCATATTTTCCTAGTTTTTAGGTAGACTAAGTAGTTTTTTATTGTGCACGTTTGTTTTCAAGAAGGCTATTTATAGTCTCATTAGTTTATTGTATAAGTAGGGAAGTGGTGTGGTGTTGCTCCACTTTCATCAGAGCGTATTTGTTGTTTTCATTCTAATTAACAAACATATAAAACACATTTAAAGGGCTTGATTTCCAACAAGCCGTTCTCACACGATCCACTCCCAAATACCGTGTCTTCAGTCCATCCCACACTTGTTTCAGATCAGTATAGCTCGCCATTTGCAACATTGAAGAGGGAGCTTGAAGGTTTGCGCATGAAGGAGGGTGAAACAGTTGATGATTTTGTGACCAAGTTGACTGGGTTAGCTTCAAAAGCAAGAAGTCTCGGGAATGAGATTGAAGAAGTGGACTTGGTGAAAAGGCTACTTGACTCAATGCCTAAATCGTTTCTTCAAATAGTGGCTTCAATAAAGCAATGTTTCGAGTTGGATTCGATGCTATTTGACGAGGCCGTTGGTAGATTGAAGGCATACGAGGAGCGTATAAAAGGAACCGAGGAGGGCATTCAAGGTGGTTTGTTGTTGGCAAGTGATGAAAGTTCAAATGTTTGTAAGCATTGTGGCAATGGCGGTTCACATCGTGGTGGTTTTGGACGTGGCCGGAGAGGTGGTCGTGGGTCCGGGAGAAACCGAGATGGTAACGAACGTTTCCGGGATAAAAGTCACGTTAAATGTTACAAGTGTGATGAATTTGGCCACTACAACAATGAGTGTCCAAAATGGGAAAAACAAGAGTCCAATTTGATCGAAGAGGAGTCGGCGTTGTTGTGAATGAACAAATCAAGATTACGGGGTGAATGTTGGATAATCTTGATGGATCGGTTTACGGGTCGGTTTTTATTAGTTAGTATTTTAATATTTGAAATAAAATAGAAAAGATCATGGAGTGAATTAGTCTAGCTTAGACCGAATTGCATGGAGGTGTAGGTTGATATGGTGCATGAGTGGGTCCTCATATTTTCCTAGTTTTTAGGTAGACTAAGTAGTTTTTTATTGTGCACGTTTGTTTTCAAGAAGACTATTTATAGTCTCATTAGTTTATTGTATAAGTAGGGAAGTGGTGTGGTGTTGCTCCACTTTCATCAGAGCGTATTTGTTGTTTTCATTCTAATTAACAAACATATAAAACACATTTAAAGGGCCTGATTTCCAAAAGTGGTTGCTAATAGTTAGAGTGTTTTTGAAGATTTAATTGCAAATATTTGTAAATTTACTTCTTTGTTTTCTAGAAAAACATTTTACTACGAAAACATATTCTATAAAGGATGACCAGTAAAGAGCACAATTAACCCAAATGCTCAAAAATATCGACCTTCATACGTTTACTAAATAAATTTATTACTGATTTTGTTAGTTCAGAAACGTTAGTTAGTAATTGCTAATTGCTTAATGGTCAAGGGTTATAAGTTTCTGACTCGATCTCATAATGCTGATATCGGGATCAAGAACAAGCAACTTTAACTTATTTCATGAACTTCTTGCAAATAGTGTTTGTGTTGGATGATCATGATATAGCCCAATTTTAACAACAATTCACATATATACTCGGTTTAGAATAACTAAATCATTCAATATAAAGATAAATATATATTACAATAAAGCATAAAAAACCACTCAGGATACACAAAGAAAAAGCATATAAAATCACTCAGAGTACACATAAAAACTAATGGTGCGTAAAGCAATCAAATGAAAGTCCTCATTACAACAATATTCACCAGAGTCTACTTCCTGGATGGTGGTGGAGCAAAGAAAGGGATATTAGGAAGAGTTGTCGGAAAGTTTGGAATTGCAGGCATTGTAGGCATTGAAGGCAATGGAGGCATGGAAAGTTTGGGCATGTTAGGGAGGGTAGGGATAGTAGGTATTTGCGGCTGTGGAAGTGACGGAATAGTGGGCATTTGTGGTTGTGGAAGTGACGGAATAGTGGGCATTTGTGGTTGTGGAAGGGTTGGAATGGTGGGCATTTGTGGTTGTGGTAGAGTTGGTAAGTTTGGTATTTGTGGTTGTGGCATCGAGGGAGTTGTTTGCAACAAATTCCGTGAAGCATAACACATCTCGTTGTTCATAAGGAAGAATACCGCAAGGACAAGAACGTAAACGTATCTGGTGGAAGCCATGGCAGGGTTTGTTGCGATTGGCTTAAGAAGGTTCAAAAGTACTTAAGAGATAATACACAAAGGATAGGCAATATATATATACAGAATGTTTTAGAGGCTTATGATTATAATATTATTATATAGATTATTAAAAAACCCTTGGCAATTTAGATATTTAATTTGGTTGTGAGCAGTTTATCAACCTAAGTACTCACAACTACAAGAGGAGAAGGGTAGAGTTGACACGTGGCATGAAAATACGACAGGTATTCTAGGTTAGAAGTAGTTGGACAACCTCTGGACTTGAGAACATTTTTCTGTTAGTTAAGTTTTTTACTAACAAATATAAAAGAAGAAAACAATTTTGGAGTGCAGATGATCGAATGCTTATAAAAGAAGTGAGAAGCATGTAGTTCTAGGCTTTCCGGGTGAAACACAAAACATCTATTCTCGACCTCTTACAACTAAATTTGCAATATTAAATATTTTATTTTTCTTTGTCCCCTCATTCTAGCTAAAAGTAATTTAGGGACTATTAATAGCTACATCATCAAGGATACCACTTGATATTATTGTTTTGATACGTACGGAAGTTAAAAAAAAGTTGTACATGCACGAAGATCATGCAAATACATTGAATTACAGTGAAAGATACTCCATCTGATTTGGAGCAGTCTGTTAGGTTTCATAGAGGACAAACTTCCCATTGCCTGGTTATTATCAATTGTTCTATAACTTCTTATAGTCATCACCGTTGACTGCAGGTGATTTGGAGGTTTCGGGGGGCTAAATTGACGGCTTGTGGACCATGACTAGATGTGAGTTGAAACTTATACTATCATTTATTAGAGCACCCACAATGTGTGTATTTGCTTCGTTTTATACTAAATGTATGATGATACTCACCCTTGGTTGTAAACGTATCATATAAGCACAACTGCATTAGTGTAAAGAAAATCAACGGCCAGGCTATGTTCAAATAATTTACAACTAAAGTGTTCTTTAAGTAAATATGTATGACTATAATGAAATTTATATATTGAAATATTGGTATTATATTAACTGAATAAGTAGATTTGAATAAGTTTTGATAATTTGCTGATCATGGACTATCTATACTTGTATTATTTATCTAATCAGGTTATCACACAATACACAACAGAAACAATTAACATTTATACAAGTAATCAATATTAACTAAGTAAAAGTAATATATTTGATGTTGATTTACGTCGTTTAGGATTTATAATGAAATCCCTATACAAGTTTGTACACGACACCTTCTTTAACAATATACTTGTATGCTAGTACACGTTTATAGTTTCCACAACTCTTGCCTATCTACTTGTAGCTTGTTTGCTTTAACCAGTATGTCGTAACTTCTTGCATCTCAAGTCTAAGGACACATAAACCAATCTTATAAGAATAATATCTAATGACTAAGATCCATAAAATAATAATTCATTGATTGGATAATCCAATATGCATCTTGTGGATACTATGTGAGTTGGTGAGTCCGTCTGACCATACACTTCGATATTGTCTTAGTTTAAATATATTCCCATCGGTTCGGTATGATTATATAGATTCAATCTTAAAAAAATTCGGATTTGGAGACAAATGGAGAAAATGGATAAAAGGTTGTTTAACTTCGGCTACGGCTTCGGTTTTGATAAATGGTAGTCCTACAAAAGAGTTTCACTTCGAAAAAGGTCTACGCCAAGGTGACCCGTTATCTCCTTTTCTATTTCTTTTAGTTATGGAATCTCTACACATTTTATTTACTAAAGCTATGGAAAATGGTTTTTTTAAAAGGGTAGAAATAAAAGGAAGTACTCCTTTATCCTTATCGCATCTTTTTTATGCGGATGACGCGATTTTTTTAGGTGACTGGTCGGAGGAGAATGTTAGGAATATTGTACTAATACTACATTGTTTCTATTTAATATCGGGTCTTAAAATCAATATTAATAAATGTAGTATAATGGGAGTGGGTGGAGTTACCTCTGATGACGTAAAAGTTGCTTCACAAGTTATTGGGTGTGAACCTTCAAAAACCCCTTTCAAATATCTTGGAGTGATGGTTGGCGAGAAAATGCTCCGGAAAAAACCTTGGGATTTAATAATTGATAAGATTAGCGCGAGATTATCTTCGTGGAAAACGAAATCCCTTTCTATGGGAGGCCGTCTGACGCTCATTAAATCTGTCATAAGTGCACTCCCTTCATATTACTTTCAAATTTTTAAAGTTCCGAAGGGTGTTCTTAAAATCCTAGAAGCTATTCGTAGTAAATTTCTAAGAGGAGTTGAAGGGGATTCTCGAAAGATGGCATGGTTCGGTTGGGATAAGGTGCTTGCAAGTAAGGATGTAGGAGGTCTTGATGTCTCAAGTTTTTTTTTCTATGAATAGGGCGTTATTGAGTAAATGGGTTTGGCGCTTTAAAACTCAACAAAACGCTCTTTGGATATCGGTCATAAAAGCTATTCATGGTGAAGACGGGAAACTTAATAATCCTATGAGTCTTGGTGCGACTTCAATTTGGTCAGGAGTAGTGAACGGGATGATGGAACTAAAAGAGTTAAATATCGACTTGTTAAGCTTTATTAGCAAATCTGTAAAGAATGGGAAGAATACTTGTTTTTGGATGGAGAATTGGACGGTTGGAGGGACGCTTAAATCCTTATTTCCGCGGTTGTATGCGTTAGAAAATAACCAAGTCGTCTCGGTTTTTGATAAGCTTTCTAATGGTCTCGAAGGCGGTTTTCGTAGGGCTCCTAGAGGGGGAGTTGAAAATGAGCAACTTTTACAACTTAGAAACTACCTTTGTGATGTTCATTTAACCAATGACATAGATTCATGGAGCTGGAAGTTGGAGGAGAATAGGTTGTTTTCCGTCGCTTCTATTCGGAAAGTTATTGCTTCTAATCTTAATATGGTAGAAGGTGATCCTACAAGATGGTGTAAGCTTGTACCCATTAAAGTTAATCTTCTTGTTTGGAGAATAGGAGGTGATAAACTTCCGACAAGATTTAACATGTCCTTACGTGGTCTTGATATTCAAAGCTTGGAGTGTCCGATGTGCAAAGAACGGGCGGAAACTACTAATCATATTTTTTTCTCGTGTTCTTTTACAGGTGAACTTTTAAAGAGGATGTTGATTTGGTGGGATTTTCCTGCAACTTATTTTGATTCATGGAATAGTTGGAAAAGTTGGTTTGACGAGTTAAAAATAAAAAGAGAGAAGAAGGATTATGTGGAAGCCACGTTTTTTGCTTTATGGTGGTCTGTATGAAACTTCAGGAACAAGTTGATTTTCTCTCCCAAGAAGGTCTATTGTAATGATGTTTTTAACATGATGGTGTCACAAGTTTTTTTATGGTGTAACAATAGGGGTAGACGCAAACTTGATTGGTCATTTTGGATTAGAAATCCAATGTATACGCTTATGTAACTGGTTCTTTTTAGCTTCTTGCTAATTTAATATATTTGAATACAGGCACGGGGTGATGGCAATGCCGAAGCTTCTTGTTTGTATTTTTGCCGTTGAAAAAAAAAAAATTAATTGACAACGGATATTTAGAGTAATAATATATGCCAAAAATATTATTCAAAGATTAAAACATGAAAAATAGGATACAATTAATATTATAAATGAAAAACCTCATATATCCAATATTTATTTCATTTAAAGATAAAATTGTTTATTACATCCTTTATCCAAATACTGAACACGAATTTACATGTGATTACTAACTAAACAAAGTCCTATACCCTCAGCATGTTGAGTTAGTTTCGATTTTAACAGAGCTTCCGTAAAGGGATCAACTAGATTATCATCCGTGTGAACTTTGAGTAATTTGAGTTCACCTTGTTCGATTTGCTCACGAACATAGTGATATCTATCACACATCACCTTTTGCAGAATTGTAGGGTGTAAACGGTTGGCGATCGTCATAACACATTATAGGTTTAATAATAAAGAATGTTTAGATAAATTTATTATATAACCAAAGAGACGTGTCATGACGTCGCACAATCATAAGCAGGGACTTATGTCTTGTGGAGTCAATCCACAATGTCAAAATCCAACGTAATGAAATGTAAATAATCCCATAACAATGTATAATATCCAAAAGAAATTTAAATAAAAGAAATTCAAATACAACTTAATGGTCCATGCTAAGTCTAAGTACTCCTAGCCATCATACGCCTTATCATTAAATGAAAATATAGCTTAATGTCAATACAAAGGTTATCGAGTTCGTAGAGTTTATGAAACAATTATACGAAAACCATGATGTATGAAAATCATAGTTGTAAGTGTATAGACAGTGTGAATACGAATATAACTAAAGTAAGTCAAGTAATGACATTGTGAGCGAGAGCTTGTCAACACATGACAACTCTTATTGTAACCATTGCATTGTTGTCGACACAAACCACCATAATTGAAATAATAGAAAGTTTCTAAAAGTATGAAGTTTTCAAATATAGAAAGTTTTCTTAAATAGTTTGTATTTCCAAAAATAATAACTTCCCAAAAATAGTAAGTTACCATAAATAATAAGTTTCTAAAAACAATAACTTTCCAAAAATAGAAAGTTTTCATATTTAGTAAGTGTGAAAAATAAACATCGGTTTGTAAAATTGTGAAGCTATACTCTCCCCCAAAATAATTGAAAAGATTGAAAGTAGGGGCTATAAAAACTCACCTTGATTATTGAATTATATCAAAAACTTGCGTATGATATGAGCTTCCTATAAATTAATTCCAGAATATTTGGTATGCTAATGAGTTAATTTAATTTTATTGGAATTTATTAATAAGTATAAGTATTTTATTAAAATCTTATAACTTAATATATCCAAAAAGTAATTCTGTTTGGACAACTGGTAAATCTGAAATTTTTAAAAATACTAAAAGAAGTTAGAAAGTTATAAAAAAATTCATTTAAGTAGTTCAGGTATTGAAGTTGTTCTAGTAAAAGTTAGAAGGCCCAATTCGTTAATATGAATTTATTAAAGATCATGGAAGAAGACTTAAAAACTGTTGAATAAAACTCACCAAAAACTGGATTTTGGGACTACGAATGTAGTCCCGAAAAACCCTGTTTGTAGTCCCGAAAAACCTATCGGGACGACATGTTGTCCCGAGAAGCGTAATCCCCATTGCTCCGTCCCATTAAGTTAGCGGGACCAGAATTTTGAATTATCAAGACGACGCGTTGATCGGCCCCGTCGGTTTTTATTGGTACGAATCTTTCGGGACTACGTTATGTCCCTTGAAAGTGTTCAAAAACGTCGAGTGGCATGCCTTTCGGGACTACAGTCTGTCTCAACAGTTTTTTTCCAAACCTCTTAGGACAGGGTTTTCGGGACTACTCTTTGTCCCAACAATTTTGGCCCAAAGATATAGGGACAATGTTTTTGGGACTACATACTGTCGCAAAACATTTGGACTAAACCTTTGGAGACATATTTTTCGGGAGTACATTCTATCCCAACAAGTTTTCTCAAAACTCTATTGGGACGCTCTTTTAGGGACAATATGTAGTCCCAATAGGTTTTGTCAAAAAAATTTAAAAATTAGGTTTTAGGGATATCATGTTGTCCCGCTATGTATTTACTTTTAGGGAGTATACATAGTCCCTAGTAGTCCTGGCAATATATTTCTTTAGCATTTTTTCGGGACAACATCTAGTCCCTAAAAGTAGTAGTGAGCTAAAACTTATCGGCATGTTTTACGGTATTTTCCCAGGTATATAATTACCCATTATTCCCTAATTTTGCAAACAAAACAATCAAATGTACTACAAATACCCATATATAAAGTACAAGCATCAATCTGTACATAAAATGACCATAAAACCTAACCCGAAAAATTTGTCCACAAACGAGAAAAACTATTAAGTAAAACAATGTTCAACAGAAAGTTCCGAAAAACCTAACCCGACACCTACTCTTCTCCTTCGGCAGCATCTTCATCTACTTCAGCATTGTGGTCGGCAACTTCATCCACTTTAGCATCTTCCAAAAGGGCGTTCGGGTCGACAGGAGTAGGCAATGTGAGGTCAATGTTTTTATCGGCCAATTGTTCATGCAAATCTTTCATTTGCTGGTTATGCGCCTCCACAAACTTCCTTAATGCAGATTTGGATACCAGTGGTTCGGGAGAGGGTGAGTAGTTGCATACAAAAGAAGAAGAACTAGTCTTCGACAGTTTCCTACCTCGTCCAGGTTTAAAACCTCGGCTTGATCCCAAGACTTTGTCCATAATCTCATCATCGGTCAACTTCTCCTCTAAAACCTCTTGACTCGCCTTCAGCTTTACCATCTTCATCTGTAGTGACAAGATAAGGAATTAAAGTCACAATACGGCAACATTTGCATTTGAAAACATGGCATAATAACATAGAACAATATATAAACATCAAACAGTTATCATTGAACCTGTAAATAAAGCTAACCATTTAATCCCTGCTAATTTGAGCATAATTTTCATTTCAGCATAACTCGATCCAATTATAGACGCTAACATGTCGATGTTTATAGAATGAAATCTTTCCCAAGGAATGGAAGGTGGTGATTTTGAATTAATTTTGAATCTAAATAAACAATTTCAAAAACACATACATCACCGAGAACAATTTGTTTCGGGGAGGTTTGTGTGTCTGACTTGTTCATCAGATTCAAAAATTATTCAAAATCACCACCACCCATTCCTGTGGAAAGTTTTCAATCTATAAACATCAAAAAGTTGTGATTGAAAATTTAAGATAGAAGCATGTTTTTATATACAAAATAGGACATTGAAATGTGTAAATATAGATAAGATAAGATAGGACATTGAAATGTGTAAATGTATATAAGATAAGATAGGCAATTGACATGTAAGATAGGATTTTTACAATTGAAATGTCTTATGTGTATTCTATAAACAAGGGGTGGTTGCTGACTATACTAGCATATTTTCGGCTAAAAGTTAGAATGATTTAATTACCTATTTGGTTTCAAAGCAAGGCTTGACCCATTTTCCCTCCTTTTGATGAGTTTTCTTGATGTGCTCGATAACGTCAGGAAATAAACCAGTGGTCTCCCACTGAAAACAAGGTAAACGAGTTATAATAATATTGATATATATTAAACAACAAGGTGAGGAAATAAACCAATCACAACTTTCCTCCTCGTGTCTGCTAGCGGCGTATGATTTACTCCCTTAAGTTGAACACTCTTGCAGCTTCGCCCTGTTAGCCTTGTTCTTTTCAGAATGGCCACACTCTAAGCTAAATACAAAGCCATTCAAACTTGCAGACTCTTAATCTAGGAAATTACAAACAGACTCTTAAAGTTCACAACCGGGACATAAGTATAACAAGTTGCTAACAATTAAAGTTCACAAATAGAAAATACAAGTACCTACAAATTAATGTTCAAAAATACAAAATACAAGTACCCAAACATATTAAACAACAGCTAAACATAATGGTAAAAACAAATAAAATTTCATATTAATCTGAATCCCCATCCTCTTCATCACTACTAATAAGATGAACAACATCATATTCAACATCATCATCAATAAAGTCTTCATCATTGAGGTGAATAGGAGGAATAAAAGAACCTTCAGTTGATGGACCGACTCCGGTCAACCGAGTATATTCCAAATCTTCTAGATTAGCTGTCAATTCAACATCAGATGAGTAGCTGACATGAACAACATCTGCATCTACAATGACGTCCTTATCCCAAATATTTCGATGATTGACATCTTGGACAACCTTCCAATGATGTGATCTAGAAGGGTCTTTAATGTAAAAGACTTGTCTTGCTTGTGTAGCAAGAATGTACTGGTTATCCTTCCACCAATCATCTCGCGTACATATACTAGTTATGTTATTTGTAGTAACACAAAGTGAGGTGTTGTGAGTGTTATTGGTTTTAAACCATTTACATCTGAATAAGACAACTTTTTGATGAGTCAAATAATTAAGTTCCACAATTTCTTCTAAGATACCATAATACATAGTTCCATTCTCCCCTGGTGTTGAAACTCCACTGTTTTGAGTTAATAGGCGTTCATCGCGGCTGTGAACCACGAACTTCACACCGTTAACGCTACAAGAGGTGTAATAAGTTGCATGATCTTTTGGTTCACTTGCCAAAGCGAATAGTTCAAGACTACACTCAGGTGGATTCGTGGTATATAGAGAAGAGATCTATGAAAGACAAAATTAAAGTCTTTATTATAAAAAGGTAACACAAACGAGAAAACTGTTTTTGTAAACTACATATATATTTTACCTTGTCGCGAAACCATAAAGAAAATTTTGTTGGTAAATCTTTCTCGAGCATGGCAACACAACATTCTCTGTACATGTTCATATTCATGATATTAGTATAATCAGGAAATATGTTATTTACATAAAAGAGTGTTCAGATGTAAAGAGCGTACGTCCTGTATTGGTTGACTTCAGGACTGTTGTCGAGAATATACCATACAAGCTTCTGTTTTAATTCTCGATCCAACTTTTTCCTACACCCGCACTTTTTGGAGTACAAGCTGCTCGGAAAACTTCCAACTCGGATGTTGGAGGTAGACCCTCATCATTTCTGTCTGGATGATTAAATTTTGTTGGAATATTTCGAAGATAATGTGCACAGAATGTTAACGCCTCTTCCGCAATATAAGCCTCTGCTATACAACCTTCAGGCCTAGCTTTATTTCGGACATAACCTTTTAACTTTTTCATATATCGTTCAAATGGACACATCCACCTCATGTACACAGGCCCACCTAGAATAGCCTATGCGGGTAAATGTATGACCAAATGAATCATTATGTCAATAAAGGCTGAAGGATATATTCGCTCGAAATTGCACAATATCTTGATCAATTGCTCTTCAGCTATCAACATGTCCGACTCCTTTATACTTCGAGCACAAATCTGCTTAAAGAAAGAACTGAGCTCAATTATTGGTGTCGCAGTACTCGTGTCCTAGAAAGCTTGAGCTCCAGCAGAAAGCAAGTGTTGCATCATGATATGGCAGTCATGAGACTTCATGCCTATTATATTGTCCAACTTATCGGTTACATTTGGCTTAAAGTTTGATCCAAATCCATCAGGTAATTTAACACCTTTTATGAATTCACAAAACTTTTGTCTCTTTGCAGGGGTAAGAGAGTACGCCGCAGGAGGCTTTACTAATTTCCCGTTGTTGTTCTTCGTGAGCCACAACTCCTCTCGGATATTCAACTGTTGTAAGTCTAGCCTTGCCTTGTTCGTGTCTTTGGACTTGTCATTCATTAACAATGTACCCAACTCACTCTCGAGTACATTTTTTTCTATATGCATGACATCCAAGTTGTGTTTTAGAGGAAGACTTGACCAATAAGGAAGCTGATAGAAAATGGATACTTTACTCCAATTCCTTTCTACAATGGGATCACGTGGTCTCTTCACAGCCCCATAACTCGGATGTTTACCTGGAATTCGTGAAGGTAAAACAACAAGTTGTTCCATTATTCTAGCCTCAGTGAGTTTTTTAGGTTTTGGTGTTTTTTAGATCCTGCCATTAAAGGTCTTATCATTCCTCCATCGATGTTTCATGGGTAGGAATCTTCTATGACCAACATACGTGGTTTTCCCATTCACACGAGTAGATGGAGTGTCATCATTACATGTAGGGCAGGCTAAGTAGCCTTGACCACTCCAGCCAGATAAACTGCTACGGGGGGGGGGGGGGGGGGGGGGTTGGGAATCACTAATAGTCCATAAGAGCATTTCCCTCATTGAGAACTCAGTGTTTGTAGCAACGTCTAACGTCTTGACTCCTGGCTTCTTCCATAAATCCTGCAACTCTTTAATCAGAGGCTGCAAGTAAACATCCATGTCCTTACCGGGAAATTTAGGGCCAGGAATTAAACATGTGAACATGAATGAAGACTCTTTCATACATATCCATGGAGGATTATTGTATGTTGTCAAGATTACTGGCCACATACTGTAAGACTGACTCAAGTTTCCAAACGGATTGAAACCGTCAGCAGCCAAACCTAGTCGCACATTTCTATGTTCTTTTGCAAAATCTGCATTGTTCTTATCAAACTCTTTCCATGCCTTACCATCAACTGGGTAATATGATTTGCAGTGTGTATGGATCCCTACAAACGCTTTAGTCAAGGAGTCAAAGGGAAGTAACGTAACACCTTGTTAGGAACTTTCTTTCCCGTGGTGTCTAGGTTTTTCCATCTACTCGCTTTGAAAGTTGGACAAACTTCCTCACCTTTGTTTTCCTCCCCAATACAAACAACAATCGTTAATACAAGCATCGATCGATTCATATCCCAACCCAACTTTCTTCATTGACTTCTTAGCTTCATAGTATGTCTTGGGGATTTTGGCTCCTATCGGGAAACATTGTAGGAGATACTCCATTGTGTCGTTGAATGAACTATCAGTCCATTTATGCAAGGCCTTAAGATGCGAAAACTTTGCAAAAAAGTATAGTGAAGACATCCAAGTACAACCTGGGAATAGCTCTTCATTCGCCATTTCAAACAGCCCTTCAATGTCATCTTTTGTTGGACCCGCAGCTTCTGTTGGCGCATTACTTGTCGGAGGAGTATCTGTGTTCTGTTCAGTGTCGTGTTCAGTGTCGTTTTCAGTGTGTGTGTCTGTGTCGGGTTTTGGTAGTATGTAATTTTTCTGCCTACGAACATCGTTGAGGACATTGATCATGTCATTTGTGTCATCTACTATTGGCGGAGGAATAATAACCGGTTCATCGTGATGTACCCAAGTAGGATAACCCCTGCTAAACCCGTTATTATGTATGTGATGCTTGATAGTAAGATGTGTAAGCTTTTCCATGTTCCCACACAACCGACATGGGCAACAACATAACCCTTTGTCGTTTATGTGTGCTTTACACCTCTCGAAGAAATCGTTAAGACTACGTTTAAACTCATTTGAATTGCGGTTTAAACCAGGTGTAGTCCAATCCTTATCAATCAACATAATTTATTGGTTGGGGTGTGCTATTGATTGTAGTGGGTTTTTTTTTGTGTGGGGGTGTGCCACTACAATCAAAGCAAAAAACGTGCGATTATTAAACGTACGATTATTATGGAAGCAAAATACACGCTACTGATTGTAGTCCCGACAATAATTAGAAACGTGATAGTTAATATTAATATATACTCTTTATAAGCTAATTATCAGCATACAAATTAATCAACGTTTATTCTATAATTTGACCACAAACAAATTCAGGCAACATTTAACACTTTACTACCATAAAAATTAACCACCGGTTTTTACTAATTATCAGCATACAAATTAACCAAAGTTTTATCAGTTTTTACAAACACATTCAGGCAACATTTAACACTACACTGAATAATTACAGATAAACCGAAATTAATTATTTTAAGTGTTCGAAAATCCGAAAATAATTACTTTTAAGTGTTCTAAAATCTGAATATATTTTTAATCATCGAACAGTTAAAGATAAACCAAACAATTACAGATAAACAGAAAATTATTATTTCAAGTGTTCGAAAATCTGAAAATAATTACAGTAGCAGATTTGAACAGATAAACCAAATTATATGTTTATTAAGTTACTAATTAGACATAGAACAAAACCCAACTTACAATAATTGAGTGGTCGTTCTCCAAACCGATAGACCCCGGTCGTTCTCCAAATCGTTCTCCAAATCGATAGACCGTAGTCCTCCAAATCGTTCTCCAAATTCTGATTGATTGATTAATTTTGGTGAAAATTTACAGTAGCAGATTTGATTGATTGATTAATTTTGGTGATAATTTTGAGTGTCCGAGTGTTAGTGTTTTGGTGAAAATTTTGGGTGTTTGAGTGTTTTGGTGGTAGGTGGATTGTTGGTGAAAAGTATGGAGGGTCTTAATTAATTTTGGTAAAAATTTTAGAACGAAAGTTATAGGAACTACAACTTGACCTGTAGGGACAATATACAGTCCCTAAAACATATGGCTTTGATTTTTGGTGAAAATTTTATAATGGATGTTATAGGGACTACTACTTGACCTGTAGGGACAACATTCAGTCCCTAAAGCATATCCTTTTGATTTTTTTTTGAAATAGATAGTGGCTCGTAATTGATAGTGGATCATAATTGATAGTGAAATAGATAGTGTCTCGTGAAATAGATATCTGCATACTGTGTATACAGTATGTATACAGTATGTATAAAGTATGTGGACAAACTAGCTATATCCCTATACTTGATAATGGCTCATAATTGAATTATCTCCATACTGTGTATAGAGTATGTGCAGAATAGGTTTGTGGCTTACATTGAAAGGGTATGTCTCCATACTTGATAGTGGCTCATAATGGAGTCTTATCTCCATACTGTGTATACAATATGTGCAGAATAGGTGTGTGGCTTACATTGAAAGGGTATATCTCCATACTTGATAGTGGCTCATAATGGAAGTTTATCTCCATACTGTGTATGCAGTATGTGCAGAATAGGTGTGTGGCTTACATTGAAAGGGTATATCTCCATATTTGTGTATATAAGGCATGCAAGTTGTATTAAAATGCATAGAACAACAATACAACAAACAGATGTGGAACTTCAGAAGGATCGTTGAGTTGAGAGATTCGACCCAATCTCATAATTGGACTGATATTATGAGTTTATATTTCTTCAGGGCAAAGGATGTTGACCTCAGGCTTGCACGCATGATTAGCAAGGTGAGTGCTAGGTTAACTAGCACCATTGACGAATACAATGGCTTTATTCAGGAACTCCAAGCTTCTCCTGATTGGGTTATCAATAAGGATAAGTCAGTTGAGTATTTGCAAGAGTTAACAGAAAGAGACGGTGAATTGCTTCAAAAGTTGCAGGACCTTGAAAGGGAGGTAGATGAGGGTGCTGATGACAAGCTACTCTTCATTGAAAGGTTGAAGGGGAATGTGCCCTTTTAACGACCTCATATTTTAGTGTGTTTACCTACGTTTTTAAGGTGTGTTATGTGTTCCCGAATAAAAATGTGTATGTCAACACATTAAGTGTATGTGTTTTTATCTCCCTTTGTAAGTTATGTTTATGTTTGCACCATTGGCATTTGTACTAAATGCATTATTATAAATGGTTTATGCATTGTATCTTCATGTATTTGATTTAATGTGATTTAAGTTGTAGTGTGTTTACCTACGTTTTTAAGGTGTGTTTATTGCCATACATATCCATAAACATAAGAACTTTTATTAAAATAAAGGACAAAAACATAAACCATTACATCCTAAAATGGTTAAAACATGGAAACCGGGGCATCCCCTCAATCTCCTTTATTCTAGCACATTCAACCTAACTAACTACTACTATACACGAAGATTGTCCATTTCATTTAAAAGCTCATGAAGTATTGCAGCAGACTCACACGGGTGGTCATCGGGATTCTTCTCCATGGCTGGTCTTGCCTCTATTGCCTTTATCTTTAACTTTAACAGCTTGCGGTTTGAGCACTTTGTGTTTTTCGGAGTAAGTGTAGCTCTAGAGGATCCTGAAGAAGAACTTGCACACGAAGAAGAATCTGAAGGTGTTGTCTGTCTCGGAAAAGAACTTATGTTTTCAAAAGTGACCTCATCCTTCCATGCAAAATATCCACACCCGTAGTCTTTTTCAAAAGGCTGTAAAACGGTAAAAAAATTATAGACAATGTCATTTTAAAAAATAAATTATTTATATACAGCATCTATACAAAAAAAGAAGTTGTTTGTTGACCTTTGAATCGGGACACGCATAGTAAAGTCTACCAAAGTTGCCTTGTCGATGTGATCGTCTCACCACTACATATCCACCTCCACATGAGCACTCCATTTGGATAAGAATTGGATGTGGTGGTGGTGATGTATATAAAGATTTTGTAAAGATAAGTTCTCTCAGCCCTTTTTAGCAGGAATTTTAGGCGGTAAACATCTGGGGACTACATTTGAGTATTTTTAGCGACTAAATGTTGTCCCCTAAAGTATTTAGACTTCTTAATGTTTTGTCATAAGCCTTATCGCGACTACACATGTAGTCTCCTAAAAGTTCATTTTAGGTGGCAAAAATTCCCTCCATTTTTTCACTGTGGTGACATTTTTAGGGACAATAGCGGTAGTCGCTAAAGCTTTGTCGAATTAAAATTGTTTAGGGTTTGCCCCGTAATAGTTATTTATCGGGACACACATGTCGTCCCCTGAAGTGTTTTCCAAAAACACATTTATCAGGACAAACGTGTAGTCCCGTAAGGTTTGAGCGCCAATTTTTCCCTCCAATTTATTTTCGTCATGTTTTTTTAGGGACCACAGGTAGTCCCGATAAATAGTAGTCAAACGCAAACAAAACATGAGACTCTTGTTTTTTCACGTATTGACGTTTTCGGGACAACCAGAGTAGTCCCTAAAGCTTTGTCGAATTAGTGGTTGTCTCGTAAGATTTATTTTTCGGGACGAACAAGTAGTCCCCTGAAGTTTTTTTACCCAACACATTTATCGGGACAAAGATGTAGTCCCGTAAAGTTTGAGCGCCAACTTTTTCCCTCCAACTTATTTTCGTCATGTTGTTTTAGGGACTACTGGTTGTCCCTAAAAATAGTAGTCAAACGCAAACAAAACATGAGACTCCTATTTTGTCACGTAGTGAAGTTTTCGGGACTACATGTTGTCTCGATAAATGATGGTGTTGTCCCAATAGGTTATGGTCAAACTTTGGGGAAAAAAGTTCATTTTTTGTCGTCTAGTGGACTTAATGGGACGGATTTCTGTAGTCCCGAAATTATTTTGTCCCGAAAGCCCCTATTTGGTGTAGTGATACTCCAAACATAAATATCAAACAAAGCTCCTCGTGTCCGCACAATGAGCAAACTATGTATCATTGTTTATCCTCGTATTTCATAGTTTACTTCTTAGAGAGTGGTGGGGCAAAGAAAGGAATGTTAGGAAGAGTTGTTGGAAAGTTTGGGACCGTAGGCATTGGAGGCAATGAAATTTTCGGCATGTTTGGGAGGGTGGGGATAGTTGGCATTGTTGGAATGGTGGGCATTTGTGGTTGTGGGAGTGTCGGGATGGTGGGCATTTGTGGTTGAGAGAGTGTTGGTATAGTTTGCATTTGTGGTTGTGGTAGTGTTGGTATAGTTGGTATTTGTGGTTATGGCATTGTTAGAGTTGTTTGCAACAAATTACGTGATGCATAACACATGTTATTGTTCGCAAGATAGAATAATGCAAACATGAAAACGTAAATGTAGTGGGCGGAATTCATGGTAGGATTAATCTTGATTAATAAAACAAAGCTCAAGTGTTTTCGAGTAGAGACAAATGAACTTAATTAGCTGTGTAGGAAATGGCACAATGATTTGGACTACATATACAGAATCTTGGAGAGCCTTGTGATTGCAATAATACCGAATATATAAAAGCCGAAGGGTTATATTAAATTAGTTGTTTAGAGTCTCGTGATGGTTGTGAACGATTTACCAACCTAAGTAGTGGCAACCACAAGAGGAAAAATATCAAAAAATGTATAACAAAAGTGACACCAGGGCATAGAGATACAATAAGTTTTGTAGGTTTGAAGTAGTTGAACAGCCTATGACCTGAGTTTGTGTTGTTATTTTATTCCTATCTCATGTGAGCCGATTTGATGAGAGAGAAAAAATTGGAATGCAGTTCCTGACAACAGAAGTGAGAGGGATGTAGGTTGCATTCTTTCGGGTGAAAAACAAAACGACTATTCTCGCCCTCACACAACTACAATTACAAGGGGCTTTTATTAAGCCTAAAAACAAATAAAGAAGAAGAAATGTACTTCGATATGAATTAGTTTTTGGTATATATGCATTTATAATTTGACACCGAATGTTGTTAATCTTATTATTACATAGTGGTTGCTAATAGTTAGAGTGTTTTTGAAGATTTAATCGCAAATATTTGTAAATTTTACTTCTTTGTTTTCTAGACAAACATTTTACTACGAAAACATATTCTATAAAGGATGACCAGTAAAGACCACAATTAACCCAAATGCTCAAAATATATCGACCTTCATACGTTTACTAAATAAATTTATTACTGATTTTGTTAGTTCAAAAACGTTATTTTGTAATTGCTAATTACTTAATGGTCAAGGGCTATAAGTTTCTGACTCGATCTTGTAACTGTAAATAAAAGTACCACAAAGATTATTTGTGATCAATATAGAATTACATAAATTACATATAGTAACTTGCACTAAATCTAGAGGTACAATCACCATAAGAAAAGTAATCACAATGAACAAAAGTTAAAATTTTATGCCAAAATGGAACAATCAGTCTCTTGAAAAAAAGCAATAACCGAAATGATATTACAATCACACGACTAAGTTTGTGGACAAATTGTTTTGATTTCAGTATGTATTTCATAAGAATGCAACAAAGGACTTATCTAATATCCCGAAACAAATTGTTTCGAATTCACTATGTATTCCATTTTTGTATATATATAATTATGGGGTTTGCATTAGGAGCTTATTATGTAGTTTTCTAGTCATATTGACCGGGGTCGGCCCGGAACATTTGAGGGATGTGCGTCCACAGGCCCAAAACCCCAGAAGGGCCTATTCTTTTTTTTTTGATATATATATATATATATATATATATATATATATATATATATATATATATATATATATATATATATATATATATATATATAGGATTAGGATATTATAAAAAAAGGTTGAAAATAAAAAATATAGGAAGGAATTAGGTATCGACACGTGTACAAAACAAATTAGGTACGTGTAAACCTCGTTGAGGGTAGAATCGGTATTTTGCATTCTCCTTCTTCATCACATCTTCTTACACACATATCTCCCTTATTTGTATATCGATTTCGTCAATATTGTCCAGATCCATTCTTTCTTTCTTAGGGTTCAGTTACATAATCGATTTTGCATTTATTTTTTATATCCATTCTTTAATTCGATACATATTTTTTCGTTTTCATCGCTGAAAAATTTGAAAATCATGGAAGATTTTTCAATCATAATGTAATTGATTCCTATAGGTTCATCTGGTAACGAGAGTAACTATTTATGTTTGGTAATTTTTTGATTTTTTTCACCTAAATTGAGTATCTTAGTTAATTGATTATATCAATTTAGATTCATGTTCGAAATTAATGATTTTTAATGTTTTAAGATATATTAAATTGTTGATTTATATGTTTATTATAGGTACATGTTACTTAATTGATATATTGGTGTTTAAGAAATAGAAATTTATATCAAAAGTGTTGAACTTATGCAGAAATAGAACTTGAAAATCTTTATTTCTTCAATCGTAATGGATTCAGAAACTTTTGCACCTTCTTCACATGTAATTGAAGTAAGATTTTCTTTTTACCTTTTTAAATTTTTGATTTTTTTTACATAATTCAAGTATATGCAAGTTTTCCTTTTGTTAAATTAGCGATTATTTCAGTCAAAATTAATGATTTTTAAAAGGTATTGATATAACTTTTTGTATTAGTTGTTTTAATTACATGTTATTGCCCATCCGAGTCATCCCGTACTCCAAAAAAGCAGAGGTGAGGTCTGGAGAGCCTAACTAAGAAAAGAGAACAAGAGAAGAAAAGCAAAAGCAAATACGACTTTCAGCCCTGTTGCTTAATCAATAAATGTGCATTAGTTTTTTTTATTCACATATTGTATTTATGACTTGTGGAGATAGAGATAAGATAGATAGTATGCTTTTATGTGCATTAGTTTTTTGAAATTTCTAGCCTATAAATTATTTGTTTGTGATATAGATTCTCTGTTTTTTATATAGGATTACACGATTGTGTGCATAAGTTTTTATGATTTTGTGTTTTCATATACTTTAATTGTCCATTAGTTTGTTGCATATGAAATGTGTTAAGAATAATATGTGGATAAGTTTATAATTGTGGATTAGTTTGTTTTGTTTTGCGTTGCCTATGAGTAATATGTGCCGATCACTCGTATTCAAACCCTCAGCAGGCTCTGGCGCCTCAAATGACGACGGTGGTTCGTTTGGTGGATTTGTACAAAAGATTGGTTCCAGTATCCGTAAATCCAAAATAGGATTATTTACTAAGTCTTCGATACAAGCGTTACCACCTCCTAGAGGGACATGGAAGGTGAAGAAGAAAGAAGACACGGGGTCTCACATCCGATGGAGGAAAGGAAGTTGATTGGTTGTGGAGCCTTTGGTAGGGTTTATATGGGGATGAATCTCGATTCCAGGGAGCTTCTTGCTGTCAAACAGGTTTCGGTTGTTGTGAATACCGCTTCCAAAGATAAAACACAGGTGTGTACCAGTTCAGAATCTGATTTATTAGCTAATGGATCAATTATTGATTCAACACTTTGATAATAAAAATAAGAATTTGTTGTAGTTTATTTTGTCAAGTAATTTTGGGATATTTGAAGTTTGAATTTAGTATATTTTGTTCTTCTTTTTTTTTTTCAAAATATTAGGTCGTTTAATGGACCTGTTGCAAGTGAATATGATAGTCGTTATGTCGACTACAACAGTGATTATGCCAGTGTGTAGGAGCGGTGCACCACAACCTTGTGGTTACTTAGTCGATTTAGTTTTGAAAGGTATTGTGGAAGTCTAGGGGTATGTGCAGGGAGTGGGTTAAGTAGGTACGACTGTAATGTTAGCCATTCCGTTGAGTCGGTTGGTGTCGCGATCTTCTTGAAGTAAGTTGTCATTTTCTTATTTTTTATGTCTTGGTCTTCACGCTAATAACATTCGGTTAAGATTTTTTGAACATAGGTTTGTTTATATTTCATATTTTCACTCTATGGTCACATTTAATGGCATGTATGTTTTTAATATCCGCTTCATCTTTAATAAAAGGAAACTTGATGTTTATTGTGCCACAAATTATACATTCACACATCATCGTTTTGTTCCATCATTGTGGCTACTAACTGTTTTATGTACACATGTTTAATCCAAACAAATTGTTTCTTTCATTCTATAATTACACAGTCAAAAGTTTCGGTTGCTTTCATGTTCTATATCTTTATCCTAGCATCTGGTATGCCTAAATTACTTTTTGATTGACGCTTTTTGTGATTTTTAATAATCCGTTTTTGGTATTAATCTGACATCTTTTGTTGTCCAAGTTCTCGACCACCCAGTACGCAAGTTGTGTCGATATTTCTGTAAACTTGAACTTGATTAAATGTTCAAATCTCATCTCTTTTACTACAAGGTCATGTTTCGTAGATAGGCTTTTCATTACATGAGATAGATTCAAGGGTGGATCTATTAACCTTATTCTTTTCAGTTATATGTCTTGGTTATCTTCCTAGCAATTCACTTAGTACGTTTATGTATAACACAAGTCATTGGTGTGGATGGTGGAGTAACCGAATCACTTAGTACGTTCATGTATAACACAAGTCATTGGTGTGGATGGTGGAGTAGCGAAATCATGTTCTTTTTCTGTCATCTGCATATATATAGACTATTGCACTATAAAGTTTTGCACATTAACCATTACATTCTAAACATATATGCACCTTTAATTAAAATAAAATAGATAAAAACCATAATAAATAGTTCTGAATTTCCTTGGTCTTTTCCTTTTGCTTCTTCGATGCCACTGGTGAACCGAGAGATTGAATTCAACTCTAATGCAATTAAAAGATGTACATGAATGATTTGAGTTTATGATTGAAGAATTGAAACCAAATCAATTATTGAAATATGGATCTGGATGTGAAGCAATGAAGCAAGGTTTGACGAGATGACAAATACATTACAAACCTATGCAAATTGACTACTACATTCAAAACATATGCACATTAATCATTTAAAATTTATTAAAGCAACCTTTGGTCGTAGTTGTATGTAGAATATGATCATTTTGTGTAGAAAATTTACAACCAAAGTGCAAAAATATATCACCACATAGTTACAGTTTTAAACATATGCTAATAAACTATAAACCAATGCACATTTATAATGTTATGCACAAACTGATATGAACATACCACTTTTTTAGACATAAAATCTATAAGTAATACACAATGCAACAGGTTATACACATACTACTCTTGGACAAAATATCTATAAACCAATGCACAATCTATTCTTACACAAAAGTAACAACAAACTAATGCACCATTATAAAGTTATGCACACATGGGTATCAACATACTACTTTTCTAAAACAAACAATCTGTAAATATAATGCCAATTACTTATGCACAGTTATGTAAATACTACTTTTCTAAGACAAAATATATATTTAAACCAATGCCCATAGACAATTACTTATGCACAATCTACTCTTACACAAAACAAAACAACAAACAAATACACAATTATAAAGTTATGCACACAATGTTATGCATAGACTTATACACATTTTGCTTTTTTTAAACAAAACAATATGTAAATAATGCACGGTGCATAAACTAATGCACATACTACTCTTTAATAAAAACTCTATAAACCAATGCACAAAGACAATTACTCATATACAATTTACTCGTAAACAGAAAAATAACTATAAACTCATGCAAATTTATAAAGTTTATTCAAACACTTTTATGCACATACTAATTTGTTTTGACAAAATATATGTAATAATGCCCAAAGTTTGTTACTTTATGTACATACTACTTTTTTAAGCAAAAAATATTAAAACTAATCTACGTAGAAATATACTTATGCGCAGTGTACTCTTACACAAACAAAACAAAAAAGTAATGCAGAGTTATAAAGTTATGCACATAGTACTCTAAGATATTTTAAAAATAAAACTAGCAATTTATAAACATGTGCTCTTACACAAATAAACCATAAATTTGTGCACGTATTGTCTCTTTTTGAACATAGTAGAATTTGAAGCCGAAGGAAAAGTACAACATAGATTTACGAGATCTAAGAAAATATAGGAAAATCAGTAGATGAAATGAAACTTTAAACTAACATAAATAGATAAAAAAAATGATATACCTCTTAAATTGATTTAAAATTCCAACGATCGATTTGTCTAAATTGTTCGGCGCCATTTGATTTTCTGTAACAATCGACGAGCTACTTCGTCTTTTTTCAGCTACAAATGTAAGCGGAACTAGTATTTGATTGAAATATGAAATCTGGATTTGATCTAAAAGAATGATTTATCTGTTTTCTAAACATAATTTGACCTAAAATGTAGAATTGGGGAAAGCAAACGATTGATTAGTTTTTATCGCAGTGAATTAAGTTTAAATAAAAATATTTTGCCTTTCTGCTAGAAGGACCCCGAAGTTTGAAACAATTACAAAAGTGACACCGTGTAGACTTTTTTGAAATAAGTTTTTGTTGACTAAATGTGTGGTTGAGATTACTTCTTACCCTTTTTATTTTAAAAACTTTTTACAATATCTCTTCCCTATATATATATATATATATATATATATATATATATATATATATATATATATATATATGAGTTAATTACATGGATCGTCCCTATGGTTTGCACCATTTTCACCGATCGTCCCTATAAATTTTTTATTACACCACTCGTCCCTAAGTTTGAATTTTGTTGCCTGCAGAGTCCCTATTTTGGATGTGCCGTTAAGTGAGCCGTTAAGTCAGTAACTCGTGGATGACACGTGAGGGTATTTTCGCCATTTTAACTTTTCTCTCTCCTATTTTAATATCTCCATCCCCAAAATCCAAAAAAATACCTAGAATTCATACAAATCAATACAAATTCTCAATTTTTTCATACTTTAAAGTCAAACAAATTCATATGAAACATTACACAAATTCATAACAAATGGTACACAAATCCCCATGATAGTCTTGAAACAAAGCATTCTCTCTAAAGCCAGTAACCTTTTTGCCCAGTTGGATGCTTCAAGATTGTTTTCCAAATACTCTTTAAGCAAATCAAAAGACACCTATTAAAAAAATCATTGTTAGCTCAGTATAAGAGTTAATTACACGGATGGTCCTTAACCTTATACCCAAATGGCACTTTCAGTCCTAATTTTTGGATAATTACATGGGAAGGCCTTTATTTGGAATCTTTGCACACAGGCAGTCCTTTTGGTTAACGGACGTTTGAAGCTACCGTCAAATTAAACACGTGACTATCACACGAGGGTATAATGGTATTTTCACTGACCTGTTTTCATTGTCTTCTCCCTCTTTAATAACCAACGTCCTCCCAAATCAATTCAACCCTAAAATCAATTCAACCCTAATTCGAACCTGCAACAATGGTTATCTGTTCGTGTGGTAGGGAAGCAGTTATTCGAACCTCATGGACGTCACGAAACCCTGGAAGAAGATTCTACTCATGTCCAATCCAAGGCTCCAAATGTCCTTTCATCGGATGGCTTGATCCTGTTATGTGTCAGCGAGCAATGAACATCATACCTGGTTTGTTAAGGTCTATTAACAACCTGGAATCACAACTTCAAGACAAAGAACATGAAATCAGAAGATTGAAAAGATGCTTGATTTTAACTTGGTTTTTAGTTGTAATTGCAGTATTTGTGTTTTAGTGTAAGCTTTTGTATTTGGTAGAAGTTTGTAACCACTTTCAAGTATTTGGGTAATTGTAAGATGTTGTAAACATTTTCATGTATGAATAAAAAATGGTGTTGTTTTGTTCAAAAAAAAGTGCTAAAAAGTGCCAAAAGTGTGCCAAAATAGTGCCAAAACTGTGCCAAAATCAAAAATAGTGCCAAAACCAAAATAACAAACATTACTAACACATACAATATATTACTTCCAAAAACCATCAAAATACCATTACAATGCCCATCAGAATACCATTACAATGCCAAGATTGACCAACAGTTTCAAACACAAAATACACACTAAATACCAACATTTTGAAACACAGTTTAAAACACTTAAAACAAGCAAATTACAAATTAACTGACTTCAAACCAGATTTGGTTTTGACCCATCTTCTTGTACCACCAGGACTAACAACACCAACACTTTGACTTACACTTGGTTGACTTCCACTTGGTTGAGTTGCAGGGGTTTGACTTCCACTTGGTTGACTTCCACTTGGTTGAGTTGCAGGTTGTTGACTTCCAGCATCTTGACTTGCAGGTTGTTGACTTGCAGCTTGACTTGCAGCTTGACTTGCAGCTTGTTGGGGATTGCATGAGGCTGCATTGTGACCAGTACTGCCACACTTAGTACACCTCCAAGTGGAATGTTTTTTTGATAATTTTCCATTAGCAACCATACTCTCTTCATTTTCTTCTGCACTTTTCTTTCTTTTCTTTTGAGGCCTTCCAGATTGTGTGTGATACAATGGTGGGGTTATTGTTGATGGTATTGGTGACTTGTCCCAAAAACTTGAACCATTGATAGGGTTGACCTTAAAACTATACTTTAGTTTCCAAGTATCTAGCCTATAAAGAGGATTGACCCAGGTTTCAACTAGACCAACTTGAACATTGTTAAGGGCCATGTTCCAGTTACATGCAACTGCATGTTTACATGGTATACCAGTCACCTCCCACTTCCTACAAGGGCAAATCCTATTGTTAACATCTACTACACACTGATCTCCATGTGGACCAGTCACCTGATACTTACTACCACCATTGAAAATAACTCTATACTTTGCAGCATCTGTTTTCACCAAGTCTAACAACTTAGTTGCAGTTGGGGTTAAGGGTCCATCACATTTGTCAATTACCTTTTGAACATTTACAATCCTAATCATAAGATACTCTCTAATGTATTCAAGGCAATGTATTATAGGTTTGTCTCTACCCTTTACCAACTGCTTATTTAGCACTTCACACAAATTGTTTAGTAATATATCAGATTGTGCAAGCCCTGTTAGACAATATATTGATTATAGTTAATACCAACATAATTGATTAATTACCTTAGAAATGTATTTGAAACATACCTGAGAAGTGTGACCTTGTCCAATGATGGGGTGGGATTTTGGATAGCCAACTGTGTGCATCAGGACTGAACTTCCTAAACTCCTCCATTTCCCTTTCAAAATGTTTAACACTTGTTGCTGTTGCACACCTCCATAGATGATCTTTATAAGCAGTTCCCCTCCAATTTTTCTTCATGTTTTCATGGATATGTCTAACACAGAACCTGTGTTCAGCACATGGAAACAAATGTGCAATTGCAGGTATGATTCCCTATGAGCAGACAATAACATAATTAATTAGCAAACAATAAGATAATTAACAAAGTATGAATGAACAAACAGTTACCTTTTGCCTATCACTTATAAAAGTGAAGTTAGACTTTCTGTGCAGATCCAAATCATCACCCAGGTTTGTTAGGAACCATATCCAAGCATCTTTTGTTTCAGCTTCTACCACTGCATAGGCAACAGGATAAATCCCATTGTTTGGGTCAATACCAACAGCAGTCAACACTTGACCAGGAAAAGGACCAGACATAAATGCCCCATCTACCCCCAATAAATTCCTACCAACTGCTTTGAATCCCCTCTTTAATGCACCTAAACAAACATAGATCCTTTTGAACACTCTGGTTGCATCATCTTCATGAAAAGGAGGCTGGACATCAAGTTTGACAGTTGTATCAGGGTTTTGTTTCTTCAACTCTTGAATATAATCTCTCAGCATGTTGTATTGTGTTGTGTAATCTCCTTTCAGTTGACCAATTGCTTTTCTTTTGGCTCTAAAAGCTTTCATCCTTGAAACACCCAATTCAAACTTTTTTTGCAACTCATCCTGTAAAGCCTTTGCTGGTATATCAGGATTGCCTTCCACTTGCTCTACAATTGCCTTTGCAAGAAAGTCAGCAGTGCAAGCTTTTATAACTCTTGATTGCAGACACTTGTGAGTATTCTTGTAAGTTCTAACATACCAGGTTTCAGAATATTTTTCTTTAGAAACCAATAAACTCCAGGGACATTGATACAAATCTGGATTTGTTTTGACACCCCTACCTCCTTTATTCTTGATTACCACATCTGGTTTTGTCTTATCCTTCCCACAAGATTCCTTTTTATCCTTTCCAACAGTCTTCTTTTGACCTTTTTCTTTGGCACTTTTAGGCCCACTGCTAACAGGCCCATTAACTTCATTTAGGCCCACTGGTTTACTTGGGCCATCATCATCAATCTGCTCTTCATTAAAAACAGGCAACTTTCCTTCACATACAATTCTAATCCTAGTTTTGTCATTCTTAACAATCTTAAGCTGCCTTCTAGTCTCAATTGAGTGGTTCTTAACCAACTCTTTGACCTCTAACTTTGACCCAAAAGGTTTTCCAACATAAAAACTTGTTTTATAAATTGGACCATCAGCAGCCTTCCTCTTCTTTGCAAGTTTATTCAATAAACTATCCCTAATATTATCATCATCAGAGGCACTATCAAACTCATCATTGTCAATTACATCTAGTCTAGCATAATCAAATTCATTCTCTGCTATATTTTCATCCTCAAAGCACCCCATATACTCTACATCAGGATCAACATTAAGGGTGAATTGTGACATGTCCACTAACACTTCATCTACCTCATTTTCCTCATCAACTATGTAATCAGAATCATGTTCATTTTCAGCCTCTACTTCATCATTTGCAGGCTCTACCTCATCATTTTCAGCCTCTAATTCTACATTTTCATGATCCTTAACTCCCTCTACTTCTTCTTCCAACAAGACACTTTTACCCTTTACATTTTCATGATCCTTAACTCCCTCTACATTTTCATGATCCTTAACTGCCTCTACTCTAGGTTCTTGTGTCCAACCTAAAAGTAATGTAGTAAAAGATGTTGATCCTGGAATATCATCCTCAATCTCTTC
>CAJVGC010000060.1:13188608-13231483 GCA_910822075.1 Senecio squalidus | reverse complement strand
CCCTCTCCATTATCTCTGATAGGGATAGTCGATTCACGTCCCGGTTTTGGAACGCCCTTCAGAAATCGCTCGGGACGCGACTAGACCTCAGTACTGCTTACCACCCTCAGACCGATGGTCAGAGTGAAAGGACGATTCAGACACTGGAGGACATGCTGAGAGCGTGTGTAGTTGACTTCGGAGGAAGTTGGGACGCTCACTTGCCCTTAGTCGAGTTTTCCTATAATAATAGCTACCATGCCAGCATCAAGTGCGCCCATTCGAGGCCTTATACGGACGCAAGTGCCGGTCGCCGCTTTGTTGGCTAGAGCTGGCGATCGACAATTAACAAGGCTCGACATCGTCCAGGAAACCATTGACAAAATCACGACCATTCGAGAAAGATTGAAAACCTCTCGTACTCGGCAGAAGAGCTATGCCGATAACCGAAGGAAACCCCTCGAGTTCCAAGTGGGCGATAGAGTACTCCTGAAAATATCGCCATGGAAAGGGGTAGTCCGTTTCGGGAAACGCGGTAAGTTAAGCCCGAGGTGCACAGGCCCCTTTGAGGTAATTGAGCGTATCGGCCCAGTGGCGTATCGACTTCAACTTCCGCAAACTCCTTCTAATGTCCACAACGTCTTCCATGTCTCGCACTTGAAAAAGTGCTTATCGGACGAGACCATTGTCATTCCACTGGACGAGGTCCAGATCGACAACAAGCTAAACTTCATCGAGGAACCGCTTGAGGTTGTAGACCGAGAGGTCAAACAACTCAAGCAAAGTCGTATCCCTATTGTCAAGGTTCGGTGGAATTCCCGACGAGGTCACGAATTCACATGGGAACGTGAAGACCAGATTCGTCAGAAGTATCCACACCTGTTCAAAGATCTTTCCTCCGATGTGGCGAACTAAATTTCGGGACGAAATTCTTTTCAACCCGGGGAGAATGTGACAACCGTCTTAGTTCAGGTGAAAACCGCATTCTCTACCTTTAAACTTAACTTTGTATTAACCTTGTCGTTACTTGTCTCGTAAACTCGTGTACGTCGGAATCGAATCGGAATCACAAAATGAATCCTAATACCAAGAAAATACTTAGTGAACTTGTCTAAGTTCCTATCTAAAATAACCGGAAACCTTCAACTAACGAAACACTTAACAAAGAAAACTAAACAAAAACGAAAATATCTGAAAATCTGCCTCTTGCGGCGCAAGAGAAAGGGTTGCGGCGCAAGAGGGTTCCAGATTTCAAATTTTTGGTTGTTGCTAGTGCTTAGTGACTCATACCAAACCGACCATATAGACCAATACTTGTAAAAACAAGTGTCAAACACTCCTTGAATCCAGATTTTTGTACATGGGTATTACCCCTTTGTTCCTTTCATTTTCACAAACTCAAACACACACATAACCTCATACTCTCTCTCAATTCTCACTTACAAACACATAAATCTTTCAAAAACAAACCTTCTAAAGGCATAATCTAAGTAATTCAAGGATATTTTCATACTTTCATCACCATCATTTCACCATTTAAAAGGTAAAAATCTTGTTCTTGAACTTATTTTTCATACTTACTTAAGATTATACATAAATCATCAAATCTATACATGTGTTATAAATAAAATGATGATAACATATCAAAAACTCCATTGCATGCAAGTTTTATTGGTAAAAATGGAGTTTATAAGATGGAAAAATCTGGGATTTTCATTAAAATAAACAAAAGTTATGTTTTTCAACTTAAGATTTCGATTTATGACTCTAACCGAAGAAATCGACAGAATCTGTTGCATGCATGTAAAAATTACGAAATTTTGACCAAAGATATAAACTGTAAAATGTAGCTTACTGTCAAAAATTGGGAACCTAAATCCTATTTGTCGATTTATTATGATTTTTACAGTATTTAATCTGATTTAATCTTGAATTTCGAGAAAACATACCAAACGAATTTATTAGCTTACAAAAATTGGATATAGTCTAGAACCTATCAAAATATGATTTTACAGATTTTACTGGAATTTTTGGAATTAATATACTATTATTTACTGTTTTTACGGTTAAAAACGCGTTAAATACGTAAACGACTCTAACTCCTTCAAAAACTGTCGGATTGAGACGAATCCAGTTCCTATGACTTCGTATTCCAGAATGTGATTTTTATGTTATTTTTATAAAATATTACAACAACAGAATCTGACAGTTTCATATTCGGTATAATTTAGGTTCACGCGATTCCGATTCCTGTTCCGGTCACTCCACGCACACTCCTAGTACCATTCTCTCGCTCTAGCGTAAGTCTTTGTGGTTCATTAGATTCATTTCACATATTTGAATTCAGTTTGTAAAGCGGGAAAGTGATTTGTTATTTTGGACATTCTTTATTTAGCGCGGAAGCTCTGCCGGATTTTCGTTAGAACCGACTCACCTCCATCCGAGCTATCTTTTCACCGCCTCATTTTCACGTGAGTTACAACCCCATTTATTTACTGTTTTTCAAATAACTTTTGGGGGAAACAAGAGGTCTAAATGAACTTTTGAACTATTATGAACTTTTGTACAACTATGAACTCTATTAAACGTTTTCGTGAAACTTATACTTATCTAGTTTTATGGCCGTTTGGCCTTTGATAAACTAATGGTTCGCCACCTTTATTCGGCTCTTGATTCAAACTATGTTAAACTCATTTAATGCCATTCTCGGCACTCACATGTACTTTGATTGATCGTATAACTGCCATGACTCTTGAGGAATATAGCTACTCTAAGTGACAACTACTAGTTTTAAAATAACATCAGTGCCTAATTTTCACCACACACTATTAGCTTTGTTAAGCCGTTTAGTAATTATGGGTATCGATACTTAGGAAATGACCGTTCCTTACTTAAGTGGCGACTTAAGTACATATTACTCGATCAGAAATGACTCCCCGTAGTAGTCGGGGTAAGAGGCATCACGGTTGGTTAATCGGTTTAGTGTGAACACTTAAGTTATTATGCCAAGTAGTCGTTATACATGTAATCAATCATAGTTTACTTATCATGCGCGTATAGAGTTATACGACTTCCGCATCTATCTCTAAATCAACTATTTTGGTTCGAACTATTCTTTAAGTCTTAATCTACTTTTAGAAACTACTAAGTATAGATATACTTAGCTCAAAACCTTTTTAGTCGAGGACTAGAAAACTGTAACTCACTCACTACTTTATTGTAGTTGACACTTTATCTCTTGTTTCAGGAAATCAAGTGTAAGTCACGGAATGCAATACTTGGATGGGTCATGAAATGTCACGTGAAGTCACGAATCGGGAGAAGACCTATTTTGGACATGTCATTTGGGAATTTTATTAAACACTTTTATTATGTTATGTCGTAATGTACTTTTCAATACTTGGTTATCCTTAATTTGTAAACTCTTATTTATTTCTTAATGACTTGAAACCGTATGTTTTTATTATAACTCGTGTGATGATATCTTTGCTCTTCACACTTCCGTGTTTCCGCTTTAGCGGGGTGTGACATATATATATGAAAAGGTTCTTATAAACCAATATTTAAAATAAAATAAGTAAAAAAATATGAAAAAATAATTTATTATATATGTAATTTTGTGTTATGTTTATTTATTCAATTATAACAAACTTTAAAAAAAAAGTTTTGATATACATCAAAATATATGTCGTCTAGGGGTTGTGTATTAAATTCATTGTTTTTGTGAAGTAAATATTCAAATTTGATGCACAACGATAAAACTACCCATTTTTTTGATGTACAACAAAAATTCGTTTTTTAAAGTTTGAGATATAGTTAAAATGAATGATAATCCAAAATATTTAACGTTATAAATTACTTTTTTTTTTACTTATTTTACATTAAGGTTTGTTTTACAAGAACCAACCCCCCTCTCTCTCTCTCTCTCTCTATATATATATATATATATATATATATATATATATATATATATATATATATATATATATATATATATATATATATATATATATATATATATGCGTAACAACTTAACAAAAAACAAAAAATGTATATAGGTGGTGCTTTAATAGAAAAACATTCTATATATGCGTAATAACTTAACAAAAAGCTAAAATATTTATATTTAGGTAGCGCTTTAACAGAAAAATGTTTTCTAGATAAAAAAAATTGTTTATGAGGGGTCTAGTTTTTAAATTGGCACTCGGCCTTCGTATACTTGGAACCGACCTAGATATTGACTGATCCTTTGTAGTGATAGGAAATTAGAAGGTCAGAAATGTGTATAGGGTTCACCGTTGATATTAGAGGAAAGGAATTATGACCTTTATTGGTGACATATAAATCTCCTTTTCATTTATTACATAATGCTCATAACGCTGATATCGGGATCAAGAACAAGCAACTTTAACTTATTTCATGAACTTCTTGCAAATATTGTTTGTGTTGCATGATCATGATATAGCCCAATTTTAACAACAATTCACATACTCGGTTTAGAATAACTAAATCATTCAATATAAAGATAAATATATATTACAATAAAGCATAAAAAACCACTCAGGATACACAAAGAAAAAGCATATAAAATCACTCAGAGTACACATAAAAACTAATGGTGCGTAAAGCAATCAAATGAAAGTCCTCATTACAACAATATTCACCAGAGTCTACTTCCTGGATGGTGGTGGAGCAAAGAAAGGGATATTAGGAAGAGTTGTCGGAAAGTTTGGAATTGCAGGCATTGTAGGCATTGAAGGCAATGGAGGCATGGAAAGTTTGGGCATGTTAGGGAGGGTAGGGATAGTAGGTATTTGCGGCTGTGGAAGTGACGGAATAGTGGGCATTTGTGGTTGTGGAAGTGACGGAATAGTGGGCATTTGTGGTTGTGGAAGGGTTGGAATGGTGGGCATTTGTGGTTGTGGTAGAGTTGGTAAGTTTGGTATTTGTGGTTGTGGCATCGAGGGAGTTGTTTGCAACAAATTCCGTGAAGCATAACACATCTCGTTGTTCATAAGGAAGAATACCGCAAGGACAAGAACGTAAACGTATCTGGTGGAAGCCATGGCAGGGTTTGTTGCGATTGGCTTAAGAAGGTTCAAAAGTACTTAAGAGATAATACACAAAGGATAGGCAATATATATATACAGAATGTTTTAGAGGCTTATGATTATAATATTATTATATAGATTATTAAAAAACCCTTGGCAATTTAGATATTTAATTTGGTTGTGAGCAGTTTATCAACCTAAGTACTCACAACTACAAGAGGAGAAGGGTAGAGTTGACACGTGGCATGAAAATACGACAGGTATTCTAGGTTAGAAGTAGTTGGACAACCTCTGGACTTGAGAACATTTTTCTGTTAGTTAAGTTTTTTACTAACAAATATAAAAGAAGAAAACAATTTTGGAGTGCAGATGATCGAATGCTTATAAAAGAAGTGAGAAGCATGTAGTTCTAGGCTTTCCGGGTGAAACACAAAACATCTATTCTCGACCTCTTACAACTAAATTTGCAATATTAAATATTTTATTTTTCTTTGTCCCCTCATTCTAGCTAAAAGTAATTTAGGGACTATTAATAGCTACATCATCAAGGATACCACTTGATATTATTGTTTTGATACGTACGGAAGTTAAAAAAAAGTTGTACATGCACGAAGATCATGCAAATACATTGAATTACAGTGAAAGATACTCCATCTGATTTGGAGCAGTCTGTTAGGTTTCATAGAGGACAAACTTCCCATTGCCTGGTTATTATCAATTGTTCTATAACTTCTTATAGTCATCACCGTTGACTGCAGGTGATTTGGAGGTTTCGGGGGGCTAAATTGACGGCTTGTGGACCATGACTAGATGTGAGTTGAAACTTATACTATCATTTATTAGAGCACCCACAATGTGTGTATTTGCTTCGTTTTATACTAAATGTATGATGATACTCACCCTTGGTTGTAAACGTATCATATAAGCACAACTGCATTAGTGTAAAGAAAATCAACGGCCAGGCTATGTTCAAATAATTTACAACTAAAGTGTTCTTTAAGTAAATATGTATGACTATAATGAAATTTATATATTGAAATATTGGTATTATATTAACTGAATAAGTAGATTTGAATAAGTTTTGATAATTTGCTGATCATGAATAGATGTGAGTTTGAAACTCATACTATCATTTATTTGAGCATCCACGATGTGTGTATTTGCTTCGTTTTATACTTAATGTATGATGATACTCACCTTTGGTTGTGAACGTATCATATAAGCACAACTGCATTAGTGTAAAGAAAATCAACGGCGAGGCTATGTTCTAATAATTTACAACTAAAGTTAGGGGTGAGCAAAAAACCAAACCGAAAACCCAAAACCCGAAAAAACCGATAAATACCGAACCATAAAACCGGACCGAAAACAAAAACCGATGGTTTGGGTTTCAATTTTTGAGAAACCGAAAAAAACGGTTCGGTTTGGGTCGAAGGGTAAAACCAAACCGATAAAAACCGAACCGAACCATTATATGTATGTCAATTTTAATATGTTCACTTTTAGTAGATATTGTAAGTTTTATTCTTTTTATTTTTTTCCTTTGTCTAAAATTCTAAATCATTCTAATTAATTAGTCTATAAACACACAAACTCTCGATGCTAATAGTGAAGACTCAAAGTTTTTTTTTCTAAATTGTCAATCTCATACTTATCAATATGAAATCTTTTGGTGCCATGTATGCCACAATACTCATCAACATATAGGTTTATTTCTTCAATTTTGATTTATTTTATTGTTGCCATGTAGGCTATAGTTTACTAAGCCATATATAGTATTATTTTTTTTCTTAATTTTGTGTTTAAAGTTTTCAGATTTATATCATTATGTTTTAGTAATATGCACAACTTCATGTTATAAGTTGTGAACTGCTCCGCCAATTATTGCGTAACATAGGATTCCATTTTCTTCAATTTTGATTTATTTTTTTGTTGCCATGTAGGCTATAGTTTACTAAGCCATATATAGTATTATTTTTTTTCTTAATTTTGTGTTTAAAGTTTTCAGATTTATATCATTATGTTTTAGTAATATGCACAACTTCATGTTATAAGTTGTGAACTGCTCCGCCAATTATTGCGTAACATAGGATTCCATTTGAGATTTATTTCACAAGTTTTCCTTGACAGATCTATGAATTTATCCACGTCTAAAAACCGAAATAAAAAACCAAACCGAACCGAAAAAAACCGAAACCGAGAGGAACCGAACCAATGTAGAAACCGAACCAAACGGTTTGGAACTTTCAGGAACCGAAATGTCGGTTTGGGTTCGGGTTGAGGTCGGAACCGACCCAAACCGACCCATGCTCACCCCTAACTAAAGTGTTCTTGTAATAGTAAGGGGGCGTTTGTTTCGGCTTATGTAAGCAACTTACGAATTTATGTAAATTTTCATAAGCTCATAAGCCCATTTTTTTCGTCTTATAAGCTTATTAAGTTGAGCTTATGGTTTATTTAAATTTATAAGCTCAACTTGATAAACTTATAAGCCGAAAAAAATGAGCTATTGAGCTTATGAAAATTTACATAAGCTCATAAGCCGCTTACATAAGCCGAAAGAAATACCCCCTAAATAAGTAAATATGTATGACTATAATGAAATTAATATATAATAATTATTGAAATTTTGGTATTATATTAACCGAATCAGTAAATTTGAATAAGTTTTGATAATTTGTTGATCATGGACTATCTATATTTGTATAGGTATTTATATAATCAGGTTGTCACACAACACATAAAGGAAGCAATTAACATTTATACAAGTAATCAATAATAACTAAGTAAAAGTAATACATTTGTTGTTGAGTTCGTTTCATTATTGATAGAGCTTTCGTAGGGATCAACTAGATTATCATCTGTGTGAACTTTGAGTAATTTGAGTTCACCTTGTTCGATTTGCTCAGGAACATAGTGATACCTGTCACACACCACCTCTTGCAGAATTGTAGGGTGAAAACCGGTTGGCGATCGTCATAACACATTATATGTTTAATAATAAATAATGTTTAAATAAATGTATTAAATAACCAAAGAGACGTGTCATGACGTCACACAATTATAAGCAGGGACTTATGTCTTGTGGAGTCGATCCAAAATGTCAAAATCCAAACTAATAAAATGTTAATAATCCCATAACAATGTATAATATCCAAAATAAATTTGAATAAAAGAAATTCAAATGCAGCCTAATGGCCCATGCTAAGTCTAAGTACTCCTAGCCATCATACGCCTTATCATTAAATGAAAATATAGCTTAATATCAACACAAAGGTCGTAGAGTTTATGAAACGATTATACAAAAACCATGATGTATGAAAATCATAGTTGTAAGTGTATTGACAGTGTGAATACGAATACAACTAAAGTAAGTCAAGTAATAACATTGTGAGCAAGAGCTTGTCAACACATGACAACTCTTATTGTAACCATTGCATTGTTGTCCGCACAAACCACCATAATTGAAATAATAGAAAGTTTCTAAAAATAAGAAGTTTTCAAATATAGAATCTTTCCTTAAATAGTTTGTATTTCCAAAAATAGTAACTTTCCAAAAATAGTAAGTTACCATAAATAATAAGTTCTAAAAATAACAACTTTCCAAAAATAGAAAGTTTCCATATTTAGTAAGGGTTAAAAATAAACATCGTATTGTAAAATTGTGAAGCTATACTCTCCCCCAAAATAATTGAAAAGATTGAAAGTAGGGGCAACGAAAACTCACCTTGATTATTGAATTAAATCGAAAACTTGCGTAGGATATGAGCTTCCTATAAATTAATTCAAGTATATTTGGTATGCTAATGAGTCAATTTGATTTTATTGAAATTTATTAATTTGTATAAGTATTTTATTAAAATCCTGTAACTTAATATATCCAAAAAGTAATTCTGTTTGGACAACTGTTAAATCTCGAATTTTTAAAAATACTAAAAGAAGTTAGAAACTTATAAAAAGTTCATTTAAGTAGTTAAGGTATTGAAGTTGTTCCAGTAAAAATTAGAAGGTCCAATTCGTTAATATGAATTTATTAAAGATCATGGAAGAAGACTTAAAAACTGTTGAATAAAACTCACCAAGTGCCTTCTCTTTTGTTTTCAAGTTTTGAATGACTAAAACATGTCCAATCGACAAGAGACCAACGACATCTGAAAATAGACACAAAGAGCTTGATTTTTCGTTATGGAATCATTGAAAATATTAAATATGATCGAGTTATGATCTTGTAAAGTTAGGGCTTGAAATTTGTCCAAAATCTGAAAACGTTTTTGGTTAACAATTTTCAAGTAAACGACTTTTAATTCATCACTAATTGTTATAAAACTTATTAGAATTTATTTAGATGAAAAATTCCAGAATTTTTATGAAGTTGTATGTTTTAATTATTGAATTAAAAGAACTAAGACTAACAATACATGTATGAATATTAGTTTAAACGCGAGAGATTACCTTAAATGATATTGGAAAAACTCCGCTTGAAGAAAATCGAATTCTTGATTAGGGTTTTGTTTGGTCGACCGATCCAGGGAATTAAAAAAGAGGGTGTCGATTTCTTAGGGTTTTAAGTGATTTGTATATATAATTTAGATAGCATATTTTAATTAGATTAGAATTTCATAATTAAATTAAATTAAACAAACCATAAATTAAATAAATAAGTAAAAACAATATCGGCAGGGTTTAAATATCTAACCAAATGTTTAAATTTTTTTCATTAATTTCTTAATTATTATTATTATTAGATTATTGTCTCGCGATAGCGCGGATAAATATAGACAAAAAAATTGAATCGTAAACTTTATGTTTATGAACTTGTTTTTTTTAAGTTATTATGAGTATACAATATTGTACGTATAATAACTAATATATATTTATGTTTATACACATGTTGTTTATAGCTATAATAACATATATATACATACGTTTATACATATATTTTAATATTTTGTATTAAGAGATTTTATAATAGTAATAATAAGATAAATCATAGTTTAATAAAAGACAAATATTATTTTTATTGTAGTAGTGATGAAATTAAAGAAAGAATGTAATTATGTATTGTATGAGGGTGTAAATGAAAAAAATATATGATGACATCATCAATCTAATCTAACGGTTGAAATCAAAATATCTAACTAATCCAACGGACCTTACTTTGTCATTTGGCATTTAAGGTCCCTCTTTTATTATATATTAAAGATTATTAGTTTGATGATTTGGATAAGATAAGGTTGTTAATTACTAATTTGTCTTATAATCAAATACATATATATGTATCGATAACGATTTACATATATGTATATTTAATATTTTTCTATTTTTTTTATAAATAAAATTAATTTAGTTTTACAAAACAATATTTTTCATGCAAAGTCTGGTAAATGATTAGGTTAGTATTGAGGCGTGGTCTCAAGCTAACCCAAAAACGTTAAATAAAGTGCTAAGTGGATTTCATGGTTGGCCTGCCTACTTAGATTTCTTGTCTGGCTTTCCTCCTTGGCTTTCCTGCCTGATTTTACCACACATGGTCTACTCGGCTGGCCTACCCAGCTGGCTTACGCGATTGACTTTGGTTACCTGGACACATACTAGAACAAGTGTCACACCCCGCTCAGGCGGAAACCCGAGGTGTACAGTAATACAGTATCAGAGATTCAAAGGTTACACACAAACATAAAGTAACGATACATTCATCCATTAGAATAGTAAAAGTGAAATAAGTTGAATTACAATACTCGAATAAATAACAAAGTACGACTAAATAGTTTTGGAATACAGGGGGAACTAATACAAGGTAAGCAAAACAAGTTCCAATAAGTATCCAAATAGTCAAATAGCAATAGCATCATACTTGTAATCTCAAATCCTTAAAAAGCGTTAAAATATAATACGTCAACATAAAGTTGGTGGGTTATTCGCATAATAGTAAAAATATAATATAAAAAGAGTTTCCATAAGTTTGGACCCATAAAAGAATTAAATAAATCATTTGTAAATCATATTTTGGAAATCATAAATGAATCGTATAAAGTTTTTCAATAAATACATTTCAATAGCATACGCGACAAATACATACATGAGCTTTAGATGTTCAATACCACCTGAACCATAAAATACTCGGGACTACCCCACCTTAGTGCGTTAAACTACGGTCATACTACGAATAAAGCGGTCATAACATCCACCTAACTTGACAGAGCGACATCATCATCATAAAGTTAGTGGTGAGGGTTTGTTAAACCCAAATAGATATATATATATATATATATATATATATATATATATATATATATATATATATATATATATATATATATATATATATATATATATATATATACCGTCGGCTCATACGAGTTGACATGTGTGCATACGGGGCCTCATATTACCACAAAGGTCATACAAGTATAAGGAACGCTAATCTAATAGGCATCATAATACAATAATCCATAACATACATACATACATCATACAACATACATACTTTAAAACTAAAACGCTTCTCATGCCCAAAAATAGTATAAAAAGGTAAATAGGGCTCGAATAACTCATGGAATAGCAAGCAAAAGCAACGAATACGATACGTCGGGTATAAATCAACCGAAAGTAACTCCTTCGCCTAAGTGCCCTAGCAATACATACAAATAACCGTCTAAGTATCTCTAAGTCTAGTAGGGTTGCCTTATACATTAACGTCATATGTTATAATATTAATAATGTTTGAAAAGGATAATATTTCACGTTAATAGTAATAAGGTACATAAGTAATGATACGTTAATGATAGTGAATGTGTTTGAGTTCAAAACGTTTGGATAAATAAGTGTAATAAACATGGTTAATAAAATAAGTAAGTAACAATAGGCTTTAAAGTTGTGAACGAGTTCAACTATTGAAAGAAAGATAATAAGAAAACTGTGTCACTGTTGCGTCGCAGTAGGCAGCTATTGCGGTGCAGCGTCCTTGTTACACAACTTTGTTTCGCGAGTTTTGTTACGTAAAATGTTGTTATGGAATAAAAGTGTTATGTTACATGTTCTTGCTACGCCATTATGAGGTTACACATGTCTTTGTTACGTTAAAATAGTTGTTACGTGGATAGTTGTTTCGTAAATATTATGTTTCGGTAAAATTTGCCTAATGCGGCACAACAAGGCAGTGTTGCGGCGCATTGGTTATTGTTTCGTTACTACTTTGTTACGGTATAAAACTTGTTACGTTATCTGTTACGGTGTTTGTTACGGGGAATGTGATAAGTTGGAAAAACAGGGACTGCGGCGCAACACCAAGTTGTTGTGTCACACCGGGCATATTTTATAACATACTTTTGGTCTCTGACATCTCGTTGCGGCGCAACTGGCTATTGTTGCGTCGCAATGAGCTACGGAACATACATATTCAAGTCATTTTTGAGCGTTTTAACGATAGTCTTCACCACATATTTTGTCCATAAGTCCAATATAAGGTTCTTAGGTAAAATCCACCATAGTTTCGGCATAAAATACAGATTTATAGAAGTCAAATGTCACTTTATACATATATACATTTTAGGTGATAATTATAGATAACTTTTAAGAGAATACTTGTTGTAAAACCATAATTACTTTCATTTTGACGAAGGTTTATAGATCTATCTGAGTTTTAAAAGGACGGTAAGAAAAAAAACCATAAGATTTACATAAGGAAGCTTATCAAAATCGGTGGAAACAAAAGGGAGTGATAAGGAGGGATGAATACTTCGATTTGTATGGTGAATCTTGTTGAATAATGGAGTTTCTTTGCTGGTAGAATCACTGGAAATCAAAAGGAAATGAAGAGGGATTGTTTGTAGGTGTTTTGAGAGAAAATGTGTTTTGGGAGAAATGAAAGTGAAAAAGGAGTAAAGGGGGGAATAGGTACTCTCAACCAACTCATTTACTGGAAGGGGGGGGGGGGGGGGGGGGGGGGGCTCGGATATGGTGAAAGTTTCCCGAGAAAAGAGATAGTGGGAATCTTTTTAAAAACAAGAAAAACATGTTACTGCGCCACACCATTCCAGGGATGCGGCGCACTGGCCTCGGACGGGAAAAGTTATCTTTTTGGTTAAAGGACTGATTTTGTAATACTTTTAACGTTAAGCCCGTTAAGGAGCAATTTTGTAACAAATTTGCAGTTAGAGGGCTAACTTTGAAGTATATTTTAACGTTAACATTAATCGTATAAATAAGGAAATAATAGCCCTAACTAACTTACGAGATACTTATTTCTACTAGGCACTTAGGTTCTAATACGGTTTCCGTCATAAAGACGAGAAAGCCAAACGATACTAACCCGACAAAACATAAACATAAAATACTTCGATAATAAATATAACTCGATAAACTCAATAAATTCAATAAATCAGATAACTCGATAAATACAATAAACTCATAAACTCATACGCGCATAAAACGCAAATACCGAAATAAATACATAATAGGGTCAAAACGAAACATAAAAACATAAATGATACACGGAATATGACTGAATAATACCTCGAAATTCGCGATTGTCACAAAAGGAGCACGGGACACAAACCAAGCTACTTGGCTTTTCTAGCCGGACACATCCTTAGCCGGACCAAGCAAAGGCTACACCCTACTCAGACACACTCTTAGTCGGACACACTTTGTTGGGTACCCGACCACACTTGGTTCCAAGCCCGTACACACCTTGTTTTGTACCCGCTCACCACTGGTTGTTTCATACCCGGCACAAGGAGGCCCCGGTCACGAGACAAAGTGACCCGCGCCTCGGTACAGTTTGGGGCTCTACCCGAACACAAGTCCCTTACCCGGCTAGTTCTATACCCGGCACAACTAAGCCCCGCTCTCGAGTAATTATGACCCGGTTGGCTTTACTGTTAAGCCCCGTGTCCGGAACAACTATACCCGGATTGATGTAGCCCCGCAAACAAGAAAGCAAACCCGGCACAACTCCTTGGCTACCCGAAAACAAACACTCCTTACCCGGACATGCATAGGCCCCATGACCGAGAGTTTATGGCCCGTGTCCGGGACAACTCCCTTGTTCCATACCCGGTGAACATGACTTGTATTGTACTCGGAAAAGGCATAGCCCCGTGTCCAGGCTCGAGCTACCCGGCCAAACCATGCTTGCATTGTACCCGGACAAGGCATAAGCCCCGTGTCCGGGATCGAGTTACCTGGCCATAACAAAACTTGTATTTTACCCGGACAAGACACAAGCCCCGTGTCCGGGATCAAGTTACCCTCCTATGACTTGTTCGTTAGTTGGACATTTCTACGCTCCGTGCAGTAGGAAATGTTACCCGACTAATTTCGTTATCTACATAACACGAACGAAAACACCAAGTGTATCCTTGTCTCGTTCGCAAAAATTCAATAACCAGGCGTCATAAGCGCATACGCTTACGTCAATGCTATTAACGGCTAGATTATCCTTGTTGACTTATGTTGATCGAGTGTCATGCACACGTATGCTTACATCACATACCCATTCATGGGTCACAAAATGACGGCCCATGGACATAATCATGGCCCATAGCCTATAAAGGGAAAACCTAGTTTCCTAGCCTATAAATAGCCCTCCTGTCATTGTCATAATCTACTCTATTCTTATCATTTCCATTTACAGACACACATTCAAGAGGGATTTTCCCACTCTCTTACGTCACCAGGCTTAAGCATACGTCACCTTAGGCTTGCTAAGAGCTTGGTAGGTTCGCACTGCCCTAGGAGGAGTTCGTATCGATTTAGCGAACACCCCAAACCCTAGAGCTCGTCAATCGTTACTCAAACATTGGCGCCATCCGTGGGTCCGTTTTAGAACAACGGTTTTCACTAAGTTTTTCTCAACCCTTGATTATATATGGATTCAAACCCTTTCATGAATCCACCACCAAGCAGGGAAGACCCTCCTCCCTCGGTGGACATCTACACCACTCCCCAAACTCCCAAGGCATAGGCACCGGATCCGTGGTGGGAAATGCTCGAAGGATCAACGAGGAAAACCTATCAGGTGTTCGGACTAGACTTTACCCTTTCACTCCAGAGTCTGTTGACACCGCTGAAGTAGAAGTGCTAAACATTGGTGAGGTGGGTCATTCAAGCTATCAAGGCTCACAGATGGGAAGGCCTTCTATGAACACGACCCAAACCTCCCCCAGAAACACTACTCCACTTAATAACCCCCCACCACTGATCAGTTTGGAAGGCTCCACCTTAACCCGACAACTGCCTCATACGCCAACTCAGACCCGCTCTAAGGAAAAACCATCACTCGAAGGAGAATTGGAGCTCCTAAAGGCGGCTTTATCTCAGCATAAGCCGCAAGAGCCAAACCCACCCCCACAGTATGACCTCTTAGCTCAACTAATCGAAACCTTGAAGGCGAAGCCAGCATCACAAGTAGCTTCAGATCCCAATACAAGTTCCTTACTTGGGCAATTTATTGGTGAGTTGCGGAAGCGGAAGACACCATGTCCAATCCCTCCCCTTCCCCCACAGAGCACCGCTCGAGAATTTCTTAACTTGTTAAGAGAGTTTGTAGGAGAAGAGGGAGGACCATCCCGAACAGCAACCATGCCAACCTCAGTGGTTAACTCCAAATTCTGTGACTGGGTGGCGAAGTATCCAGTCCCATATCGGCAGAGGGTTCCTCCATCGTTGGCACGTATGACGGCACAAGATATCCATAAGACCACTTGGGTCTGTTCGAGCAAGCTATCATGATAGAGAAGTGGGTCGACCCCGTAGCATGTCATATGTTTCAGAGAACCCTACAAGGTTTTGCTAGAGACTGGTTCACAAGTCTCCCGGAAAAGAGCATCTACGATTTTTACGACCTCAAGGCTAAGTTTATCTCCAACTTCTTCCAACAAAAGAAGCAAAGGAGAACCCACCTTGAGGCCTACCTCATACGCCAGCAAGTAGGAGAAGGGTTGTGAGAATTTATTCTCCGTTACACACAAGAATGTCAAAAGATACCATACTTGCCTAAAAGCCAACAAATATATGGCTTCACGCTCTCGTTACTCCCAGGACAACTCCAAGAGTGGCTTGTAGCAATGATTCCGCTCACCTTCAAAGAGAAAACTGATTGTTGTTATGACTACTTGAGGGCAAAGGAGACAATCGCCCTTGCTAGAAGCGTAACAAGTGGCAAAAGAGATAAAGCCTGGTGTGGACTAAGTGTTAGAGGTTCAAGCAGGCCAGACTCTTGTCATGACAACCTCAAAGAGGATCGCCGAGATAACCGACAAAAGAAAAGGTTTGCTCCTTATGACAAAGCCTCACTAGCTTCTAGCCTCAACAAGTCTCCCTTGGAAATTATGAACAGGAAACAAGTAAGTGCGACGTTCAAGCCTCCCCTCCCAATGACCTACATGTCAGGGAAGAAAAAAATGAATAAATATTGTGAATTCCATGAAGCCCATGGACATGACACAAATGCATGTAGAGAGCTCAAGGCCAAAATCAAGCGAGCATTGGAAGAAGGACACTTGGAACACCTCGTCACGGGCGCAAATCAAGTAATGGAACCCCCACTCAAGAAGACATTTGCATGGAAAATGGAGCACACATGGAGGACCCTGGACCACCAGACGGACATGTAATCTAGTCCTCCAGTGCAAAAACCCTTCAGAAAAACCAACTCCCACCAACCCAAAGATTTACAACATCATGAGAGACTACAAAAATCTTAACAAGGTCATGGAGTACCATGTATTCAACTATATCATGTTTAAGATAGACAAAAAATGCTTGATGCAGCACATATATGTATTCATCTATGTTGCTAATAAAAATCATCTTTTTTCCTATCATGTTTTCCCCACTCAATACCAACTTGGTAACAAGCTACTCATAGCTACTAACAAAAAAAAATAACTTGAAATTTTTTCTAAGTGTAACAAGCCACAAAAGGTGTTGGGAAAATCGGCAATTAAACCCAAAGTATAAGTCTGTTTAATTAAAGTCTCAGTCTGAGTCTGAGTGACTTTGAGTCTAAGTCATTTTTAGTCTGAGTGACTATTTTGAGTATGAGTGACTAGCTTTATGGGTCTGAGTTAGTCAGTTCCATAATGTCTTGAACCGAAAGTTTAGGAAGTTAGTTAGATAAAATCTTCTATCTTTTTGGAAGATTTTCTAAGATTCGTCCTTATCAAAGCTCCCTTTATTGTGTATAAATAGGGAGCTTAGGTCTTGTATTTCGGTGGTCATTTTTATTGAATCGAAACTGAGTGTTATTCAATCTTGCTAATAGTTATAATTCCGCTATAAACTGTTAACATGAACTGTGTGTTTATCAAGAGTGATAATTAACGTTTGAATACTCATTTGCAAATTTATTCAATCATACAAGATTAATTAATTATCTGTATATCAAGTAATTGGGATCTTACTCAGACCTAACAACTGGTATTAGAGCAAATAAGATTTTAATTTTAATATCTACAAATCTTAAACGATCAATCGGTAATATCTCAATTAATAAATATGTCTTCATCTTCACAAACACCTTCTATGGCTGGAAAAGGAATTCCAATTTTTAATGGAGATAACTTTGCCCATTGGAAACTCAAAACTGAGTGGCATTTGTCTGGAATTCATGATGAAATGACGACAAAAATCACTGAAGGACCAGTTATTCCTGGAAAAGAAATTCCAGAAGTGAAAGAAGGAGACAAAGTAATCCAACGTGCCAGATGGGTTCAGACTCCAAAATCTCAATTGACTGAATTAGATGGGCAACTATTTAATCTAGATCTAAAGGCTAGAAGCATCTTAGGAAATTCTGTGTCTGAACAGATATTCTCCAAAATTGCCGGATGTAGATCAACAAAAGAAATATGGGATACACTCATTGTATCCTATAAAGGTGTGCAAGTGGTGAAAGAACAGAGGTTGAACAATTTGATAAGAAACTATGAAAATTTCTATGTGAAAGAAAAGGAATCACTTCCTGATGTACACACCAGGTTTCAAATCTTGCTACATGATTTGTCAGCTCTTGGTGTGATGAAAGAAGATGATGAGGTGTGCAAGAAGTTCGTTGATATTCTTCCAAACAGATATGAATCTGTCATCACCTCTCTTGTTGTAAATGAAAAACTATTCACTTACAAACTTCCTGGTTTATTTGGGCTTTTGCTGAACTTTGAAGAAACCCAAGAGAGGAAAAAGTTGAACCAAAGGAGGATTTCTAGAGATCCTGAAGCTGCATTGGTTGCAACAAGTAGAAGGAAAAAATAAATCTACTCAAAAGCTGAAACTGACTCAGATGAGTCTGAGTCAAACTCAGACTCAGATTCGGATGATGAATCTGAGGTAAAGAAGTTAAAAGATCAACTAGCCTTGCTCACTATGAAGCTTAAACAAAAGACTACAAGGGAAAGAAACCGTTTGATTTGAAAAAGGTTAAATGATTTAAATATGGAGAACATGGTCACATGGCTGCAGACTGCAATGTGAAGAATGCTGAGACTGGCCACATGATGTAGTTGCTGAGAGAGCTCAAAGATACAGGAAAAAGTATCTTAAATACAAGAATGGAAACACTTCAAGAAATCAAAAGCCTCAAGCTGAGCAGAAAGCCTTATTTGCTGAAGAATGGATGGATGAAGATTTATCTTCAGATGATGATGAAGTGGTGGATAAATGTCTGATGGCTTTCATAGATGAAACTGAGTCATCTACCTCTCAGTTTGACAAAGATTTAAAGGAAGCTGAGAGACTGAGTTGCAAGTCAGACTGGGACAAGTCAAAATTTTATAAGGTACACAATTTCAATCTATACACGGAAGATCAAAAACTACAAATGTTTGAGTTTCTCTTTCTAGATTTTAAAACATCATTAGAAGATATTTGTGCTCTCAAAATCAAATTAAAATATTTAGAAAATATTTTACAAAGCAAAAATAAAGAGATTTCGGAGATAGAAAACTGCAGAGTCACATTGACTGCTCAGACTATAGCTTATAATGATCTTGCAAAAGAAAATCATAAATTTATGGAAGAAACTCAACATTATAAAATTATTTGTTAATCTTGGTGTATCTCATCATTAAAAAATGAAGATTGTTTGAATAGACAAGTCCCTAGACAAGTTCACGTTGTGTTGGGAGAAGATTTCAGTCTTAAGAAACATATGACTAAAGATGAAGAAGAGGCTGAGAGGGAAAAAATTATTTTTAACCTGACATTTTACCAGACACATTTAAATATATAAAAGGAAATAAAACAAAAATGTCAAATGCATTTGTCAAACCTGTCATGTCTCAAGAGTCAAACAAGTGTGAATCTTCAACACCAAGTAAGTCTGACCTTCATTCAAAACCTGAAAAAGTTTCTCATAAGACCAAACCATCTTTACTTAAGAATGTTTTTAAACCCAGGGTTTTGAGTAAACCACAAGTCAATTCAAACAATGTTGAAAAGGAGTCAGTTCAAAAGGTCAGTCCTATAGACCAATTAGGAAATCAACTTTTGCAATTAACCAATATTGTGAAAACACTGGTTAGAAATAAATCACTAATTTCAAAAGAACCTAGGACTCATCCTAAAAGAACTTGTTACAATTATGGTGAAAAGGGACATGAAGTTGTGTTTTGTAAACAATTAAATGAGACTAGACCTAGATACAATGGAACAAAAGTATCTAAATCTTCAAAACCAAAGCCAGTCTCACCTCAAAAACAAAGGTCAGTTCAACCTTCAAGGCAACATTCTGTTTCACCTCAAAAACAGAGGTCAGCTCAACCTTCTAAACAAAAGTATGTCCCATTTTAAAAAAAAGAGTCAGTTAGAAGGGTTGCCAACAACTCAGATTCACAAAAGACTAATTTCAAAAATCAACCATGCAAATATTGTGGAGTCATAGGGCATTATTCCATGAACTGTATGAAAGAAATAAACAAATGGAATTATGATAACCCTGAATCTGAGTGGAAAAAAATATCACTTGCTGAACTGGGAAAGGAATAAAAACTTGTGAATGAACCCACTCAAAAGTGGGTTCCCAAAAAGAACTAATTTTGTTTGTGTTTCTATGTGCAGGATTCCATAAAATGGTTTTTAGACAGTGGAGCCTCAAGGCACATGACATGGATGAAATCCTTTCTATCGGAGTACAATGAGGAAGATGGACCACAAGTCAGATATGGTGATAATGGTGTCTCTATGACAAGAGGATATGGAAAGATTCATGTTGATCTGTCACATTCAAAAGGGTAGGATATGTGGAAGGACTACAACATAACTTACTCAGTGTGAGTCATGTTACACATGAAGATCATGAAGTCAGATTCAGGAAACAAGGAGGGATAATATATAATGCCAAAGGAAAACCTTTATTGTTAGCCAAGAGAGAGAGAGAGAGAGAGAGAGAGAGAGAGAGAAAGATGTGTTCTGTATAGATCTGAGTTCAGCTAATGATGAAGCTGAGACTTGTCTTTTCACTGAGACAAAAGAACTCAATTGGTTGTCGCATTAAAGATTATCTCATTTGAACTTCAAGAACATCAATATTCTATCCAAGAACAAACTGGTTAGAGGTCTTCCTGAACTGACTTATTCAAAGGACAAGGTTTGCTCAGCCTGTGTTCTTGGGAAGCAAACAAAGGTGCAATTTCCATCCAAAATGCTTCACTCAATTGCAGAACCTCCACATATGCTTCATATGGATCTATTTGGACCCATAAGTATAGAAAGCCAAGGAGGAAAGAAGTATACACTGGTAACTGTAGATGAGTTTACAAGATATACCTGGGTGGTTTTTCTACAAGCCAAAAGTGATGCATCTGAAGAAATAATCAGTCTGATCAAGAGGGCGCAGAGGAAAAAGAACACCTTGGTCAGACAGATGAGAAGTGATCATGGAACCGAGTTTAGAAATTCTATGCTGATAAACTTTTGTGACAAAAGAGGGATTGTTCAAAACTTTGCATCTGTTAGAACTCCTCAACAAAATGGAGTGGATGAGAGAAGGAACATGACTCTTATTGAAGCTGCAAGAACAATGTTATGCTATGGAAACATGAAGATCAAATTTTGGGCTGAGGCTGTCAACACTGCTTGTTTTACTCAAAACAGATCCATCATAGTGAAGAAGCATGGGAAGACTGCTTATGAGATGTATCACAATAAAGTTCCATCTATTCATTATTTTCACATTTTTGGAAGTAGATGCTACATTCTTAATCAAAGAGATCAACTGTGCAAAATGTCTCCTAAAGCTGATGAACGTTTATTTGTCGGCTACTCAAGTGTGTCTAAAGCATTTAGAGTACAATGAAAGAAGAAAGACAGTTGAAGAAAGCATCAATTTGACATTTGATAATACAACTCCAGTCTGACAAGGATGAACTGACTACTCAGTCTGACCTTGTATCTATTAATCATTTGTGTGATGAACTGATGGTTACATCCTTTGATTCTGATCCAACCCAGACTGAAGATCAAGTAATCTCCATAAGTCAAGCACAAGGATCTGAGAGTGAAGATGATGAACTCTCCATGAATTTCTTCAAAGAAAATAAAAGTGATGAGTCTGAACTTGTTCAAACTGACCTACCTCAGTTTGATGGAACTCAGATTGATGAAGATCAGACTCACACTGAAGAAGGTCAACAATCAGATTCAGGAAATGTCAAAACTGTCAAGGATCATCCACTGACCAACATCATTGGAACATTACAAGAAGGTGTCAAAACAAGAAAAAAGTCAGCTAATGCTAATTTTTGTTTTTACACAAATTTTCTCAGTGTGATGGAACCAAAGAAGGTGGAAGAATCTTTTGTGGATGAAGACTGGGTTGATGGAATGCAGGAGGAACTAAGTGAGTTTGTCAGGAATGATGTATGGGAATTGGTTCCTTGCCCATTACAAAAGGTCATAACTGGACTCAAATGGATCTTCAGAAACAAAATTGATAAAGATGGTGTGGTGATTAGAAACAAAGCCATGCTGGCTGCACAGGGTTATAAACAGGAGGAATGAATTGATTATGATGAAACCTTTGCACCTATGGCAAGAATTAAAGCTATTATACTGTTTCTAGCTTATGCAGCATTCAAATACTTTCTGGTATATCAAATGGATGTGAAGAGTGCTTACCTAAATGGTGATCTCAAGGAGGAATTCTATGTCAAGCAACCACCAGGTTTTGTCAATCCAATTTCCTAATCATGTTTATAAACTTAAGAAAGCTTTATATGGTCTCAAACAAGCTCTTAGAGCTTGGTATGTTACTCTGTCTGAATTTCTTCTTCAAAATCAGTTTCAAAGAGGGTCAATTGACAAAACACTTTTCATAAAGAAAGAAAAAGGTCATGTTATTTTGGTTCAAATATATTTTGATGACATTATATTTGAATCCACAAATGCAAAGTTGTGTACTTAGTTTTCCAATTTAATGTCCAATAAATACATAATGAGTATGATGGGGGAACTGACATTCTTTCTGGGTCTGCAAGTGGAACAAAAGAAAGATGGGATTTTCATAAATCAAAGCAAATATGTTAATGATCTTTTAAAGAAATTTTCTTTTGATTCCTATTCTGAAATGAGAACTCCCATGAGTACCTCTGATAAGTTTCATAAGGACAAAACTGGCAAGTCTGTCTGTCAAGCAACCTATAGAGGCATGATTGGCTATTTATTATATCTTACTGCCAGTAGACCAGGCATAATGTTTTCAACATGTCTATGTGCAAGATATCAAGCTGACCCAAAAGAATCTCATTTGAAATTTGTTAAAAGGATATTCAGATATCTTAAGGGTACCCCAAATCTTGGACTTTGGTACCCTAAGGATTCTGAATTTGATCTAATTGGTTACTCATATGCAGATTATGCAGGATACAAATTGGATAGAAAGAGTACTTCAGGAGGATGTCAGCTTCTGGGAGGAAAACTATACAACTGGTCCAGTAAAAAGCAATATTCAGTTGCTACTTCCACTGCTGAAGTTGAGTATGTTGTTGCCGGAAGCTTTTGTGCACAATTGTTATGGATGCAACATCAGCTAGCTGATCTACACATCAAGATCAATAACACTCCTATCATGTGTGACAACAAAAGTGCCATCCAAGTCGTTGAGAATCCAGTCTTCCATTCAAGAACAAAATACATAGACATCAGACATCATTTCTGTCACACCCTGCTAAAAGCGGAAACACGAGGTGTTCCAGTTATAATATCATGAGTCAAATGTTACAACAATATAACCCATAAACAAAACATCAAATATATTAATCATGCCAAATGTTACCCAAAATACATTACAAATTCAAAGGCGTTACAACGCCAAATACAATACAATTGTCAACAAGCGGATCACATGGAAATTACATCAACCAATTCAAATACAAATTTCCCAAAAACAAGGGATCCGAAAATACATGATAGATCATGCCAAATGATACCAAATTCATTACAATCCAAAAGCGTTACAACGCCAAGTACAAATTGCACATCCAAAAGACAATAAACGGATCGTCATGGAAATTACATCAAACAGTTCAAATACAAATTTCCCAAAAACAAGCGATCCGAAAATAACGTGGCATGATCAACGGAAATCCTCAATTTCCTGAAAAGCGTTAAAACGACATCAACAACATGTTGGTGAATTATTCGCAATTTATAAGTAAAAGTTGACCCATCGACAAGTTTCAATAAACATTTCAATTTCAAATATCATATCTCATATCATATCATTTCAAAACATATCTTGTTTTTCAACCCTAGTGAGGATACCATGCTTAGATTAGTTATACATCGAACCTTACCAGTCCTGAAGACCCACAACCTAAGGCAGTGTCAACCAAAGGCAATCAGTTAATGAAAAAGCGGCCATAACATCCACTCATAGAAACCTACCGAGAGATGAGGGTTAGGTAAAATAACCCATATAGATCTATACATACGAACCACGAGCAAAAGCTTAACGAGTGTATTAGAGGGGAGCCACCACGGCTTAATGACACATAATCTAAGGCAGACCAATTTCACTGGTAAACAAGATAATCAATACAGTTTAAAACACGCTTTCCAGCCCTACAAATATTTAAGACAAGGGCTACGAATAACTCACTGTACAACTCCAGCAAATCTCGGGTAAATAATCACAGAATCACAATTCCACCGTCTAAGTGCCTTAAACAATAAACAACATAGTCTCAGTATCTCTATAAGTCTAGGTCCGGTTTAGCCTTGTCCGTTGAGATTAATTTAATATAATATTCCAACAATTAATAAGTCGAATAAGGATGACGGATTAAGAAGACGATGTTCCGCGCCAGAAAAGGGCCGATCGGCAAGATATCGATCTTTCACGTCAACAGCGACCGTTGGAAACAAGTGATAACTCCGAGTCGAAAAGAATATTAATACCAATGTTCATTATATTGACCAAGATCAAAGATGTTGACTTATAAAAGTCAAATGTCAATTATGTTGACTTATAGAAGTCAAAGTCAATTTAAAAGTCCAATTTGACACTTTGAATATTTTGAAGTCTTTTCTTACCAAAATATTTAGAGTAAAATGTCTTTCAAAACCATTTTATAAAGTTTATCGTAAAACATATTCCGAATTAAAACGATGATCACATTTGTGGCGAAGTTTAATATATCGCGAAAAGGTTGAAAATGTCCGTTTTAAGTAATATTATGACATTTGTGATTGCGTTGGCGTCTTTGAGTCCAAAGACAATGTTATTGTATAATATGTTACTTTTGTATACAAATTATTTATATAAGTGTTTTAATGTCGTGAAAAGTCGTGAGATGAAATTTCGGCAGCGCTTTCGCGTCATAAAATATTCGTCCAAATTTCATACACTTTCCCGCTTAACAACAATTGCAATTTAAACCATTATTCATAATACATAATACCATGTTAAGTTTAATACAATACTTTGGTTAACTTATATTTTAAACATTATTGTCCAAACTTCAGTCCAATCCGATGAAATACAACGAGTGTTGGTCTAATAATTAACCCTAACCGATTTCAGGGCTAAAACCGAATAATGAATATAATGAAATCGAAAGATTCACAAGAGTAACAAATTATACCGCTAACACCCGCTTGATTTGACAAGGATCTGGAATGACAACTTCAGTGGTGTAGTGATGAGAATATCCGCCTCCAAAACACAAGACAACCACCGATAATTAGCAAAACGAAGAATTTGTGTTAACAGACTGATCCAGCCGCCGGCTGGAGCTCCACAGTCAGCTCCGGATTTCGTTATTTTAGCGTTTTTAAGCGTTTTCAAGAGTATTTTCGGTAGATTTCGACATGCAACTTAAAAACTTTTAATAACATCCATAGATTTCTTCAAATAACAACTTTTATATCAAGATCTTTATGTAAAAGTTTATAAAACTTATGTTTTTAGATAAATCACCAATAACTTTTATAAAAACTCAATATTTGGTGTTAGATTTAACATGCATGTGTAAAAATGTGTATAAATCAGTGGGAAAAGTTTCTTATACCTCAAAGAAAAATGAAAGTATAATGATCTAGCTTGCTTGATGGAGATTTTGATGGAGATTAGACCCGAAAATGATGAAGAACCCAAGAAACAACCCGGAAGGATCACCACCTCTTGCTCCCTTTGATGAACATAATCGATTATTGTGATGTTTATGGTGTTTTTATGGTGAATAATGGCTGGAAATCACAGCAACAATGAAGGGAAAATGAAGAAAAAGGGAGAGAGTTTGAGAGAAACACTAGGTGTGTGTGTATTTTTGATTGCAAGAAATGAAAGAAAAGACAAGAATAGGTGATAATATCACCTTGGGACAGGGATTTCTGGCAGTTTGGGGATCAAATCGGGCATAACCAAGTGGCACCAATCGATTTTCATGCAAAAATGAATCATCCACCATCTGTCAGTAGCATCCAGCCGCCGGCTGGAGGGGCTCAGCCGCCGGCTGAAGCCCTGCCAGCTGTTGGCTGGACGGCTGTTTCGGCAGACTTCCCGTTTCCGCTGTCGTTATGCATTTTCGATCGTTAGGAGTTCCCGATTGATTCCAAATGAACTTAGCCAAGTTCATCATAAGTATTCTTAGTATTATGATTCATTAAATGATAACTTTTAAATTTTGGATTCGTGATACGCACGATTTCGGTAAAAGATAAACAAGCGCAAAAGCACGATATCTCGGATAAGAAGAATACGTTAACCGAAAAATTTGGCATAACCTTCTAACTTATTACCATGAGCATACTAACTATCTGGCACTAGACAAACATAATCTTACGTCTCAAGGGACGAATCAAACTAATCACATAAAACCCGAATCTCAGTAAATAAACCGTGAGTAAAATAAAGCGAAATACAAGGGTCAAAACAATTGCGAATAATATTAAAATAATGATGGTAACTCAAGTACCTCAAATTGACGGGACGTCACATAAGGGACTGTGTTGAAAAAGAGATTGTCATATTGGAGTTTGTGGCCATAGATGGTCAGCTTTAAGACATTTGCCAAAACCTCTGAGTAAGGAAAGGTTCTTCTATCTGTTGGGAGAACTGGGGATTTTAAATCCTTAAGGATTACTAAGCTTCAAATCCTCAGTCTGACTGGTTACTCAGACTGAGAAAGGTTCAGTCTGACTAGGTGCTCAGACTGAGAACTGCTCAATCTGACTGTGTGCTCAGACTGGATGGTTGTAAACTTTTCTTAAGATTTTTTTTTATAATTATTTTTCTCTTATTCTTTCATTTTTCTTTTTTTTTTTTCATTTTTTTTTTCTCTTAAGATTTTTTTTAAACCAAGTCTAGGGGTCAGTTGCACATATTTGTCAAACTGAGGGTTCTTTTTGTATATATCTTAACTAAGTTTCTAAATTTTCTCTCCTTTAGTTTAAATTCAACTAGTTTATATTATTGACCTAAATTTCTAACAATTTTCTTCTCTTATTGTTCTTAATTTCATTCGTGGCGATTAAATCCTCAATCAACAATCAATGGCCAACATGATGTTGCATATCCGACCTGGGATGGTCGTTGGAGCTGAGTTTGATGGAAGGGTGAAGGTCAAGGATAATAATAGGGTGGAAAACGTGATCATACCCGAAAATCGTCAAAATCAAGGATTCGAACAAAATATCAATTTATGGTGTCTCATCCTCTCTATGGAGCATTCTTTCAAGAAACTGTCATGTATCCACCTGTTCTGTGTGAATGGTGGTACACCTATCGAGTCAATGACACTCAAGATGCTATCTAAGGAACTTATTGTTGGGCCAAGAAATGGAATGGATGAAGCTATGGAGTCTTCTGTGTGTTTGAATAAAGATGATTTTAGTTCGTGGAGAGTCTGAACTGAAATCATCAAGAATAATCCGAAGTGAAGTTTTCAGTTCGGGGAACAAGTTAGTTCAGATACTATGAACTAAATGAAGTTCCTCCGAACTGAAAATAAGCTGAAGAATAAGTTAAGCCAACAGAAGTCAACATTGAATATATCAACTCGGAGGATGAAGACTTTGATTCAAAACTGAAGTTAACTCCCCGAGTTGAAATTAAGATGATGATAATGTTGTAAAAATTTAGTTCGTAGTGTTTGTGTTTTTTAGATTTCGTCTATAAATAGTGTGATAGGTTGTTAGAGTTTGTTGTCTTTGAACCCGGAACTCTCTCAAAGAGGTTCCTTCGAGCCTGAATGTCAGTTGTAACAAGCTCGATCCAAAACCTGTAACCACAATCAAATGAAATCTTACACAGTTGCGCCTATCTTGTTTGTCTCAATTTCAGTTTCAGATTCGATTTCATGTTTCCTTCTTTTTGATTCCAAAATCAGGTCATGAGATTCCGCATCATGACCTGTTTCAATTCGATTCACGGAGCATAGAGAGCAATTCAGGACCTGTCAATTGGTATCAGAGCCATACAAATCAATTGATTAAATTCAATTGAGTCTGATTCATCAACTTGACTTGATTCGAAAGTTAGGTCAAACTATTACTGAATCGAAGGAGTCCGAAGTGAAATAGAAGAAGTCCGAAGTGAAATTGAAGAGCTATATTTAAGGATCTGTGAAGATTTCAAGGTGTTCAGGGTGGATCTGATGTTACACATATTATTTCGAAGACCGTTAGTGAAAGGAGCGAAAACACAAGTTATCAATTTAAGAAAAGGGTGTGTGTGGGAGGTAAGGTACAAGTGGCTATTCACTTTCATGCCAGGAGATGGTCAACAAGGATCAACAGTTGCTAGTGAAGATCTGAAGTTGGCCTAAGATGGGAAGAAAGTTGATATAAGCCACTTGTTTAAATGCTCTCCATGGAGAATCTGGGCATATAGATTCAAGAATATAATCTGATGATTCTGCAGCTACTCCTCCTGATTTTATGAAAGTCACAAGAATAATGAATTAGAGGAAGCTCACCATGGAGAACATAAGTAATGAAGATTGAAGAATCATAGCATCATCCAAGGGGGCGATTGTTGGGCCAAGAAATGGAATGGATGAAGCTATGGAGTCTTCTGTGTGTTTGAATAAAGATGATTTTAGTTCGTGGAGAGTCCGAACTGAAATCATCAAGAATAATCCGAAGTGAAGTTTTCAGTTCGGGGAACAAGTTAGTTCAGATACTCTGAACTAAATGAAGTTCCTCTGAACTGAAAATAAGCTGAAGAATAAGTTAAGTCAACAGAAGTCAACATTGAATATATCAACTCGGAGGATGAAGACTTTGATTCAAAACTGAAGTGAACTCCCCGAGTTGAAATTAAGATGATGATAATGTTGTAATAATTTAGTTCGTAGTGTGTGTGTTTTTTAGATTTCGTCTATAAATAGTGTGATAGGTTGTTAGAGTTTGTTGTCTTTGAACCCAAGACTCTCTCAAAGAGGTTCCGTCGAGCTTGAATGTCAGTTGTAACAAGTTCGATCCAAAACCTGTAACCACTATCAAATGAAATTTTACACAGTTGCGCCTATCTTGTTTGTCTCAATTTCAGTTTCAGTTTCGATTTCATGTTTCCGTCTTTTTGATTCCAAAATCAGGTCATGAGATTCCGCATCATGACCTGTTTCAATTCGATTCACGAGCGTAGAGAGCAATTCAGGACCTGTCAATTGGTATCAGAGCCAGAGAAATCAATTAATTAAATTCAATTGAGTCTAGTTCATCAATTTGACTTGATTCGAAAGTTAGGTCAAACTATTAGTGAATCGAAGGAGTCCAAAGTGAAATAGAAGAAGTCCGAAGTGAAATTGAAGAGCTATATTTAAGGATCTGTGAAGATTTCAAGGTGTTCAGGGTGGATGTGATGTTACACATATCAGTTCGAAGACCGTTGGTGAAGGGAGCGAAAACACGAGTTATCAATTTAAGAAAGGGGTGCGTATGGGAGGTAAGGTACGAGTGGCTATTCACTTTCATGCCAGGAGATGGTCAGTAAGGATCAACACTTGCTAGTGAAGATCTGAAGTTGCCCTAAGATGGGAAGAAATTTGATATAAGCCACTGGTTTAAATGCTCTCCATGGAGAATCTGGGCATATAGATTCAAGAATATAATCTGATGATTCCGCAGCTACTCCTCCTGATTTTGTGAAAGTCACAAGAATAATGAATTGGAGGAAGCTCACCATGGAGAACATAAGTAATGAAGATTGAAGAATCATATCATCATCCAAGGGGGTGACTGTTGGGCGAAGAAATGGAATGGATGAAACTATGGAGTCTTCTGTGTTTTTGAATAAAGATGATTTTAGTTCGTGGAGAGTCTGAACTGAAATCATCAAGAATAATCCGAAGTGAAGTTTTCAGTTCGGGGAACAAGTTAGTTCAGATACTCTGAACTAAATGAAGTTCCTCCGAACTGAAAATAAGCTGAAGAATATTGAAGATATCAATTCGGAGGATGAAGACTTTGATTCAGAACTGAATTGAACTCCCCGAATTGAAATTAAGATGATGATAATGTTGTAATAATTTAGTTTGTAGTGTGTTTGTTTGTTAGATTTCTTCTATAAATAGTGTGATAGGTTGTTAGAGTTTGTTGTCTTTGAACCCGGAACTCTCTCAAAGAGGTTCCGTCGAGCTTGAATGTCAGTTCTAACAAGCTCGATCCAAAACCTGTAACCACTATCAAATGAAATCTTAAACAGTTGAGCCTATCTTTTTTGTCTCAATTTCAGTTTCAGTTTCGACATGTTTCCTTCATTTTGATTCCAAACTCAGGTCAAGGGATTCCGCATCATGACATGTTTCAATTCGGTTCACCGAGCATAGAGAGCAATTCAGGACCTGTCACTTATAACAATGGAAGGGATACCATCACCATTACTGAAGACACCATCAGAGAAGCTTTACTTCTTCCTACTGTACAGGAAGCTGGTGAAGGTGGCTTTCAACCCAGACTGACCAAGCAAGAGGCCAATTCTGAGGCATTCCCATTGGTAGGTCAGCCTGTAGTCAAGGGGGTTATTGACTACAAGATGTTTACTAGTAAATGGAAATTTTTGTTTTCTAGTATTAACAGAAGCTTGGGGGACAAATCAGGGTCTTTAAATGAAATGAATGAATTTGAAACTCACCTTTTCCATTCAATGGTAACAGGAAGGAGAATTTCTTACTCTCAATTATATTTTGATGAAATTCTCTCCCTTGCTTTAAAACCAAAAAGAACAAAGGATGTCCCTTTTATAAGAGTGCTTTCACTCTGTTTTGAAACTGTTCTGGGAAAGACAAGTTATACTCAACTTGAAGATACATTTTTTGTTTGTCCTCTTCCCAGACTGACATCCAGGATCTTTACTTACATAACAATTATTGAAGCTAAGGTGGGATTAACACTTGTCATGCTTCAGTGGATTGCAAATCCTTTTATTGATCTTGAAGAAACTGAGTGGCCAGTAAGGACAATATTGTACCTCAAAAGGATGTACCAGACGGAAGTGGTGAACAGCCTGTGTTGAATGCTGAGGTTGGGGGTGATAGGGTTGGGCCTAGTGATGCAGCTCCAGAGATTAATTCTCCTCATGGAGCCTCAGATATGAATATTCTCTCCTCTCCACCTCAGTCTGAGAGAATCCCCTATCAATCTGAAGCAGTCCCTCTCTTTCTCAGCTTGAAAAGCTTGCAACTCAAGCAGCCAACCTACTGAACTCACCAAGTTCAGTAGAGAATGTTCACATAGTCAGCCCCACACTAAATAAAGCATAAATTGAATCATCACACCATGAGGATGACAGTCATGAACTTCCCTCCATTGTTGTAGATCACCCCTCTCTCCCTTTGCTAGAGCAAGAGGTGGTTGTGACTACTCAGACTACCCAAAGCCAATCTAGTGTAGTCAGCTTGGAGACACATGTTTCTGCTGCGACACTGACACATGTGGCAAGCATTGAAGATGATATCTTACTCCTGGATATCCTTGTACCTAGTATGGGAACACCCCCCTCAGTTTCAAAACCTATTCCACAGGATCTTTTAACCAGCTTTGTACTGGTACACACTTCTGAACCACCAAACTTCTCACACTCTGATGCACAAGTCGCCAATGCCTTGCTCCAAAAACCGAGTGAGGTACAGACTTCAACTTCTGTAGTCAAAGACCTCTCTCCAAAACAACAGGAGATATGTGAGGCTATACCAACCTTACCCACTTCTATTGTTAATAATCTTCCTCAGTCTGAGGGTGCTTTGACTATGTCTATCGTACTGAAAGCTATTCATGACATGTCATGTTAGTTTGATGTCAAGCTGAGTGCACTGCAGAATGAGGTCAGGGCACTAAAGGAAAATAATACAAAAGAGGTGGCTGGTTTGAAGGAATTGTGGTGAGTCTGAGTTTTGAAGTCAGGGCTATGAGGTCTAGAAAGCATATTGTTGGGGAATCTTCTATGGGTGCTCAGACTCAGGGGGAGGAAATTGCTAAAGCCATAAGTGATTCTGAACCCAAGAAGGATCTGAAGAGAAAAAGAACCGAGTCTTCTACTCAGGGGGAGGATAAGGAGAAGAAGTATAGGAAGAGGTATAGGAGGAAGCTGACTTACCATCCCAAAACTGGAAGGACTGAAGAAGAATCTGAAACTGAATACAGTGACTTCTCATTAGATTCACAAGCTGAAAGTGAGGAGGCAATTGAATTGGAGACTGTGGGAGGTAAATGGGTTGAAGCTGAGAGTCAATCTAAGGAAGTCAAAACGATTGAACTGACTGAAGAAGAGAGGCAAGCTAAATTGGAAAGGTCATCTCTTAGTGCAGGTATGACGGTGGAAGCATATAAAGAATATGTCAAAGACCTATACCTTGAAAGATTTGATGATTAGACCAAGGAAAAATAAACTGTTGGGAAAGACTTTTGTGATCAAGCTGCTGAAGACCTTGAATCTGAGTTAAAAAGAGAGGATCAGTTGGCTTTTGATGCAGAGCAAGAAAGAGTTGAAGCTGATCATGAAATGGGAAAAAGGGTGGAAAGAGAACATGAAATGATGGACTACATTGAGAAACATTTCTTAAAGAAAAAGCTTGATGGGAAAATAAATCACCTAGATTGTGTTGAAATTGGTGGAGGTTTGGTACTCATATGTCTATTCAAAAATAGCACATTCAGAATAGCAATGAATAGAATGCACACTCTGGGACTGGAGGAATGGAAGAGAATTGCTCAGTTAAGTTCAAGGATTGGGAACATTGCACATCATAATGAGGTCAAGAGGGAAGCAATATACAATGTCAATGCAACTCATTTCCTGGAATTGATTCCTGAAGAAGATTAAAGAAAATTCTGTACAATCAACAGAGTTCATGTTGGAGCTAAATCTCTTGGATTGGAATCAAGGAACAATCATCATGTGCCCTCAGGTATAGTCTTTCAAGAAAACTTTTATCTCAAAACTGAGAATCTTGAAGGACTGTGCTATATTGATTGTGATGGTGAAGGACTGTGATAAATTTTGTCACAATTTTTTTTTATATATAAATTTGTTTTAGTTTGTGTTTGTTTTTTTAATTCCGTGTGTGTCATTGTAAAAGTAATTTAATGTAAACAGACAGGGGGAGATTGTTGGGAAAATCAGCAATTAAACCCAAAGTATAAGTCTGTTTAATTAAAGTCTCAGTCTGAGTCTGAGTGACTTTGAGTCTGAGTCATTTTGAGTCTGAGTGACTATTTTGAGTCTGAGCGACTAGCATTATGGGTCTGAGTTAGTCAGTTCCATAATGTCTTTAACCGAAAGTTTAGGAAGTTAGTTAGATAAAATCTTCTATCTTTTTAGAGAAGATTTTCTAAGATTTGTCCTTATTAAAGCTCCCTTTATTGTGTATAAATAGGGAGCTTAGGTCTTCTATTTAGGTGGTCGTTTTTATTGAATGAAACTGAGTGTTATTCAATCTTGCTAATAGTTATGGTTCCGCTATAAACTGTTAACAAGAACTTTGTGTTTATCAAGAGTGATAATTAACGTTTGAATACTCATTTGCAAATTGATTCAATCATACAAGATTAATTAATTATCTGTATATCAAGTAATTGGGATCTTGCTCAGACCTAACATAAGGCATACAAGGTTGGGCTGAACATAACTTTCTGTCTTTCTTACCTAGTGGAGGAAAGATAAGCACTCCCTATTGGGGAACGACAATCTCGCGAGTAAAAAATAAATTTATGGTTAACCAACAAGAAGTTTCACAGGCACAGTGTCATAGACACAACTTAAAAATTAAACAGGGGCCACGGGTGCCCAACTATTCCATGAGCATCAAACATAGTGTTAACACACATTTACACAGGTTCATGTCATCAGCATGAACAACTCTTTAAAAGAAAATATGTTAAGGCATTTTTCATTCATAAAATATTTATCATGGATAAAAAATACTAAGGAATTATCCACGGTTAAAAAATACTAAAGCATTTGCCATGACTTAAAAATTCTAAGTCATTCGCATAGCAAAAATCTCTAAGGCATTAGCATGGCAAGCCTAAGGAAAAAATTCGTAACTCATTAACAATCCTCTCCTCATCCGGCTCCAATCCCCCAACCCAAATGAGTTGTCAAGTGACATAGTGCTTTCGAGAGGAGGACAAACTTGATAGGACGAAGACACAAATATAAAAAAAGGCTAAAGCGTTTTCTATTCAAAAAATGTTTACCGTGGCTAAAAAAATGTTAAGGCATTTGTCATGGCTAATAAATTCTAAGTATTTTGCATAGCAAAACCCTTATTCGGTAGTCTAATATCCTATTCGGTCAAGGCTACAAACCGAACACAACACACCCTTGTGTTTGCTTTACTCGGCACACTATTGATGTGTATTTTATAACATAAAATTTATTAAAGTTTAGAAAAGGATTTTTACCAACGTATATTAACACACAAAACAGGCAGTGTACCTGATCGTACGTAAATATAGAATCAGTAAGTCCGGATCGAACTCAGGGAACGTGTATTAATATCCGTTATCTCAAATTATGTAATTAAACTAATAAAAGCAATTAAATATGGGGGACGTTTTAGTTCTGTGAGAACATATTTCAGAAAACAATTAACTAACATAAAATAGCAAATTAATTAACTAAATGGATTTGTAGATGGAAAACTGTTTCGAAAAGTAATTAAAAATTAATCAGAATTAAAAGCAACGATTACTTGGAATTACGTTTCACCTGGATTATGAATTAACAAGAATATGTTTGATTGATTTAACTGTGATTCCTATGATAACTAGATTTCCCGCTAGAGTTATCTAATCCTACAATTTTAGAGAAAGATCATACGACTATTCGTACATCAAGAGCTATCTTAGATTTATCCACTCTAAATTGTGCTTTAAGTTCACTATTATTTACAATTTAATCTGTCGACTACGAATTAACAAAAGTCTCAATTATTCAATCCTGATATAATTGTCATGTTCATTCAATTTATTAAAGTACTAATCTCTTAGCCTATCTCAATTAAGTATCAAGCTACAATTATTTAATAAATTATATAATTGCAAATAACTAATAAATCAGATAAGAACGCTAGTTATGTTATAGATCTATCAATCACGCTAAGTAGTAAAATTAATAACTTTGAATAAACATGGATCGCGATTAAATGTAAATAATAATGGAAAAATCAATAAGTTCAAACATAAACTTGATTAAAACATAAATCCAGGTTCAACAATCCAAGCAATCGCTTAAAGAGTTTAGCTCATGTTGGATTGTAAGCAAATAACAAAATAGGTCTTTAAACAAATCATTGTATCAAGAATAATAATGTAAATAACTTGAATCAAAACAATTACTAAAATCAAAGTTGGTTAAAAGAGATTAACCAAAAGCTTCCAAGTGTTTGATGGCTTCTAGGACTCTTCGTTCAGCTCTCCAAGATGAATGCAGGTGAAAATAATGGAAAAGTATATTTTCTGGACGTTTTGATCTTGTATTTATAAGCAAAAGCCAAGCGGAAAACGTATTCGACTAAAACTCTGATTACTGAAATTTCCAATTCAGCCGTCGGCTGGCTCATTTCAGCCGCCGGCTGACACACACGGGCCCAAAAGTTGCTTCCGCGGCACGTTTAAAACAATTTAATGAAAACTTTAATTCAGCCGCCGGCTGTTTCTCAAACTTCGTATTTTCTGCTCGTTTGTCTCCGTTTCAAGCCAGTTTCAGCTCCTTTTCGCTCCGTGGCCCAAATATAACATTAATCTGCAATTCTAACTAAAAATATACCAAATCATAACAAAAGTTGCAGATAATGATGCTTAACTACGATAAATGTGGCTACAAAATATGTATTATTTCAGACACATCAAATTACCCACACTTGAATCTTACTTGTCCTCAAGTAAACTGTTAAATCTAGAACAAAACAAACATCTTCAATAAAAATAAAATACCCAACGAGTCGAGTAAATTACAAAAAATTTATTTACGAAGATGAATTTAATTATTACCAAGCCAAAATTTAAATGCATAACTAAACATCTCACGATTTGGGAAGTATAACACTCAATCACTCAAAAAGCTAATCTAAGTGTAATATATATGTGAAATCGCTCAAAGCTCAGTCATGACAAGTATTCTATCATAGGCTTGATAACGATACGCTTCTCCACCAATAGAGTCTAAGTAACTAGTTCAGAGGGCTTATGGTCATATCAATGGGTGATGGGTAAAATAATGGAAAATATGATGGAGGTGAAATAATATGAATGATATGAAACAATCAACTTCCAATTAGTCTACAAATCCAAACATTTTAGTCAAAAATTATATTACTTTCAAAACTTGATTAACTATCCCTAATGGCTCACTCTGATGAAACTTCTAAGACCAAATTTCGTCTTAATTCTTCAACGCTCCAATTGAGAATTTTTATTTCTCGCAAACTTCGTCAAATAACTTTAACACTTCAATTGAGAATATTTTTATTTCTCGCAAATAACGTCAAACAACTTTAACAAATATTGGCTACCTCGTACGGGCTTTAATAACTATTCTTTTGTTTTTTTATATCTTTTTTTTTTTTTTTTACTAAAGACACCGCTCAAAAGGTCCATCAAATATCCTGAATAATTCTTAACTTATATCCACCAATAACTTTTCTTCGTGAACTTAAGTAAATTAATCAACTCCATGCCATCACATATAACGTTCCGTCTAATAATCAATCAAGTTAAGAAAGAGGGAATTTTCAACTAAAATATTTGGATTAAACGACTTATAAATTAGGCTCAATTTATGGAATATATCTGGAAAGGTGATAAAAGAAAAAGGTTTGGCGCAAATATGGTATCTAAACGTCAAAAACACTAAAAATGAGTGCTCGATAGGTAGTGTGAGTCAAATAACCAGTGTAGTTATCGACTATAAGAAACGAATAGGCCAATCAACTGTTTAACAATCCTAATTCTTTTGCCTCTTTCCTAGTTACTGATAAGTAAAAACTTATGCTCATTCATAGCCTCGAAGCGTATACAGTGTCAAGTTCTAAAGTTTACAAGTCACCGGCACACATAACAAATGAAGATAAAAGCATATAAAATGTATGCTATAATGGCTCAAATCCTCACAAAAATTGAAATGGGTAGGTGTGCCTAGTTATGCAACTAGTTAAAACTAATTACGAAAAATGTGTCAAAAATTTTAAAATTTTCACACAAATTGTTCCTAAGGACAAATAGATTCAATCCTAACCCCTTCCCCACACTTAAACAATACAATGTCCTCATTGTAAATAAAATTCAGCAAGTAAGTGCAAAAAGAAAAAGAGAAAGGAATAGAAAAAGCTCCCCCATTTAAATGTCGAATGCTGTGAAAGGAATTAGCAATGGAAAGAATGTTTGGCTAGTAAAAGCGTAACGTCCTCAAAAAATCTGCATAGCTTCCTTTGAAAATTTGGAGTTCCGGCATTACTTCGACTAAAATGGTTGAAATTCTAAAATGGGAAACAGATGCACACAGATTAAATACCACAAATAAAGTAATCATAGGAAATACATAATCCAAATACAAATCCCAAACAAATAATCCATACAAAATAAAAATACAAATAAAAATAAAAATAGTCTTAAAAAGACACATCGTAACCAAAAATCATCACATATCAGGCCAACGGCCCTGTCTGTCCCAAGCTGCTCGCTGCTCCTCCTCAGCCTGCTGTCGCTCGGCCTCGGTAGGAGGCTGGTACTCGTAAGGATGAGCGGTCCACATGTGCTGGCGATCCTCATAAGAGGAAGACGATGGCTGGTCCTGATCCATAGGCGTGGTGCCACCGAATGAATGATAGGAACGGTAACTCAAACCGGCACGCTGATGGTACTGGTAAAGAACCTCGTCCTGATAGCGGTTCCGACTGTCGAACTCAGAATACATCTGCCCCACCTGGTTGCGGATGTAAGTGACATCATGGCTGAGGTCGCAGTAACGACCCTCCATACGGTCCGCAAACGAATCAAACCGGGACGCCATCTGTCCCATACTAGCTGTCAAAGCCTCCATCTGACCCGAAAAATCGAACCCCTGACCCGGTGGAACCTCATCCTGTGGTGGGGCCTCCTCGAATCCTGGTGGGCCCTCCTCATCATCTAACTCCTCAGCACCAACAACCCCTCGAATAGCAACCCATCTGTAAGACACCTCGCCCTGTAGGGTAACAAACCTGCTCACGATACCTGAAGACTTAAACCAAGCTGCCCCATACAGACGCATCCCTGGTGTCAACAAAGTACAACTATCAAAGCCCGGTCCCTGGAAGGCTAAGTGGTTGCCAATGGCGGTGACAAAGTGTCCTCACCGGATCACACTGCCGGGCCGGGCGCCCTTCAGGATGTTGGTCATCCACCGAGCTAAAATATATGGGACATTAACAGGCCGTTTCTGAACGATGCATCCCAGCCAAAATAGTTCCTCTTTGTGGCATTTTTCGATGCCGGATTTCCTGCCGATCACATATAAACAAACCATGGCGAAAATAGCCCGAACTTTCGGGTCCCTAATCTGTGTGTAGGAAGGACGGGAGCTCCCTAACTCTCCACTAACGTTGGCCCAAATTGCCGCATTTTCACTATAGTCTGGAGTGTTAACTCCCTCAGCCAAAAACCCAAAGAAATCCGGGTGTGCCAGATCAGTAGCTGTAAACAATCCAAGCGCCTGCCCAAACTCCGCTAATGTTAACCGCCTAACCTCACCCCCGAGTACAAACTGTATCGTCTTGTGGTTAGGGTTGGGGTCAGAATGGTTGAAGGTGAAAGATGCATAGAACTCGTACGTAGCCTCTATGTAGATCGGCTGGCTAATAGAAAATAACCGCTCCCAGGCTCGACAACGAAACCCCTGATAATCAAATGCTAACATGTCCGAAAGCTCAGCAGCTCCCGATGGATACCGGGCATCGTGTGGACGAACCTGGGCTAAGAACTCCCAATCAATACCGCTAGGAGCAAAAACCGGGTATTGCCGCATGTTGTCCATCTTATTCTGGATATCTTGCCTCATTTGGTACGTGAGCCCTTGCCTGACATTGTTTATTTGGAGGTATGGGTGATCGATGTCGTAAAGAGGAACGTGAGGGGGGACCTCCTGTGCCATAGTCTGCAAAAAACCAAATTAGAATAAACATATTAGTCAGATAAAATATTGCGAGAAAATAGGAAACTGCAACAAACAGCTGAAACAGCAGGCAATAAAAACTGGACAGGCAGTTTTAGCCGCCGGCTGGCTGAAAACAGCCGCCGGCTGGCAGTTAGCCGCCGGCTGGCTAATTTCAGCCGCCGGCTGGCTACATTCTGGACAGAATATGTGTGCTGTTAACTGTTCTAGCCGTTGTTTAAACTCCCTATCAAAAATAATATGCAAAACATAAAGATTGCACACAAAAACTTCGCATATCTATTAGACCAATATCGTATTCTACCATCCAATTCACAAGTTAATAACCAAATTCCACCAAAATTCAATTATCAAGTTCATACGCACATTAACAACCAACCCATTTTCGTCAATTAAAACATGGAACTTTGATTTTTTTAAACTCAATGTAACTAATTAGTTGTAGCAATACTAAATCCTACTCACAAATTAAAGTAAATCAAGTGACAAATGTTCCTAGCAAAAACCCCCAAATTTCAACAATCTCTAAGCAAACTTAAACCAAGGAAATTGTAAATTGAGCTAAGCCTAAGCATACAAATCATCTAAGGAATGAATCCTATCAATTAATTGTAAAATTAAGCACTAACAATCTCGGATTTTCGAAACCCCCAAATGGTGTTCTTCATGAAAAATCAAAGAAAAACAGAGTGAGTAATCCATACCTTGGTGTTTGAATGAGAGATTTAGATGAAAAATTGAAGAAAAACGAACGAAAATGGTGAAAATATTTCTCAGCCGCCGGTAGGATAATGTTGTGTGTGTGTGGATGTGAATGAGAGAAAAAAACGATTTATAAAAACAAAATTTTAAAACTGGGTGATTTCAGCCGGCGGCTGGAAGATTTTGGCCGTCGGCTGATGGTAGCCGCTGGCTAAAAATTTTAGCTGCTGCGTTTTTAGCCGGCGGCTGGATATCTTTAGCCGTCGGCTAGCTTCAGCCGCTGCCAATTTTATTGTTTAAAAGTTTGGCCGCCGGTTAAAACTGTCTGTTCCAAAAAATTGTTTTTTCGTTCGGTGATTTAGTACGATCTAACCTGGTGTCCGATATGTTTAGCCGCTCTCATATGATGATCTAAGGTGACCTGAAACAAAAATTCAAAAATTAAAAGAGAAAAAAAAAAAAAATAAAAACGCGTAGTGTACATATATTTTTTTGGTTTTTGTTGGTTTTCTGATTTTTTTTTGTATTTTCTTATTTTTTCTAAAAATAACAATAAAAGAAAGGGAAAAGAAGCGGGTTGTCTCCCGTAAGCGCTATTTGTTTAGTGATGAGTCGTTAAGCTCGACTCAAACCAAGTTTGTTTAACCGTCACGTTCATGGAGATCGAGCTCCTCGTCGTCTCCAAACAGATCAAACTGGTTGTCGCGTCCATCGGCATAATATTTCTTTAAACGATGCCCATTTACTTTAAAACTCTCGCCCTTTTCGTTGGCGATCTCCACCGTACCGTAGGGGAAAACATCTAGCACGATATACGGCCCCGACCACCTTGACCGCAATTTCCCCGGAAATAGCTTCAATCTGGAATTATATAAAAGAACCATATCACCGTCGATAAAGTTCCTATCCGTCTTAATTCGCTTATCGTGCCATTTCTTTGTCCGTTCCTTGTAAAACAGCGAGTTCTCATAAGCGTTCATAACTCCTGGATCTGGTGGAACCTGTTCTTCCCTGCAGGAATCATTTCCATATTGGCAGCTTTTAAAGCCCAATAGGCTTTATGCTCAATTTCAACGGGTAAGTGACATGCTTTACCATAAATCAAACGATAAGGAGTACAACCAATAGGAGTTTTAAATGCAGTCCTATGCGCCCAAAGAGCATCGTCTAATTTATCGGACCAATCCTTACGATTTGCACCGACCGACTTTTCCAAAATGCGCTTCAAGCCTCGGTTAGTAACCTCGACCTGTCCGCTCGTTTGGGGGTGATAAGCTGTTGAAAATTTATGGTTTACACCATATCTTTTTAACACCTTCTCAAGTTGGGCGTTACAAAAATGTGTACCCCTATCACTAATTAAAGCTTTAGGGGTACCAAATCGGGAAAATAATTGTTTCAAAAAGTGAACGACGACTCGCCGCATCATTGGTGGGTAAAGCTTTCGCCTCAGCCCACTTTGATACGTAGTCGACAGCTACTTCCCCGACTTGAAGGAAAGGGTCCCATAAAATCAATACCCCATACATCGAAAATTTCACATACCTGGATGCCCGTTTGTGGCATCTCGTCGCGTGAAGAAATATTACCAGTCCGTTGACAAGTGTCACATTTCTTCACATGATCCTGAGCATCCTTGTACACTGATGGCCAGTAGAACCCGACATCAAAACGCGTTTAGCTGTGAAATTCGCAGCATGATGTCCTCCTACAGGTCCCGAATGGCAATGGCGTAAGATCTTGTCTTTTTCAGCTCCCAGAAACACATCTCCGAATAACGCCATCTGCACAAGCACGAAACAAAAAACGGGTCTTCCCAAAAATAATGTTTCAAATCAGCAAAGAATCGCTTCTTTTGCTGATAAGTTTTATTCGTGGGAAGTGTTTTGGCAACCAAATAATTAGCAATATCCGCAAACCAAGGTACCTCGTCACTTACTTTAACCGTCATGAGAGCTTCGTCGGGAAAAGTGTCTCGTATTCCAGCTTTTCCAATTCCGGGTTTTCCAACCTAGACAAATGATCTTCCGCCAAATTCTCCGCTCCCTTCTTGTCCTGAATTTCAATGTCAAATTCCTGCAAAAGTAAAATCCAGCGGAGTAATCGTGGTTTGGCATCCTTTTGCTAAACAAAAACTTCAAAGCAGAATGGTCAGTAAATACAATAGTTTTAGACATGATTAAATAAGATCTAAATTTATCAAAAGCAAAGACAACAGCTAGCAGTTCTTTTTCAGTGGTGGTGTAATTTTCTTGCGCATCTGTAAGGGTCTTGCTTGCGTAATAGATTGGTTTAAATCTCTTCTCAATCCTCTGTCCTAAAACTGCTCCGACCCGCGTAATCGCTTGCATCACACATTAGCTCAAACGGAAAATCCCAATTGGGACTAGTCATAATCGGTGCTGAAATCAATCTTTCCTTCAAAATGTTAAATGCAGTTAAACAAGAAGAAGAAAAATCAATTTACAATCTTTTTCGAGGCATAGGTCGCGCAATATTAGAAAAATCTTTATAAAACGTCTATAAAAACCTGCGTGACCTAGAAAACTCCTTACCGACCTTGACATTCGTTGGTGGGGGTAATTTCGCAATGGCCTCAATTTTTGATTGATCACACCTCGATCCCCGCACTTGAGATTTTGTGTCCGAGAACAATTCCTTCGCGGACCATGAAAGTGGCACTTCTCCCAGTTAAGCACCAAATTAGACTGTTCACATCTCGCCAACATTTTCTCCAAGTGTTTCCAAGCATGAATCAAATGAGTCTCCAAAGACCGAAAAGTCGTCCATGAGATCTCCATGAATTGCTCCACCATATTCGTGAAAGATTGCCATCATACACGCTGAAATGTAGCAGGTGCATTGCACAGACCGAATGGCATCCTTCGATAAGCAAACGTGCCAAAGGGACACGTGAAAGTGGTCTTATCCTGGTCTTCCGGCTCAATAGGAATCTGGAAATAACCTGAAAAACCATCTAAGGCTTTCCCGGCTAACCGTTCAAGCATTTGATCAACAAATGGTAAAGGGAAATGATCTTTGCGGGTGGC
>CAJVGC010000060.1:13179849-13188508 GCA_910822075.1 Senecio squalidus | reverse complement strand
AGTGGTTGAGCTTTTGGGGAAAACAGTCTGCGTCGAATGCGAAAGGCTTTCTCCGGATCTTCGAAAGGCTCTACAAGATTTGGATTTGAACTCCGGGTCATGCAAAACCTAATAGAACAGAAGATAATATGTCAGTAGCCCGTGATAACTGAAAATTAAACAAACCGAAAAATTAAAATTACAATAAAACGAAAAATAACCAACAGCTGCTAATCAGCCGGCGGCTGGCTAAATTCAGCCGGCGGCTGGAAATCAGCCGGCGGCTGTTTTTGTTCAGCCGGCGGTCAAAAAGCTGCTGTGTGAAAATTTCCTGAAAAATTGTAACTTCAACCCAATTAACAATTATCACGTAATACAAAAAGAATGCAACTTCCAGAAAGATAAATCTTTCCGAAAGGATCGAGTAATTACAAATTCAAAATCACGAATAAAAATAGCAACCGTTCCCCGGCAGCGGCGCCAAAAACTTGATGTGTATTTTATAACATAAAATTTATTAAAGTTTAGAAAAGGATTTTTACCAACGTATATTAACACACAAAACAGGCAGTGTACCTGATCGTACGTAAATATAGAGTCAGTAAGTCCGGATCGAACTCAGGGAACGTGTATTAATATCCGTTATCTCAAATTATGTAATTAAACTAATAAAAGCAATTAAATATGGGGGACGTTTTAGTTCTGTGAGAACATATTTCAGAAAACAATTAACTAACATAAAATAGCAAATTAATTAACTAAATGGATTTGTAGATGGAAAACTGTTTCGAAAAGTAATTAAAAATTAATCAGAATTAAAAGCAACGATTACTTGGAATTACGTTTCACCTGGATTATGAATTAACAAGAATATGTTTGATTGATTTAACTGTGATTCCTATGATAACTAGATTTCCCGCTAGAGTTATCTAATCCTACAATTTTAGAGAAAGATCATACGACTATTCGTACATCAAGAGCTATCTTAGATTTATCCACTCTAAATTGTGCTTTAAGTTCACTATTATTTACAATTTAATCTGTCGACTACGAATTAACAAAAGTCTCAATTATTCAATCCTGATATAATTGTCATGTTCATTCAATTTATTAAAGTACTAATCTCTTAGCCTATCTCAATTAAGTATCAAGCTACAATTATTTAATAAATTATATAATTGCAAATAACTAATAAATCAGATAAGAACGCTAGTTATGTTATAGATCTATCAATCACGCTAAGTAGTAAAATTAATAACTTTGAATAAACATGGATCGCGATTAAATGTAAATAATAATGGAAAAATCAATAAGTTCAAACATAAACTTGATTAAAACATAAATCCAGGTTCAACAATCCAAGCAATCGCTTAAAGAGTTTAGCTCATGTTGGATTGTAAGCAAATAACAAAATAGGTCTTTAAACAAATCATTGTATCAAGAATAATAATGTAAATAACTTGAATCAAAACAATTACTAAAATCAAAGTTGGTTAAAAGAGATTAACCAAAAGCTTCCAAGTGTTTGATGGCTTCTAGGACTCTTCGTTCAGCTCTCCAAGATGAATGCAGGTGAAAATAATGGAAAAGTATATTTTCTGGACGTTTTGATCTTGTATTTATAAGCAAAAGCCAAGCGGAAAACGTATTCGACTAAAACTCTGATTACTGAAATTTCCAATTCAGCCGTCGGCTGGCTCATTTCAGCCGCCGGCTGACACACACGGGCCCAAAAGTTGCTTCCGCGGCACGTTTAAAACAATTTAATGAAAACTTTAATTCAGCCGCCGGCTAAGGGATTTCAGCCGCCGGCTGTTTCTCAAACTTCGTATTTTCTGCTCGTTTGTCTCCGTTTCAAGCCAGTTTCAGCTCCTTTTCGCTCCGTGGCCCAAATATAACATTAATCTGCAATTCTAACTAAAAATATACCAAATCATAACAAAAGTTGCAGATAATGATGCTTAACTACGATAAATGTGGCTACAAAATATGTATTATTTCAGACACATCAAAACTATCCAAGCACAAAACACCCCTGCTAGGCGCCTTCCCCTACTCGGTCATAAAATGGCCCTGAATCTGGAAATTTCGCCCCTGGCATCGGTCAGAATATGGCCCCGGGTCCGGAAATTCCGCCTCACGCCTCGGTCAGAAGATGGCCCTGGGTCCAAAAATTCCGCCCCGCGCCTCGGTCAAAAAATAGCCCGGAGTCCGGAAATTCCTCCCACCGCCTCGGCAAAAATAAATGGCCTGAGCGTGGACCAAAACGGGCCCCGGACACGAGAAAAACAGCCCCGGCAGCCGGGTATGGAACCGCCCCGGGCACGGGGAAAATAGCCCCGAGCGTGGACAAGCCTAGGCCCAATGCACAAGGAAACATGGCACGACCTTGGTCGCTACCCGGACCAGCCTAGGCCCCATGCACGAGGAAACATGGCACGACATTGGTCGTTACCGGACCAGCCTAGGCCCCATTCACGAGGAAACATGGCACGGTCTTGGTCGCTACCCGGACCAACCTAAGCTTCATGCACGAGGAAACATGGCACACCACTGAGGACCAGATTAAGTCTCGGGCACGAGTAAAACCGCCCCGCGGCCAGGTCGTGTTTCGAGCCCCGTCTCCTAGCAAAACCGTCGCGCGGCCAGGTCATGTTCCAGGTCGCGTTGAGCCCCATCTCCGAACAAAGCCACCCCGCGGCCAGGTCGTGTTCCGGGTAGCGTTAAGCCCCGTCTCCGAGCAAAACCGCCCTGCGGCCTGGTCGTGTTCCGGGTAGCGTTGAGCCCCGTCTCCGAGCAAAACCGCCCGCGTCCAGGTCGTGTTATGGGCCGTGTTTAGCCAGTCTTCGAGCAAAACAGCCCCACGTCCAGGTTAAAAAAATTAAACCATGGCAAATGCCTTAGCATTTTTTAGCCATGGTAAATACATCAAAACCGGCCCCGGGCACGAGAAAACCGCCCCGAACACAGGCTTGGTCCGGCCCCAGACACGAGTAAAAGGGTCCCGATTGGTCAAAAATGAGTCTCGGGCTAGATATTCATTTTCACGAAGACGTCTGGACACACTTGTACCCCATGCTCCAGAAACCTTTACCTTGTTTGCCATGACTAAGCTAACCCAGATATAAGTTGCTTTTAACCATTAACTACAACTAATCTTATTAATACAAACCAAGGTGTTCACCCGGCTCGCATTGCTTTAACTTTCTCGGACTAACACAAAACATGTCTGCCTAGCCAAGGGCTCAGCCCTTTGGAAATCGCTATCGGGGGCGCTGCCCCCCGAACCCCTATCGTTTAAGGGCTCCGAAAAGATGAAAGGACAAAATGAGTAACCAGATCAAATTTGATAAAGTTTAATATATAAGACTTTCGAGAAAACTCTTATAGATTAAACTGGGGGCTCATTACGTTAGTATTGAGGCATGGTCCTAAGATAACCCAAAAAAATAAAATAAAGTGATAACTGGATTTCCTGCTTGGCCTTCCTACTTAGATTTCCTGGCTGGCTTTCCTGCCTGATTTTACCACACATGGTCTACCCGGTTGGCTTACTCGATTGCTTTGGTTACCTAGACACATACTAGAACAGGTACCCGGGACACAAACCAAGCTACTTGGCTTCTCTAGTCGGACACACCCTTAGTCGGACCAAGCAAAGGCTACACCCTAGTCAGACACACTCTTAGTCGGACACGCTTTGTTGTGTACCTGCAACACTTAATTCCAAGACCGGACACACCTTGTTGTATACCGGGTCACCACTTGTTGTTCCATACCCGGCTCAAGGAGGCTCCGCTCACGAGACAAAGTGACCCGCGCCTCGGTATACTTTGGTGGTCTACCCGGACACAAGTCCCTTACTCGGCTAGTTCTATACCCGACAAAACTAAGAAGAGTTTGTGGCCTGTGTCCGGACAAATCCCTTGTTCCATACACGGTGACCATGACTTGTATTGTACCCGGACAAGGTATAGAACCGTGTCCGAGCTCGAGCTACCCTGCCAAACCATGCTTGCATTGTATCCGGACAAAGCACAAGCCCCTTTTCGGGGCTCGAGTTAACCGACCATAACACAACTTGCATTGTACCCGGACAAGGCACAAGCCCCGTGTCCGGGCTCAAGTTACCCGCCAATGACTTGTTCGTTAGTTGGACATTTCTAAGCTTCGTGCACTAGGAAATGTTACCCGGCTAATTTCGTTATCTACATAACAAGAACGAAAACACAGGTGTACCCTTTTCTCGTACGCACAAATACAATAACGAGACGTCATAAGCGCATACGCTTACATCAACACTATTAACGACTAGATTATTCTAGTTGACTTAAGTTGATCGAGTGTCATGCACACATATGCTTACATCACATACCCATTCATGGGTCATAAAATGACGGCCTATGGACATAATTATGTCCCATAAAGGGAACACCTAGTTTCCTAGCCTATAAATAGCCCTCTGGTCATTGTTAGAATCCATTCTATTCTCATCATTACCATTTACACACACACGTTCAAGAGGGATTCACCACTCTCTTACGTCACCAGGATTAATCATACGTCACCTTAGGCTCGCTAAGAGCTTGGTAGGTTCACACTGTCCTAGTAGAAGTTCGTATCGATTTAGACAACACCCCAAACCCTAGAGCTCATCAATCGTTGCTTAAACAGTAAATTAGTTAATTACATAAACGTTTATATAATTCTTTTTGTTAACGCGATTTAAGTTACGATATTAAATAAACACTTATTTATATAATATCTTTTGAAGGAAAACCTCATTTCTCACTATTGAATCACTTCGTATGTTTACGTAGCTCATATCTATGCACTCTTTGTTTGTAAAATATTTTTCTAAAAAAAGGAAATATAGCAAACACTCTTCGAATCAATTGTTGTAAGAATACCTATATCTATAAGCATTCAAGTAGTGCAAACTAGGCTATGAAAAGTCGTAAATCTATAACCAGATTCACCAAGCCTAAAATAGAAAGTATTACTCAACATATATTAAAAGTTTAACTCAAAAGTTTTGCTAGTAATGATAGGCTGACTAACGGAATACATTGACTAACGGAATTTTTTAACGTGACTAAGCGGGTTCGGTGACGGGTTTCACAGTTATAATACCAAAATATTATTCAAGGATTAAAACATGAAAATAGGATACAATTATAATAAATGAAAAAACCTCATACATCCAATATTCATTTCATTCAAAATAAAATTGTTTAATACATCCTTTTATCCAAATACTAAAAACGGGTTTACATGGGATTACTAGTTAAACGAAGTCCTATACCCTCATCATGTTGAGTTAGCTTCGCTTTTGATAAAGCCTCATAATAGGGTCAGTTAGATTATCATCCGTGTGAACTTTGAGTACCTTGATATCACCTTGTTCGATTTGCTCACGCACGTAGTGATATCTCCTATGGTAGTGTTTGGCTCCTTTCTGAACACCGGGTTAATTGGCTATGATAATTGCTCCAGAATTGTTGCAATACATATCCATCGGAGATTTATTTTTCGGAACCACGTCAAGCCCATAAATAAATTTACGTATCCAAACAACTTCCATGGCAGCTATAAGAGGCAATGTACTCGGATTTTGTTGTAGACATGGATGTATCTGAAATCCGGCGTCACAATATCCAATATCCAATATCCTTTAGATCATCCTCGGGATTTCCACCATAAAAAAGAATCATATCTTTAGTAGCCTAAGGTACTTAAGAATGTTTTTGATGACAATACAATGGTTTTCACAAGGATTCTGTTGGTCTCTACTAACAATGTTATGTGCGAAAGCCACACCAGGTCTTGTGCATCTCACCGCAAACATGATAGATCCTAATGCCGAAGAATAATGTATCCTCTACTGCGCTCCACCTCTTGAGGTGTAGAAGGACCTTGCGTGATACTTAAGTCAAGCTCTCTTGCATTGGCACATTTCCACGCTTAGAATTTTCCATATTAAACCACTTTAATATCTTGTCAATGTAAGCCCTTTGACTCAGTTCTATTAATCGTTGTTGTGTATCTCTAGAGATCTTGGTTCCTAGAACGAATGTCGCTTTTCCTAAATTTTTTATGGCGAAACACTCTCCAGGATAAGATTTTTCATCTTGTAACATTGGAATGTGGTTTACCATAATCAATATGTCATCTAAGTAAAGAATTAGGAAAGTAACATTACTCCCACTGGCTTTTTGATCACATGGCTCATCGGGATTTTGAGTAAAATCAAACCTTTTGATTTCTTATCAAATCGTTTATTCCAACTCTGTGATACTTGTTTATGTCCATAAATGGATCTCTTTAAGTTTGCATACTTTGTTGAGATATAATGGATCAATAAAGCCTTTTGGTTGGTTCATATAGACGTCCTCATCTAGATAACCATTCAAGAAAGCTATCTTGACAAACATTTTCCATATCTCTTAGTCATAGAAAGCCGCTATGTCTAAGAGAATTCTAATAGATCTAATGTCTGCCACTGGGGAGAAGGTTTCTTCATAATCTATACCATAGACTTGAGTAAAACCTTTTGCCACGAGACAAGCTTTATAGATGAGCATATTTCCATCCATGTAGGTCTTTATTTTAAAAAGCCATTTACAATCCACCGTCTTGGTATTTGGAGGACGATCAACCAAATCCCAAACGTCGTTGTCTTTCATGGACTGCATCTCCACATTCTTAGCTTTAAGCCATTTTTCAGAGTCATGCCCTGATAATGCAGCTTTAAAGGTTCGAGGTTCATTAAGATCCCCTAATACATGTTTCTTATTACCTAAGGCTACATTTAGATTTAGTTTTTGAGGAGCACGTATTGCCCTCTCGGACCTACGAATCGGAGTAATATCAACTTGAGGTTGATACTGAGGCATAACTTGAGGCTCAATCATTTCCACCCAAATTGATGTTTGCTAGTATGAGTAGAAGGTGATGTATCTTCCTCTAGAATCTCATCAAGGTCTACAATCCTCCTACTGTTTTCTTGAACGATAAGCTTCGTTTCGAAAACTCGGCATACCATACAACTTTAACAGTTAGTTGGAACCATATCGAGAATGCGTACAACAAACTCTAGAGCATAATCCCAAAAAGATAATGGTAAGTAGTAAGGTTCATCATCGATCTCACCATGTCAAGCAAGGTTCGATTCCTCATTTCCTATACGCCATTGTGTTGTGGTGTATAGGGAGAAGTAAGTTGTTGGACAATTCCACGAGCTTGAAGATGTTCCTTAAACTCTTGGCTTAAGTATTCACCACCACGATCCGATCGAAGGATCTTGATGGTTTTGACGAGTTGATTTTCTACTTCATTTTGGAACACTTTGAATGTTTCAAACACCTCATGTTTATGTTTAAGCAAGTAAACATAATCATAATGACTGAGATCATCTATAAATGTAACGAAATAGCTAGCACCTTTCTTTGATACATGTTTAAAGGGACCACAAACATCAGTATGTATGATTCTTAATAGATCGGTTGCCCTTTGCGTATGCGAAAAGGGTTTCCTTGCCATTTTATCCGACACACAATATTCGCATTTATCAAATGAATCATCATTTGATTTTAAAATCCCTTTATGTTGAAGCCTTTCAATGAGATGCTTGCCTATGTGTGCAAGACGACAATGCTATTGATAGGTTGAGTTTAAGTTGGACTTAACTCTTTTAGTGCTAATATTAAACATATAATTATTTAAAGAAGAATGATCATGCAAATCTATTTCAAACATACCATTAATATCAATTGCATTATAATAATGAACATTATGTTTTGAAACAAAAATACCAAATTCAGTAAAACAATTAGTGAATCCATTATTCTTTAAAACAGAAACTGAAACAATTCCCCTAACAATAGTAGGTACATAATGACAATTGTCTAATACAGGTACAAAGATCCATTCTTCAGTTTCTTCTTTTCTCTAAATCCTTTTAAGGAATTACAGATATGAGTACCACAACCAGTGTCATATACCCAATAATTTTTTTTGGAGAAAGAATATAACTCTATAGTGAAGATACATGAAGGTTCGGCTTGCCGACTCGCTTCCTATCTTGCACCTCGGCTAGATACTTGGGACAGTTCCTCTTCCAATATCACACCACTCCACAATACTGACAATAATAGGTTGATGGTAGGGGTAATTCATTCTTTCCAACCGATCAAAGAAGCTTTTCATGTTGAGAACGTGAGTTCCTACTAACGTTCCATCAACTTCCTTAAACTCATGTAACTCTCGAATCAAGTCATGCAGTTCAAGACCGGCTTGTTTCTCATACACATTGTGAAGCTCAGTGATCATTTCATCCGGCCACTTATTCTCAAACTACTTTTGAAGTTCAGGGGTCCGCTGAGCATCAAGCATGCAACTTCATTATGACGTTCATACGTCGCATTATAAGTTTCCTAGACTGCCTCATCGTTAGATTCAGTGGGCTTCAGAATCATCGTTGTAGTAATGACTGGTAATCGCTTCATCACTCGGAGAACAATTCTCAGCTGGCGAAACCACTCATTAAAATTTGGTCTAGTAAGTTTTTCGATTTTGAACATTGGTTTTATTTCTGACATAATCGCGCTAGACTCGGGATTTTGTGCCATTTCTACAAAACAGAAAAGAAAGTTCAATTTAGTACTTTCGATAAATTAAT
>CAJVGC010000060.1:12724849-13174849 GCA_910822075.1 Senecio squalidus | reverse complement strand
GTAGGTCTTGGATAAATTTTATATACAATTTTTCTTTGGGTTAAAGTCTTAAAGGTCAAATTAAGAAGTTTTACATTATGGTTTTAAGTCTTTTATTAGTCTAGTATAGTTGTATCATGTATGTATCCATACCCAAAGTATATAGAAAACTATATCAACATTCGATGTTTTGATCTAGTATAATTTTTCTATACTTGTAATACATAATCCGTTTACTATTAAAAAAACAACCATACAAAAATATAGAAAAGTAAACTTAATTTTGTATTCTATTAAATCACTAACAATGTAAAATAACATCAAATGTATTGTCAAATATTTTTTCTTTCGTTTATACACATGTGAACTAACTTTATTTGAAGAAGTACCGAAAAACGAAACATTGCTCCGTACTTATTTTCATTTCTACTCATATGAGTTACTTTAACTTTATATTTAAATTTCGTAATTTATAACACCTAGTGAATATGTATATGTTAAGAAATGAGTATTGAATATAAAATAATTCTATTATATAACGGTTTTGAAATATATTTTTAATTTTAAATATATTTTGTTATTCTTATGGATATGTGTATTTTATTAGAAAGAAAATATCAATTTTTTTTATTATTAGTTTTACAAATCTAGTTTTATATTGAAAAGGATAAAATAATTCGAGTTGAATGGCTAATTTTATGAAAAAATTTAAAATATAAAAAGATATTTAAGATTTAAAAGGAAAAATATTTCATTAATGATGTAATATGATATTATGATTTTGATCGGATTTAAAATTAATCTTAAAACCAATCTAACAATCAACATTATGTCTTATCCTTTTGATGTGCCTCTTTTAGTATACGCTCTAAATGAATTATAGATGCGATGATACAACCTAGAGACGTTACGAGCTGACATTGCACCAACCAATCAATATTGTTTATGGGCCATGGTAAATGGTTTGACCCATTCAATGAACGTATTTACATTTGAGTCAAGCAACAAAGCCCATTGAGAAGTTATCCATATTAAAAGCCCAGTAAAAGTAGGGTTGCCGTAGCTATAAATAAAAATCATTCCATCTCTATCTTACTCTTCATATCTCATCTTCCGCCCAACAAAACAAATCAATAAACAGATCACAACAACAAGCTTAAGCCAAGATGCGTGCCAAGGTTAATTATATCTTCACTTTCATTTCTTTCAATTTTATTCAGATCGCCTTTTATATCTTTAATTTTCATTTAAATTTACATATGATATTATTATTTTATGTTGATTAATATGTATCATGTATCAGTTAATACTTGTTTATAGATATAATATTTAGGATTAGGTTTATTGTACTATTTTTTGTTAGATTTATTGATTTCTTAGTTATGTTTTCTTATAGTTATTAAACTGTAGAATTATAGATTCACAATTAATAATTGAGTTTGTTTTGTTACATTCTTTTGTTAATTTTAAATGTTATGTAATCACAATTTTGGTTAGTTTCAAACAAAAACTCAGAAATATAAAAATATAAAAATTAGTTTATCCATTTTTTGATGTTTCCAAAAAAATGCACACAAACTTTAATTTGGTGATGAATTTTTAAAAGGTTTGTACACCGTAGTTAACTATTGTCGAGATGTAAATATGTATAAATCCGTTACCCTTGAATTATGTTGATTATGTAACTTTTTTGAGAATCTGATTAGCCCTTTAAACTTTTCGGTTAAGTGAACCTTTACTTTAGAGTAACTGTGGAATATTTGCATTTTATAGTGGAAGAAGAAGAGAATGAGGAGGCTAAAGAGGAAGCGCCGAAAGATGAGACAGCGATCCAAGTAGAGAGAATAAAAGTTAGGCTGTAGGCTGGTTTCTTTCTAATCTTTCTTCATGAACATCATTTCCAGCAGAGCTTTGGAGTTTTGATGTAAAAGATTGGATCTTTGGACGGAAGCTTTATATGGTCTAGTTTAGCTGTTCTACATGTTTGCTTTAGTTTCTTGTTTGTGTTTGCTACCTGACTGCTACTATTTTGGGTTTTAACATTGCAAGTGAGACTTTTTATCTATCTTATATCGTTTTAATTCATCTTATATTCTGCAGTTATTGCTTACTCGTATTTTTTAAGCTTATTCAGTTTATGTTGTGCTTTGCCTTCAAACTTATTGTCGTGGTATCAAAGGAGTTATGGTTCAATCTCTGTTTCATTTTGGGTAAATAAAGTTTAAATTAGAATTTAATGTTATTTTATAACTTAATGAGCCCCGCACGAGTCCGTTTTGTTATCCTCAGAAAATTAAACATCAAACAAGATACATACTTTACTATTTGTGGGAATGATATGAAAGGAGATATGGAGAAGACGAGTTGACTAACTAGTTCAATCTGTTTTATAATCTTTGTGAACAATGTGACGACATTTCAAATTGTTGTGTGTTTATGTTTGTGTTTGTGCTGTTTTGTTTGTGATGTAGAACTGTATGAAATTTGGAAAAGCAATTTGATTTATATTGTTTTTGTGAAACATGTGATTATTCATCTTGAATTTGAAAAACTGCGGATTTGAAAAATATTTTGGTTTTATTCCTTTGGTTTGATATAGAAGTTAATGATTCGAGTTACTGAAATACAATTCATAATGTAAGGGATAAGTTGCATAAATGTATTAAAATTTAACCGAAATCTATTAAATATAAGACACAACATGACATGTATCAAACATTAAAATAATGTTATTGTATGTATCCGGGATATATATGACGTCCATATAAATTGCCGCATCACAAAACAATATCTTAAAAGACGGTAAACAAACAATAGAAACGTTTTTTTCTTTGGTAAATACAAATAGATTTCGGGGTACAGGACACTTGCCCGTTTATAAATGTAAATATGAAATGGAAAAATATAAATAAGAGAACAAAAGAATCTTGAAATGTTGAGTGACATAAAATAATCATTCTGTAACGAAATGGTAACGAGTATTGAATCTTCTCCTGGTTAGTATTGTGGCTTTGCGCATTCAGGTGGCATCTGGCCGTTAAAACGTTTGGTATCGGTGCAATAGTTGTAGATCATGTAGTTATCTCTAACCCATTTGAGTCTAGCCTGTTGACTAAAAGGCAATTGCTTATAAACAGGGGAAGTCCACCAGTTTGCTGGTGTGGGAACAGCACATTGGATTATACTAATCGGCCCATTCCACTTACAAGCTCTAGCCCTGAACCTACGGTAGTTAGCTACAAACGGCGCTGCAGTCCAGTCGATTTTAACTAACCCACCTCTTGTGGCCCAGTTATCTGCGTTCCATAAACTTGAGTAGACTCGCATTCCCTGTTGGTTCGGATATGCAATTCCTTCACTCTGGTAGTTTCTAAAGATTCTAATAGGCGTACTATCAACATACCATCTGTAATACATTAAGAAGAAAAGTTATAATTAAGATGGTTAAAAACTTAAAATGCTGAATGACCTATTGATGTGAGGAGTAAATAATGGTTGTTAACTTACACAACTTGAGTAGGATTCCAGTGAATGGTGTAGTTGTGAAAATCGGCAGTTGGGTCAAACCATAATTTAAACTGTTGTTCTCGGTTACCTTGTCCTTGAGTGAATATGTTTGTGTGAACCGTGTAAGGCTCTCCTGTTGAGTTTCCTAGGAACTCAAAGTCGATTTCATCATGTTTTGCACCAGTAGAAGATAACTGCCATAATCCAACGTACGAATTTACATCTCATTGTTATTTTGTGAACTATGTAAGTAATAAATCTTGTACTTACGTAGTATGCGGTTACAGTTCCAGCAGAGTTCCCTGGAACCAACTTGATTAGCATTTCGATACTTCCAAACAAGAACGATCTCTTTGATTGAATGCCAGATCCTGTAGTTAAAAGTTGTGAGTTTTCGTTTATTGGTTTATCTTCTATAACGAATACAGATAAAGACGTGAATATGTATATATACCTGAAGTTTGGTCTAAAACAAGGCGGAGGTCATCACCATTGCCTAGAATCGAAGAATGTTGAGCACCCCAATTGAAATACATGCTTTTCGGGAAGTTTGCATTAACCATGGAGGAATGGAATACTATCGCAAACAAAATAACAGACACGACCAAAGCTTGAGAACCCGCCATTTTCAATCTTAGGTATGTAATTATGTATGCTAGTGGTTGTTATTCATCTTGTTTCTCTATACCTTATATAGAAAATGTCAAGTACATACTCCTCACTTAGAAAGTCCATTTGTGTCCTGTTGTTCGTTTGACTTTATTTAAAATATGTTTTGACATTCTCGTAGCTGTCAACATGAAAGATTCATGTCTTTTTGGTTAAGGTTCCTGCATCTTTGTTATGTCAAAGCCTTAAAGGTTACGGGTTAAACACTTTGACACTGTGTCCGCAATATCTCTATTTATAAGTTCTACATTTCGTTGTATAGATATACTTAACGAACGCTTCTGCATTTAACTTGACGATACTTGACTACTTTTGTGGTTGATAGTATATCGATTTTGGTAAATTCACGACGGAACTAATTGTAAAGTTGGTGGTCAACAATGACAATATGAACATAAAGTTGGTGCAAACTCAGATTGAAGCTGCAGTGCACGTTGGGGTGGGGTGTGGTGTGGTTAGGCAGCTATTATGACTACACCAAAACTAACTTATGTTTTTTGGGGTACCCTAAAAGACGTGCACCCCAATAAAAAAATGGCAATAATAGTGTATATCTTAGAACAAAATATATAAATAGTGTAACCAAAATGATTTTTCTATGGATTGAATATAATATTCATTATATTAACAATTGAACCCGACATACGTATAACTAATTAAGATGAATCATCCGATAGAAACAGTGGAAAACCAACCATGTCTTCATAAACGAGACAAAACTCGTTCGAATTTCAGATCATACAGTTTCAATCACACAATCAGATCGGATGATGCACGACGGGACGTAGGGAAAGTTTACACAGAAACTACTCATTCTTGTCAGTGTTGGTAATTGAACACGTCAAGTAAATGTGTGTCTATAAATATGTGAGCCTACGGGGTTGTACACATTAACATTTAGACGCGACTATACGTTTAATATGTTAAGTGTAATATTTAATAATTAAAATGGAGGGTTTATTACGTAATTATGAATGTTTCCTAATTACAATATAACTTGTGTTACAAGGGAAATCACCTATATAATGAAACCTTAGGATTCATTATTTGGTGATCCTAGAAATCGATTCCCCCCCCCCCCCCCCCCCCCCCCCCCCCCCCCCCGGAGCTAACTGATCGGCTACACAAAGCCAAAGGGTTTCGTTTGGTTTTCGATTACAAGGAGTTTTGAGCATTCGGTTTAAGCAAACGACCTACTAGAAGCTAGACAAGAGTTGTGGCATACAAGTCTGTTGCTAAAGAATGTGTCGTGTACAAACCTGCAGAAGAATTTCATTATAAATCCTAACCGAGGTAAATCAACAACAAAGGTAATACTTTTACTTAGTTAATATTGATTACATGTAAAATCTTAAGTGCTTCCGTCGCGTGTTGTGTGACAACCTGATTAGATAAATACTTATAGTGCTATCAGCCACATCGTAATTCGAGTTAACTAGAATACAAAAACATCAAAAGTTGTTGTTGTTGGGGTGGGGGGGTTTGGGAGCCAGCCGGCGAGCAACCGGTGGTGACTTTAATAAATAAAAAATGTTTTTTGTTTGATTTATTAATTTAACAAATTAAAAGTTAATTAGTTAAACCTAAAACGCAAATTTTGATGTTTACTAAATAACAAAAAAGCATATAAGGGAGAAAACATTCAACATAAAACATAAATAACATAACATGCAAATTATAAGTTCGAAACCGAGATGTTACAAGGAGTACAAATTTTTGGTTGTTTCCCATGATTCAATCTCTTATAAATAAGTTACAATTATAAAGGATACTTCATACATTTTCAAATAATTATCAATATACTCAATTTACAAACTAATTATGCTCGTGAAATGTACCTACCTATATTGATATATAACCAATAATTAGCAAAGTAATAACGAAATCCACACCTGTCATAGTGGTTAGGGTCTTTTGCTCCCAAGTGAGGGGTCTAATGTTCAAACATTGCCCCCAGCAAGAAATTCCAATATTTTTATCTTTTTATATTTAACCCTTAATATCTTTTAATAACATTATTATCTATATATAGCTAATATAATTAATTATTACTACTATTTATATTATATCATATTTATAATCTTTTTTTTTATAGTATTGTGATTATCTTATCTTAATCTTTAATATATAATAAAAGATGGCCTTAAATGTCACATAGCGAAATAAAGTCCATTGGATAGATTCACTTTTTTGATGTCAGCCGTTAGATCAGATTGATGATGTCATCAAAGATTATTTTTATTTTACACCCTCTTATAATATATAATTACATTATCTCTTTTCATTTCATCTATACTAAAATAAAAAAAAAATTCTAATATATATATAAAATCGTTCAATTTGGACTGTGATTTACGTTATTATTATTCTAAAATCTACTAATACAAAACATCAAAACATGAAGTGTATATGTTATTATAACTATAAACATCAATATAACATTATTTTCTCATATTAGCTTAAAAATACATAAACATAAAATTTACGATTCAATTCTTATTTAGTATATAATAAAAGAGATGCCTAAAATTCACATGTCAAAGTAACAACAACCATTAGATAAGGTTTTAACTTTAATTTTGGCTATTAGATCATTTTGATGATTTTATCATTTACTAATTTGATTATAACCCTTTTACTTTTAAATATTTACCCTAATAATTATTAATATTCAAATAAAACTAATTGACCTTTTTACTTTAAATAATATAACTCTTGCATTATAATTAATATATAAAAAAAATTCGAAACATATATATTTTAAATATTAGCCTTTTTTATATAAATTATTGGTAACAAAATCATATTTTTAGTTATGAATATGTTATAATTATTTTATTTTTAATAAGATTTTCCTCTAATTACGCACGAAATGTTTTAGTTTTTAATTTGTAACCGTTTATTTTCTTTTCTTTAACACAACGACTGTTAAATAATTACCGTAGCTACGGTTAGTTGATATGGGGTTTGGTAGATTTTTTATTCATAACAAAAAACATATGCAATATATAAATTATTGGTAACAAAATCATAATTTTAGTTATGAATATGTTATAACTATTTTATTTTTAATAAGATTTTCCTTTAATTACGGACGAAATGTTTTAGTTTTTAATTTGTAACCGTTTATTTTCTTTTCTTTAACGCAACGATTGTTAAATAATTACCGTAGCTACGGTTAGTTGATATGGGGTTTGGTAGATTTTTTATTTATAACACAAAACATATGCATTTGCATATGTTGTTATGATGTAAATTTAATGAACACATATATTGACTGTTTTTTGTTCACGTAACATTGTTAAAATACAACACGCAGGGTATGGTTATTTAGTTTTATATGTTTTTCTTTAACTTAAAGCCCGTCTTGAAAACATGCACAAATTGCTTTACAAGAATAGTCAATAGGTGTATGATATATTTGAAGTTAAAAATAATAATCTCATATTTAACTCCAAATTTATTTCTTAGAAACTAATAAATAAATTTAGAGACAAAGTCACTTACGCATAAACGAAAAAGTGTAGCATTTGCTAACATACTATTTTGTCTACAAGACTAATAACTTTCTATTTATCTTTCTATATATGGTATGTACTTTTTTAGCATTATTTTGTTTTCGATATAGTTCTTCACGTATTACGCGGGTCAATAAACTAGTTCTTACTAAATATGACTCTAATATTTTCATATTTTGAAGGTTAATGTGAATATAAAAAAAAATAGGATCAAATAAAAAAAATGTAAACCGACAATTATAATTAAATAATTTTAATTTCGCCGCAGCGCGCGGACAATAAAAAACCTTCTTAATGTCAATTATGAATAAATTCCATATTAAAGTACACAAATCAATCAAAAACAATGAAGACAACTTGTTCTTAATGAAAGTACTCGAGTAGTTCAAATAAAGAAAAACAATAATTCAACTATTCAACTATATCATATAAAATAAAAGTTCACATAAAAATTACAAACATGTTAAGTGAAATACGATCAAATAAAACTTAAGTTTGGACTCTAACTTGGCAAAGCAAAGTTCTAGATAAAATCACGGCTTGTTAAGAAATTGGGATAACAGGGGACAAAAGAGGAAAGAAAAGCTAAAGGTTTTGGGTTTTATCAAAATTATCAAAATAATAAGATGTACGCAGAAATTGTCAAAGTCTGACCGAATATGAGGTTTATAAGAAAATGTTAGAGCTTAAAGGAGTGAAAAAATAAAACCATTTTTTGACAAAAAGTCTGACCGTATTAGACAAAAGCATCCAATTAAGAACTTATTTAAAAAAGCAAATGAGTCCGTACGTATTATAATAAAAAGCTCAAAAACGATAATTTTAACTCAACAAAGTACTTAACAACACGTTTGGTGAAATTCAACTGGTTTCAATCATATCAACAAATGTAAAAGAGCTCTATAATCAACCACATAATTCGTTGGTAGTAACTTATCTTTGAAACAAAAGTGTATATCATAATGTTACACTTTTATCAATGGATTTCTGACTCAAACTAGTTTTATTTTATAATAAATCAAAACATATGTGTTTGAGTTTGTACTTTCTAGATTACATATTCCTTATGTTTTTTTTTACGAAGAATAAAAACTAATCAAGTATGACACAATTAAGTATTCCAACTTCAACTCCAACTTTGAGTTCATGTAGTGTATCTTGATATTTGTTGAAGCTTATTTAGACAACAATTAAAGAGTTCAAATTTAAAGCTTAAATAATATTCGTTAAAAACATAAAAACAATAATAAATAGACCCGAACCAACAAGCCTTTGGCTCGACCAACACCACACAAATGTGTTTATTCGCAAATGCGAGTCTGGAAGAAGGGTTTTATAGAGATAGGTAGGGGTTTGACTCTCAACTTCTTTTAAATTCTCAACAACGGTCTTTAAAAATGAGGTAGCATACGTCGTAGACACACTTGATATAAAACACTACTTACATTAACCGAATAGAGAGTGCATATAATACAATTCTAAATACATATAGATACATTATCAATTTTTAAATAGCATTTGTAGGTTCAAAAGACCCCGAATTAGGATTGGCTAACAACGAAACATTTATAAAGATTGGAGTACAAAGTTTATCGAAAAAATCTAGCTCAACTTGCTTAACATTGCTATATTTAAATTATATTGTATATGAAACGATACCGTTTATAAATTAGAAATATAGTTACAATACTAGAATACAAATATAATGAACGTAAATAAACAGAAATATGCAACGAATTTGTAAACCGGCCAAGGCTTGTGATAAACACAATTCTTTTAAAACAAATTCCGCGTGCTATCACACGTTTTGTTTCCCAGGGTACAGTGTGTATAAACTGTCGGAGTTACATTTGCCTGAAATTTCTTAGTTTGAAATGCTTGTTGCTGTAAAAGACATAGAGGAGAAAAAGGTGTGTTTGTGACTGAAGCTTTGCTTCAGTTTTATAGGCCAAGGGGGAGCGTTTGTTCTTTTAATGGCATTAATGAGCCAATTAAAAAGAGATCACAACAGCCTATAAGTTATTAAAATTAAACCATGAGCTAGTATACATTAAACGAAAAAACAATTCAAAAACTGGACCGCTCGAGTCCAGGTTTTCGGAGCCGTATTTATGTCGAATATAAGTTTTTGACCAAATACATAATAGTGTTATATTTAAAAATGATTCTTTTTCAATACAAAGACCTTAAACAAATAAACATTTATTATTGACGTATAATACCACTATGTATTTATTAAATTTTTAAATATAGCATCGTAAACTATGTTTAAGTAAAATTAATTTTTAAAATTATATATATAGGTGAACACGAAACCGAGACCGTCTTACGTGGAACAAAGCAAGTAAAAGGTCGAATTCCACGTGTACATAAAATGTTGACAGAATGTGACACCTGTCAAATGAAATATACCAGCAAAAGCAGAAACAGATACTCGTATAATATAACATCAAATATTAAAGAACATTCAACGCTAAACAAATCCTTAAAAAAAATGGCGAAAAACAAAGATGATATCAAATACGGGACAGCACAAGCAAAGCTATCAGAAGACGAATCATTACGAGTTGCATACAAATCCGGCACGCCCTTAGAAGCCGGCAAGATTGCGGATTCTGAACAAATCGATCTTTTCGCTGCTGCTAACAATATCTCCAACCAACAACAACAGCAACAAACTAATAAACGTGTGGTTGCGGAATCGGACCCTGTTGATCTCTTCTCAGCTGCTAAACATGTATCTGATGCTAAAAATAACAAGGATGAAGATAGTACGGATAACCGTCCGCGGCCCTCTGCTAACTGATTAGCAGAGTGGCCGTGGGCGTGGTTTACCATATTATGGTGTAGTTAAACAAAGTTGTTATAATAGTTGTGCATAAGAAAAAATAAATAAATAAATAAATAATCCCTTCTTTTCTGCGAGGAACGTTTTTCTTATTTCAACGATATGTATGTTGTGTGTAATATTTTCTATGATAATGTTTACATCTTTCAGAATATATTACTCTACATTTTATAATAAGTGAATTTTGATTGCTATCATAATAAAGTTAGTTTTCTATTCTTTAAAAATTGGAGAAAATAGAAAAGAAAATTTGATTATAAACATAAATTCAACGAAAGAAAAATAGGATTCTTGAGTTTTTCCCGTCCACATTGCCCTTGCCTAATTTATCTTCCAATCAAGTAAGAACCTAGTAAAAAAAATTCAAAACACAAACAGATTGTTAGCCATGTTTAGGAAGTGTAAAGTAATTTGTGGCTGATGTTCTATTTCATTGTATCGGGTCCATAAGAAATTTCAATCCATTTTTAAAGAATGCCAAACTCACTCAATGAGATTAACAACCAAACACGTAAATATAAAAAGCTACTCAAAAAGAATTAAGTTGAAAGTTTCCAACATTTATGAATGTAGAATGCGCAAAATCTTTATAGATCAATTCAACAGATAAAAAAAAAAACTATTTCGGCGGTTGAAACTTGTATTCATTAATTAGCTTATTTTTCGTGTATAAGTAGATAATTTTATTGAAAAATATACAAGTATAATATATATATATATATATATATATATATATATATATATATATATATATATATATATATATATATATATATATATATATATATATATATATATATATATAGAGGAGTAGGATCAAATAAAAAGTGTTAAATTTGTAAAAAGTGTGAGAAGCATTGTGGAAAATAAATTTGAAATTCTTTTTGATAACGTCATCTGCCACGTCATATGATGCACACACAAAATATGATGCACATTAATAATGCACAAAAAATATGATTCATATAAATGATGCACACAAAAAAACTATATTATGCAACTATCACTACAACAAATATGAGGATTGTTCACGGTTTTTTCTTCGCGGTCTATGAATGTGCGAACTTTTTTTTTACAAAGTTCACATTCATAATCGTTTAAAAACTATCCACATTTATAAGTGTGAAAAAAAATAAAAAGCTACAAAGAGTTTGCATTTTTAGGTGTGGAATATAATGTTCACACCTATAGATGTGAGTTAACAAATATGGATTATTATCACTCTTCAATGTGTGAAGAAATATTGAAAAATTTTGCAGTTTTAAGCGTGAAGAAAAATTAAGTTTTTTTCCCAGGTTTGAGTAAAAAAACATATCCTCACAGTTCTAACTGTGAAGAAATTATTTTTTTTTTAAACCTTTAGAGAAAACTCACCAATTGGTAAGGCGTGAGAAAATATGAAGCCCTTTTCGAAAAAGCCCACCATGAGAAAATAAAATACCTGAAAAAAAACTCTACACAAAGAAAATAAATAAATAAAAAGAAGTCACCCTCACCCCCTTATGACTGTCTCTGAGAAATTGAAATTCATAACCCTCTCTTCAACATCCAGGGTTTCGATTGTAGTATGTTTGACGATTTCTTCAGCCCTAATCCGACGAGATTTACATTCGTCTGTGTGAATCAATCCCTAAATCATCCAATTTCAGCTTGAATTGAACCGATTGAAGAATTTTACATACCGATTTCATGACGATTGAAGAATTGCTATCGTCATATGATCATATTTAAACTTTTCTAGGTATGATTAATCAAATTTAGATCCAATTGGTTAGCTTTATGTTGAATTAAACCGTTCTAGTTATGTTCAAGCTATTACAGTTCAATTTTTAGTTAATTAATCTTTGTTAAAATTGAATTTACAGATTGTGGTTTCCGCCATGGTTTCTGCAGAATTTGCTCGCACAGCTGTCGGTATCATCGGTAAGCTCTCTCTGATTTCATCATTTTCTGAGCTGATTCAATTCGTTAATTTGTTGTTATTGTATACTGCTGCTTTAATTTCGATTTGAAATCAGGTGAATGTGATGTATTCGATGCATTCTAGTTTTGAATATTGTTAATAATTGATAGATTTATGATTATTCATGTGCTTTAATCATGATTCCGAGTTGAATCGTTAATTTGTAGTTATCAGCTGAATGTGATTCAACCACTGCATTCTAATTGTGCGTTTTGTTACAGATCAATAGATTTTATGATTATACTGGTTACTGAATTGAAATCGGTGCTTAAATTTGAGCTGAATCATTAATTTGTAGTTTAATCGTTCTGTTGTTAAGCTGATTGTGAATTTTAATTGTGAATTTTGTTCGAAATTTGGAATCGGTGCTCGAAATTTGTGTTAAATGTGATTCGTAAATAGCGTTCCATCTGTTTATGCATTTTGTTAGCGATACGTGATTTTATGAATTCATCTGTTATTAAATTGAAACGGAGCTCTACATACCTATAGATACAGATATATGTACGTATATGTAATGTAATTGTGAGTATATATAATAGCTGATTGTTGATAGGAATTGTTGTTTAATTTTGCAGGAAACGTGATTGCTCTCATCTTGTTCTTATCTCCTGTGTAAGTTCTATCTCTTCACCGCTTACATACGTATAGATACAGATATATGTACGTATATTTAATGTAATATAGTTGTGAGTATAATATCTTATTGCACCTAAATTTAGTAGAAATAACCCTCTCAAAATAAAGAAATATATAACAAAGTGAGTAGATATGAAAATATAATAGAAAACGCTTCAATTTTATGCGCTTTTCAATCAGTAAACATGTTTTTTGGATCAAAACTTTGTCAACAACAGATTGTATTAAGGAATTCTGAGTTTGAAAAGTAAGACTATGTAATAAGATAAAATTTGAAAGACATTCGAACCTGGGATATGAAATAGTCAAAAACTTCATCGTTTTATACCTGGAATCAAAACTTAATTACAAAGTCAAAACATATCAAGACTATGAACAGAGTAGTACTATAGACGTCTAAGGTGGCGTTTTTTGAGACTATCTACCGTAATAAAAGAGTGTATTTTATAAGATAGGTACATATATATTTCTCTCTTTCATGTGTTCATAATCAAAACAAAATTTTCCCTCTTTTATCTCTTACTCACTCTCAGTCTACAATTTTGAAGAAAATGCTAGCTTTCAAGTGAATAGTAATAACTGAATGGATTATTGAGTTTGCATTGTAATCGATTTTGTCTACGTTTTATAGATTCAAAAAAACGAGCCAGCTGCAGCTTGTTGAATGTGAAGAAATCAACGAAGATGAAGATCTGTTTATTTCATATTTTCATTCTCCAACTGGAAAACCTACATTATTCACCGTTCAACGCAGGTTTATTTCATATTTTCATTCTCCTAACTCTCCGTTATGCGATTATTTGTGTCGATTTATTTATGTTCGTTTATTTCCTTGCAGCAACATTGATGAGGTGATTGCCAAGTTTGCGAGGCTAACACCGCAGGAAAGAGCTAAAAGGGAATTGGAGAGCCTTGAAGTAAGACGGTTTTCTGTATCAAATAATATTATATATTTTCTATCAGAATATTGGTTTTTTTGATTTTTTAAGTATATAGGCTTTGAAGAAAACGCTTAAGAAGCTATACCATGATGTAAATATACAAGACTTTGGCGGTTCAAGGTTGTTTATAATTCATTTTTATTTGTTTACCTTTTTCGTCTTTGTATTGCGTTGCAATATCTGATATTAGTTTTCTTTGGTTTGGTTCTTTTTTGCAGTAGTCATGCAGCTGAGGTCACAACTTTATATCTTTAAACTTACATCAGAACATCCGTTAAGAATATATATTTTAACATTTAGTGCTATTTTCAGGATTTAACCAGTCACGCGAGGATGTTGCGAACTCAAATTGAGGACTTACAGAAGCGACTAAGGTACTTTGGAAACCTTCGATTATCTAGTTGTTGTGTGGTTTACAGAAAATATTCTTTATGTTTCTTAATATGGTTCTTATTAGCTATTGGAGTAATCCATACAAGATCGACAATGTTGACCATCTTAAGCAGATGGAAGATTCGTTAAGAGAATCACTTGACCGCATTCATATACACAAGGTATGATACATAAACGGTTTTGACATCGTTAGAAAAGATCGTTTTCAATCAATTTATTTCATTTCACTATTCGTAAGCCTGTTATGTATATGAACTGCCGACTTTATCTTGTATAAATGGTTTTTGATATTCGTTCAATAATCAGTAATAAATGGCTTTAAACAGGACAATTTTGGACAACAAAAGCTTCTTCCACTGGATTGCCCGAGTCAGGTATTTATATCTTTGTTAAATTTGTATTTAGACATATCTTTTATACATTGAGAGGATGTGATTTACAGAAATGTTGCGTTTCAGTTCCAGAATGGGTTGCATTTGCCTCTGATGATGGCCAATACGCAAGAGGATCAAACCTTACCATGGCTTCCAAAGAACGAAAATCAAAATCTAATTTTGCCCGAAAAACAGAATTACATACCTCACATGTCAGTCGGTGGACTTTTAACCCCAAATCTCTTGACATATGTGTTTTAGGTTATTTTATGAAGTTCATTAATCGTAATGAGCTTCATAAGATAACTTTCGAGAACAAGTTGATGATTACCAATATAGATGTTAACATGTTGTAATAGTCAGTTTACTAATAGATAAACATATTCTGTCTAAGATTATCTTATTAGAGAATGCTTACAGTTCGGCTGCTATTGCGTTGACCGGTGAATAATGTAGGTTTTCCACTTAGAGAAAACATGAGCAGGATAATTTCTTTCCAGTTGGAGGAGAGCAAAAAGGTGAAAGCATCAGCTCAAGTTACAACAAGAAGTTCATGTTTTTACGATGCGATCTATATAACTTTCTATTATAATACACTGTTTATTGTTATACATCATTTCAGTTCTTTTATATTTATGAATAAAATTGACTGATAGGTTTGTTTACATATATGTCTATGAACTATATATTGTATTCCATGTGGTTATATATATATATATATATATATATATATATATATATATATATATATATATATATATATATATATATATATATATATATATAAGCTTTCACACATATAAGCGTGAAGATAATGATAAAATCCTCGCACTATGAAGCACTATGAAGCGTGAAAAACCAAATGGTATATCTATCCCAAAATCCTCACACTTAGAAGTGTGACAAATTATCAAAAATTCTCACACTTAAAAGTGTTAAATTTATCCCAAATTCTTCACATTTAAAAGTGTGATAATATATCACAAATCTTCACACTTGGAAGTGTGATAAATTATCTCAAAATCATCACATTTTAAAGCATGAAAAATTATATGAAAATAATCACACATAAAAGTGTGAAGAATTTTGTTACGTCAATATTCCTCGCGCATATACCAAGTGTGAACTTTTTAAATCTACGCGCTTTTAAGTGCGTATATATGCCCTAAAAAGCGCGAAAAATCAATCATTTTGTTGTAGTGTATGATGCACACATAAAATGTTCATCATAGATGTGTATCATAAATGTGCATCATAAATGTATATCATATTTTTTTTCGTACATAACTTTTTTCGAGCAAAAAGAAGAAAAAAAAATTCTCGAAAAAAAAAAATTTCGATTTTTTTTATTAAAAATATTATTTTTTTATTGAAAAAAAAAAAAAAAAAAAAAAAAAAAAAAAAAAAAATTCAAGCTTGCCAAATGTTACTCCCACAATGTTTCTCACACTTTTTACAAATTTAACACTTTTTACATGAACCCTCCCCTATATATATATATATATATATATATAAAAGTTGGGAGAACATTGCGTATTATTAACAATATATGACAATATAAGTTGTGTTATTTCATACATTTTTGGTTTTGTTTATATATAAGTGTTTCAACTTCACTTTTAAATTTGTATACATAAAGAATGCTATCGAAAATAATACAATTATATCATGTTAAATTAAATAGTTTCACAATATGATTTATTTAGTGTTTTGTTATTCTAGTATAGTTGTATGTTTCAGTACACCAAATGTATCTTTTTATATATCAACATTCACTTTTATTATTTGGTATAGTTTTATACTCGTATAATATATAGAGTCTTAGATGACAAATTAAAGTCTTTTGTTAGTCTGGTGTTCGTTTATTGATAAACAAAAACAAAAATATATAATGTGTCTCCTTTTGTATGACAACATTATTTTTTTTCCGTACGGTTATACAGTATGTTTTTGGTTTTTTAGAAAGAAAAAACAAAAAAAGAAACCACTTTTCTTATGAAAAAGTTTAATATATAAAGATATTTAAAATTTAAAGTAATGGTGTTAAACTATTTTATTTTATTTTTAATATATATGAACGTTCAAGGGAAAATTGTATTTAAAATGGAAAATCTAAAAAGAAAATAGTTAATGATGATGTTATATGAAATCATTATTTTGATATAAGGGTGTAAAATTAATTTCCAAACTTATTTAATGACTCATATATTTGTCATTTGACTTTTAATACACATCTTTTAAATACATTATAGATTACTAGTATGATACCCGGGCCCCTCGCGATGTATCGGCGATAATAAATATATAAATCGATATTACATATTTAGTTACAAATAATTTTACGAACGATGAAGATTTTCAGTTTATTAACATTCAATTACTTAAAAATTCTAAAGATTAACTCTGTTTATTTGAAATTTTATCATGCTTAAATTTTAATAAATGTACAGTTAAAAGTGTAGTTTAGTAATTTTATCATGCTTAAATTTTAACATTTTATACCCATATGTTTTATAATGTATATAGATTAATAGATTGATAATAGTATGATATATATTAGGGACACGCTTGATAGAATATTTTTTTATGTAGACCACTAGAATTTCTATTTCGATCATACATTAACCCAGATTACATTGCCAAAGTAAGAAATATTCACTAGTCAGATACCCAATTGGAATAATTGAAAATTTTCTTTATTGCTTTTGACATTTGTCAAGTAACTCCACTTTATTTTTTCGGAGGTTTAGATTGAATTATAGGGTAATTTTGAATTGTTTTTACATTTCCAGTATTGGCATGTAGGATATTTACATATGTCTCATCAATAATTTTCTTATAATTTCTGCATAATAATAAAAATATATACAACAAGTACTAAATTACATTTATAATCTACCATTCAAAAACTAATTAAGATGGTGCACTTAATTTATAGATTAGGTATACTTACTCTTCCTATTACTGATACACTTTTTTCCTCCTATAAAACGAGGATCAAGAGCAAATTAAGTATATCTTATTGCAACCACAACGGCATAGCCACCCTACCGGAGAGACATGTTGCAGTTTTTTTCATTTCCTTTCACCTCACACCCTTTTATCATGTTAAACATCATCCAAAGAATTGCCTCCACAACACCAACAATGGTCTTCTCATTCTTTAGCACGACCAAGTCAAATCGGGCTTTGTTTCATGAGCTAGGTTGCCACAACATACGCCCCTATCATATGTCCGATGGGATACCAGAAGACAATCTTTCTGTGGGGAATCATCAAGACGAAGGTAAAATGTTTGTGTAGGTGGCGTAGGATGAATATAGAAAGTGTGTTAAAGTGGTTGAGGCAGACATTGGGGTGAAAATTAGTTGCATGGTGTCTCGGACATGGGGAATCATCAAGAACATGCAACTAAAGTGGGTTTTTGAAATAATTTATTCGTTTAATACATTAACGGTTTTTTAAAATAATTAATTTTTAAATAAAATTAAAAACTTTGGTTTTTGAAATAGAGAATTGTGATTGGTTGACTTAGTCTCAAGTTTTTTAGTGATGTTTTCTGATTACGAGGGTTTTTTTCTTCTTGAAGCATCTATAATGCATATAATGCATAGCGCCTATTAGAATATAATAAAATACATAATATCGACTTTTCATTCACTTGTACATGCAATGCGTTACATAATATAATGAACTCTTAAAGTGCACTACATTGTCTCGTCAACAAACAATTTCTAATTATACACAAATGATATTTAGATCTATAAATAGATTTAAACATTAAAAATTCATTAATATATAAAATCACAGGTTATAAAATAAGGCGAGATGATAATTTAGGGTTATAATAGAAAATTCAATATATTAAAGGAAAATGTAGGGTAAGTAATCAATTCTTTTAGAAAATTCAATATTCATGATACATAGAAAAAACAATACTAATTTCTATCCTCAATCAAAATTTGTAAATAATAAAAGAGATTTGATAATAATGAGGGTCGTTCATTTATTTGATCAAACGTAAAATTAATGATGTATAAATCAAACAAATTACACCATTAAAATGTATGTTTTTTTCTAAATCATTAGAGTGATCCGGTCGATATAATTTCAACAAACTTTTTTTTCCTTTTCTTTAAAAAACGGATAAATATATAAATCGAACAAAGTTGTAAATCTACCCATTCAAATTGGGACCCCTCTTCGTAATCTTGGATCCATCTTAAGAAGAAAAAACATATATCAATGTGACTTTGTGCTACAATGAGAATTCACAACGCTGCCATTAACAGGCAACAAGAGCTCACAATTCATATGAAGCATGAACTTAACCGATCCCAACGGTCCAACTCTCCACGTCGTTCTTGAGTTCCCTTTCAAATAAAACAACATCATGTTACTTCTCTTCAACGACTGCTGCGTCAAATACTCTTCCTCTGGTGGCAACACTATCGGCGACGACTCTACAACATAATTCAACTCTTCCGTTTCATTTTTCGCTACATCAAACGGGTTAGCCACCAATTGCGCGATTCTCACACCATGGTAACCAAGCAACAACTTGGTATCATAGAAGCTAGCATGTGCTTTCTGGTTATGGTTCTCAGCACGAATCACAATTGTTAGTTTCACAGCCATGAGTTTAGCCTGGTCATAGTAGACATGATCAAGACGAGATGCACGAACAGAAAGAAGTGGCATTTTAGGACGGAGCACGAGGTAACCAGAAAACACAACAATTCCAGCTATTATGACAGTAGTGGCAATGAGTGAGCAAACGATGGCGAAGCACCAGACGAATGGGTTGGTCCGGCGTTGTCGACCTAGTACCGGTGGTTTTGGCATTGGGAATATTTGGGCAGCATATAGGAAATGTAAATGATGGGTTTCATGAGGAGTTGTTATACAAGTAGATGGTTTGGAGAAGAGGTGTTCTTTAGGTCTAATTGATGGAAAAGGTTAAGGTACCTTACTTACGTTGGTTTAAAGCTACCCTATATTATTATTTCTACATACCTTTTGTACTATTGTTACACCCTTGTTTAATCGTCAAATCATCTAAATCATTATTCATATATCACTCGTTAAGGATTCATTTAAAAATCGAACAAATTTTTAGGATACGTTTTCAACTTGATCTACCAATTCTCGATCTCTTTCAGGGTCCAAGTAATAAGATCAATACCATTTTAGATATAGTGGTAATTTACTGATTGTAACCATCTTAATATAACAAGGTTGAATGCATATATCCAAGTGTACTTTAGTTATTACAAACTTTATAGAATATTCTGATGTTTAGATAGATATCTAGTTTTTATGTTGTGTTTAAATAGATGTCTAATCTAGTTTTTATGTCGTGCAAACCACACACGTTAGCTCTTTTCAATCATCCAAAAACAAGTGATTGCAACAAATAACTACGATTTAAATATCAAAACTCGAACAAACCAATGGGGTTGTCATCATGGTACATTGATTTTAATGGTCTTTTTAAAGATGAAAACGAAGGATAATCAAGTTTGCAATCGCAATCCCAAACATAACAGCATAACTCAATAATGAACAGTAACACACAAATAACAGAAACATGATAAGCAGATAACCATGGCTGCTAATAATGAAAAATAGTCATCAACATACTTTCTCCGGACCAACCAATATCATATCAGAGTTATGATCAAAAAAACAAAACAAAAAAGAGGATTCGTTTGTGACCAATCTAGGTAATGTTCTTCCCTTCCCCCATCTCGTTGAATATCAATGGTGAAGGAACTCAAACCCTATACACATTTTTCTAACCTTTCTAAATCCTCGTTACTCTTACTACAAGGGATCGATCAACATCACAACAGAGCACAACAAAATAAGCTCCCCTAATTCAACCCCCGTCCGTCCAAAAGACAAAACAGTACACAACTAAGTTTCATCATAAAACACAAAATTAAAAACATGTAAAAAGAAAACTTACTTTCTTCTATCATCAACTGTGCACATTCCGACTCCAAGCACATTTAACATCACACTCACAACACGACTCTCATTTCCTTGGTTTGTTTCACTATGCAAACTCTTCAAGTGCCGGATTGTTGAGTAATATTCAGCAACAAATTCCTCTGGTTTCCATTTGTATGAGGAAGACTCGCACGCAAGAGTTCAATAGGCATTTCTCTTCTAATAGCAATTGCTGCTTCCGACCCAATAACCGACATGTCAGATGAACCACCCCCTTGAGCCATCAACGACTGGACAACTGAATCATATTTACTAAAACAGTATTTTGTAAGAAGTCCAAAGAAAGCGTCAAATGACGCCTGCCAAAACGCCCGATTAGTCATACTACAGTTACCGACAGCATTTGGATCAGTTAAGATCTCGGTTCCTCTTTCTAGTACAGCTTTTAACAATACGGATGCCCCGTCACCGGCAGAACTTCCAACAGGGCGAAGAGGAGGATGCTCTGAGGAACAAACAACAGATGCAAGACAGGCACCAAGTGCTGTAAGGTCCATTCCTTTAATAGAGGAAGAAACGGTAATTGCCAGATTGTTAGTAGTTTCTGCTACTCTTGGATCTGTTGGAAGAACTCCAAATAAAAACCTTAAATGACGGAAAATCGCCATGCAAACTACACGGGTTAGCTCTGTTCCTGGGGCGAGATGTTGAAGGTACCTTGTAAGAAGTTTCCTACCCTTTGGAAGAGAAACTAACCGCAGAAAGACAAGATCGTCCTTTGGAGCTAACTCTGTTGTTTGGCCATTTTTGCCAAACGGGTCAACAAGCTGAAGTGATGTTGCTAAACCTTCTAGTAAAACTTGTCGCCTTTGACGTAACTGACCTCCATTATCTTGGAGCTGATTGAACTGTAGAAAACGATCAATATCATCAACGTCCAATAAAAGACAAATGCCATCTTCAATGGTGACTCTAGCTGCAAGCATAGGTTCTTGTTCCAATGGTTTATCCAACGTTTTCTGATCAGTGTTGTTTGTACCCGCTGACTTTGGTGGGTCGACTTCAAGAAGTGGGCGGGGACGGCGTATTGAAGAAAAGGAAACCCTTCCCAAAGCATCAACTTGAAGAAACGCGTGTGGTTCATTAGCAGCACGAGCTCTTGGAGGACAATCTCTCAACTGAGTTGGACAGAAATGGTGTCTTAATTTGGCTCCACTAGATTTGTTTGCTAAGCAAGCTTGGTGATAGTAGTCGTCCACATATGGATCGTTACTGTGTGTAGCCGCGAGTTGCATTCTGAGAATATTTTCAATCTCATCAGCCGACATGTATTTGGATTTAAACTGTGGCCACCCTGTTGTATCGAATCCTGGTTGGAAATATCTCTGGTTTGGTCTACCCTTAGGGACTGATTTGGGCCTTAAATCTCTTGACCCCATTCCAAGGACATCAAAATTGTTCATCATAGATGGCGGTGGAGAGAAATTATTCATTAATTGAGGCGGCTGCAAACCAGACAAATGACCGAAAGATGGCTGAAATTGATGATGCATCCTGTGTTGCTGTTGTGACAGCAAACCATTCTTTTGAGCAAACTGTTGTTGCATTATACCATTTGAAAGATCAGGCAAATTCCCCCCATACTGGTTTGGTAGTCGGTTATTAACCGGTGGAGCAGAAGGACGAAACTGAGGCAAATTCCCACCAAATTGAGACCCATGTGGCATTCCACCCATCTGAAGTTGTGGATTTGGCAAAGGAGGCATATTGGAAAAAGACGGTGGTGGCATCTGGTGTCCACTAGGACGATAATGAGTATTCAGATGATGTAATTGATGGTTAGGTGAAAATTGAGGGGACCCACCACCTGGCGGAGGGTATGAGATGAAAGAAGATTTGGGTACAGGAACCGGCTCACTAGAGAAATGCATATGCTGACTAGGATGTTGGTGTTGTTGCTGTTGTTCCGGGTAAGATGATGTCCTGTGAATTTGTTTTGATTCATCTATGAGGTGTTGGTTAAGGTTTTGTTGTTGGTATTGTTCAGGGTAAGATGATGTTCTGTTAAGATTCTGTTGTTGATGGTTCTCGGGGTAAGATGATGTTCTGTGAAGAAGCATCGATGGATCTTGAAGAGGAAAGGATGAGTTTGAATATCGATTGCTTTCCTGGCCATTTTCTGCGTCAAAAATATCTTGATCAAGCCAATTGGTGTAATCTCTTCCCTGTGCCCAATCAGCTGAAGCTGAATCTATAACAGAAGCAACAAAGAAAAGGGAAAAAAACAATATCCCCGGGTTAATTTATGACAAACAAATACAGCAGAGTAGTAACCCTGAGAAGAAAATATTCAAATCAACAAGAACATGAGCACTCACTTTCTCTGGATCTTTGGTCACCAAAAATGCCAACATTTGTTCCCATGACATCCTTGTTGAGCTGCAGAAATAAGATGGGAACCATATATCAGATGATGATAATAGGAACGAACACACTAGAATAAACGTATGGGGGTAAATTATCATGTTAAGTAGTGTTCAAGTCGCCTTCTAGCAAATACTTGTCTAAGAGGGGAATTATGGGAACTTTTAAGCTAATAAAGATACTGCATTAATATGGTGTTGGTACTTCTCTAAATGATCAGTTGATCAGTTCACTGTTCTAATAATACAATTACTCGTAAAGGATTAAAACATTACTTTCTTGTTGAGAGAAGTCGATGGATGAAAACAAGTTATAAAAAGTCAAATATTTATCTCATTATTTTTGGAAGAGTATATTAAAAAAAATGGTTGCTAATAGTATTGGGGATACTCGAGCCTATTTGGCTGATTAGACCACCCAAGGTTAGCTGAGCAGTTAGATGACACTTCAAGCCTATACAGATTTTTGATTGTGGATCGGCTATAAGTGATGAAGCTATAATCCAATCCAATCCAATCTAAATCATGGTGGTCATTGTATTCGGAACAAATATGATGAGCCATAACATAAAATCATCTAAACATATAGACCTCGTGTATTTTAGCAGTATTACTTTTTTATAAACATTACTACATTTTACGTTTTCAGAAAATTAAGTAATTGAAGCTACATGAAAATAGAGAAACAGAGCATAATAGGTATAAACACCAATGAAGAAAGTTCTTCTCATCTCATGTTGAAAAGTGTATCTATTTGGAAAGCTTTTAAGTTTTAGTTGCCCTATTTTCCTAACGTTATAATTGGAAAACACATGTAAAACCAATTTTTGTCTAATATATATTGAGGGATATTCTAGTAGTTGACAAGTAACCAAATGTTGATTCTGGTGTATCCGATAGCAACATACAATCAAATGGTGACCAAGGAATTTCTAACACTGTGTTCTCAAGTTTTATTTTTAGGGTAAAAAAATGTAAAGGAAAGGAAATAAATAAATTGTCGTGTTCTCAAGTTTTTTTTAGGAAGGAAAGCAAAGAAAAGGAAAGGATTAGAAGGTAAAGTTTATACATTTTATTCAATAAAACAATCCGGCCATATCTGGGGTGATCGTAAAGTAAAATAAATACTTTCCTTTACTTTAATTTCCTTTTCTTTACATTACCTTTTTTTCCTTTAATTTTAGACTCGAGAACAGAGCGTAATGGTTTCTAACCATGGTAGTCTTACATGGTATAACATACTTTAGGAGCTTACTGGTCAATCCTAACTACAACAAAGGATTTACCTTACTCCAACGCCTAGCCACTCTATCTTATGTGCTTTCAATAAGCAGATATGCATTACATGGAAAAAAACAAAAAGTCCAGCAATAAAGTCTGATTTGTACAACAATTCAGCTTAATTGTCACTACTTGAACATGTAGGGACCAAATCAGCATCTCAGATAAAGACAAAAAAGTGCAGAAAAGAGCTGACAAGTGCAGATTGTGTTCATCATTGTTATTGGTTGATCATTTTGAGCATGCCCTTGTAATTCGGCTCTTGTTTTTATCTGTCTAGGTAGAATTTTTAATTTCTGTACTCTATGCAATGTACCACTCAGATTTTAATGATATGAAAATGACTAGGGCAACCTCTATATCTCTCTGAGATATTCATATTATTCATTTTCCTTTGTATATCTTTGATCTTAAAGGAGTGATGTGTTCCCTTTCTCATCACACCAACTATAAATATCTAATATGTGACGCAAACCGAAGTTGTAATACAGCTAGACTTATATAGCACTTCGCTTCGAGCGATAAATCAAAATCACAATTTCCACCACATAGCACAGACTGAATGACTAAAGCATCAACCAAATAAACCAAAACACCTTATACAATGATGGAAATTAAAAGCATATGTGACAACATAATTGATACACACTTTATAACCACAATGGCAAGATCGATAATCGTCAGTACATTATTATCATTCGCATTCTACAGATAGATGGCAAGACAACAATCACACAAGAGACTATAATAAAGATGATCACACAGAAAAAATCTAGATACATCTTAACCCTTACTTAAAGGTAAATATTCTCTAAGAAAAACTTGTCCTATAATACATGAAGCGAATAGTTAAATCAAAAAGAAAGCATTAGTCTATTCATCATCAAAAGACTAAAGTCCAAGAGATATTTTTTTATGATCCCAATCATTTGTGGATATGCAGAAAGTAAAGATATAGACAGATTTCGATAGCAATTGATACATATGACATAAAATCATACCAATACTTAGTCGTTTTAGTAAAACTAACCTTTGAAAACGTGGTGGAAAGATCGTCAAGTCCTGGAAACACACTCTGCAACAAAAAACAAAATCAGTTGTCATGTTTGAATACAATCCGCATATAGCAATTAGCTTAGAAAGCAACAGCATATAACATGTTTAACGAAAATAATGGAAGCCATAAGACGAATTCCACGCACGAAGATAGAAAAAAAAAACTCATTCTAAATAATCAACATGTAGATCTTTTAGTTACCAAATTTCCCTTAGGGGCAATAAAAATCTCTAATCCTTGAAGATTTTGCCCAGATATTAAACAATTACTAGCACGATCTGAGCTAGCAATATGATCAGTATAATAAATAGAGGGCTATTAATGACTAATATATACAGTGAAACCTTGACCAATTAGCATATCCACCTCTATTTTGAAAAACTATAGTGGTAAAAAAGGAAAAACAAAAGGAAGACCTGTTTGACATAGATATTTGGCACGACAACAAAAGAAGTAGAAGATGATTATTAAATGTTCGACTAATTGAAAGTGTAACCGTAAATTCTACTTGTCAGTGTTATCAAATCAACTCCACACTCATCACTAATACTTTCAAAACAATCCCAATGACTCCGTAACATTGTCAACTATTCTGTACGTGAATCCATCAAAACTATATCAATGTCAACAGTTACGTAACAGTGTTTTAGTAAAACGCCTAACAACAACACAATAGTCATCGTCTATCAAGCATTAATCAACTATTTCAAATTCAACCATAATATCATTACATATATGCTTGTAAGAAACATCATATCACGAACTAGAGTCCTATTTACCAATTTATTTTCAAAAAACACGTGTGTATGAAGTGAAGGCTTAAAAACAACCGTATAACATTACTTTCTTATAAATCCAATGACATAAACCAAGGTATAACTAACGAGTAAATAATAATCGTTCCATATCAAGGATACCGAAAAACGGACATAAACAATAAATTACCTCTTCCTGCCCCAACTGATACTCATCCTCCTCAAACTTAGCTAACGGAACATCTTCCTCTTCCTCATCCAAACCTCCAAGCTCAACTTCTTCCAGCACTTGATTACCGAAAAACGCATACTGAGACGCATCAAATAACGCACCTCCTACAAAAAAACAACACTCATAACTTCATATTTAAAACCTAAAATCCAAAATCTAAACAAAAAAATCAAAATTCAAATCCACAAAATACAAGATCTACATAACATAAATACACTATAAAACCTAAAAAACAAATCGAAGAAAAAACCTGATGAATTTGAACCGAGTTGTTGAGTATCGCCACCGAATCGTTCCATGATTCAACTAACTACGAATCGATGAAATGAAAATAAATATAAAAATTGTTTTGGATTGAAATTGTGATTTATAAAACCCTAGGGAAAATATATGATTTGATTAATTAAGGGAACATGAGTGAAGGGTAGGGTTTGTGATCAAGAATTAGGGGAAAATTGGATAATGATTATTTTTATTTTTTTTATTATATTATAAGTCGTGGTTTATAAATATAGGACGGTGTAAAAGGTTAACGGAAAACATATAGCTTTTCAACAATTATTATAAATCGCCCAAATATAAAACTATTATAAAATGCTACAGATTTCATTTAATTTAATTTAATTACTACAAACATGTCACTAACTTTAATTGAATTTGAAAGTCCTTTTTTTTCTTTTTTTCTGGTGAGATTAAATTATTAGACTGTTATAGTTGGGTATGTGATTGGACTTGTTTATGTAGATGTTAGTGTGAACATTTGGATTTTTTTTAAAGGTTTTATGTTTTAATTTTTAGTTGGAGTTAAATATCGGAAGTATTATTAATAACCTGACTCAAACTAGAGTGACCGGAATACATTTTAAAAAGGAGTTTGAAAAAATAGTGAAGAACATTAGATTGAAAGATAAAACATTTATTTATCATCATTGAAATCAGAAACAAGTCTCGAAACAAGTCTTAGGAGACGGGATCCAATGATCCCAATTAAACCCTAAATTCATGAACATGTTTGATATCTACAAAAAATATATTATATTATTTGCAATGCTAGAAACAAATCCTTAATAATAATCAAAGCCCTCGAACCAAGGGAGAATGAAGTGTTTGATTTTGCCATTTTCAAATCAGGCATATCAAAAATAAGAATATATCCTATGAAAAGCTTCTAAACATAGTAGTTACCTGATATCCACAAATGCCATCTTTAACTGAAATATTCATCACAATATTGATATTCATCATTTACAAACTTTTAAACATAAAAGTTTCATGCAATTACATATGAAGAAATAATGGTTATGGGATTCGAACTTTGAGTCACGTAAAGCGTACAAAAGAGAATAGACCGGAACACTACAATCAAATATGTTCTTTTTAGTGGAAAAGTGATTAAAAAAATTAGTTACAGAATTAAAAGAGTTAGTGTATATTGAGTTTTGTACAATCTTTGAAGTTGAGGAAAAGGTTACGCAATTCGGTTCGTTAAAGAGTTTATGAGTTCGGATTTAATCTAAGTTTTTGTATACATTTTATTTTTACCCTTTTACACTCTATTATATATTATTCACATGCCTATACTTGTATATTATAACCCGAATAAAAGTCCTCGTTTAGTTGTACATATACTCTAGTGGTGGAGATTTGATTCTTTATCAAGCCTATGATAGAATATTCACCATGACTGAGCAATTGAGTCATTCTACAGAATACGTTACACACCTTTTAGACTAGTTTGAGAGAATGTGTGATTTATTTCCCATAAAATTCGTGAAGTGTTTGGTTATCATACTATCTTATAAAGCATTTGGGTGCTTTTTTCTAAAATTGAAATTTAAGAAGGAAATTACTCTTTTGCCCTTATCATCCATATTAATTACATAAATCCCTTGATTTATTTGATGAACTTGATTTAATATTGTTTCCATATTAACTTAACTTATAAAATGGACAAATTAAATTAACTTATAACTACTAAACAAATAAATTTCCCACCAATATATTTTCCTAATTAATAATAAAATTTAAAAAATTAAAAATACAAAACCAAAAATATTCTTATACTCCCTGATTTGTAATTTTTGATTATTGTAAAATTTGCTATAATTACACTTAATTCGTTGAAAATTGGTGAATTAACAACATGAATAATATGTTTTCAGAATTTTCATTGTTAGTTAGTTAGGATAATTATTAATCATGATTTTATAATATTTCTAGAATCTATAATTTTTTATTCCACATTGAAGTTTGACAAAATAATATTTAAGTAAGCTGTATAATTATTTTACCACATTTTATACTATTTAACATTTACTTTTTTTTCATACCAAATAGATAGTTTTCTATTTTTTTCAATTTCCCAATATAATTTTGTCAAATTAATTATACTATGTAGAATTAAATTCTATACTACGTAGAATTAACTTACTTTTTTCATACCAATATAATTTTGTCAAATTAACTTATAACTACTAAACAAATCAATTTCTCACCAATATACTTTTCTAATTAGTAATAAAATTTAAAAAATTGAAAATACAAAACCATTTCACTATTATAACTTTCCCTCCACATTTTATAATATATAAAAAATTGAAAATACAAAACCATTTTACTATTATAAATTTCCCTCCACATTTTATACTATATAAATAGAGTTTTAACATTTACTTTTTTTCATACCATTTTTTTATATAATAATTGTACAATGAAACCTATTGGCAACACTATCAATAATCCAATAATCATCGAAGATGGCAAGGTTGATCGCATTGCCAAGAAACAAAAAAGAGAACAAGACTTGAAAAACTGGAATAGGGACGATGTTATTGTCATCGAATATGACAAAGCTGATGATGAAGACGTTGCTCGAGATGTTGTTGTAGATGAGGCTACTACGAAGGTTGTTGCTCAAGACGTTGCTCATGAAAAGATTGTGATCTTTTAAATTTAGTGTCCTTCATTTGCTAATGTTACATACATATTATTTTTGCTCAATACTAAATATGTCTAAACTATTATCGATATAGGATCCATTCGACTTTGTGGATATTTTTGGTGAAGATGTTGGACATGTTGTTCCTCAACAACTTTTTGATGTCAATGTAGACGTTGTAAACTTTTGTTTCTTTTTATTTGTTTTTTTTTTCTAAAATATTTGTCTTTACCCTTTTCTTTTGACCTAAAATCTTTTTAAAATATTATCCAATATAGGATCCATTAGACTTTTAAACACTTTTTGGATTTGCCATTCCTGCTGATTTGGAAGATGACGCTGACGATGTTGTTTCAACTGAGAGCATTAAGCGCAAGAAAAGTAACGAGATTAAAGTGTTGAACCGACATAGAGTTTACAACCTTATAGATGAAGTTACCGATGAATACGAAGCTGTCAATGAAGATTAAACACATCTTTTTGTTTAATGTTATAACTAATTTTGAGATTTTATGTTTCTAAGTTTTGTCAACTTATGATGGTTATCACTTCAATAATTCATTATGTTTTGTCAACGTATGTCGCCTCTTTGGTGTTCTATTAAGAAGACCCCCCTCACTCTAAATATGAGAGCACTGACAGACCCATGGTTTTCGGATTTTATACTTCGAGTTGGAAACGGAGATGAAGAAACGATTGATGGAAGTTATATCCGAATACCTGATGATATGGTCATACCTTACACAGATGAAAGTACATCAAAAAATGATTTGATCGATGCTATCTTCCCAGATTTGCATATCAATGGTGGTTCTTCGGATTACATCATTTCTAGGGCGATATTATCAACGAAAAATGAGAACGTGGACGAGATTAACGATCAGTTAATAGACAGGTTTTGCGGCGAAGAAAAAATCTACTATAGTTTCGATGAAGCTGTAGATGATACTAATAACTATTATCCGGTCGAATTCTTAAACTCACTAACTGTTAGTGGTTTACCGCCTCATTACCTTCGACTCAAAGTTGGGTGTCCGATTATACTGTTAAGGAATATTGACCCCTCTAATGGATTATGCAACGGCACAAGATTGATATGTAAAGCTTTTCAGCCAAACTTCATTGACGCGGAAATAGCTGTTGGTCAGCATGCTGGAAAAAGAGTGTTTGTTCCCAGAATTCCGTTATGCCCTTCAGAAAGTGACATGTTTCCGTTCAAGCTGAAAAGAAAACAATTTCCTGTCCGACTTAGCTTTGCTATGACAATTAACAAGGCTCAAGGGCAGACAATTCCAAACGTGGGTGTGTATCTACCAGAATCGGTATTCTCCCATGGAAAACTTTACGTGGCGCTATCTAGAGGGATTTCACGTGGAAATACAAAGGTATTAGTAAAGGGTGCCAAATTTTTTGATCGAGATGGAGTGTACACTTCGAACGTAGTGTATCGAGAAGTTCTACATGACAAATAAAGTATGCATGTGTGTAGTTGTTGAATACCGCAAGTTATGTTTTCTTATGAATATCATATATGTATTCTTTTAGTACCAACAATTATATGCTACTCGATTTTTACATCATTCTAAAAAAGTTGTGAACCATTTCACACAATCTATCTTTGCATTAATCTAAGTTATATGTATGATAACCAAAAGTCATCGCTATCCGTTATCCGTTTCCATTCGTCTCGATTGCCAAAAGAAATCAAATTGCATATACATTAAATAACTATAGTCGCCGCTGCAACGCGCGGGTACCCTACTAGTATAATTTAATTTGGCTTTGATAATATTTTTGAAAACAGTTTTTGCTTGAGGGCAAGCAAAAGGTTAAGTTTGGAGGAATTTGATATCGCATATTTATATAGTTATTTATATGCGATATTTGGTTATTTTTCATAGTAAACATGATGGATAGGATAGGTTTTTGCATTTAATCGTGTGGAAAAGTTGTTTTGTCCATTTTACAGGTTTATATGTTCGGGAAGTGAAAATGGAGGAAGAAATGAGCTTAAATGATGAAAAATGGTGAAATTTGCCCAATAGAACGACGCCCTAGAGGGTTAGGACGCCGTTGTCACATGTACTAAGCAGAGAACGACGTTGTCACTTGGAAGAACGACACACCTAGTATTTGCATTGGTTTCAAACACGGATATATAAGCACGTTGCGCCGTTGTAAGCTTAAGGGACGGCGTCCTGAGCTGTTTTTCAGTTATAATACAACTCGATTTCCTCTTGATTTTTCTCTATAAATAGAGCCTCGAACGTCCATAATTAATCATCAATTATTCTTATCATCAATTGGAGCTGGAGATTTCGTTGGAGAGCTAGAAGAGAAGTTAGAAGTTTGAATTCGTTAAGATTCGGTCACGAAGCAAGTTTTGCAATTTTCTAGTTTGTTTTCTTTTCTTTTTAAAGACTTTTATCAGAATGTTTACTTCTTATTTGTTTGTTGTTTTGAACACCATTATGAGTAGCTAAACACTTTTTATGCTTCTTTGATTTATGGATCTTGTTTGATAATTATTGTTTCGTTATTGATTGTTAGGTATTTGTGTTTAATCGTAGATCCTTAATTGTTTAAGTTTTAATATATTATCATAAGTTGTTTATGTGCAATTTGTTAAATCAACATTCTAGGTATTCGAGAGGAATCTAGATAGATTAAATAAATTATATGAAATAATCAATCGGTCTTTAATTGATTTGAAATTGTTAGGATTCGAGAGGATCTAGTAATAACAACTTAGGTAATAAAACGTAAACGAGTAAGTCTATTTGTTAAGATTCGAGAGGACTTAATAATTAGAGAAGTTATTCGAGAGGAAACTTCATAAGATTAAATCATAAAATACTGGCTTGTTAATTAATGCTTAATTGTTGATAATTATAACTGTATTCGAGATTAACATTATAATTGGAAATAGTTAAAGTTAGTAAAATATTCGAGAGGAGTTTTACTATACCTAAGAAGTTAAATATACTGTTGGGTTATAACATAGACAATATCGTTTAACCTATAAACAATACACTTAACAAACAAGAAAAGTAACTTAAACGTTAATGCGGAAGACATTAAAGTTACTACGGAAGAACAAGTTAGTGCGGCTGTCCAACAAAGTTACTACGGATGATCAAGTTGCTACGGAAGAAGTCAAGTTGATACGGAAGACTGACTTGCCGTGCAAGGATAATCTAGTTAGAGTTGTAATTAGATTATGCTTAAGTTTCCTTTTGTTATTAGATATAGTTTCCTTATTCTAGATAAGGATATATTTAGATAAGGATAGAAGATGTTTCCTAGTTTATCTAGGTCGGCCTCAAGGTCTATATATAGATAGATCCTTGTATGATAGAAAACACGTTGTATTGAAACATTCATTAATGCAATTGAGGCTTATAGTTCGACTATATTCTGTTGTTCTTATTGTTATTCATATAACATTATATTGTTCGAGAACTCGTTAATATTGAAGTGTTCCTCCGCTGCTGAACTTCTTCAATAGATCTCGATCTTAACGAAGGCGAACTTATTAGTTTACATTGACTAATACGATCCTGACAAGTGGTATCAGAGCACAGGAGGTGCTTTAGATCCATTGATCCAACGAGTTTATAATCCTCATAAACAAAGAATCAATATTATCATGACTGAAATTGCAATCGGCAAAGTTCCTGTTCTAAACAGCAACGAATTCGACTTATGGAAGCTGCGCATCAAGCAACACATTCTGCTCTCTGATTATACAGTTTGGGATGTGATCATCAACGGCAACAAACGTCCTACTCCCCATGGAGCTGATGGCGAACCAGGAGTTCTACCTCGACAACCAGTGTCTGATCTTGAAAGAAGAGAAAAACAAACTGAAATCAAGGCTCTTAGCATTCTTTTAATTGCAATTCCCAACGAATACGCAATTTGAAGAATATCAAGATGCAAAATCGCTATGGGAAGCTTTGGAGAAAAGATTCAGCGGAACAAAGAATACAAAGAAGAACAAGAAAGCACTTCTTAAACAGGAGTATGAAAACTTCAACTCCCTGAATGGCGAACGCATGACACAGACGTTTGATCGATACAAAAAGCTCACCGGAGAGATGATCAACGCAGGCATTAAGTATGATAAAGATGATCTAAACAGAAAGTTCATAAGAGCTCTAGGCAAGGAATGGAAAGTATACACAGTCTCCTACAGACAAGGAGACACCTTAGAGGAACTGGAATTGGATGATCTTTACAACGACTTAAGAGTCTTTGAGGCAGAAGTGGAAGCAGAAAAAGCTGACAATAGCAGCCCCAGTACTTGCTACAACATCTGGAGGACCAAAACATGAAATCAGTGAAGAGATTTCATTCGATGCTTTTATATCTAAATGCTCAAGTCTCACATGTGAAGATATAAAACAGATGCATCAAGATGACTGTGATGAAATCGACCTAAAGTGGCAATCTGCTATGTTGGCATTACGAGCACGAAGATTTGTAAACAGAACAGGAAGGAGATTCAATCCACGAAACAACGAAAGAATCACTTTCGACAAAAGTAAGGTAAAGTGCTACGAATGTAACGAATTAGGTCACTTTGCTAGGGAATGTCCAAACAAGTCAAGAACCAACAATCCACGATCCACTCAAGATACAAATCAGAGTGCACTTATGTCGCAAGACATCTTTGGATATGATTGGAGTGACTTAGCTGAAGAAACAAGTCAAAATAGGGCACTAATTTCTGAAGAACAAAATACTGTTCACGTAGAAAATATTACTACTGTTCACCATGCATGCATAGCCGTAGTAATGGATGATACGGACATTATTTCTATGGAGGAACTAGTTCCTACGGAGGAATTAGTTTCTACGGACCTAGTTTATACTGACCTAGGAATTCCTGAAATCGGCAACAACGTTCTTGGATACGACTGGAATGATGATGATCAAGGAGCAACTCAAGAAGATGCTCTAATGGCTATTGATTCATCCTCACCAACTCATGACAATCCATCTCTCATGGCCGAGGTAAATTCTAAACTTTGTACTTCTGAATGTAAAGATATAATTATTAAATATAAAAATCATAATCAATTGATGAGTGACTCAATTAAGATCTTAGAAGAACAAAGACAGTCAACTCATAGGGTAATTGATAACTTAGAAAATCAGATCAACTCACACAAAGTTAATGAACAAAGTTATCAAGAAAAGAATAATTTAATTGAATGGCAAAAAGAGGACTTACTACTTAAACTCAAGATGGCAAGGGACGAAATCAAACGACTAGAACAAGAACATGATAAAGTTAAGTTAGATGTAGGGAAACTAGAATTTGCTTCAAAATCAGTAAATGACCTATGTCAAAGACAAATACATGGCAAGGTAAAAGCTGGTTTAGGTTACAAAGAATTCGCCCCTCCATTTAACCAAAACTATATCCCTCCATCCTTAGACGAACCTAGGATTCCCATATCTCAGACACCTCCAAAAGAATCATTCAATGTTGATCCAATCAACTATGATGAAGTTCTAATTGAGGACTTAGTTGAAGAAAGTAAGATCCATATTGTGAAAAACAAGGATATTCCATTGGAAAATCACTTACTCACAATAGAAGGCATAACTTTACATTCTCCACAAAGTCTAGTGTCTATGCCATCTTCTGACCCCATTAAAATTATCAAAACACCCACTGAAGGAAAGACCAAGACAGCCCCTAAGGAAAACGAAAAGACTTGGAAACATATAGGTAAAAGAGGAAACCAAAGAAACATGAACCAAGTAAAAACTCAAAAGGGTCAAATTGTCAAAAGTTCTGGGAAGGGATGTTTTATTTGTGGTAAATCAAATCACTATGCAAAAATCTGTTATCACAATCCTCAAAATCAAGTGCAAGTGATTCAAAAACCACATCATGGGGTGGGATACAAGGGAAGGGTTGCCCATCAAACTAACAACATGCCCTCAGGAGGTCCAAGTGTTAACAAAAGAAACATATTTTCTAACAAGAAGAATAGAGTTCCTACTGCCAGACAAAAATTTGTTTCTACTGCAAAGGTTAATACGGCCAAACATAATGGTGTTAATACTGCCCGTATTAATACTGTGAAAAACAACCGTGTTAATATTGCTCGTGTTAATACTGCCAAAAGTAACTTAGTTACTAAAGCCACTATTAACACTAAGAAACAAAGGCATGTCACACCAATACCTGTTCCTATTGTTAAATCAAAAGTTGTTAACACTAAAACTGTTTCAAAAACTAAATCTTTCAAACAAGTGTGGCAACCAAAGGTTCAAGTAACTCAGCCACCTATCCCCACTGATTTTTCAAAACTAGTACAAAGGAAGGTGAGTTACTTTGATGAAATGGGCAAACCCAAGTCAACTTTGGCTTGGGTTCCCACCAGAAACTAATCTCTATCGTTTATGTGCAGGTTCAGCCAACAAAAGAAAGTGAGAACAGTTGGCATGTAGATAGTGGCTGTTCCAGGCACATGACGGGCAACATGTCATGTCTTCAGGACTTTGAAAAGTTCAATGGAGGATATGTTGCTTTTGGAGGCAATCCAAAAGGAGGAAAGATTACTGGGAAAGGAACAATAAGCAATGGTACACTACACTTCAAAGATGTGTACTATGTGCAACAGCTTCAATATAATTTGTTGAGTGTCTCTCAAGTCTGTGATGAGAAACACACACCGATCTTCACTGCTATAGAATGCATTATCATGAAGCCTGGGTATGTCATAGATGAAAGTATGATTTTACTCAGAACACCAAGGAGGGACAATGTCTATTGTCTAGACATGTCAAAGGTTCAAATCAATTCACCTGAAGCATGCTTTCTCTCAAAAGCTACTTTAGATGAATCCACTTTATGGCATAGGAGGATGTGTCACATGAATCTGAAAAACATCAATAAACTAGTTAAATCTAGTTTGGTTAGAGGTCTCCCAAACAAGCAGTTCAACCTTGAAGACAACTGCTTAGCATGCTTGAAGGGCAAGCAACACAAGTCTTCTCACAAGACAAAGGAGATTAACTCTAACACCACACCTTTACATTTACTCCACATGGATCTCTTTGGTCCTACTAATGTAAAGAGTATAGCAAAGAAGTCATATTGCCTTGTCATCACTGATGACTTTTCAAGATATACATGGGTGTACTTTCTTGGTACCAAGGATGAAACAAGTCAACTTCTCATCACTTTTATCACCAAGATTGAACTTCAACTCAACCTGAAGATCAAGAAAATTCGATGTGACAATGGCACGGAATTCAAGAACCAAGTAATGAATGACTTCTGCGACAAGAAAGGAATAGCGAGACAATTCAGTGCTGCTAGAACTCCTCAACAAAATGGAGTTGCTGAAAGACGAAATAGGACATTGATTGAAGCAGCCAGAAGCATGTTGGCTGATTCCAATCTTCCCATCTTTTTCTGGGCAGAAGCAGTTAACACTGCCTGCTATGTTCAGAATAGGGTTCTTCTAGTCAAGGCACACAACAAGACTCCATATGAGCTCCTCCACAAGAAACAACCTTTGATCAGTTTCCTACGCGCATTTGGATGTCCATGCACAGTCTTAAACTCCAAAGACTACCTTGGCAAATTTGAAAGCAAAGCTGATGAAGGTACATTCGTTGGTTACTCATCCCAAAGCAAGGCATATCGAGTTTACAATCACAAATCGAAGATTATAGAGGAAAGCTCTAATGTGACCTTCAATGAACACACTTACACCAAGAAGGGACATGGACCAGACTGGGTGTTCGATTTAGATGCTCTAACCAAATCATTGAACTCAAATTTTGCTTTTCAATCAGTTCCTACGGAGAAAGTTACTACGGCAAACTCTATTCCTACTGATCCACTTACTGCGGAGCCAGTTGCTACGGCTCCCATCACAGGTACTGCTCGACTGGATGTGATGGAATACATCAATCTTCCAGTCTCTTTGGAAGATCCAATTCAAATACTTGATCCCATCACCCCAGAGGCACCAGATTCTTCTCATCACGAGGAAGCTTCTACAAAAGAGGATGAAGCAGTACCACCACACGCACCAATTGCTACGGATAATACAACACGTCCTAATGGTGTTCCACACCTAGTTCAAGAGAATGACAATGGAGTTGAACAAATTGTCAATGAAGATTTCGAGCCTTACACTACTGATATACCTACTTCAGTCACTGCTCCTTCATTTACTACTCCTCCATTCACTCCTCCTCCATTTAATGCCTATTATCCTAGCAATGAGATGCCCGATATGCATGATACAAACTTGGGCGTTGAACTAAGACTTGAGAAGATCCCATCTTCTCGTGTTGCCAAGAATCATCCACCTTCTCAAATAATTGGTGAACTTGACTTCTCCATAGCGACTAGAAGTCAAACCAAGTCCAAAAAGGATCCTCAGACTGCTCTTATTAACACATGTCTATTTGCATGTTTTCTTTCTCAAATGGAGCCTAAGAAAATCCAAGAAGCACTACTAGATCCACATTGGATCGAGGCGTGTCAAGCTGAGCTACTCCAATTCAAGATTCAAGGAGTATGGGAACTAGTGGAAGTCCCATATGGCAAGAAGGTGATAGGAACACGATGGATCTTCCGAAACAAGAAGGATGAACGTGGAATTGTGGTTAAGAATAAAGCACGACTGGTTGCACAAGGCTATACACAAGAAGAAGGAATTGACTACGAAGAGGTCTTTGCTCCAGTGGCTAGGATTGAAGCAATTCGATTATTTCTAGCGTTTGCTTCATTCATGGGATTCAAGGTCTATCAAATGGACGTCAAGAGTGCTTTTCTATATGGTGTCATTGAAGAAGAAGTATATGTCAAACAGCCTCCTGGATTTAAGGACCCTCAACATCCTCATAAATTGATCAAAGCTCTCTATGGGCTTCATCAAGCACCACGAGCTTGGTATGACACTCTTTCAGATTATCTTCTTCAAAACAACTTTCAAAGAGGCACGATTGACAAGACATTATTCTTCAAGAAGTCTCACTCCGACATTCTTCTTGTTCAAATCTACGTTGATGACATCATCTTTGGCTCTACCAAAGATTCTTTGTGCAAGGAATTTGAAGACCTCATGCACACCAAGTTTCAAATGAGTTCCATGGGAGAACTTACCTTTTTCTTGGGTCTACAAGTTAAGCAAAAACCGGATGGCCTCTTTATAAGCCAAACCAAGTATGTCAAGGACATCCTAACCAAATTTGGCCTCATGGATGCCAAAGTTGCAAGCACTCCGGTTGAAACTCACAAACAATTGACGGCTGATCTTGAGGGGGAGGATGTGGATATACATAACTATAGATCAATGATTGGATCCCTCATGTATCTCACAGCTTCAAGACCAGACATCATGTTTGGAGTTTGTGTATGTGCAAGATATCAAACAAGGCCCAAGATATCACACCTAATTGCAGTCAAGAGAATCTTTCGTTACCTAAAGGGCAAGCCTAACTTAGGCTTATGGTATCCTAAAGACTCTCCTTTTGATTTAATTGCTTATACTGACAGTGACTATGGTGGTGAAAACTTAGACAGGAAATCAACGACTGGAGGATGCCAATTTATTGGTTCAAGACTGGTGTCATGGCAATGCAAGAAGCAAACAACGGTTTCAACCTCTTCCACAGAAGCTGAGTACATTGCCGCTGCTAGTTGTTGTGCTCAAGTACTTTGGATACAAAATCAAATGATGGACTATGGCTATTCCTTCATGAACACGCCAATCCATATTGACAATCAAAGCACAATAAGCATCATCAACAATCCAGTCAAACACTCCAAAACAAAGCATATAGAGATACGCTATCACTTCATAAGAGATTGCAACGAGAAGAAATTGATCCATGTTGAGAAAATCCACACTGACAATCAGCTTGCTGACCTTCTCACAAAAGCATTTGATGTGGGAAGATTCACATTCTTGATTACAAGTATTGGAATGATCAATATGGATGAATAACTTATATCCTTTTCTCTTAGTATTTCTATTGTTTAAATCAAGTCCCTTCGAGAAGCAGTAGTAACCTTATGATGAAAATCAAGTACCTTACTTTCTAGCATTGTACTATGTTACTACTGCAACATTAATAGTAAAAACAAATTGTGACCAAAGTATGATTAGTACGGCCAAACGATTAGTACTAAGGGAAGGTTTAACTACTACTGCCCTAAGTCTATTTATTTGGCGGAATGGTTAATGCGGACAAATAATGTGTTACTACGGACCTCTGGATTAATACTGCTAGTAACTCACATTACTACGGACAGTCCAGTTAATACGGCCTATGAACCATTACTACGGACGCTCAACCAACTTACTACGGACTCATTTGTTAATACTGAAGATTACCATATTAAAAGGTTTCTTAAGCAATAAGAATACCCTAATTAATGGTGATTTGACAAGTCAAAATACAACTTGTAATCCACTTTTACACGTGGCAAGTTCCGATTGGACCTAATTTTTAAAATTCAGGCGCGAGGCACAGCTACTCGTGACACGTGGCAATTTCTAATTGGACCGTTACTTTTAAATCATTACCCGCGTCTAATCGGAGTCATCAAGTTGTTACAAATTTTCAGTATAAATAGGGGTTATTTTTAACCATTTGAAAATTACCTTTCCTCAAAACCCCTATATCTTCCTAAAAAGTTACCGTTAGAGTCAAATTTCCCAATTTTCTTTATCGTTGTGACTAACTGTTTGCCTTCTTGTTTATTACTCTCATAATCGATCATCAGAATACAACAATGGCAGAACTACAGATTTTCAAAACTCACAACATGGTGGCTTTCTTGGAGAAGAATGATGAAAACGCTGATTTCCACCAAATCATTGATTTCTTTAATCAATCAAAAATAAAAACGGCATTAACTATCAATCCAGAAATTGATGAATCCCACATTAGGGATTTCTGGACATCTGCTGCACTGGATGATAAAGAGGCGGCCATTAATGCGGTGGTGAATGGCAAAGCAATCAAGGTTACGGAGTCTTCTTTTCGCAAACATCTACACTTACAAGACTCAAGAGGTATTGTAAAAGTTCCTTATGACATCTTGATTGAATATTTTACAAAAATGGGATATGAGGGGGACTTAAATCTTTCGACCTTTCTCAAGGCAAAACTCTCCCCTCAATGGAAATTTATGTTGCATACTTTGCAACAATGAATGTCCCAAAAACGAACAGGATGGCATGAAGGCAGTTCTGCTCTAGCCAATGCTATGGTGTGTTTGGCTACAAAAAGAACTTACAACTTTTCTTACATGATCTTTGAAGGAATGCGATGGAATATTTTGAACCCAAAACATAAATTTTTGATGTATCCTCGCTTCCTTCAACATTTTATTAACTGTGAGCATAAAGATCTTACTAGATCAGAAAAACTTTTTCACTCACATGCTCATTCAAAGAAAGTTTTTACCAACATGAGGCAAGTTAATAAAGGATTTTCAGCCAATGTGACAACATTGTTCTCTACAATGTTGGTGGTCACCATTTCTCCAGCTAAAGGACAAGTGACTTCACCTCTGTCCCAATCCCCAGCTGCCACCATCAGTACTACTGCAATATCTGTGGGCACTAGTGCCATATCTGTAGCAGGTACTGAGGGTGTTAACCCTGAGGTTACTACGGCAGTTACTACTGCTCATGTTCCTCCAGTTGCTACTGTGAGTTCTACTCCAGTTGCTACTGCCCCAGTTACTACTTCTAAAGTAACTAAACCCACTGTTTCATCACCTCACAAACCACCCAAGGCTGCTTTCAAAAGACTCAAGAGGGTTACTCAGCCTCTTGTTTCTAAAACCATCTCTCATTCTCACACTTCAAAATCATTACCTGAAACATCTTCAGGAATGACACAAAATTTAGGGGAAAACATTGAACACACCCCCTTGTTCACTGAGTTGGTCCATAAAGAGGTGGGAGACCATGTAGGGAGGGCTGATACTACTGCAGCTTTCACTTCTTCTTGTGAAGCTCAGGACAGTATCAACATAACTAAGACCCAAACTACGGCAACACCATCCATTGCTGAGGACTTGTTCTCATCTTTGGAAGGTGGTCCCTGGCGCCAAGAGACCATGAGAGAGTTACATGCTTCTGCTAGGCAGAAGAGTTTCTCTATTCCCTATGATCAACCGCCTGTTGGTACCCAACAGGAAAGGGGTGAGGGTAGTGGTGGTCAGTTTATGGAATTGATGGCTTTGTACCAATCTCTAATTGTGAAGGTTGAAAAACATGGTGAGATGCTTTCTACTCTTACATCTTTGGTGCAACAGGTACTGGCACAACAAGCTCTTTTATCAGCCCAGTTACTGCCCAAAAGAATCACCACACGAAGTGCTGGGAACTCACCAAGACCTTCCAGCTCCTCATCTTCAGATGACTCTCCTGCAGATGATAACAAGGGGGAGAAAGAACCAATTGTTTTGTTCTCATCTGAAGAGAGCAAGGGTGAAGATAAGGGAAGTGCAGATACAGTGATCACTGCCACATCAAAACATGATGAAGATATGGAGATAGGCAGTACATTTGAGGGGGAGACAGAGTTAGAAACACAAGACATGGTGGTAGATGAAGAAGGGGAGAAAATGGCAATAGATGATCCATTGGTTGAGGGGGAGCAGAAAAAAGTGAAGCAAATGGTTGAAGAAACAGTAGCACAAATGGAAGTTGAAACTGAAATCCATTCTGAAGTTGCTACTGACACACTTGCTGCTGACCAAGTTAATGCGGATGCTGAGATGGTTGCTGCGGACTCAATTGCTGCGGACACAATTGGTGCTGATCCTATGGTTACTAGTCCAGTTGCTACGGACATAGTTACTACGGAGCTGGTTACTACTGATCCTATGATTACCAGTCCAAGCATAGATGATGATGATCACTCATACTTGTTCACAACCACTCCTCCCACATTTTATCAAGCTTCAAATCCGTTAACAGCAATACGTTCTGAAGCTACAACACTTTCAACCACAACAACTGAAGCTCCTGTTTTTACAGTTGATCAACAAGAAGCTGCAGATGCCTTAATCCAACAAGAGATAACAAGATCATCTGTTATGGCTGATGAAGACACAATAGCATCACAGCTGCTTAAGATCAAAGAAGAAAAACAGAAACAAGAAAAGGAAAAAGCAGAAGAGGAAAGGAAGAAGATGATAGAGGAACTTGTTGCTAGACAAAGAGCAGCAGCTGCATTGGTTGCTAAACCATCAGCAACTTCTCTAACCTTACCTGAACAATCTACTAGCTTGTTTGTTTCTACAGGCAGATATGGATATGTTACTGTGGATACAAAGAAGAAAACGATTCAGAAGGTTGACCTTGATGCTCCAGAACATAAAGACAAAGGCAAAACTATAGTTGTGGAGAAATCAAAGGAGGAAAAGAAGGAGGAAGAAAGGCTTGCTGAAGAAAGAATAAATTTTCAAAATATGACTGAAGAAGAAATTGAAAGTCTAAGACAAGAGCAAGCTGAAGCAGAATTGATGCTTAGATTGGCAGCTGAGCATGAGAAGGAATAAATGGCAAGAAAAAGGAAGATAGCTGAAGAAGATGAGCTTCATGCCAAATTAAATCAATCTCCAACTCCAGAAGAGAGAGAAAAGCTAAACAGAATTGCTGAGGAGGATGCAATTAAAGCTAAGGAGATGCAAAATGAAGACATTTTGGATGACTTGGTTCGTAAAGGTTTGGTAAAATCAGATGAACTACTTGCACAGAAGATGTAGGAAGATGAACAAAAACAAGTCAAAGCCAAGCCTGAGAAGAAGAAAGTGTCCAAATCCACACAGGTCAAGATAGCTGAAGACAGGGAGAAGTACACCGTATATCTCAAAAGCAAAGGGTATAGTGGTAGATCTTTATGCCCCATGAAGTTATCTAATATGTTGGACCTTGTGAAAGAAGAAAAGCAGAAGGAAGCCAAAAGAGAAGCTGCACTTGCCAAACTTCAAGAAAAGAAGAGGCAAGATGAAGAAAAAGTGTTAAAAGCTGCCAAGGCTACTGGCAGAAAGATCATTCTTGAGCAAGACCCAGTTGATACTGCTCCTACTGAGGAAGAACCTGTTGAGAAGCACAAAAGAAAGAAGCTAGCATCCAAGAGAGTGCATGGATTGGCTAAGAAACAGAGAGTAGGAACATCTACTGCTCAAAGTGCAAATCAAGACAGTCCAAGGCATGCTGAAGAAGAACAAATCAATCCTGAAGCTGATTATTCTTCATACATCAACAATATAGAAGGACTAAGGTTTACTCCTTTAGCAGTGAAACCTCCAATGATCATAGACTGGAAGTTTATTGATGGAAAGTTGAGAACTGAATATGAAGTCATCAGAGCACACAAGTCAAAGAAAGTTCTTCAAGCATTCCATTGGATAGTTAGAGACTTCGACAGGATGATTTGGAGAGGATGTACAAGATTGGGAAAATCAAGTATTCTCATGAAAGAGGTACGTGCTCAGGTACTGATCTAGCAATGGATGTTCTATGTGGACTGTTTGAACCAGGGTACAAGAAGAAGAGTTCAGTCTTCAAGAAAGGAGGACCAACCAATCCGATTATAAATTGGTTCATCTATGAAAGAAGTGGTGTATACTCCCTTGTAAAAAGACATGGAGCTAGAGAATTTTACTTGGTGGATGTTAAATACCACATACATTGAAGACATTGGATGAGATGATTGAGATAAAGCTGAATGGATCACATGACTCAAGAATCGCTCATGAACTCATTTGGAGAATTTTGGTTCAACGCATAGAAGAAAAGACAAAGGGAGAATCTGATTGGCAAAACAAATAGTTGTAATTAACGTCAAATAGTTAAAACTGTTTTGTAAATGAAAAGAAGTTAGTACTGTTGGAGCATGAAACTTGTACTTTTGATGTGTCATAAAAGTTCAAGGTTAGGGGGAGATTGTTGGGTTATAACATAGACAATATCGTTTAACCTATAAACAATACACTTAACAAACAAGAAAAGTAACTTAAACGTTAATGCGGAAGACATTAAAGTTACTACGGAAGAACAAGTTAGTGCGGCTGTCCAACAAAGTTACTACGGATGATCAAGTTGCTACGGAAGAAGTCAAGTTGATACGGAAGACTTACTTGCCGTGCAAGGATAATCTAGTTAGAGTTGTAATTAGATTATGCTTAAGTTTCCTTTTGTTATTAGATATAGTTTCCTTATTCTAGATAAGGATATATTTAGATAAGGATAGAAGATGTTTCCTAGTTTATCTAGGTCGGCCTCAAGGTCTATATATAGATAGATCCTTGTATGATAGAAAACATGTTGTATTGAAACATTCATTAATACAATGAGGCTTATAATTCGACTATATTCTGTTGTTCTTATTGTTATTCATATAACATTATATTGTTCGAGAACTCGTTAATATTGAAGTGTTCATCCGCTGCTGAACTTCTTCAATAGATCACGATCTTAACGAAGGCGAACTTATTAGTTTACATTGACTAATACGATCCTGACATATACTTTCAATATCGTGAAAATAATTGGAAAACAAGTGAACTGTTAAACAAGTGTAATTTCATCCAATATTTGATAGCATCAATTACTTTTCTTACGCGATTTTTATAATCACTTTTACAATCACTTTTCAGTTTTAATTAGTTGATCTTTTCGATACAATAAAAACCCCAAAAACAAATAAGTATTATTAGTTCGTTATTAAAAACTAAATTAGTCACTGAGTTCGAACCTTTACTTGCTTTAACTATATTATATACGAATATGTCTACTGCCTATAAGTGTGTAATTAAGTTCAATAGTAGGTTACGTTTTTAAGACTAGATTTTACACATAAGTATCACACTGGAGTCCAAACGGTCATGAAAGCCACCACTTTTACCATATATGTAACACCTTACGTAAATCTCACATCGTCCGTGGATAAAGAGTGATGTTGGATATATGAGTAAATCTTTAGCCTTTCATGACACGATGCGTTTTGGTGGCTACAGGCGCTACAGGCGCTACAGAGCTTAGAAACTTTGTAGTTAAGCGTGTTTGGGCCAGAGTAGTTCCAGGATGGGTGACCTCTCTCGGAAGCTCTACCAAAAACAATAAGTTTTGCTGACAGAGCGAACAATATCATGGACATGAAAAGACAGGGTGTTACAATATAAATTTTTATAACTCTACGCAATAAAACGTCACTGAAAAAGTACCACTCCCACTTTCCAATTTTAAGCATACTTCTTTCCTACAATTTTATGTATTTTCTCTGCAACATTTTTTCAACCGACTACATAAAGGTTATAATTTATCGATAACTTAATTAGGAGCACGAAAGATTAACATATAAAAAAGAGAAATGCTTTCAAAACGATTTTGGCGAGGGTAGATTTGCCACCATTCAATATAATCATAGAATTCTAAGACGATTATCGTTTAGTTAAAAAATTTATTTACCTCAAAGCATTGGTTTTTTCCTTCTGTATAATCGTTACCCACTGGTGGCTCGGTGGACCCAATTACTGGGAAGGAAGAAAACTATAGCCATAATAAATAAGGTTAGAAAGATAATAATCAAGATTAGCAAATATTGCCCATTGATCTATACTAACCCCTATAAAATACATCTTTTTTGTTTTGAAAGCCTTGAAGAATATGGATCAAGTGTATAATATTATAGGTCGATGAATCAACAAAAAAGAGCATGCCATTCGCATAATGAAATAATGTTCTATTGGAGGCTTGGAGCCATGTTGTTTCAAATACAATTCTATAAATAATTTACTTATTAAGTGACGGGCTTAAATACTTTCATCAAATGTAACGAGTCTAAAACTCGATTCTTACTAGGTCACCTCCAATTAACCATTTATCGATTTAAAATAAGTTATTTATTCAAATAGATTAATAAAATTTCATTATTTGGTATAAAAAATCCTTTGGTTACCTTTTAATTATATGGATGTGAAAATCACATGTTCTTTGTTTGTTTATACAAAGCTCTTCTAATTGATATGTTTGATTGTCTCGTTGTGAAAAGTTAACATTACATGAATAATACAAACTAGTTATGTCTCAACTTTCATGTATGAAATTGCATGGATACTTATGTAATTATGTTTAACATGCAATTTTAGACAAGATCGATAAAAAGTGTTATATAATTAAAATAAAATGTTTGTGTAACTCTACAAGTAGATATATAAATATATGTACAACCAATAGATGAATTATTAATATTTGTCCTTTTGACTCCGCCATTGACAATAACCTATAAGCTATGTTCGTCAAAATATTGTGAAGCAAACAAAAATCTTGTCTTTGCCAATTGCCACTCTTCACACTAAAGTGAGTATCGCCATTATCGTAAAAGCGAATAGTCATGTTACATAGCTTTAAACAACTTTAATACATACGTGAGTACGGATTTTAAATACTATTTATTTCGAGGTGAATGTTTTCATAGCGAGGACTAAGGAATCGAACACACAAACACAAATAGGAACCAAAACATTAATCAATGAAATGGATGCTATTAATATAATCAACTTGACTATAAAATGCCATGCTAAATCCTTTTACTTAGCCCACTAGTTTTACCCCATGACCCATGACTGATGTTTACACAACTTTATATAGCCCATTAAAACGGAGCCTATAGAGACCAAGCCACAATGCATTTATGAGCCCATATGGTCCTAGCCCATTGACCTCTTTAGGTTTGGCAAGTCACATCAATTGGAAGGCTTTTGGTTGTGGTTGGTGTTTCTTGTTGAAGTATAAAGAAACAAGTAATGCAACAAAACAACATTCTTGAGTTAATGAGAAGACTCTGGTGGTAACAAAAGAAGCATACGAGACACCATGTAGACTAGGAGTGGCAAAATGGATGGGTCGGGTCGGGTTGTATAATGGGTCAAAACGGGTTAGGGTCCAAACGGGTTAGGGTCAAAACGGGTCATTCTAAAAATCGGGTCAAACGGGTCATGGGTCAAACAGGTTGGATAGGGTCGGGTCGGGTCAACCCTTAACATTTTACCTTTCTTTTTTCATTATTAAAAGCATAGTTTCTATTTTTTTTTCCTATTTTATTTTATATAAACTACAAAAATAATATAAAATAAATTATTGAATTATAAAGTATAGTTTTAGAATTTGAAAGTATTTTTATCGTTTTATAATGTATAAAATTACAAATACTCAAATAAATACTATATTGCAAAAGTATATTTTTTGATCTATAGGTATTATTCAGAGTTGTTTATTTAACAAACTATAAAAGAATAATATTTTAATATTGTATTCTGTACTCTTTTTTATAATAAATTATTAATATTAACTATATTTGTTTTCATTAGATATAAAGTTATAAGACTACTAAAGTTAAAAATCAAATGGGTAAAGTCCTTCTCTCTCAAATGGGTAAAGTCCTTCTCTCTCTCTCCCTTTCATTTGCAGACTTGCAGGTTGTCATATCAAAAGCATTTGTTGACAATAATTCTTCACCACCACCCTGACCCGTTTGACCCTTTCTAACTCCATCATAGATCTTCATTCCAACCCGTTTGACCCGTTATCTAGATTTGCTATGACCTAATTTAACCCAAATAACTAAAAATTCAACCCATAATGACCCGATTTTCATATAACGGGTTGTGTTTGCCGGTGCTAATGTAGACGATGTTTTAAGCAATCGAGGTATAAATGACATAACAAAAGATGACTACATAAATAGACTTGGGCAAAATAAGGACCACAAAAACAAATTGAAGATGATACGAGGCAAGAGAAGTAGAGATGATGCGTAAAACAGGACATAATACGACACGGGCAACATAGCAGGCGAAAGGATACCAATAATAGGAGACAACATTGCAAGAATGTTGTTAAACACAAACATCACTGCTATGATTATGAGCATGTATTATGCAATCCGTAAATATGTCAAATTGGAGGAGTTGGATTTTTTGTTGCAAGTCGAAACAGCTCGGGCCGAGTTGACCAAACAACCTTATTATTTATATTTCTCTTAATTACTAGTATATTAGACATGAGTAGCTAACTTCATTCTCAACATATTTGATAAATTACATTTTTGACTAATTTGACATGTTTTATTTTAATTATGTTTTGTCCTTATTATAAACACTATTAGAGAACGTATCACCCTATTTCTTGTTATACCGTCGAATCCTATTAGATTTTGTGGTCTTTGAAGTTTTACTTCATCATCTTATTCGTGTTCTCGCCAACCACACCATTGTCTCCATCCTTACGAAAATTTAGATTTTTGTAACAAATTTGAATTTTTTTTTTATTACATATATTAGGGTTTTCGTAAATCATTTTGGACCAAAATAAAAAGTAGTGAGAAGGCACCATAAACCGTAAAAGGGTCATTTTGACATATTTAAGGGATGGGTTGTAAAATTTAAAAAAACTAAGAACCGAAAGTGAAAGCTAACAATGAAATGGGGGGCGATATTTATAAATAAAAGTTAAATAAGCGACAACTTCATGGATAAGGATGGCAAAAAATCACAAAACCGACGGGGAAACCCGAAGTAATTGGACGGGTTTGGGTGCGGGTTCGTGGGGACGGGGGCGAGTATGGTATTAAAACTCATTTTTTTTACCGGGGACGATATTGTATGATCCCGACATTGATTACCCGAACTCAATACTAAACCGATTACCAAACTCGTAATATAATATTATTTATATTTCTATTTCTATTCAGACGATAATATTCTATTTATTTATTTATAATATTTATATTTGAAAAATTAGACAATTGTTTATTAATTTGTTATTATTACGGTTGTCAAACTATCATCTATGTATTTTATAATGAACGTATAATACTTTCATTTTCGAGCTCAAATTTTATTACCTTTCATTTAGTGCTCGTATTTATAATCTTTTATTATAAACATATAGTTGCATTTAGTTTTTTTTTCTTTAACCACGTTTTAACTTTTATATGAATTTGTTTTTTTCTCCTAAAAATAAATTAGGATATCCGCAAATCCGACGGGTTTTTGTAAACGGGGACCCGACGGGTTTTGGATCGGGTATGAGAGTCGATTTTGTAAACCGGGACATGATCATCTAAACTCGTACCAAACTCATCCCATTGTCATCCCTATTCATGAACTATTTTTAACTTAATTTGTAAGAAAAGTAAAAAATAAAATAAATTGACAACATATAATGATTGGTTAAGGTGTAAAAATTATTCAATGGTCTGAAAGAGACAAAGTAGAAAATACGTGCAATTATCCCACATGTTCACAAATTCCGCTACCGGTGACAATTTGATCATCTCCATAGACTATACACATTTTGTTTTATTTGTTACCTTATATCAATCTCAAACATGACGAGACGGGGTAGAACTTTGTGTAAAACCCGTCCCCGTTACCATTATTTTCTTTGGTTTTTCAAATGTTGTTCTCATAGTCATGTATGTCAAACAGAAACCTCCAAAAGCATGGAACATGAAGTTGATAGCTTAACTGCTAGAGATGATCAGTAATTATCCGACATATATGGTGGATAAGCACCATGCATCTCACTTTCATCCAGACTAGTTTTATAGACATGACATGTTCTTTTTTGTATGGTTGTACTACTATATGGTAAAAATCAAGACTAGTCAAACCAAATCAATCGGTTTGCTTTCGGTTGTGTTACATGAATATTATGTGGTATCAAGTAACCAAACCATGTATCTAGTGTCGGTTAATCTACTTTTTGAATCACACTCGAAATACAACGTGCTAGTTTTTTTTCTCGTTATAATGACTTTGACTGATCATATAAAGGTATTTTACTTTTTATTAGATTCAAAGTATAAATGTTATATTCTTTTTATCTATTATCAGAATGATATTCTTTACCCGAAAATGATTAATCCTCCTAGTTATATACCTATAAATCATCCTAATGCAAATTACTTGGAATGTGGAGTGTGACTAGTCGTGTCGAAAAAAACCGAAATCGAAACCGAAAAAAACCAAAAAACCGAAACCGGTCCAAACCGGGTTTGACCAAAACCGGTTCGGTTTGACCCAAACCGCCGGTTTGGAACAGGTTTGGGTTTTTAAGCAATGGACCGGTTTGGAACCGGGTATTCCCAAACCGGTGTGGGAACCCGGTTAAAAAAACCGGTTAGTCAACCTAGCCGTTGGAAAGTCAACATAGCCGTTAGAAGACCGTTATTTGACCGTTGGGAGTCAAATTTGCCCGTTTTTTTTTTGTTTTTGTTTTTTTTTTTACTATTTTGCCATTCCAAATTTACTATAAAAATGTGGTTGAGTTTGGGATTAAACACACATTTCTAACTCTCTCAAAACACTCTCAAAAGCTCTAAAAACGCAAAAAATACGTTCGAAAAACGTTAGAAAAATTCTCAAAAAATCATCAACAATCAAATGGCAACTCAAAGCTCTACCGCTTCCACCGGTTGTGGTTCCACAAGCGAAAGAAAGATCGTAGAGGTTCTCGAAACAACCCGAAACCGTAACGTTTGGCAACATTACCAGTTGGTGAGATTGTCCGATGGCGAAAAGATGGGGCATTGTAATCATTGCGGCCATTTTTTGAAACAAAAATCCAACTCGACGTTGAAAAATCATGCCGAGAAGCATTGCAAAGTTCTCAATAAAGCACCGGAATCGGGTCAATCATCGATGGGTCAAGACACGAGTATTTTTGTTTATTCGGTGGAGCGGATGCATCAAGAGTTTGCGGGTTATGTGATTCAATCCGTCTTTCCATTCAATCACTTCGACAACCCTCGATTCACTAGGGTGGTTCAAAAGTGCCTCAAACCGCGATATACTCATGTAAGTCGTAATACTCTTAGAAGTGATTGTTTAAAAATTTGGAAAAAGCTAAAATAATGGTAATAAAAGGTTTTGAAACTTTAAATACAAATGTAAACTTAACAACCGATGTTTGGTCGGCTCCTCATAATTTGCCCGATTCATACCTTTGCGTTACCGCACATTGGTGTGATCCCGAATCGTGACAAATGATGAAGAGGGTTATTGCTTTTGACTCATTTCCTTATCCTCACTCGGGTCAAAACTTATTTCATATGTTAAGGGATGTTTTACAAATGTATAATTTGGAAGAAAAAGTGTTTTCAATTGCATTTGATAATGCGAGTAATAATACAAACGCGGTGGGTAAACTAAAACTAAAATACAAACCACCAATGAACGGTGACTTTTATCATGGTCGATGCGTTGCACACATTATTAATTTGGTTGTGCAAGCCGGACTAGAAGTCACCAAAGTAAAAGACGCCATAATGTCTTATAGGAAAATGTTAGGTGATATATTTTCAAACCACAAAAGTAGATACAAGGGATATATGAAAGTTTGTAAGGAAACGAATTCCGTCTTTTTGGCCCCTAATTGAGATGTTTCCACAAGATGGAATTCGACTTACAATATGTTTGTATGTGGTTTACGCCAACAAAGTACTTTAACTTATTATCATGACGAGTTAGTGGTTAGACATCGGGGTATCACACCATTTCCTCTTGAAAATTGGGAAATTATTCGTAAAATAAGTCAATTGTTTAAAGTTTTTAAAACCGCAACAACTTTATTATCGGGTGTTTATTATCCCACGAGTCATTTAGTCCTTAAACAAATCAATTTTATGGCTACAAAGTTAGACGATTATGAATTTAAAGGTGATTTGTATAAGCTAATGGTAGCCCCCATGAAAGAAAAAAGTGAGAAAATATTTTTCTAAATTGTCACCTTTAATTACCGTTTCCGCCGCACTAAACCCGTGTTTGAACAAAATTGGGGTGGAATACAATATAAGAAAAATCTTTGAAAAATTGAATCTCGTTGTTGACTCATTATATGCCGATAACGCCATAGTCGAATTTGATAATTCTTTAAAAGGGTTATTTGGGGTTTATTTTAACAAGTATAGAACATCAAAGGGTGAATCAAGTTCTTCCATGGCGTCAACCTATGAAAACTATACTAGCGCGGACCCGGAAATTGACTTGTTTAACAATTTAAGACGAGAAAATATTAAACGTGCTAGGGGAATGGGAGTGACCAAACTAATACCGAATATGGGAGGTATACGGGAACCGATTTTTTAGCCACTATGGGGGTTGAAGAATTCTCCAACTTTGAGGTTTTGGCTTGGTAGAGAGCACGAGAATCTCAATTTCCCGTTCTATCCGCCATGGCCTAAGATCTACTAACCGTCCAAGCTTCTTCGGTAGCTTCAGAATCCGCTTTTTCACTTAGTGGCAGGGTATTATCTTTACGAAGAACAAGACTCACACCAGAGGCATTGGAGATGTGCATTTGCTTGAAGGATACTTAGAAGCGACCGAACGTACACAAGACCACCAAAATCTTGAAGGCGAACTAGAATATGAAGGCGAAGTACTCGATATCGAGGTGAAAGAAGGAGTTGCAATATCACTTTCCGATGAAGAAATCGCTCTCGATGAAGCTACCCGAGCATCTAGCTCCGGAGATGAACAAGTTCCCGTTCAAGATGACTTTATTCAAGTAAATGAAGATTAAGAATGAAAAATCAATTTCAAATTTCCAATGTTATTAGTTACATTTCTAATAAAAAAAAATAGTATTTTTTCGCACATTTTTTTTAATAATTGTCGAAATATTAAGCTTTGAAATTTTGTTTCAAGTTTTTTTTAGTAAAATACAATGTTTATGTATGATGTGGCAAGAATTTAAAAAAAAAATCGAATTTTAAAGTGTTTTTGCAAGTTACGTTTTTTTTTTTCCAATGTTATTAGTTACATTTCTAATAAGAAATAGTACTTTTTCGCACATTTTCTCTAATAATTATCGAAATATTAAGCTTTGAAAATGTGTTTCAAGTTTTTTTAGTAGAATACAACGTTTATGTATAATGTGTGCCAAGAATTTTTTTAAAAAGTCGAATTTTAACATGTTTTTGCAAGTTACGCTTTTTTTTATTTATTAAATAGTCCAAACCGGTTTTTGGAACCGAACCGGTTTGACCGGGTTTAACTCTCAAACTTGAAAAACCGCCCAAAACCGAACCGGTTTGGGTATGTTTGACCCAAACCGGTTCGGGTTCAAACCCGGTTCGGTTTTGGGTCAAACCCGAAATTGACACCCCTAAGTGTGACCCCGTTGGCTCTTTCTATATCTAAATGACATCCGACATTAGGAGGATTTTTAAAGGTATAATATTATGAATATTAATTATAGGGGTGACAATATTCGATACGACACGAAACCCGATCTGAGACCGACACGAAAAATAATGGGTTAGGTTTTATAATCTCGATTAGCCAATCCGCTGACCCGCCAACCTGCTAACTGGAATTATTTTCGGGTTAGGTTCAGGTTGGTCATTTGGTTAAATGGGTCGACCTGACAACCCGAAAACTTTTATAAGGTATTTTTTATAAATAATAATATAAAAAAGTTAATATATATTCAAATATATTTAACTAAAATAACCCCTTATTTTAATTTTAATAATAGTAATCTAACTTTTTTCTTTAGAAACTTACATATACGCCTTTTCAATGTTAGTAGTTGCAAATATAAACAATTTAATTTATTCATAATTGAAACCCATTTTGACCTGATTGACCTGAACCCGTTTGGCCTGAATCGGACTCGTCAATCCACTAACATACATAATAAACGGGTTACACGGGTTAGGTTCAGGTTGAGCATGACAACCTGCTAACCCAAACCCAATAACCTGATTATGTAAATGGGTTAGGTTTGGGTTAAGTTATTTCTACCCGCCAACCTGCTAACTCGAACCCGCTAACCCGAACCCAACCTGAATTGCCACCCCTAATTAATCATTTCTCTTCCCTTAGTTTTAGTTGGCTTCAGTTCAAGTCAATTCTTACAAACTATATGTCGAATTGTGAAAATACACCTTAACTGAAAGTCGAGAAGGCTAACTATGACGGGTGTGAACATGTTATAGATTTTAACTAGATTATTGTCCCGCGATAGCGCGGACAAAGATAAAGTTTGACTCGTAAATTTTTGTTTATGTAGACTTTAAGTTATTATGAGAAGATAATGTCATAGGTATAATAACATATATACGTTTATATTTATACATATGTTGCTTATAGTTAAAATAATATATATATATATATATATACTTTTACGTTTATATACATGTTTTGATATTTTATGAGTACATTTTAGAATATTAATATGGTAAATCATAATCTAAATTGAACGATTTATAAGTAAAATAAACTTATGTTTTTTTATTTCAGTGGAGATGTAAATAAAAGAGAAAATGTAATTATGTATTGTAAGAGGATGTAAAATGGAAATAGTATTTGATGACATCATCAATCTGATCTAACGGCTAAAATAAAAGAAGATAACCCATCCAAGGGATCTTACTTCGCCATGTGACATTTAAGGTCTCTCTTTTATTATATATTAAAGATATCACATCTCTAAAAAGAGATCGAGTTAGAGGGATTTTGGTCATGTTACACTTTTATTGATGGAATTGGGAAAGCAAAACTGAATTGATACTTTGGTAGTGCACTTAGGGATGTTTAGTTGAGCTAGCTTGTTAACTTATTGTGTTCTCGTACAACTAAGAAATCGTTTATAAGGGTTTGAATAAAAGTGTGTGCTTCTAATAACTAATTAGGACTAGATTATTTAAAATAAAGGTTTCTCCTTAATCAAAATAACTTGGTGAGCAAATCTAAACACTATCTGGTGCATCATTTTTAAGTTGTTCTGGCAATGGATCGTATATGGATTGGATGGAGCCGTATCCATATCTTATCTATATCCATATCCATTTATATTTTCGTCATCCATATCCATTTAAAAAGAAAATTCATCTATCCATATCAATATCCATTTGATTAAGCGGGTAAATGGAAATCTATTGGATATTATAAATTTTTTCTTTTTTGGAAAAATATCAACTTAAAATTAGAGTTCGAAACATATATTTTATTATATAAATGAAACTCGTTTATCATAATTTAATGTTTGTTCCACATTAATGTGGTAAATTTGATTAAAATAAGTACGAAATATTAAACTATTCATTGTAATTAAGATGTATTATACGAAAACTATGTTATTATTTACAAATTTCTTAGCTAAAGTAAAAGTTAAAATTTAGTTTTTTATTCTAAACGTATTATAAGGTAAATTATTATTAATAAATATGTATATATTGTTATTTTGGATGATAAATGGATCATCCATGGATGAAAAACCGTCATCTATATTCAATCCACTAAAATTCTTCAACATTCACATTTATATTCATAACCATATTCACCATAAATAAATCAGATCGGATGAATATCTATTTTGTTGGATGTCGATTGACATCCTTAGTTCTAATAAGGTGTGTAAAAGCTAATTTATAAGGGCTTCTCCTTATTTGTAATAAGTAACCCTTGGCCACAAAATCCAAACACTATCTAATACATTATCTTTTAATTTAATATAAGTTGAAAAAGAAATTTAGTTAATAAGTCTAACAGTGTTCTTTTAAGCTATTCTTTCACCGTAATCTTAATCTTTATAAGTAATTTATCACTTATGATGAATAAACTCATATTTTTGTTTAAGTATTTATATTAACTTATAACCACTACAAATAAGTTAATGAGCTTGTCAATTTATTCAAACACTTAAATAAGATTAATTTCTAAATAAGTTAATAAGCTGATAATAAAAATAAGCTTTCGTATACAAGCATTTACTATAAACTTTGAATACTTTGCTAATCTATTCACACGATTTCATTATCTCTTTTTAATAATAATAATATAGCATGTTACATTCTCTTGCAAGATGTTTCTATTTGTCTATTTGTGCTTGGAAGATTACCATACTTTGAAATTAGACAAGTTGCATACATGTTTACTCGAGACCTTTGTGTGGTAGGGGCTACAAAAGGGGGCCTTTTTATAATTGCATATGATAATTAACAATAACACTCTATTATTTCGTGGCCTACTTTGTACCCTAAATCTTTATGGGGTATTCACGATTTTTTGAGATTTTAAATACATTTGTTTCTATCTTCTTGCACCTTTTTCTTTGATCATACCGTTTGGTATTTTGTTTCTACACTATGTGTTTAATTCCAACTTTGGATATGTTAATTTTAAAATACCACTTACTTCACGTACTTATAAGTACTACTACTAGCTGAAGACCCGCATGATGTTGCGACGACTAATGTCATAACAATTTGAATATGTGATCGACGACTATATTACAAGTCTTATTTGGGTATATGTTTAAGATGTTTATGCACACATTTCTCGAAATTAACATTTAAACATGTTTGATATATGTTTAACAAACGATGTGAATTTTATGCACAAATTTCTCGAAATTAGCATTTAAACATGTTTGATATATGTTTAACAAATGATGTGAATTGTATAAAGTATTACATACGTGACACACAGACTTATAAACGTATGGCGAGTTTTGTGTAGCTTATACGCATGTGTAGTACATGAAGAGCTATATCGAAAACAATGAGCTGAAGAATACGTATATTGCATATGAGCTTGATATGAAGAGCTATATCGAAAACAATGAGCCGAAGAATAACCTACGTATATTGCATATGAGCTTGAAGAATACAGGGGATGAGTTGATATTACAAAATCATCCAACCATATTTGTTACAATAATTTATGTTGTTTGAAACCCACAAAATAAATGACATAGAATCCCTTGAGAGCTTTCGTGCTTTATCTTCTAAGTGAACCATTTCTACCCAATTCAGAAGGCTATAACATGATGTAGTTGCGTGTATAGTTTCGCGTACAAGCAGATTTATGTAATTAAGAAGGAAGATTTTGCAACTCCAAATATGATGTAAAAATATTCAAAATAAATGGCAACAAAACTCCCCTCAAAATAAATGAGTTCATTTAGGTTACAACTCGAACGTATATATTGGTTTTTTATTAGTAAATAGTGGTGAAAATTTCAACCATTTACTTATAAATCATGAATGGGTAGATTTAGTTGATGATTTATTTTTACCATGGCAAATATGGGAAAACTAAAACATAGGGTTAATTAAGTTGAAATTTGAAAGTGCTTAACGGGTCAAAAATCATCTAATGTGTATTATTAATGGGCAAAATTAAAAACAAGTTATTTAATCTATAAAAGAAAAATTGTAGTTTAGGAGGTTTTAATGTTTTTAATAGTCAAAATACACTTTATGAGTTTTGACCCATTTACTATTATGGACTTTGGACAATCTTCAACCCATTTAACCCATTCATAAGTAACTGATTCAAAACTGCACCCTTCACTCGTGAATATTGGAATCCTTTCTTTTTTGGTTAATTTTTCTATTCATTTCGATTGATTTTCTTTTTTGGTTACTGTTTTCTTTCTTCTCAAATATTTGGTTTTATCTTTTCTTAAGGTTACACTATTATATCTTGATTTATTTTTTTTATTTTTTTTCGCTATTAAATAAATAGTAATATCTTTTTAGATTATTTGTCGATTTTACGTTTTAATTTTTCTTTTTTAGTGAGGGGTTTTTTAATCTTCTTTTCGAAAAACCTCTTTAGGTTACGTTATTGAATAAAGTAGTTACGAATTCATTTCGATTAATTATTAATTTTAGATTCTAACATATTTCTTTTTAGTATAAAGTAGTTACGTCGTTAGTAGTGTTTTTTACACGATTAATTGTATAAAGTCTACGTTTTCTTTTTTTTCCCAACTTACTACAACTAATTGCGTAATGAATAAATTTGTGTCCTGCAGCAACGTGCGGGTAAAAAGTTCTAGTTATAGCTAATACTATTTTTGTAATTATATTTTCTTATTTCTCACTAGGGAAGAAGTTATCTTCAAACAAAGCACACAACAAAGTTAACACTCTACTCCCTAGTACACTTTTCAGTCCTCTTGTTGCATGATTTTCTTTCTGTTCACATAGGAAAAAAAAATCAAAACATAAAAGTATTTTATTTGCATTTGTTCTTCTAATAGCTAGCCTAGTGAAATTCGATATATAATAACATGACCAGTTGTATATACGTTTATTTCTATATAATATTGACCACAACGAACATGGTTTTGTCGGCTCAATCTGTGGCTCATACGGCCTAAGGTTTGTGTGCATTAATTAAATGGTGACATTATTCCATGCATGAGGTTAAAAGAAGCCTGCTACCTAGTGTAAACTTACATAGTTATGGCACATCTGCATGGGATATGGGTGGCACGTGATACAACTTGTTGTTTAAGTAACTCTTACTCGTCACTTTCCTCAATTGTCCACATCAACTACCAAAATTTACAATCATGTTTAATTAGTTTTTATTGTTGTGATTAATGTATGGTTAATTGCTACGGTAAAGGTATATTTAGTAATTAAATCACTTTGTTTGTTTACAAACTTTTCTTTACAAGTTACTATCTTAAAGTATTTATTACTCCTTTTGTTTCGAAGAAAAGTTTGTATATAAAAAATGATAAAAATAAAAAAATACATTTAATGAGTTATTTTTTATTATATTATCTATTTTACCCCTACAATAAAAACATTGATACTTTTAAAGTGTTTAAAAAATTAAATGTATAAAATAGAAAGTTACCATATTTTTAGTATTCATATTTAGAAACATGACAATAGTTTTACGATAAACAATAAATGAAAAGTAGAACGAAAAAATATATTTTAATTAGTGATGAATTATCAATATACTCAATTTACAAATTAAGTGGCTACTGAAAAGTACCATCTTTATATTAATATATAAACAATATATAGAGGGTTAATTTAAACATTGCAGTTTTATGAAGATGGTTAAGACCACGTTTCAAACCTCCTCCACATCCCTTTAATTTTTTTCCTTTTTTTCTTTTATCTTTTTTTATTCTTCTCACATTTATCTTAACTATTACTATTTCTATATTTAATTGATAAGTAATATTATTTATACTTTAATAAATATTATTATTGTTTTAACTTTAATTTATTGTTAATATTTTTCACGATTAATCTTTTTTAATAACATTATCATCTATTGATATTATGTGTCACAGATGATTATTATTATTATTATTATTATTATTATTATTATTATTATTATTATTATTATTATTGTTTTGAAAACTGACAAATGTGGTTATAATATTTTCGTTCTTAAAAGAAAAGATTTAAATCTAAAATAGAAAACAGAAAAATATGATTTTAATAATAATAATAATAATAATAATAATAATAATAATAATAATAATAATTATTATTATTATTATTATTATTATTATTATTATTATTATTATTATTATTATTACTTTTTTTTCTTTTTTTAAAAATCGTCGACAGACATGGAAGAGATGTTAGTCACTTGATATAAAGAAAATACTTTTTCCCTAATTTTCCATCCAATATTATCCTTTACTAAATTACATAGTTCGTCCTCATAGTATGTATATATTTTCTATTTTGCATTTTTGTTACCTTTACTAAATTACATAGTCGTCCTCATAGTATGTATATATTTTCTATTTTGCATTTTTGTTATTGAAACTACATATTAATAAAGAGTCTTTGTAAGATTGAACTGCAGAAACTTTTTGTTTTTTTTCCTTTTCTTTTAGAATGTAGAGGGAAGCTCAAGTGAAGTCTGACATGGTAGAAAAAACCATTTTTATAATGTTAATCATAGTTAGTAGTTCGAATGAAATTTGTTTAGTAGCCAAGAGAATGGAAAAGAGAATGAACTGACATTCTGTGAAAATAAGTAGGCTCGCCATATCTGGCTTAGCAATGAATTTTAAAAAGCCCCTACCTTACCACATGGGGTAGGCTAGCGAAAATAAGTAGACTCGTCATAGTTGTCTTTCATATTCTTAAACTTACTATATTGATTATATAATATTTATAACATAAAGACTAAGTTTTCAATTATATTTTTTAAGTATTATAGATATAGATATAGATTATAGAAGATCAACAGAATTTAAAACTATAATTATTATCTAGAGTCATAATAGATTTATTTTTAATCATTTAAAACAACAGTTTATTACCAAATCTTTTAATCTTTCATATTCTTAAACTTAATATTTATAAGAAAATCTTTTAGTCTTTCATATTCTTAAAGTTAATATAGATAGTTATAGATATTTATTACATATACTTATTACATGAACTTAATATTTATAAGAAAATTTTTTAGTCTTTCATATCGTAAATTTAATATATTGATTATATTATATTTATACCTAAAGTTATTAAATGGACTCAATATTTAAGTATTATAAAATCTTTTAATCCTTCATATTTTTAAACTTAGTTATAAGAAAACATTTTAGTCTTTCATATTCTTAACTTTAATATAGATAATTATAGATATTTATTACATAAACTTATTACATGAATTTAATATTTATAGAAAAAAAACCTTTTAGTCTTTTATATTAGAAATTTAATATATTGATTATATGATATTTATTAGTTAAATTTATTACTTAGACTCAATTTTTAAATATTTAGATTATTATTTAATTACTAAATCAATTTCTTTCTTGTATTACATTTACATTTATATTTGAATTATATATTTTTTGATTATTATAATTATTATTATCTTTTTTTTTTATTATTGGTAAAAATATTAATATTATTATTATTCTTTACTATTTTTAAATCTTAAAGTTTTAAGAAAAAACATATACTTTTAAATAATAATTAGATTTATTAGTAATGAAATGAAATACCTCTTACAAAAAACACTTTATAAAGCTTTACAAACCAAATACTCACTTTCAGTTAAGAAATAACTTTAGTGAACAATTATATCTATCTGTTTGGAATTGCATTTTGGACGACAAATCATGTAACATAATCACATTTCAAGTTCCATAGTAAAGTTAGACATTATTTGTAGGCATAAGGTTTTTTCAAAATAAATAAAAAGAATAAAGAAAACTATCTTTTCACATATACTTTTGAAAGTGAATAGTAATAACCCGCACGTTGTATCGACGACTACAATTTATATTTCACAAATTACATTAAGTATCTTTTAGTTCGGTCCTTCGGGGCATAAGAAGAACTACTCCGTGGAGTGAGTAATTCGTTGGTGCTTGCACTTTAGTAAGTAGTTATTTCGAATAGTTGGATACGAGAAGTCGTGAGTAACCACGAGAAGTCTTACGATAAAATAATTTCTAACAACAATTAGAAAGCATCTTTAAAAGGGTTACCTGACTTTCACTTTGATAAGAGGAGAAAAATGGACTTGCATTTTAAGAAATTGAATTACGACGAGTCAGGAGTTAGACGATATTCTAACCACACATTGAGGCAACATGAAATAGTTTTCGGTTCAGCCGTTTGGACAATAAAAAGTTGTCATATGCAACATTGAGTAGTTTCTCGTTCAATCTATGGGGTGTTAGTAAAATTATTTATACTTAGTTACTAATTGTTTCTCGTTTGAACATCTGTATTTTGAAAAACCTGTGTTTTCCATTAAAAGATTGAGTTCTCTATTTCAAACTTGCTTTATATATATATATATATATATATATATATATATATATATATATATATATATATATATATATATATATATATATATATATATATATATATATATATAATTTATGAAACATCTATTAGTTTTTTATATGTCTCGTTTCATAAAATTAATTATTATATGGGGTGTCTAAAAGTTTAGGCACCAAAACCGTATTATAATGCGAATGTGAATTCATGTCGTTTCATTGTAATCAGTCTTATTGTTTGAATGAATCGTATTGTATTCCAAAAAAGAAGAAATGTTTCTTTTCTAAAACCCAAGTTCCCATTGAACACTCAAATTCATATTACGAAGAAAATGTTATTAGTAATTTCAAATTTATGAAGTGTGTATTAAGTATTTAATATTTGCAAAGTGTCTTGTAAGTATTTGTAAGTTTAAGTATCTCCTCATTTAAGATGTTTGAATGTTTTGTATTTAGTCTCTTATTTTATAATCATAATGTTTATTTAATAGACTTATATGTGTTCTATTTACTAAAAACGTTGTTTCTAAAAACATTTTGTCAATCGCTTGATTACTCGATTTGTTAAATCAGTTCCCAAAATTCATTTTAAAAAGAATTACTGATGAGGAAAATATTGTCCGTGTTTTGCGACGGGAAATCATTACTATTTCGATCGTATTTGTATTCGCAAAATACAAATATGAATGTCTATTAAAAGATATTGGTACGAATAATTAAAGACGGAACATTATCTATAAAAATAGAAATAAAACTAATAACACATATAACATTAATAATATAAAAAATAAAATATTAAAAATTATATAGTATAATAATAACATATAATAAAAAATAAAAAATAACTATTGACTAGAGCTTTTATTTGTAAATTAATATATACGTTAATGTGACCACTTTTAGAAGGAAAAAAGGTTTCTTATATTAATATTGTAGTCACATATTTCATATATATAATTTTGAAAGTGATAACTTTTTTATATACTATATTAAACAAAATATAAGAAAAAAGGTAGCCTTTAGCGGAGTAGCAAGGAACGCGGTTCCCTTCCCAATTAATGAGGTTGAATCCCATAAAGCTTAATTGTGGAGTAGACTCCTTTTAGATTTTAAAAATGACCTAATAATCCTTTGACTCATTGAAGCTTAATTGTGGAATAGGATTTTTTTAAGTTTTAAAAAATTTCTGAATTTTAACTTTGAAATATTACAAACTAGACCATGTATTTTATCTTTTACTATTTAACTTATCTTTTAGTTTAATTTTATAATTTATCGTCTTTTCTATTACACTATTAAATAAGTATTTCGTTACATAATTTTCTTTGATTTCTTTTACCGAACCCTATAATATACACATATGAATAACTAATGTTATTTGAATAACTTTATTCGACTTTTGGATTATGATATTAAATAAGGTATCATGTTTTTATTTTGTGTTTTTTTAACAGAAATAATTAAATAACATATTATTAGAAGGTTGAAGCGTATTGTCAATACGTGGGAAACTAACGTTCTACTTCCTCTACCACCATATATCTATTTAAATAAATAAAACTAATTAGCACATACACAATTCGTAGCAAAATTAAGACTAAAAAGCAAATCGTTTGAGTTAGTGCATCACATTTTTTTGAAAGAATCGGGTTCGACTCTCTTTCTTGGTCAATATAGGTTCTAATATCCGCCGCAACGCGCGGACAAAACCTTCTCGTAATTATTATAAAGAATGGTATCTTGAAATAAAGAAAAAAGATAAAATATAGAATAATCAAAATTTGTAAATATGTTTCTATCAATTAAATTAAAAAATGTTATTTACAAATTCTTTTCAAAAATAATCAAATGAGTAATTTAGTTTCACATATACTAATAAAACATTTGCCATTTATGTTTTAAAAATTGTTACATATCAACTAAAAACTGTGAAAGTACTTTTGAAAGTGATAACATTTGTCAAATATATATTTCTTTTAAAACTCGAAATATATGATATAAAACAATAAATAATATGTTTTAAAAATATGTGCTATATGAGTGGACATCAAAATATTTATATTTAGCATCAATATTTTAGTTAATTAAAAACTACTATGGTATCCATGTGATGCATCGCATGAAAAAAATTATATTCAACAATTTATAGTGGAGTAATGATTTATGGTAATTTATCATTTGTCTTGTTACATATATGTGAATTGTAATAGTTTAAAGTTCGGCCCTTCAGATAATATAAAAAAAAATGTTGTGGTAACAATTTATCGTTCGACCATTCAGCGATAATAATTATTATGTCATATGATCGATTTTCTCAATTCTTCTCCACTACCCCAACGAATCTCAAATTTGTAAGTAAAGAAAAATTTAGATTCCAACGGATTTAAATTCCGTCATAAACTTCAAACAAACATGTTATGAAAAAAGATTCAATTCAAATTCACTCAATTTTTTTTTATAGATTTCCTGAAACAAACACCCTTGCAGAATATTTTCCGTTCGGATCATTCAACCTATTGGGGTAATTCTACTCATTTGAAGATTAAGCTCATTTGCGAACATAACAAACGTCAAATTTTCAGGTCATTTTGTTTTATTAATAGTGACGTCTAATAATTTCATGTTTGGTCAAAAAGAGAATTAAATATATTTCTTGAATAGTATTCTCGTATATACCCATGTTTTCCATAAACAAACACTAATTTTCTTTCATTGATGCAACAACAATTAAAAATTCATTCAGACACTACGTTTTCCAATCGTTTATCGTTATGGTTTTCAACTCGAAAAAAATATTTTCATTCAAGACATTCAAATTCAGTCTGTTTCCATTAATCCAATATGGTAATACATACTTTCGAATGTTGTAATGAAGGATAATCAATATGGTAACAAGGTTTATTAACCTTAGAAGTATCAAATGTAATACTACTCAGCTTATTGGTATTAAGACTTATCGATGACCAATAGAAGAATATATAAACTTTTGATGATAACCATCTTCCTAGAATTATAGAGCAACACGAACCACAACAATGTCAACTAACTTTATAAAATTTAGATTATAAATCAAATATTTGAAAATTTACTCAATCAAATAACGTTTAAAGTTAAAAAAAAAATAGTTACATGAATACAAATTTTATATCAATTAATTTGAATTGCCTTTATTTTATATGGGTGCATATTTTTTTATGAATTCAGTAATCGAATTAATTAAAGGAAATTAAGATTAGTTTATATATTATATTCATTAAGGGATATATTACTAATTATATTTTATTTAAAAATTTAAAATTTTAATAAAAGGTGAAAATATTTTATATATTAATAAAGATGAAGATAAAGATAGTTATTATTATTTATTAGTTATTGTTATAATTAAGGAAATGTCACTAATTGTAAATTGTTTTAAAGGATAAATTTTGTGAAAGGTATAATAGGGGTAGATTAGTAATTTCAATTGCTTAAATTTTAAGAGTTTAATAGTTTGAAGGAAATGCTTTATAATATAGTTATATTAATAAAGATAAAGATAAATACAGTTATTATTATTTATTAGTTATTGTTTTAATTAATAAAATGTCACTAATTGTAAATTGTTTTAAATGATAAATTTTATGAAAGGTATAATAGGGGTAGATTAGTAATTTCAATTATTTAAATTTTAAGAGTTTGAGTTTGAAAGAAATGATTTATAATATAGTTAAGATAGAGTCAATTACATAAATCGTTCCTAACATTTATCTAAAATTATAAATTCTATCTCCAAGTTTAAAAAATTGCATAAATCGTTCAAGTTTATAAATTAATTACGCTTTTCGTCCCTAAATCGTAATTGAGGACAAACTTTAGGGACAAAATTCGTATCTGAAGCAAATTTTAGGGATACAAAAGGTAATTAGTTTTTTAAAGTGAATGATTTGTATAACTTTTTAAACTTAGGAACAAAATCTGTAATTTAAGATAAACTTTAAACACTATTTTTATAGTTAACTCTTAAAAATAATAAAATTAAAACGTCTACTAAGTAGGACCCTCCATGTGAAGAGGCAAAGGACAAAATTTGCGAACGTGCGCGCTAACCCTTTTTTCTTGTCAATTTATATTTTCCTTTTCTTTCTAATACTAATTAAGGGAAGGAGGGACCATTTGGTTTTAACTTTTACAGTACAATGGGGAAATGCATGTTTTACATTTTTACTTTTTATTTTAACTTTTATCTCTTGACTAAAAATAACTAGGTTCCCGACCAACAAACTCACCTTTCAAATTCGCAGTTGCTTTCTTTTCTTTTCTAAAAAGGGTAGTTTTGAGACAAGTTTTCTTACAAGTTTTTGTGACGAATATTGATTATTTGGTAAAATTCGTTCTCACATTATAGGATAAAAGACAAAATAGCATGAAAAGTTTTCACGAGTTTAATGATTATTTTAGAAATATCACCTTGTTAGATGATAATTTTTGAGATTTTTTTAAAATTAAGGGGGTGTTTGGTTAGGGGTAATGGGGGTAATGATAATGATTGAAGGAGGTTGGTTTGTTGTATTTTAGTTAATCATTGTATAATAATAGGTAATAATCCATTATAGTCTAAATTAGGATAGTCATTAACCACTCATTGCATTCCATAGTATTCCAATTCTCATTCCCTTTCCCCGCTTTGAACCAAGCATGCCCTAAAATCTACTTAAAAACAAGGTTTTTCAAAAAGAAAATTATAAAAATAATTTTACCAATATTCTTACAAAATATAACTAAGGTAAATGATTGGTATAAGACTAGTGACAAGGGTTCTCGGCCCCCATTAATGGAATCCATTTCAAATAATCACAAATAATACGGTACCAGATCCTCTAAAACCTCTCCGATATTAAATTATTGTTTCGTCAATGTATAAGACTCCACCGATTCATATTCATATTCATATATGAAACAAGTATCAAGTTGTCAACCAGGCTTTGTGGGGGACGATCTAAGAACATACCAGAAACCATACCTTTCAAACCAAGTATAGAAACTAAAATTCCATTTTCGATTTGACTACCTATTTGAAAATACCAAATTAACCTATTTTTGAGTATGAAGTATATGTCACAATATAGCTATATGAACAACAAACACACGTTTTAAATATATATGTAGCACGATAGATATATATGTTTTGTTTGAGTTAGGCAGCCGGATTTACGAATCCCGTTTAACACACATACCAAAATTATATGTAGTACCTTCCAAACCAATGATACGAAAAAAGGTTCCGATTAAATTTACGTTATGACGTTACGTTTTTCTACATAAGTTATTGATTAATAATTGTTGTGTACGAAAATACTTTGATTATAATGAAAATACAATAAAAATCCACCGATATAATTAGATGTGACAATAACAACTCAAATGGAGACGGGAAATGAAATGTTGTTATACGATAACCATTAATTTCCAATTAAATCTATCGGGTACAAAAGGGACCCTCAAGAGGTATTAACATCGACATCATACCCACCGTTATCTTCCTAATTCCCAAATTACACCCTTTCCTTCTTACTCGTTGAGGAGTATCGGGTGTTTGGGTCTACTTCTATAGAGTATAGACGCTTTATGTTTGATTACGCTTATAAGTTAAACGTACTTAAAATGTGCATTTGGTTAGAAATGTTTATTTGAAATAAATGAAATTCAAAGAAAATGAAATTTATTATGCGTTTGTCTCATTTTTATTGACAAAATTCCGAAAGAATGTAGTTGAGATGGTCGTAGCTGGTGGAGGCGATGGTTGGAGGAGGCGGATGTTGTCTTATTGAAAATTCATAAGATGGTGGTTATCTTTATAAAATGGTAATTTGGTTTATCATGTAATTCTAATTTAATCAGGAATCTTACATGTACGACCCATAGATTTGACCTAACTATGTTATACCTTTGGATTGATAACCAAATCGTCGTACAATCAGGAAGTATATCAAACAAGATGATCAAGGATTTTAATCTTGAGTCCTAACACCCAAAGTTGACTCCTAATCGATCACAAAAGTTCTTTTGTCAGAAAAGTCTCCCTAAGCGCAGTTAGGGTAGTTTAAATAGAAAATGAAACCTTACAAAGTCGAATTTATAATTTCCGTTCAGATGGCTGATACCCCATATGCTCAAAAGTGAATCGTTGAGTCCACCTCAAATTAACGTTAGAAACAAAATTGTAGCTCTCCTCTTCTAGTTTCTTCTCCAATTTGAAAGATTGAATGAATGAGTTATGGTTAAAACAGTGAAAGTGCGTAAAACTCGTTTTCACGAATAATTGTCCCCGACACTCTCGCATGTAACGAATAAATACCTTCATGATCATTCCTCGTTCGCAACCACCGGATCCTTCACCAACTAACTTAAAAAACTTTTTACTTTTGCTTAACTAAATACTCATACACTTACGTTGTATACTTATTCATTGTATACGCCATAGAGTATGGGAATTTCGAATCGTTACATTAAGAGATCGTGCAAAATGCTTGGAGAGTATCTAGAACAGGATACCGTTTTTATTGAGCAAAAATTAAATTACAGAAAATGTAAACGAAATTACAGAAAATGAAAACGAAATTACTGTCAAGGCTCGTGATAAACACGATTCCCTTAAAACAAATTTCGCGTATATTCACACGAACTGTTTCCCAGGGTACAATGACAAAAAAACAGTTTATTACGAAACTGTCGGAGCAAACAACTTGCTTAAAAAATCCAATCGGAATTAGTGTTACTACAAATCTTAATCGAAAATTGGTGTATCTCTGATTAAGCCACGAGGTTCCAATTTATAGCCCAAAGGAAAACGTTCGTAGTTAATTCAATTCAATGGCATTAAACCTGAATTAAACCAAAGAACTGTGATTGACTCAAATAGCGTAACTATTAGTTACGCTACGTAACTAATAGTTATGCTACGTAACTAATAGTTACGCTACGTAACTATCAGTTACGTTATCGTAACAGTTTCAGCTACATTAGCAACGTAACTGTTAGTTACGCTAGCGTAAAGTTTGTTACACCCAAACACCCATCTTTAGGTGTCGATATCTCATTCACCTTAACTCCGTTTTGGACGTATAATATATCGTTGCAAAGCCCTTTCTAAGGGCTACACATTCATATTAAATATTCTTCGTAAATATTAAATATGCATCACTTTATATACGTCCAAAGTTGATGAAAAATTATGTTTTCATCAATATTTTCCAACAATCCCCCACATGAATGGAGATCGATCAAAACAACACTTATTCCCGATGAAACTTCGGCAGTTGAATCCTGCATAGGATAGGTAGGTGTTACCCTTTGAACATTCCCTTATGAAATGCACTTAGTCTCCTAACTGTCAGTAGATCTTGATGTCTTTGAACTGAGCTGTTATTTGCGTAGAAGACAATACATTTCACACAGGACTCTTCCTGACAATGTCAACTCCTCATAGTCGTATTCGTTATGGTCATGAACACTATCCTGGTGCTGCGAGAGCTTTTAGGAATTACGCCCTTATAATTCCCTTCGAAGCGACCCCAGTTCTCTCTAACATAGGTGATTCGTTAGAAATAATTATACCACATATGGTTATTTCTTAGAATCATTAAAAGCCGTATGCTTATCCTTCACCTTGTCACTGATCTTAGGAATGGACTAGGAAGTTTGTGAATTTGTGAACTCCCTTAGATGGTTTAGGAGGTAGATAAGCTACCCCCCACAATGACCTCCCTTCATTCATACAACTAGGTTATCCTATTGAACCCAGATCTTGGGATCTCCAGTCAACTGGGTTAGGTTTCCTTTGCATAAACTTATTCACTCAAGGGCTTTAGTCCTATTCCTTTTGACGACTTACTAACTAACTCTCTGCTTAAGCCTTTCGTAAGCGGATCCGCTATGTTATCCTTCGACTTCACATAGTCAATTGAGATAACTCCTGTTGAGAGTAGTTGTCGTATCGTGTTATGTCTACGTCGAATATGTCTTGACTTACCGTTATATATTATGCTATGAGCTCCGCCAATTTCCGTTTGACTATCACAATGTATACATACGGCCGTTACCGCTTTAGGCCATCTTGGTATGTCTTCTACAAATTGACGCAACCATTATGCCTCTTCTCCACATTTATCGAGGGCAATGAATTCAGATTCCATCGTTGATCTTTCTATAACCGTTTGTTTGCAAGATTTCCATGCTACAACAGCACCTCCAAGTATATATGTTTTGTTTGAGTTAGGGAGCCGGATTTACGAATCCCGTTTAACACACATACCAAAATTATATGTAGTACCTTTCAAACCAATGATACGAAAAAAAGGTTCCGATTAAATTTACGTTATGACGTTACGTTTTTCTACATAAGTTATTGATTAATAATTGTTGTGTACGAAAATACTTTGATTATAATGAAAATACAATAAAAATCCACCGATATAATTAGATGTGACAATAACAACTCAAATGGAGACGGGAAATGAAATGTTGTTATACGGTAACCATTAATTTCCAATTAAATCTATCGGGTACAAAAGGGACCCTCAAGAGGTATTAACATCGACATCATACCCACCCTTATCTTCCTAATTCCCAAATTACACCCTTTCCTTCTTACTCGTTGAGGAGTATCGGGTGTTTGGGTCTACTTCTATAGAGTATAGACGCTTTATGTTTGATTACGCTTATAAGTTAAACGTACTTAAAATGTGCATTTGGTTAGAAATGTTTATTTGAAATAAATGAAATTCAAAGAAAATGAAATTTATTATGCGTTTGTCTCATTTTTATTGACAAAATTCCGAAAGAATGTAGTTTAGATGGTCGTAGCTGGTGGAGGCGATGGTTGGAGGAGGTGGATGTTGTCTTATTGAAAATTCATAAGAGGGTGTTTATCTTTATAAAATGGTAATTTGGTTTATCATGTAATTCTTATTTAATCAGGAATCTTACATGTACGACCCATAGATCTGACCTAACTATGTTATACCTTTGGATTGATAACCAAACCGTCGTACAATCAGGAAGTATATCAAACAAGATGATCAAGGATTTTAATCTTGAGTCCTAACACCCAAAGTTGACTCCTATTCGATCACAAAAGTTCTTTTGTCAGAAAAGTCTCCCTAAGCGTAGTTAGGGTAGTTTAAATAGAAAATGAAACCTTACAAAGTCAAATTTATAATTTCCGTTCAGATGGCTGATACCCCATATGCTCAAAAGTGAATCGTTGAGTCCACCTCAAATTAACGTTAGAAACAAAATTGTAGCTCTCCTCTTCTAGTTTCTTCTCCAATTTGAAAGATTGTATGAATGAGTTATGGTCAAAACAGTGAGGGTGCGTAAAACTCGTTTTCACGAATAATTGTCCCCGACACTCTCGCATGTAACGAATAAATACCTTCATGATCATTCCTCGTTCGCAACCACCGGATCCTTCACCAACTAACTCAAAAAACTTTTTACTTTTGCTTAACTAAATACTCATACTATTACGTTGTATACTTATTCATTGTATACGCCATAGAGTATGGGAATTTCGAATCGTTACATTAAAAGATCGTGCAAAATGCTTGGAGAGTATCTAGAACAGGATACCGTTTTTATTGAGCAAAAATTAAATTACAGAAAATGTAAACGAAATTACAGAAAATGTAAACGAAATTACTGTCAAGGCTCGTGATAAACACGATTCCCTTAAAACAAATTTCGCGTATATTCACACGAACTGTTTCCCAGGGTACAATGACAAAAAAACAGTTTATTACGAAACTGTCGGAGCAAACAACTTGCTTGAAAAATCCAATCGGAATTAGTGTGACTACAAATCTTAATCGAAAATTGGTGTATCTGTGATTAAGCCACGAAGTTCCAATTTATAGCCCAAAGGAAAACGTTCGTGGTTAATTCAATTCAATGGCATTAAACCTGAATTAAACCAAAGAACTGTAATTGACTCAAATAACGTAACTATTAGTTACGCTACGTAACTAATAGTTACGCTACGTAACTATCAGTTACGTTATCGTAACAGTTTCAGCTACATTAGCAACGTAACTGTTAGTTACGCTAGCGTAACAGTTTGTTACACCCACACACCCATCTTTAGGTGTCGATATCTCATTCACCTTAACTCCGTTTTGGACGTATAATATATCGTTGCAAAGCCCTTTCTAAGGGCTACACATTCATATTAAATATTCTTCGTAAATATTAAATATGCATCACTTTATATACGTCCAAAGTTGATGAAAAATTATGTTTTCATCAATATTTTCCAACAATCCCCCACATGAATGGAGATCGATCAAAACAACACTTATTCCCGATGAAACTTCGGCGGTTGAATCCTGCATAGGATAGGTAGGTGTTACCCTTTGAACCTTCCCTTATGAAATGCACTTAGTCTCCTAACTGTCAGTAGATCTTGATGTCTTTGAAAAGAGCTGTTATTTGCGTAGAAGACAATACATTTCACACAGGACTCTTCCTGACAATGTCAACTCCTCATAGTCGTATTCGTTATGGTCATGAACACTATCCTGGTTCTGCGAGAGCTTTTAGGAATTACGCCCTTATAATTCCCTTCGAAGCGACCCCAGTTCTCTCTAACATAGGTGATTCGTTAGAAATAATTATACCACATATGGTTATTTCTTAGAATCATTAAAAGTCGTATGCTTATCCTTCACCTTGTCACTGATCTTAGGAATGGACTAGGAAGTTTGTGAATTTGTGAACTCCCTTAGATGGTTTAGGAGGTAGATAAGCTACCCCCCCCCCCCCCCCCCCCCCCACAATGACCTCCCTTCATTCATACAACTAGGTTATCCTATTGAACCCAGATCTTGGGATCTCCAGTCAACTGGGTTAGGTTTCCTTTGCATAAACTTATTCACTTAAGGGATTTAGTCTCATTCCTTTTGACGACTTACTAACTAACTCTTTGCTTAAGCCTTTCGTAAGCGGATCCGCTATGTTATCCTTTGACTTCACATAGTCAATTGAGATAACTCCTGTTGAGAGTAGTTGTCGTAGCGTGTTATGTCTACGTCGAATATGTCTTGACTTACCGTTATACATTATGTTATGAGCTCCGCCAATTTCCGTTTGACTATCACAATGTATACATACGGCCGTTACCGGTTTAGGCCATCTTGGTATGTCTTCTACAAATTGAGGCAACCATTCTGCCTCTTCTCCACATTTATCGAGGGCAATGAATTCAGATTCCATCGTTGATCTTTCTATAACCGTTTGTTTGCAAGATTTCCATGCTACAGCAGCACCTCCAAGTGTAAACACGTATCCACTTGTTGATCGGGAATCTTTTATATCAGAAATCCAGTTTGCATCACTGTATCCTTCGATAACAGCTGGATGTCTATTATAGTGTAGTCCATACTCTCGCGTGTATCTTACATACCGAAGTAATTTGTCATACTCTTCCAATGATCAGAACTTGGATTGCTTGTGAACCTACTTAGCCTACTAACCGCGTATGCTAAGTCGGGTCTGGTACAACTCATCAGATACATTAGACTACCAATGATTCTTGAGTATTCTAGTTGGGAGACACCTTCAACTCTATTCTTAGATAGATGTTGTCTGGTGTCTATTGGAGTTCTAGCTAGTCCGGAATCCCCCACATTGAATCGCTCTAGAATTTTGTCCACGTAATGTGTTTGATTTAACACAAGACCATGTTGGGTTCGTGTGATCTTGATTCCAAGAATCACATCTGCTAGGCCCATGTCTTTCATGTCAAATTTGGATTTAAACATATCCTTTGTTGATGTTATTATCTTATCGTCACTACCAATGATAAGCATGTCATCTACATAGAGACATAATATAACAAAACCATTAGGTGTGTCTTTCACATAAACACACTTGTCACATTCATTTATTTTGAAACCATGTTCTAACATGACGTGATCAAACTTTTGATGCCATTGTTTGGGAGCTTGCTTTAGGCCATATAATGACTTAACCAGCTTGCAAACTTTGTTCTCTTGTCCAGGGGAAACAAAACCCTCAGGTTGTTTCATGTAAATTTCTTCCTCTAAATCGCCGTTTAGGAAATGAGTTTTTACATCCATTTGGTGAACTTCCAAATTTCTTATGGCGGCAATGGCAAGTACCATCCTGATGGAGGTGATTCTCGTTACAAGAAAATACGTATCAAAATAATCTAGACCTTCTCGTTGTCTATAACCTTTGATCACTAATCTTGCTTTGTATTATCAATACTTCCATCCGCCCTCATTTTCTTTTTAAAGAGCCATCTATAGTCTAGTGCATTGCAACCCTTAGGAAGGTCCACTATTTCCCACGTATGGTTTTGTAAAATAGATTCTATTTCACTTTTGATGGCTTCTTCCATTGAAGTGCTTCCGAAGAGGTAACCGCTTCGCGGTAGGTTCTAGGTTCATGTTCTACCATGAATGTGAGGAAGTCGGAACCAAACGATTTCTCAACCCTAGCCCTTCTACTTCTTCTAGGCTCAACATCTTCTTCCACATGTTGTTCTTGTCTCTCACTTTGGACAGGCTCATCAACGAGTGTAGAAGAACTTCCAGTTTCCATGTTTAAACAGGGAAATATATTTTCAATGAATGTAGCAGTCCTTGATTCCATTATCGTGTTCTTGTGTATATCGGGATTCTTAGAATCATGCACAAGAAATCGATAAGCACTACTGTTGTGAGCATATCCAATGAATATGCAATCTATAGTTTTAGGCCCTATCTTTAAGACCTTAGGTGCCAGCACTAATACTTTGGCTAGGCACCCACACTCGTAGGTATTTATATGATGGTTTTCTTCCCATCCAAAGTTCATATGGGGTTTCCTCTTTATTCTTCTGAGGTAGCTTATTTAAAAGGTAAGAAGCTGACAAGATAGCTTCCCCCCACATGTTTGGACTAAGTCCAGAACTTATCAACATGGCATTAACCATTTCTTTCAAGGTACGGTTCTTTCTTTCGGCGATACCGTTTTGTTGAGGTGAATAGGGGGCGGTGAGTTCATGTCTAATACCATGTTGCTCACAAAAGTTAGCAAATGGTGACACATATTCACCTCCTCTATCACTTCTAACGACCTTGATTTTCTTATTAAGTTGACTCTCAACTTCATTCTTGTAAAGAATGAACATATCGATGGTTTCATCCTTACTTTTAAGTAAGTATACATAGCACTATTTCGTGCTATCATCGATAAAGGTGATGAAGTATTTGTTTCCACCTCTTGTGGGAACCGATTTTAAGTCACATACATCGGTGTGGATTATATCAAGGGGTTCGGTTATTCTTTCAACCGATTTAAACGATGATCTTGTTTGTTTGGCCTCAACACATGTTTGACATTTATAGTTTGAATCAATCTGGAAAGATGGTATGTATTTAAATTTAATTAACCGACGAATGGAATTAAAGTTAACATGACCAAGACGTGATGCCAAATATTAGAAGACTCAAGCAAATAAGCGAAAGTAGTATTAATTTTATTAATATCACGCTTAAAAGTCATTACATTCAATTTGAACATGCCATTAAGGGCATATCCCCTACCAACATGCACACCACTTTTGGTCAACACGACCTTATCTGATTCAAAAACCAAACGAAAACCAAACTTGTTGAGAAGCCAACCCGACCCAAGATTCTTACGAATCTCCGGAACTTAGAGCACATTGTTCAAAGTGAGCTCCTTTTCCGAGGTCATCTTGAGTATCACGGAACCTTCCCCTTTGATATCGGTCGTAGCCGAATTTCCCATTAACAACTTCTCACCAGTCTCAACATCCTTGAAGGTGGTAAACATGTTCTTGTCCGAGCAAACATGACGGGTAGCACCCGTAATCCACCATTCCGTTGAGTTTGATCCCACCGGGTTAACTTCGGAGATCGTATTAGTGACATCGGTCACCATGGCAGCAAGATCAATATAATCATTCACCATATTAGCTTGACGGGGATTCTCCCGTTTTGGAATCTTGCAGCTCGCAACTCTATGACCCGTCTGATCACAACCCGAAATATTTTCGGGTTTTTCCGCATGATTAGCAACGGTGTTCGCAAGTGGTGCTCCCACAATTGGAGTTACCGTTACAGCGGATGTCATGATCTGTGCAAACATAGTTGAGGTCACAAGAGGTTGAGTCGACATTCTGAAATTCGCAAATTAAAGAATTAGACAACTCGCTTTATAATTGTTGACAAGCAATAATAACAATAATAGTAATCTGTTTATAACAATACAAATAATCTGTATTATTGTTATTTTTCAAAACTCGTTCTGTTTTTACAAAATTGTTTTAAATTCAGTCCGTAAAACTGATTTTAGTTACGTAACAGTTACCCTAACGTAACTAACAGTTACGCTACGTAACTAACAGTTACGCTACGTAACTAACAGTTACGTGACTAACAGTTACGCTACCATAACACACAGTTACGCTACGTAACTAACAAACGTAACAAACAGTTACGTGACCAACGTAACTAACAGTTACGTGACTTAACAGACGTAACTAACAGTTACGCTAGCGAAACTAACAGTTAGGCTACGTAACTAACAAACGTAACTAACAGTTACGTGACAAACGTAACTAACGGTTACGTGACGAATAGACGTAAGTAACAGTTACGTGACTAACAAACGTAACTAACAGTTACGTGATTAACAGTTACGTGTACAACAACGAGAACCGTAATAATTTTTCAGAATTTGTTATTCTAAACTTGATCCACAACCGATTTTAAACAAAATGGAAAGAAATTATATGGATATAACAAGTTCCAAACTGATCTGAAGGACAATTATTAAAGAATTTATATTTAAATAAACTGTTTTCAGATGTTCTGTTCACTGATTTCAAACCAATAATTAAATTGAACAAAGCGTGATTAACAGTTACGCTAGCGAAACTAACATTTACGCTACGTAACTAACAAACGTAACTAACAATTACGTGACAAACGTAAATAACAGTTACGTGACGAACAGACGTAACTAACAGTTGCGTGACTAACAAACGTAACTAACAGTTACGTGATTAACAGTTACGTGTACAACAACGAGAACCGTAATAATTTTTCAGAATTTGTTATTCTAAACTTGATCCACAACCGCTTTTAAACAAAACAGAAAGAAATTATATGGATATAACAAGTTCCAAACTGATCTGAAGGACAACTATGAAAGAATTTATATTTAAATAAACTGTTTTCAAATGTTCCGTTCACTGTTTTCGGGATACCGTTTATATTGAACAAAAATTAAATTACAGAAATTGTAAACGAAATTACATAAAATGTAAACGAAATTACAGAAAATGTAAACGAAATTACTGCCAAGGCTCGTGATAAACACGATTCCCTTAAAACAAATTTCGCTTATATTCACACGAATTGTTTCCCAAGTTACAATGACAAAAAAACAGTTTATTTCGAAAATGCCGGAGCAAACAACTTGCCTGAAAAATCCAATCGGAATTAGTGTTACTACAAAGCTTAATCGAAAATTGGTGTATCTGTGATTGAGCCACGAAGTTCCAATTTATAGCCCAAAGGAAAACGTTCGTGGTTAATTCAATTCAATGACTTAAAACCTGAATTAAACCAAAGAACTGTAACTGACTCAAATAGCGTAACTATTAATTACGCTACGTAACTAATAGTTACGCTACGTAACTATCAGTTACGTTATCGTAACAGTTTCAGCTACGTTAGCAACGTAATTGTTAGTTACGCTAGCGTAACAGTTTGTTACACCCAAACACCCATCTTTAGGTGTCGATATCTCATTCACCTTAACTCCGTTTTGGACGTATAATATATCGTTGCAAAGCCCTTTCTAAGGGCTATACATTCATATTAAATATTCTTCGTAAATATTAAATATGAATCACTTTATATACGTCCAAAGTTGATGAAAAATTATATTTTCATCAATATTTTCTAGTATACAAGTTTTATATTTATCTTTTAAATCTCTCAAGTCAATGAAAGTTCACTATCCACACTTAGGTATGTTTGAAAATAACATACATGAGGCTTAAACGAGGCCTACTTACGGTTTTTGTTTTTTTTTTTTTTCTAAATAACTTTTGTTTGGTTGGAACTTATTTGTTAAGTTTATTTAAAAAAGAGTTAATTACATAAATCGTCCTTATGGTTTACCCAAAATTATGGATTTCGTCCCTAAGTTTAAAAAGTTGCATGAATCGTCCAAGTTTAGAAATTAATTACGTTTTTCGTCCCTAATTTCTAATTTGCACCCGTAATTGGGGAAAACCTTAGGGACCAAATCCGTAATTGAGTACAAACCTTAGGGACGAAATCCGTAATTGGAGCAAATCTTAGGGACGAAAAAGGTAATTAGTTTCTAAAAGTGGATGATTTATGCAACTTTTTAAACTTAGGGACGAAATCCGTAATTTGAAATAACCTTAGGGACGATTTATGTAATTAACTCTTTAAAAAATAAACTCTTAAAATATAAGCTAATTCAAATAACTTGAAAAGATAGTTTGGACTTATATTATGGCAAGTTACATAAATACGCCTCTTATAATTTAACTTATTATATATCGTAATTTATCTTTTAGTCATTTTCCATTTTTAATCTTTAACTTTAGCTATTTTTCAAATACATTTACGGAAAGAGAAAATCTCAGCTTTCTCTAAAGATAAACCTCAACTTTCGGTTTCAGCTACAATCAACTACTAGCTAGTCTTACCCAAAGAACCCTTAATATCATAAGTGAAGAACTTCATTTTGTGAGACATTTAGTAACTATGTTGCACATTCGGTCTTTTATATTCAGTTTTGTCATTCACTTCAAATGGAGAATATATCTAGATTAGCTATTTTGTATCTATGTTCCGCAATACTTACTTGTAATTTTTTATATACATTTTTTTAAATGCTAATACATATATTCTTAATCGTGTAATCTTCTAAAAGTAATTTTGAGTGACAAACTATTTAAATGTTTATTGTAAGTGTAATTTCAAATAATATATTAATTAGTTACAAATTTAATACATTAAACTGTTTTAAGTTATTTAAGGGCGAAATAACAAAAAAGGTAATATAAAATATATATTTTGACATTTGAGGGTATGTAAAAAATTTTAGAACCAAAAAGGATTAAAAAATCGAATTTGCCATAATAAAGGATTATTTGTGAAAGTTAAGTTTTTAACTTGTTTTAAACATGTAAAACATTAAATGACATGTCTCGTTTTTTTCTAAAAGTCACGAGAAATTAGAGAAAATCACATCATCGAAGAGAGTTTTAATCATATCTTAAAATCTAGGCTTGAAACTTCATTTTAACGATTTAGAGCACCCGGTATGATAATCACGATTCTGGTGATTCTGGGATTACTTTTGCTGACGTGGCAGTGAGAATCATGATTCTGAGATTTTTGGTCGTATGATAATTAGGATAATGAGAGTTGTGGGACCCAGTGTTTTTTTTTTAATATTTAAATAAGATAAATATAAGATTTTATTATAATAAAAAACAAAACTACAATAATTAAAATAAAAATCCAAAAACATACAATAAAAAAAAAATACAATACAATAATTAAAAAAAATACAAATACATAAAATAAAAAAAGCTAACGTTGTCGATAGTTATCCGGAAGTGTCGAAATGTAGGCCACGGGTTTGTAGGCAAATAAGGTGGCATGGTTCACGTCCAAGTTGCGTATTAGTAATTGTCAAAGTAAATAAACACTAGCTGCAAGAACAAGTTCAACCTAATATAGATAGAGACCTTGATCCGATGATGGTAGAAAAAGACAAGTTGTCTTACATTTAGTTTCTGATGATTCAACTGAAACAACCGTCTTTAACCGAATGCCAAGCCGATTCAACGTGATTTCCGCCCCTCCAACAGTTGGATCGAATGCCAACAGTTGGAGGGGCGGAAATCACGTTGAATCGGCTTGGGATTCGGTTAAAGGCGTTGTTTCAGTTTAACCGTCAGAAACTAAACGTAAGAGAATTTGTCTTTAGTCTACCATCATCGGATCAGGGTCTCTATCTATATTAGGTTGAACTTGTTCTTGCAACTAGTGTTTGTTTACTTTGACAATTACTATTAGCCAACTCGGACGTGAACCATGCCACATTTTTTGTACACAAACTCGGGCGTCGAAGACAATTTTACGACTTGAAAGTGTATGTGATATGAGATTATAGATATAAAGATAGAATGAGATTTGGTTAAAATAGGGATGTATTTCTAGGTGAAGTTGTGGGTAAAAAAAAAAATATTTAATGTGTAACGGCTTATTTTATAGCCGTTGGTTCAATATGAGATTTTTTTTTAAAAAATTTTGTCCGTTAGAAAAGAGAAAAACAAAAAAAAACTTACAACGGCTCGTTACCATGAGAATCAAGGCGAGAACGAGCCCCCACAACGAGTGAGGACGGTGTAATAACGAAGGCTTGTGGCTCGTTCTCAGTTTCACAACGAGCCACAATTCCACCACTCTGTGTGCTATTATAAGTTTAGAAAATCCTCTTTTAAAACAAATGAGATTTTATAATCCCTTTTTAATACAAATTAGATTTTTTAATCCTTATTTAAAATAAATTAAGTTTTATAATCCTTTTTTAAAACAAATTATATTTTATAATCATTTTTGGTTCTAAATGTTTTTACGTACTTTTACTGTCAAAATTTGTATTTTATGTTACCTTTTTGTCATTTTTCTCTTATCTTAATTATATTAAAATGTCTGGATCAAAATATTTTTTTCTTAAATTTATTATCTTAAATCTAAAGGTTGGATGTTTTATTAATGAGTAGAGAGAAAGACCAATAAAACTATAAAAGTGTCAAAAGATTTATTTGTTCGACTATATTTTTTTTTTTGCCAAATATGTCACATCATTGGTAGTAGAAAGATTTATAAATATAAAATATATTATTATTCTTAACAAAATAAACAAGTAAATATTATTAATTTTATTATACCATTTGGTCTTTAAAAAAATGTTCATCTCCTTGACACAAAAAGACATAATCATATTCCGAAACACCCCCTATAAATATCTACACCTAAATTCCATTATATTCATTCATTCATTCTTCACACACAAATCATCCATGAAGAACCTCAATACAATGTTACGAAAATGCAAAACGTTTTCGAAACAATTAACTCGAACATCATCATACATCAACTCATCAAGATCCAATTCCGCTAGACACCATCAATCCAACACCACAACTAACGGAATAATATGGAACACAAACGCGATATCCATCTATGGAGACAATAATCTAGTCGAAAACAAAGAAGAACCTCGTCAACTTGTCTTTGTCGGTAGCACCAAAAAACGGTACGTTATCAAGTCAAAGTATTTGGTTCATCCCTTAGTAAACGCTTTGATCGTGAAGTCGAAGACAAATGATAATGATAATGCTAACGATGATGATGTTTCGATTATTAATTGTGAAGTTGTGCTATTTGATCACTTGTTGTGGATGCTTGAGAATGCTGATTTTAATGTGACGTCAGATTGTTTGGATGAGTTGGCTGATTTGTACTCGTCTTGATGAATAAGTAAGAAATAAGATATGTTAAATTAGGTATTCATTCATGAATTAGTTTGATTTATGGATTTAATTATGAGTTTAATTAAGTTCTTTTAATGTTATGTAAATGTAGTTTAGTGTTACTATTTTGTTAGTTAATTGAGTTTGAAATTATCATTAATGATTATATTAAATAAGGCCTTGATGATTTTCTACGTTTTTGTTCTATGTAATAATGGTTTGGTTTAATTATATTAATTGAAACCAATATATTTGCTAGATGATGAAAATGTTATCAATAGTTTTGAATATATAAAAATGTTTTTGAAGATGTGTCAAACATGTTATATGCAAAAAAATATTGCATTTTACCAAAAGTTTAAGATTGTTACTGGCATCCAACATGTTTTTGGGTTTTTAATTTTGTTTAAAATGTTTATTCCTTAATTTTCTGGGAATTACATATTACTCTCTTAATTACAATACATACTAGCTTAGTTCCCGTGTATTACACGAGATTGTATTAAAAAGCTATTTAAAAATAGTCTAGGATGAAAAAAATTATATAGTTGATATTTTATCTCATTGTAAAATTAATTACAAATTTAGAATGGACATACCCAAGCTCATATGTCTACCATAAAGGAGGACTACAAATAAAGATTAAAACTCAATATTTGGACAGCCAAACAATAAGAAAGGTAAAAAAAGGCTTGAGTAGAAAAAACCGTCAAAACCTAAAAACAAAACTAACACCTTTTTTTTGATTATGCATAAACTCTAAACACATACCAACTTGGTTAATACCTTAAAATATAACATAAAGTTTGCCACATTTCATGGACTATTAATTTACAAGCATCAATAATAAATATACGATAGACCCATCGTATTGAATATTTGACTTAAATTAGTCAAACTGTAGAAAAACCTATACTTTTAAATGATAACAATACAATTCCAAATCTGTTTGATAAAACACCCTCCTTTGAGTTTATTTGTGCATCATCATATATTCTCACATAATAATCGACTTCTTAGAGTTAAATAACAATTCCCCTTTGTCTTTAAATCATCTAAAAACAGTTGACTTTCCGAAGTCAAACAACAAATCATCTTAAGCCTAAATTACCCGTTTGATCCATCTGCTTTTTATGCCACACCTGAAAAAGGTTATATCATATTGAAATGGATCAAAAGCATATAAAGTCGAAGTTTTGTCTTTCATTTGGGCCGCTGGACATAGTCGTCATGGTGAAGTTGCTGGAAAAAAAAAATGCAACACAAATACGAAATGCTTCACCTACGTAAGATCTTGAGGTCATCACATAAGTTTCAAACTATGTAATTTAACATGACTATGAATGTTGAGCTAGAGCATGATTTAATGATTGCCTGCGACTCTTCTAAATGATTTCGAACCTTCAACTCCCTCTACTTGAAGTCGGTTCATCCAATATTTCAACACCACAAATTGTTCCAATCGTGAACCTTTCCCAATAAACATGTGATAAATCAGAAAAGGCATAACATAGAGATTGATATTGCTTAAAAAAAGCCATAAAAAATAAATAAATAATTTGAACAAATTGAAAGGAAATGGCAGCATATGAGCAAATAATGCACCTCAATATCGTGTAACCTAATAATACACCTTTAAGAATACAGAAATCCTATAAATCTCTTCCTTCATATCATCTCCAATACCATCTTAAGTACCTACAAACCAGCAAAAAAAGAGAAGAAAAACATGTGTTTCAGTTCTATGTGGCATTTCATCGAACATATGATGTGCACACATAAAATTCTCCAAATGCCATAATAAACAAACAAAAAGAATAAGTTTAGATAAAATAAAAACTTTGAGAAATTAATACCTTAGCTTTTCTATTTTACAATTTGTTCTCATATTCCATTTCGAAAAATTAAGCCTATCGATAGCTAAATCAATAATTTAGATTTCTCAATAGAATTATTTTTCAACCAAACAAATCATTACAACAAAGGAGTAAATGCACGTGAGGATGATGATGATGAAGTTATCAAGACATGATTTAAATGAAACATTAGTAAATGCCTAAGGATGATGATAATGAAACATTACTTCTTATTTATGCATTTCATTAAAACCTTAATATGCATATACATAAAGTCAGATCGTTGACTTAACATACGAATAATTAAAGATTGAGAAAACAAACCTGGGGATTTAGAGGTCAAGGTTATTGTTGAAATAAACGTTCTTTGATGGTTGGCTACAATTTCTTACTTTCTACTGCCTATGACATAAGAAACAATTAAGCAAATCAAACAAAACATATCTATTCAATTGAAGTAAACCAAACATAAAGAAGGTGTGAAATAAAGAAATGTTATTTAACAAAAGAGAAACATGAACCTTGTGAATAATATCATATGCATAATTTCTGGAAAAAAAATTAAGAAAAGAAAATAGGAAACTCTCATCTTTTCTTCATTTGATTTCTCGAAGAAAGAGGAAAATGAAGACTAATTAATTCAAATATGGCTAGGAGATTGAGAAAAAGGTAAAGAGTATTGAAGAAGTTTTTGGGATTTCGATGTAGCTATTTGAAATCATTGAACGTTATTGGCAAGAGTAATCTGTGAATATACACAACCTATGTAATGCATAATGAATGGGCCTTTTTATTTTTCCACTTCAAGAATCGTGTAGATGGTAAATTAATGAATCTGGTTGGATTTTGGTTAAGATACATGATAGCTTTAATTCACAGCCAATGAAGAAGTTTGAGACTTCCCAAAAAATGGTATTTCCAATACACGCTAAACCACCTTTTATGCACAAGATTTGATTTTAAAATAGATTTAATTAATTTATATTGATTTATAAATACTTAAAAATCTAATAAAATGACACCTAAGAAAATGACATCAGCGTTAAGTAACTTATCTTGCGTGGACTATCTAAGTACTCGCCAAGTAAGCCAAATGACATCAGCGAATACTCTCTTTTATTAGATAAAGAGAAGAGATTACTCTCCTAATGCCCCTACCATAGGCAGACATTAATCTTTCGTATTCATGCATTTATCGTCTTACTAGTGTGCATCTTTTTAATTTTATTTTCATAAAAGTATATCATTCAAAAAAAAATAAAACTTTAGAAGGCATGAAATGCATATTTAAAATGAATAATTTATATCTGGTAAAAAAAGCCCTATGCTTGGATAAAGTCATGGTCTGTTTCAGTACTACTATGGATGCTTCGTGTGAAAATTAAAAGTGACCGTCATATATTGGTGCGCCTCCTAGTCATTGGGGCCGGTGCAGTCACCGTTCAGACATTTGATTCGGACCTTAATGAATAAATTGCATTTTGATATTTTTTTTATTATTAGAGTTTTGATAACGACAATCATCTAGGCTGTTTTTAAAAAGTAAAAATATACATAATTGGGTTGTATATTCGTAACGAATTTAAGATCTCCGAAATACAGGGGGTGTTGTTTCATTAATGTAGAAGGAAATTAAGCATGTAATAACTTTTTAAAAACAACTCATAGGGTTGTTATTATCAAAATCCTTATTAATCATCTAATTTGATACTTTATATACTTGTTTCTTCACAAATAGCAGTTTTTTTTTATTAAGAAAATCACCAATTTAATCACTTAATATCTTAAAATTTCGAAAATAATCATCAAATTCGCGACAATTTTCTCGAGCCAATTTTTCCTTTTCACCCCTTGCGCGAGAACTAGATTTTTTGAAATAAGTGGTCTATATTAAGCCACGTCTTCGCGCCTATTAAAACCCGTTCTCGCGACATGACAATCCCGTTCTCGCGCAATGACGTGACTTAATATAGACCACTTCAAAAAATCTCGTTCTCGCGCCAGAGGTTAAAACAAAAGTGGCGCGAGAAAATTGTCGCGAATTTGATGATTATTTTCGAAATTTTAAGATGTTAAGTGATTAGATAGGTGATTTTCTCTTTTTTATTTACAAGGGTGTACATGTTAAGCATTAATTACACAAAAATTCTTATCGTAATATGTTAAGTTATATCAAGAGTTAATTACATAAATCGTCCTTATAGTTTTCCTAAATTTACGAATTTCGTCCCTAAATTTAAAACGTTGCATAAATCGTCCACTTTTGGAAACTAATTACGAATTTCCTCCCTAAAATGGATGTCCGTTAAAATTTTCCGTTAAAATCTTCGCTAACTATTTACACATTTCGTCCCTAAAATGGATGTCCGTTCGAAATTAGGGACGAAAAGCGTAATTAGTTTCCAAAGCTGGACGATTTATGCAACGTTTTAAACTTAGGGACGAAATCCGTAATTTGAAATAAACAATAGAGACGGTTTATATAATTAACTCTTATATCAATTATATAAAAGTTCATTTTGAAAATTGTATTACGTATGAAATATTTAATAATTAATTCAATTTATAATTTCAAGCGAACTTTAAACATAACTTTGGATGAATTAAATATATTTTATATATAACAAGAATTTTATTTTTATATTAATAAAACTTAACATGAGGACACATATTAACCAAACTCTATTTACAAATTAGTTCTTACAATAACTAATCTATAAATTTCTCTCCTTATAGGAAAAGGGGATACAAATTAAATTCTTTGGAAAGATCCTTATGAAATATTGTGCGAGGGATTCTTGTCGAGAAAATAGTGGTGTGATCCAATATATACTATTTTAATATTTAGTTGGTATTAAATATTCTTCCAACACATATCATGCCCTATTAATTTTGAGTTGAGTTACGTTAAAACGAAATAATGATAGTGAGATTATAATCTAATTATTTGTATTTAATTACTAACCAATTATGTTGCATAAATTATAATGTTTAGATATGACCAGACAGGGGCGGAGCCGAGAGAATTTTCCAATTTGGTCAGAAAATATTTTCACAAAGTATAAATACGAGAAATAATATCGCATTCACAATATTCGACAGAAAATGATAATAATAATAATAATAATAATAATAATAATAATAATAATAATAATAATAATAATAATAATAATAATACATTCATAATTTCCGTTCAAAAGAAACATTACATCAGTTCTTCCCGTTCAGAAACATTACATTCATAATTTCGTTCAAAAGAAACATTACATACATACTTCCCGTTCAAAAGAAACATTACATTCATAATATTATACGTTTAATTGTCCTCTACGAGTTTTCTTAGTTTGAAAACGACGCACATTCACTTCATTACTAATACAACAAAATACCTCTTTTTCGATAAAAGTAACCAAGCAGTCATTGATAAATTGATCTCCCATTCGATTTCGCAAGCGGTTCTTAACTGTCTTCATAGCAGAAAAGACTCTCTCAACACTTGAAGTTGCCACTGGCAAAATTAAAGCTAGCTTCAAAAGCAAATAAACCAATGGATAGTGATGTGTAAAATCTAGTCTTAATTTAAACCTACTTTTTCACGCAATTACACACTTCTAGGCAGTGGACCTATCCGTATATAATATAGTTTTAAGCAAGTATAGGTTCGTTCGCAGGGACTAATTTGTTTTAAATTCCGAATTAATAATACTGAGTATTTGTGGGGGTTTTTTATCGTAACAAAAGATTTATTGCAAGTAATTAGTAACAAGTGATTAATTAGAATCGAACGAAAGATTAATGGATTAAATCAAATAATGAGAAAATATACTTGTTTGACACTTCACCTATTTTCCGTTAATTTTACGAGATCGATTGTTTTTCCAACTTCTAAGATATAATAAAAGTCCTTCCGAATCTTTTACTAACTTTAATTATCTCTAATTACACCGTTCCTCCCGAATACAGTTATAAGTATTAATAATTAAGCAATAAGTGACAAGCCTGTTTTTAGTGATTTAACCTTATAGAGTTTCCTCCCGAATAACTCCTCTAACTATCAAGTCCTCCCGAATCTTAATACTTAGACCTACTCAATTAAATTTAATTACCTAATTGTTATTACTAAGTCCTCCCGAATCTTAATAATTTTAAATCAGTTATAGACCGACTGATTACTTCATATAACTTGTTAAATCTATCTAGATTCCTCCCGAATACCTAGAATATTGATTAGTCCAATTATATATAAACAACTTTGATAATATACTAAAATTTAAGCAAATAAGGATCAACGGTTAAACACAAAAACATAAACAATCGAAAACGTTAATTAAACTTCAAATAGGATCCGTTATTCAAACAAGCATAAAAGAAGTTTAGCTACTCATGTTCAAGTCTAAAACAACAAATAAAGTCATGGAATTAATACTGGAAAAATAGTCTAAAAGAGAAAAGCACAAACGAAGAATTCGACAAAAACGTGTCGTAACCGCCGTTAGCCGAAAATATGATCTTCCTAGCTTGAATCTTGCTTCTAAACGTAATAACCAGCTCTAGAGACTTAGAATAATAATTGAATGAATTTCTGGACGGATTTGGTCTTGTATTTATAGGCAAAAGCAAAGTGGAAAACGTATTCGACTCAAATTACAATTCTTCGTGTTTATCAGATGGGTGCGCAACACCCCATCAATAGGTGCGCAACACCGGGTCTTTTTCCGTGTCCAAAACCAACTCGAATACCTCGGTGCTCAGCACCCCTTGCACTGGTGCGCGACACCTGTCTGCTTTCCGTCAGTTCGTCATTTAAGCTCATTTCTTCACTCCTTTCCGCTTCCCGATCATGTAAACCTGTGAAATAGATAAAAACACTTTTCCACACGATTAAATGTAAAAACCTATCCTATCCATCATGTTTACTATGAAAACCGACCAAATATCGCATATAAATATCTATATAAATATGCGATATCAAATCCCCCCAAACTTGCCTTTTTGCTTGCCCTCAAGCAAAAACTGTTTTCAAATTAATTATCAAAGCCAAAATTAAACATAACCAAACACCTCACGATTTTTATGGAAGTAAAATCACACAATCTCTCAAACTAATCTAAAAGGGTGTGTAAGATATCTCTGTTGAATCGCTCAATTGCTCAGTCATGGTGAATATTCTATCATAGGCTTGATAATGTAACACTTCTCCACCACTAGAGTCTAGGTACAACTAAACGGGGACTTTTATTCGGGTTATAATGTACAGGTAAAGACATGTGAAAATATATAATATGGAGTGTAAATGGGTTAAATAAAATAATACAAAAGGCTTAGATTAAATCCGAACTAAATATAATCTCTAACGTACTGGATTGCTTAATTTCTCCAACTTATATTTTCTTCTCCTCCAAATATACATGTAACGTAAATAATACACGACTCATAATACATTACTTCTCTTAAAATCCACAACTAATTTTTTTTCGCTTTTCTGTTTTTTCGATTTTTTTTCTTTTTCACTTTTTTTTTCTTTCAGCCTAGTACATGCCTTACAAAATAATTTTTCTCGTGGTAAGTACACATGCTCAAAAGGCTACTAATCATTATACATATTTTTTTCTCAACTATTTCTCCAAATACAATAATAATACATGGCAATAATAATCTACTTTTCTTTTATTGCCTTAATAAACTTTAACTTCACTTATACTATAATAGCAATCAATAATCTAAGTTCGGACTTAATCTAAAAAGAAACGAAAATAAGGCGAGTGTACAAAATAATATAATAGTGTTTAGAAACGAAACGGTTTAGGCGCAAAGTGGTTTAACTAGAGTTTCTAACACTAAAAATAAGTGTTACAAGGGTTAGGCGGAAAATATATAAAAAGAAACGAAAAATGGCTAACAAAATGGTTAATCCTAAATGCCCCTAAGTTGTACCAAATCACACTAAGTTACCCTAATGCAATTGCTCATATGTGGTCTCAAAATGTATAACAATGTCAAGTTCTAAAGTTATCCCCATCGGCACACTCAAAGAAATGAAAAGTAGCATTAAAAATAAATGCTTTCAATAGGCTCAACAATCTCACTATTTTCTCGAGGGGTTAAAAATGCGTCTGGTTATGCTTACAGTTTAAGGTTTTTTACCGACTAGACACGTTATAATTTTTTGGTTTTTTTTTCTGATTTTTTCAGTTTTTTTGGATTTTCTATTTTTTCTGACTCAAAAATGTATAACAACAACACAATTCAACATGATGGAAACTAAGCTAAGGGTCGAAAAATAAAAGGTAAATTTCCCCGATGACCCCCCCAAACTTAAGTAACACATTGTCCCTAATGTGTTTACGACTCAAAACTAAGGGAAATTATATAAAAACTATCCTAAAAAAAATAAAAATAATACAAAAATAAAAATAATACAAAAATAAAAGAAAGGTAGAAAGTGTATAACCCGGTTGTGTAATGTGTAAATATGGCGGTGGAATGGGGTTTGCTGAACTGAGTGCCAGGCTTATGAACGGGTGCTGAACTTACTGCCAGTCTTAGAAACTAAAATATACACAACCTCACATGTTAGAAAAAGAAAAAAGAAAAATAATAGTACAAATTACGACGAATAAAAAATAGTCTCACTATTTCTTCTAATAAGAAATAGTAACTGGGAACAATAAGTTCATAAAATACATCACAATACATAAAAAAGAATACAAGCTACTCGTCATCACTGTCATGGTGACCCTCCTGCTGGGGTGCTGGGTGGTACCCAGGATATGGCTCAGGGTAATAGTAGGCTGGTGGAGCTAAAGGAGGATATGGAGCTGGATGCTGCTGCTGGTATACGTGCTCCCAGGATGACTGGTATCTATCCTGAAAATACTGCTCTCGGCGCTGGTAGTGGTCCCATCGTCGATCCGCCTGTTCATCGTTGAACTGGAGCCTGTGTAACCCAGCTAGTACCTGATCCTGAAACTCCCTCTGTGGCAAAGCCCTCTGCCTCTGTACCGGAGCTGGAGCTGGACCCTCCTCAACTCGACCGAATGGTGCCAAACGCCCGCCGGCTGGGTGAAGAATCCCAACTCGGAGCAAATCAGACTCCCCGTAAACCTTGCAGCGAACCGGTGTGGAACACTGCTGGATATTGGCCGGAGTGGCCAGGCCTAAAGATCGGGCAATGCGGGTGATAAAATGCCCGCATAGCATCTTACTCGAGTCGGTTTGCCCCTCCCCCTTATCCGCCATGTACCTAGCCAACGTCCACGGGACGTTAGCAAACCGGGAGGGATCACGATGACTGAAAATATGCAACAACCACAAGTCCTCCCCGTAACACTTGTCATGGTGGGTGTCACGATGGAGGAATGAATACGAGAGCATCTTGTGCAAGATGCGAAGTATGGGGTCCCGAATATCCTTGGCTCGGCTGGAGTTGGAGTGATGCTCCATCCTCCCTGACAAATCATACCAGGCCTCATTGGCCCCAAATCCCACAGAATCTCTCTCAGCATCCGAGAGATATGCCAGCATCAAAGCCTCATTACCTGTATCAGCAGTGGTAAACAAACCAGTGAGTCTACCAAACTCAATAACAGATACCTGGTGGTCCTCGCCGCCTAAGCGGAAGGATATCAGTGGAGCGGTCAAGAAGGTCTCGTCAGTGAACTCCCTCGAGACCTCCAGAGAGCAGTAAAACTCGAGCATCCATTCCCTGAATGCCGGCTCATCGGTCCTCCAAGCTCTGCCCCAGACTGGTATGTTACGCTGTGTAGTCTCGCTACGGGTAGTCATGAACCCGCTCAGATCTACATGAATACTGGTCAAGAACTCCCAGTCCATGGTACGGGGAGCAGCAACTGGTCGTCCCCGTAGTGAAGCAAGCTTGTTGTTGAGTCTGATCCTTCGGGCTGCTGAACATCCCGGCCAGTGTAACCATGGATGGCTTTCGGGTGCCATAATCGCCGCATTAAGGGTGGCTAGAGATTGTGGCCGAGGCCTCCGGCTACCCTCTCCTCCTTCCACGACTGCCCTCTTACCCTACACAACACAAAAATCAACAAAAAACAGCAAAGAACACGTTAATCACACAAAAAATCACGACCAGCAGCCGGAAAATGGACGGGTGCCGCGCACATGGCGGAGGTGCCGCGCACCGGCCATTTTTTCCGGCCAAATCCCGGCCAAAACTGGTCGAATCCCTTAAACAAATCCTCAAACCTGGTTAATTCAACAATCCAAACCCTATTATGCAATCAATTTCATGTTTTAGGACGAATTAAAGAAAACCTAGAAATTTCCCCAAATTCAATTTAACCTAAGAAATCGAAAATTGAAAGATTTAAAGGAGTTAAGGAGAATAAACATACCCGTCTCGACATATTAGTAATTTAAACGAGTAAAAACGAGCAACAATCGAGGATTTAGATGTGTGTGTGTTGATACTCTCGGCGGCTACTGTGTTATTATGTATGTGTGTGTGTGCTGTGAATAAAGAGGGACAAGAAATAAAAACCTGGACAGACGCTAGGTGCACAACACCCTTCCCTCGGTGCTGCGCACCAGGCATATTTTTTTTGGAATTTTTTCGTTTTTCGATTTTTTTGTATTTTTCTGGTGTTTTCTCGGTACCTAACTAAACAAATCTGCAAAATAAAAATGTTAAAAAGTTCTAAAAAGAAGAAAAGAAAAAAAATAAAAATAAAAATAAAAATAAAAACTAAGAAAAGAAAAGAAACAAACTCGGGTTGCCTCCCGAGAAGCGCTAATTTTTTGACCGAGTCGTTAGCTTGACTCGATATGCCTCTTTATTAGGCGTTGATGGAATAGAATCGATCCTCAATCATCATTCCGTTTTCATCATCTTCTTCATGATATAGTTTGACTCGTTGCCCAGAGACTATGAATGGTTCTCCGCCTTCTTTCCACAACTCGACATAGCCGGACGCATAAGCCTGTTTGACGGTATACGGTCCTGTCCACTTCGAGCGTAATTTAGGGGCCTTGAATTTGTACTTAGATTGAAATAAAAGTACTTTATCGCCCGCCTTGAACTCTTTCCTACGAATTTTTCGGTCATGGAACTCCTTAGTTCTCTCCTTGTAAAGGCGGGAACTTTCGTAGGCCTGTAACCGTAACTCATCCATCTCGTGGAGTTGTAGGATCTGCAAATCTCTCGCTAAATCCATATCAATGTTGCATGTCCTCAAAGCCCAGTTTGCCTTATGCTCGATTTCAACCGGAAGGTGACATGTTTTCCCGTAGAGTAGTCGATACGGGGTGGTTCCAATTGGCGTTTTGTATGCCGTCCTGAATGCCCACAGTGCGTCCTCCAGTTTCTTTGACCATATATTGGGATTGTTGTTGACCGTCTTTTCCAAAATTCTTTTGAGTGCGCGGTTTGTATTTTCCACTTGCCCGCTCGTTTGAGGACGATACGAAGTCGCAAACCGGTGATTTACTCCATACCTTTTCAAAACTTTTGCAAGCTGAGCGTTGGCGAAGTGGCTTCCTCGATCACTGATTAATGCCTTTGGCACTCCAAACCTGCAAAACAAACTTTTAAGAAAATCAACAACCACGTTAGCGTTGTTAGTCGGTAATGCCTTAGCTTCAACCCATTTAGAAACATAATCTACAACAACTAGAATATAAATATTTCTGTTTGAGGGTTTGAAAGGGCCCATAAAGTCGATTCCCCAGATATCGAAAACTTCACAAACTTGGATCCCTTGCTGTGGCATTTCGTCCCGCTTCGTACTATTCCCTTGGCGTTGGCATGCATCACAGGTGTTCACGAGTGTATAGGCCTCCCTGAAAATTGTTGGCCAATAGAACCCTGCATCATAAACCTTTTTCCCAGTGACCGTTGGTCCGTAATGTCCTCCGGTGGGTCCATGATGGCATTCGTCCAAAATCTTTCGAGTTTCTTCTCCGTATACACATCTGCGCACCATTCCATCAGCACATCTACGGAACAAGTATGGCGCGTCCCAGTAGTACTTTGCGTCCGAGATCAATTTTTCTGCTTCTGTTGATAGGTTAGGTCTTTGTTGACGATTTTTCTGGCTAGATAGTTCGCAATGTCCGCGAACTATCTAGCCGGAAAAATCGTCAACAAAGACCTAACGATTCCCTGATAAATCTTCGGTATAATCCTGCATGTCCCAAAAAACTCCGAATTGCCTTCTCGTTCGTCAGTGGTGGTAGTTTGGCAATGACCTCGATCTTTGCTTTGTCTACCTCTATCCCAGCTTTTGATATCTTGTGTCCCATTACGATTCCCTCTCGAACCATGAAGTGGCATTTCTCCCAGTTGAGGACCAAGTGTGCTTCCTCGCATCTTCCCAACATCTGATCTAAATTCTTCAAACAGTTGTCGAATGAATCTCCGAAAACTGAAAAGTCATACATAAACACTTCCATTGTCTTCTCCACCATATCCTGAAAAATTGCTAGCATACACCGCTGAAAAGTGGCGGGTGCGTTGCATAGACCAAATGGCATCCTCCGATATGCGTAGGTTCCGAAAGGGCATGTGAATGTGGTCTTTTCCTGATCTTCGGGATCGATGGGGATCTGATAGTGTGACAACCGTCACCAAATCCTCCTGGTCAACGAAAATTTTCCGTTAGTCAACGTTCCTCTAGTTGCCTGACATTACTTGTTAACAAATACTTGAAGTAAATTTTAAACTTGTTACTTATATGTGTTTATTGAGATAACAAAAATAAAATGTTTGGTGAACTTTTATATAACGAAAAACTTGCATGACATGTTATGAATTTCACTTTAGCGTAAAGTTGAGCTTCTACGTATAACATAGACAAAATTTAACGTTTAAGCATTTGTTACTATTATTGGAATTTCAACGAGGAAAAACTAACTCTTTAATTTGGTTAGTTTAAGTAATCCCGAGTCACATTTTAGTTTATTTAGGGTTTGTTAATTCTCGAGTCCTTTTCTTATAAACGTGTTTTTTTTTAGTTAATCATAGTTTAGCTTATATTCGTTTTTAGCTTATGTCTTACAATCCATTTGGTTATTTATTTAACCCATAACCCAAGATCAATACTAAACCCATACCCATGTTTTAAACCCATTTAGCAAATTAATTTAACAAAACTATTAAACTAAACCCTATATATCGAAACCCTAACTACTAGTCGACAACTATCGGTTTATTTTCCCTATTCCATTCGATCTCACCAGCAAGACCAGCAGCCTTCGATCTTTCTCTTCCCTTTCTCTTTGAGCAGCAGCAAACAATCAATTATCATCATCATAATTGGTTTTACTGCATTTTTTTCCATAACAAAATCCAAGATTCAGGGTTTAAGCTTCATACCATTAGTAAGTGTTATCAATCCAATACCCTAGTTTTCAGTTTCTGAATTTCTAACCCTTCTTTTCGATTATCTGATTTGAGACAATTTATATTCGTGATCACATCATCAGGTTGCCATAATCGTTTAACAAAATTTTCGGTTCAATTATTCTAGCTGGTGGTTCGGTACATTCCTAACCCTAATTCATATTCCTTTACTACTAGTTTCCAAATTGTGTTTTCTTAATACCAAGTTATAGAAATATATAAATATGTATGTTCAGGCTGTATGTGGGTATATTTTTGTTTAAGAGGTCGTTTTACAAAGATTAGTAACGTTTTACTTATTAAAATTCGTCGTCTAAAACTTTTTCAGAAATCTGGGCAGATTTGATAGTCTGTGTTCTAGGAGGCATAAGTCAGTCATAAGTCCGTAATTTTGGAAAGGTGTATAGATAAATGTTGTAGAGTTTTGAGTTAGCTTTTAAATGGCAGTGGTCTCATCTTCTAGTTCGCTTTCAAACTCTCTAGAACTTAACTTTAGTGAACGTGGGTCTAAAGTGTGTTTTGAGTTAGTCTTTTATATCCGAATTTGAGTGTATTTTTTCTATGTCTTAAATAAGTAAAAATTGAGATTTTAAAACATGAAGTTGTTATTTATATATTAAATACATGATCTGCATTTTTTGGTGAATTTACAAAGTTGTTTGATATTTATAAACGTCTTTACGGATCGTGTTATAAACGTTTATAAAAAATTCTGAATAGTTTCACCACACTTCATCGGGTCATATCTTAATCATAAGAAAGTTTTTTTATTTAAATCTTAACTCTAGGTTGTAGAGATTTTAGTCTAGTTTCTGAATATGTAAGTCTCGCTTCCTAAATCAATCATTTGGTCATTCAATTCAGATATATACAAAGGTTGGTCAAATCTGCTTTTCAGAAACGTATAATGTTGTGTCGACTTAAACTATTTTTATCTCACTCATACAGAAGAGTTAAACCTTGGTTTTTGGATATATTGTTGACTACTAAGTACACTACTTATAATAAATTTGGTTTTAATTTTAAATGTCTTTAAGTATTTTTCCAAAACTGGTTTATAACCTGCTGTCCAGAATCGCATGTTTTTTTGTGGTAACGTCTTTTGTACTATTTTCATAGAAATCAACAAGAGTCGAAAACTTATGAAATTAATAACACATATTAAAAACTCAGTAAAATGTCTAAATTAAATTTGTAGAACAATTCTAACGTGTTTAAACTTAACATTCGTTTAGGATGCTCAACTGACCGAACGTTTAAGTGAATTTTACTTAACTAGCTTGCACATGACTTGAGGTGAGTTTTCGTAAACCCTACTTTTAAATGTTTTCAACTTTTTGGGGGAAGACATAGCTTCTTTTACATGAAACATTATATTTTCAAGTATGGTTTTTTATTGGACATGTTTGTATGTTGTACTTTATGTGCTATAACAATTGTGTGTTGGATTACATTATCTTTTCGGCCTTTGCAACGTATTTGACTTTAGTGAAGTTGGCAATGTGCTTTGATTACGTGTTCAGCCTTGCAACGTATTTGACTTCACCTAAAGTTGGCAAAGTGCTTTGATTACAATAAAGATATCACATGTGAAAAACGTTTGGATTACAAATATCGTTGTGGATTACTTTGTTACTAGTTTACACATACTGTCCAAAACACTTAACAAAATCGTTTATATTATCGTTTGAATTACCTATTTGACATTTTCAAGTTACAAATTTCGTATGACAAAGGAGATGGTATTCTCTACTTAAACTTCAGTTTTAAACTATAAATTTTGTTACAAGGAATTACTTACACTTTTCTTATAAACTTTACGAACTCACTCAACTTTATGTTGACATTTTAAGCTATGTTTTCAGGTAATGATCAGGCATAGGATGACTAGAGACTTATTTGGACCTAGAATACCTTTCTTATGCATTTTGAATTATCATTTTTATTCTATTTTGAACTTGGGATTGTGTTTGGATTATTTCTTTTGGTTGTTACCCGAAATTGGGATTTTACATTTGGATTATTGTTTGTATTGATACTATTATTGTGGATTGCCTCCGCAAGGCATAAGTGTTTGCTTATGATTGTGCGACGTCATGACACGTATTTATCAAATTATATTTATTTCATTTAGATATTCTCTTAAACTATACAATGTGTTGTGACGATTGCCAATCGTGTTGCATTCTACGTTTCCGCCAAAGGTGGGGTGTGACAGATTGGTATCAGAGCACTGGTTATAGAGAATTAGGTTTGGATTGACCTAGACTATAACCTAAGTGTCCGCATATAGATCTTTCGTAGGAATCTTTGGTTCACATTTTCATTCGTTGTTTTTACTACTCTTTTAAATTCTATTATTCAGCCGTATCGATTAACTGCGCGTTTTTGTACTTCTAATCCACCGGATGCGACGTTTCACTTGGAGTTTCTATTACCTTATCTTTGAAGACGACTTTTCCTTTTTTTTCTTGTTTTCTCAAGTTCTACATCCATTTACGGTTATATCTATATTCTAATATTTTCATTCATTCTTGAGTACTATTATTTAAGATCATTTCGTTTCTCAATGACTTCTCATATACCGTTTACCATCGCTTTGGATTAGCACGAGTGGCAATAGTATTTTTCCATATCACTCATTCACATAAGTTCGAATTTCTATTGGTTTAGGATAATTACATTTTCGGGGGCAGCCTAACGGAATTACATAAAACGTCATATTTCAGCTATTTCTGCTCATTTTTACTTTTCAGTCCCTTCTGCAAAGTTGTAGATAACGTCGAAATATAGAAGACACACGGGAATCAACGTCAGAATCAGCTTGTTTGATTTTATAAGGAATTTATACCGAACAGCTCAAACCAAAATCGTTACATAAAATGTTTTTTTCAAACACAAACTTTTTTCTTTTGTTTAGCCTCGAGTTGGTTGATATCAATTCATCTAAAATTACTTCCTGTTCAAAAACTAAATATGGGATAAATATTTTTTTTTTTAGTATAACTTATCCTTAATACATATCCCCTATACTTAATTCACTTATGTTATTTCGGTTTATTCTTGTATTCTTTGATCGTGCTATGGAGCTTAATTCACTCGACGAACCGACCCGTCCAAGAACAAGAGGGAAATTTGAAGAACCTCTATCTATTTCAGTCATAACAAATCTTATCATATCATTTGATTTCACACAGTCAAAATAAATCCCGATGTTACGAAGATATTGTCTTTACTCCGAAGATTTGCTTGTACTCCGTTCCTTTCCTTGTAGTATGTACACTTTTTATTCGAGGTGCTTATTAAAATTCGCAAATTTTAAGGTTGGTGATCATTTCACTTATAACAAGGATTACATGAAGCATTTTTTTTTTGTTCACAAGTATGTTTAGTTCTTTGTCTATCGGCATTCACAACGTCTCACGAAATATCTATGATTTCAATTTCCGTTTCTACTATTTTCAGACTTGGTGCACCTATCTATTCATTTTTTTGTTTAGACAACAAATCTCTTTATCAAAATTCGTATCTTACATTCTGTTGAATGTGTTTCAACATTGAATGGTTCATATCAGGAACTATTTGTCATACTTAATGATAGGTTTTAAGTTATGTCTGGCCAACATAATGGAGAGCTTATTATTTACCAAGGTATTGACTTCATTTTTCAACTATAATCGATTTCACGTCACTGTTAACGACAAAATTCGTGCAACCTTTTATTTTAAGTATGTGTTATGGTATTGAAGATGTATATGTAAGACATATTTATAATTAGACGTAATTATGAATATGTCATAACGTGTATGTGCTTAAGTATCGAATGCAACCCGAACTGTTCTATGAAACTATCTGTACTTATGTCAAACTTCACAAGTTATATTTTGTTAAATATCTACGTTCTTGTTCTATGTGTTCAATCAGTTATACTACTTGAATTTCGGGACGAAATTCTCTTAACTGGGGGATACTGTGACAACCGTCACCAAATCCTCCTGGTCAACGAAAATTTTCCGTTAGTCAACGTTCCTCTAGTTGCCTGACATTACTTGTTAACAAATACTTGAAGTAAATTTTAAACTTGTTACTTATATGTGTTTATTGAGATAACAAAAATAAAATGTTTGGTGAACTTTTATATAACGAAAAACTTGCATGACATGTTATGAATTTCACTTTAGCGTAAAGTTGAGCTTCTACGTATAACATAGACAAAATTTAACGTTTAAGCATTTGTTACTATTATTGGAATTTCAACGAGGAAAAACTAACTCTTTAATTTGGTTAGTTTAAGTAATCCCGAGTCACATTTTAGTTTATTTAGGGTTTGTTAATTCTCGAGTCCTTTTCTTATAAACGTGTTTTTTTTTAGTTAATCATAGTTTAGCTTATATTCGTTTTTAGCTTATGTCTTACAATCCATTTGGTTATTTATTTAACCCATAACCCAAGATCAATACTAAACCCATACCCATGTTTTAAACCCATTTAGCAAATTAATTTAACAAAACTATTAAACTAAACCCTATATATCGAAACCCTAACTACTAGTCGACAACTATCGGTTTATTTTCCCTATTCCATTCGATCTCACCAGCAAGACCAGCAGCCTTCGATCTTTCTCTTCCCTTTCTCTTTGAGCAGCAGCAAACAATCAATTATCATCATCATAATTGGTTTTACTGCATTTTTTTCCATAACAAAATCCAAGATTCAGGGTTTAAGCTTCATACCATTAGTAAGTGTTATCAATCCAATACCCTAGTTTTCAGTTTCTGAATTTCTAACCCTTCTTTTCGATTATCTGATTTGAGACAATTTATATTCGTGATCACATCATCAGGTTGCCATAATCGTTTAACAAAATTTTCGGTTCAATTATTCTAGCTGGTGGTTCGGTACATTCCTAACCCTAATTCATATTCCTTTACTACTAGTTTCCAAATTGTGTTTTCTTAATACCAAGTTATAGAAATATATAAATATGTATGTTCAGGCTGTATGTGGGTATATTTTTGTTTAAGAGGTCGTTTTACAAAGATTAGTAACGTTTTACTTATTAAAATTCGTCGTCTAAAACTTTTTCAGAAATCTGGGCAGATTTGATAGTCTGTGTTCTAGGAGGCATAAGTCAGTCATAAGTCCGTAATTTTGGAAAGGTGTATAGATAAATGTTGTAGAGTTTTGAGTTAGCTTTTAAATGGCAGTGGTCTCATCGTCTAGTTCGCTTTCAAACTCTCTAGAACTTAACTTTAGTGAACGTGGGTCTAAAGTGTGTTTTGAGTTAGTCTTTTACATCCGAATTTGAGTGTATTTTTTCTATGTCTTAAATAAGTAAAAATTGAGATTTTAAAACATGAAGTTGTTATTTATATATTAAATACATGATCTGCATTTTTTGGTGAATTTACAAAGTTGTTTGATATTTATAAACGTCTTTACGGATCGTGTTATAAACGTTTATGAAAAATTCTGAATAGTTTCACCACACTTCATCGGGTCATATCTTAATCATAAGAAAGTGTTTTTATTTGAATCTTAACTCTTGGTTGTAGAGATTTTAGTCTAGTTTCTGAATATGTAAGTCTCGCTTCCTAAATCAATCATTTGGTCATTCAATTCAGATATATACAAAGGTTGGTCAAATCTGCTTTTCAGAAACGTATAATGTTGTGTCGACTTAAACTATTTTTATCTCACTCATACAGAAGAGTTAAACCTTGGTTTTTGGATATATTGTTGACTACTAAGTACACTACTTATAATAAATTTGGTTTTAATTTTAAATGTCTTTAAGTATTTTTCCAAAACTGGTTTATAACCTGCTGTCCAGAATCGCATGTTTTTTTGTGGTAACGTCTTTTGTACTATTTTCATAGAAATCAACAAGAGTCGAAAACTTATGAAATTAATAACACATATTAAAAACTCAGTAAAATGTCTAAATTAAATTTGTAGAACAATTCTAACGTGTTTAAACTTAACATTCGTTTAGGATGCTCAACTGACCGAACGTTTAAGTGAATTTTACTTAACTAGCTTGCACATGACTTGAGGTGAGTTTTCGTAAACCCTTCTTTTAAATGTTTTCAACTTTTTGGGGGAAGACATAGCTTCTTTTACATGAAACATTATATTTTCAAGTATGGTTTTTTATTGGACATGTTTGTATGTTGTACTCTATGTGCTATAACAATTGTGTGTTGGATTACATTATCTTTTCGGCCTTTGCAACGTATTTGACTTTAGTGAAGTTGGCAATGTGCTTTGATTACGTGTTCAGCCTTGCAACGTATTTGACTTCACCTAAAGTTGGCAAAGTGCTTTGATTACAATAAAGATATCACATGTGAAAAACGTTTGGATTACAAATATCGTTGTGGATTACTTTGTTACTAGTTTACACATACTGTCCAAAACACTTAACAAAATCGTTTATATTATCGTTTGAATTACCTATTTGACATTTTCAAGTTACAAATTTCGTATGACAAAGGAGATGGTATTCTCTACTTAAACTTCAGTTTTAAACTATAAATTTTGTTACAAGGAATTACTTACACTTTTCTTATAAACTTTACGAACTCACTCAACTTTATGTTGACATTTTAAGCTATGTTTTCAGGTAATGATCAGGCATAGGATGACTAGAGACTTATTTGGACCTAGAATACCTTTCTTATGCATTTTGAATTATCATTTTTATTCTATTTTGAACTTGGGATTGTGTTTGGATTATTTCTTTTGGTTGTTACCCGAAATTGGGATTTTACATTTGGATTATTGTTTGTATTGATACTATTATTGTGGATTGACTCCGCAAGGCATAAGTGTTTGCTTATGATTGTGCGACGTCATGACACGTATTTATCAAATTATATTTATTTCATTTAGATATTCTCTTAAACTATACAATGTGTTGTGACGATCGCCAATCGTGTTGCACTCTACGTTTCCGCCAAAGGTGGGGTGTGACAGATTGGTATCAGAGCACTGGTTATAGAGAATTAGGTTTGGATTGACCTAGACTATAACCTAAGTGTCCGCATATAGATCTTTCGTAGGAATCTTTGGTTCACATTTTCATTCGTTGTTTTTACTACTCTTTTAAATTCTATTATTCAGCCGTATCGATTAACTGCGCGTTTTTGTACTTCTAATCCACCGGATGCGACGTTTCACTTGGAGTTTCTATTACCTTATCTTTGAAGACAAATTTTCCTTTTTTTTCTTGTTTTCTCAAGTTCTACATCCATTTACGGTTATATCTATATTCTAATATTTTCATTCATTATTGAGTACTATTATTTAAGATCATTTCGTTTCTCAATGACTTCTCATATACCGTTTACCATCGCTTTGGATTAGCACGAGTGGCAATAGTATTTTTCCATATCACTCATTCACATAAGTTCGAATTTCTATTGGTTTAGGATAATTACATTTTCGGGGGCAGCCTTACGGAATTACATAAAACGTCATATTTCAGCTATTTCTGCTCATTTTTACTTTTCAGTCCCTTCTGCAAAGTTGTAGATAACGTCGAAATATAGAAGACTCGCGGGAATCAACGTCAGAATCAGCTTGTTTGATTTGATAAGGAATTTATACCGAACAGCTCAAATCAAAATCGTTACATAAAATGTTTTTTTCAAACACAAACTTTTTTCTTTTGTTTAGCCTCGAGTTGGTTGATATCAATTCATCTAAAATTACTTCCTGTTCAAAAACTAAATATGGGATAAATATTTTTTTTTTTTAGTATAACTTATCCTTAAGTGTCACACCCCGCTAAAGCGGAAACACGGAATGTGAAGAGCTGGAAAATCTTTTACACAGGTCACATAAAATATAACGGTAAATGAGTCATTCATTAAATTTGAAAGTGTTTAGAAATCCATTCAAACAACCAAGAGACAATAGTTTAATACATTGACACATAATAAAAATGTTTCATTAAAAATTTCCAAAATAACTGGCCAAGTCTTTTCCCGCATAGGTTCTCACACAACCGCCTCGACCCGTCCATGCCATGCACCTCAGGCTTACACTAATTTCCTGAAACATAAGATAAAGTGTCAACTACGAAAGTAGTGAGTGAGTTACAGTTTAACTAGTTGGCATAAAAGTATGAGTAAAGTATATAAAGTAAGAGTTTTCCCCCGAAGGAGATTAGCGGAGAAAAGTCGCTTAAAGAGTTTATATACTTGTAAAGTTTAAGTAACGGGCGAAAAGTGCCCTAAGTTTGTAAAGACTAAATAGAATCAAATTTAGTCAAATAGTAGAAGCGGATAACATTCGCTAAAAGTTTATAAGTTTATGCGTAAGTAACTAAATAGATTTCTTGTATCAACCTCTTGGCATCTATAACTTAAGTGTTCACACTAATCCGATTATCAACCGTGCGGCCCCAACTCCCCGCCTCTCAAACGGGAAATTAAAAGAAACTCAGTAAATATGTACTTAGACTGCCATCTAAGCAAGGAACGGTTCTTTCCTAAGTATCGATACCCATAATTACTATACGGCTAAGTAGTTAATAGTGTGTAAGAGAGAGACTAAAGAATAATTGGGCACTATGTAGTTTTGTTTTAAAAGAGAGAGAATCAATATCACTTAAGGACGTGTTATAGTTCCATCAAGGGTTGGTTACGCATACAAGCATCAATAAATAGTTGAGTTAAAGAGACGAAACAATAATTATAAATGGAGAAAGAAATGTTTTACGCATAAGAAACTAAGTAGACGTTTCAATGTCAAAGTTTTAATAAAGTCAAAGTCAAAGTTTAATAAGTCAAAGTTTGATGTATTGCAATTTGTTTCATAAAGCTTAAAATGCAATTAATCTTATGTTTCCCCCAAATTCATGTAGAATATGTAAAACAAGGGGTTGTAACTCACGGATTGCGAAGAGATCGAGAACTTGGAAATTCGGTCGGAGTACGAAAGCCGGGAATCACAGATTGCCTAATAATAATACCAAGGTAGTTTAATGAGTTGTTACATTATTATGTTCTTATATAATAATATAGGAGATTATGTAACTTTTGGTTGTAATTAAGTGTTAAGTCCAATATTGTTCCGAAAATTTGGTCCGAAGCGATTAACGTTGCGTTTAGTCCGAAAGTTTATTGTTTTTGATTATTACGTCTTAAGTGCTTTTGCTTACTGAAGTGATTTTATAATTTCTAGGGAAATTTGGGCAGCGCTTCCGCGCCCAAATTTCATGCCCAAAAATTATATCGTCACTTCCGCTCACAAATCACCTAAAACACAATAATATACATAATATAGTTCAAAATAGTCCAAAGAGTCCAATACTCGTCACCAATGTTATTAGTTTTATTTATCTCAGTCCCTAAATTATACCGGTAAAATTCCAGAACGTAACATGTTCTTAAAACGAGTGAAAACGACAACTTTCGGGGGAACAGCAGCTCGGTGCTGCGCACCAGAGCACTGGTGCTGCGCACCAGCTGCTGTCCCAATTCCCGTTTTGTGTTTTTCTTGCTAAAAACGTTTTGTGACTTATTGATTTCGACATGCAACCAGTAGATACTTTATAATATGATGTTTTCACAGTTTCCAAACAACTTTTAGCCTCAAAATCATAGATCTAGGTGCTATTTAGACAAAAATCGTTTTTATATAAAAATGACATAATCTCTACAAATATTCGTTTTTGTTGTTTAGATTGTACATGCAATTAGTAAATATCATTCAAAACATCATTCCAACGGTTTCTAAAACATTTTTATTCACAGATTCGTGGATTTAAAGAGTATTTCGACTCAAAAACGTTTTTGACCATAAAAGTCAAAGATTTGTATAAAAATACATTCTCCACCGTTAGATCTTTCATGCAAGTGAATATTTGAATAAGAATGGTAAAAAAATAAAGAAATCTACCGGAGGAAAAGCTTGGATGATGAGTTTTGGTCGGAATCTAGCTCCAAAAATCCTTACAACCGTGGTCCTTTTTCGAAATAACAACACCTCCGAGCTTCTCTAGAGGTTTAGAACGATTTGTATGGTTTATTTATGGGTTTTGATGGCTGGAATGCTTCTGGAAATGGAGTTCTTAGAGAGAAAAGTAGAGAGAAAAGAAGTATGTGTGTGTTTTTGTTTTGATTAAAATGAAAGTAAAATGAAAAAGAAAAGGTAAATGGGGTATAGGGGGTAACAATTCTGGCCTTGGGACTGATAATAGGCAGTAAAGGGGCGTTTCTCATTGGTCAATGTGGGTGGTGGTGGTGTAAAACGAGAAAAGGACTAAAAATGTAACATTTTTGAAAATTCTGGAGCCAGGTGCTGCGCACCGGGCTGTTTTCCGGATTTCCTGATTTTTCGTTTTTGCGTTATTGCTTCATTGGACCTTTTGTTAATTGAAAGTTCTTAATTATGATAAGTTATGAACTTAGGAAAGTTCAATAGGTGTTTTCCTTGGTATTAGGACTTATAATTTGATTCCGGAAGTTATTCCGACACTAGTTCCGACAAAGTATAGACTTAAAAGTTACGAACTGGAATAAGGCGAACGAGACAAAGAAGTAACCTACGTTTCGAACCGATATAATGATTGAATAAGTACCTGAATTTTGACGGTTGTCACATCCTCCCCGGGTTGAAAGAAATTTCGTCCCGAAATTTAGTGCGTCCTATCAGGTAGAAGAGTTCTCGAACAGATGGGGATACTTCTGACGGAATTGGTCTTCACGCTCCCACGTGAATTCGTGACCGCGTCGAGAGTTCCACCGAACCTTGATTATCGGAATACGGCTCTGCCTGAGTTGTTTGACCTCGCGGTCAACAACTTCGAGCGGTTCCTCGATGAAGTTTAGCTTGCTGTCGATTTTGACCTCGTCTATAGGGATGACGATGGTCTCATCAGACAGACACTTTTTCAAGTGTGAGACATGGAACACGTTATGAACACTTGCGAGAGCCTGAGGAAGGTGGAGACGATAAGCAACGGGGCCAATACGCTCAATGACTTCAAATGGACCTGTGTACCTCGGACTGAGTTTACCGCGCTTCCCGAAGCGGACTACTCCTTTCCAGGGCGATACTTTGAGGATACTCGGTCGCCAACCTGGAACTCGAGGGGTTTCCTTCGGTTGTCAGCGTAGCTCTTCTGTCGGGTACGGGAAGTCTTCAGTCGTTCACGAATGGTGGTGATCTTGTCGATGGTTGCCTGGACGATATCGAGTCTCGTAAGTTGTCGGTCGCCCGCCTCTAGCCAGCAGAGCGGTGACCGGCACTTACGCCCGTAGAGAGCCTCGAACGGGGCACACTTGATGCTGGCATGGTAGCTGTTGTTATAGGAGAACTCGACCAAGGGAAGGTGAGTGTCCCAACTTCCTCCGAAGTCTACCACACATGCTCTCAGCATATCTTCAAGTGTCTGAATCGTCCTTTCGCTCTGGCCGTCAGTCTGAGGGTGATACGCCGTGCTGAGGTCTAATCGAGTACCTAAGGATTTCTGGAGAACATTCCAAAAACGGGAGGTGAATCGAGTGTCCCTATCGGAGATGATGGAGAGTGGGGTTCCATGACGAGAGACGATCTCGTTGATATAGACTTGAGCTAGCTTCTCCATCGAATAATTCTCCCGAATTGGCAAGAAATGAGCGGATTTGGTCAGGCGGTCCACGATTACCCAAATCGTGTCGTTACCCTTAGCCGTACGGGGCAACTTGGTGATGAAGTCCATGGAAATCTGCTCCCACTTCCACATGGGAATTTCCGGTTGTTGAAGTAAACCTGAGGGCTTTTGGTATTCCGCCTTGACCTTGGAGCAAGTAAGGCACTTGGCTACGTACAAGGCGATATCCTTCTTCATGCCCGGCCACCAGTAGTACTCTCTGAGGTCCTTGTATAACTTATCGGATCCCGGATGGATAGAATATCTAGATCGGTGGCCCTCATCCAAAATGAGTTGGCGAAGATCCTCAGATCTCGGAATCCATGCTCGACCCTTGAAATAATAGATTCTGTCCGACTTGCGTTCGAATTCTTTCTCGTGATTATGAAGCGTTTCGGCCTTAAGGTTCTCGGGCTTTAACGCCTCTTGCTGCGCGTTTGCAATCTGCTCTCGAAGGCTCGTCTGAACCTGAATACCCAATGCTCGAACTCGGGATGGTCTTACCCTTTCCTTCCGACTCAGGGCATCTGCTACTACGTTTGCTTTACCCGGGTGGTATTTGATCTCGCAATCGTAGTCACTCAGCAGTTCTATCCATCTCCGTTGCCTCATGTTGAGCATTTTCTAATCCAAGATGTGCTGGAGGCTCTTGTGGTCAGTAAAGACCGTACACTTAGTACCGTACAGGTAGTGTCTCCAAATTTTTAACGCAAACACGACTGCTCCCAATTCTAGGTCGTGCGTGGTGTAGTTCTGTTCGTGGATCTTCAACTGCCTGGAAGCGTAAGCGATGACCTTGTCCTTCTGCATTAGGACGCACCCAAGTCCTTGGTGGGAGGCATCGCAAAACACTATAAAATTGTCCGCGCCCTCTGGCAGGGATAGGATTGGTGCGTGACATAATTGGTACTTGAGTTTCTGAAAAGAATCCTCCTGATCTTTTCCCCAGATAAAGTCCTTATCTTTTTGAGTGAGTTCGGTGAGAGGTTTTGCGATTTTTGAGAAATTCTCAATGAATCTTCGGTAATAACCCGCTAATCCTAGGAACTGACGGATTTCTGTCGGGGTTGTCGGAGCTTGCCATTTTTCAATCGCTTCGATTTTGGCTGGATCTACATGAATCCCTTCTTGGTTTACCACATGACCAAGGAAATGTACCTCTCGGAGCCAGAATTCACACTTCGAGAATTTGGCGAAAATTTTTTGTTCTTGGAGGAGTTCTAAAATGAGCTTAAGGTGCTCCGCGTGATCTTCCTTGTTCCTTGAGTAGATAAGAATGTCGTCTATGAATACGATCACGAACTTGTCTAGGTATGGCCTACACACTCTGTTCATCAAATCCATGAACACTGCTGGTGCGTTGGTCAGACCAAAAGGCATGACAAGGAATTCGTAATGGCCGTATCGGGTGCGAAAAGCGGTTTTCGGGATGTCGGACTCACTGACGCGAACCTGGTGATACCTAACGGAGGTCGATCTTGGAGAAGTAAGTTGCACCCTGCAACTGGTCGAAAAGATCGTCGATCCTCGGGAGGGTATCGGTTTTGACGGTCAGCTTGTTCAACTCTCGATAGTCGTACACATACGGAAGGATCGTCTTTCTTTTGACGAAGAGGATTGGGGCTCCCCAGGGGGCGAACTTGGACAATAAGACCATGGTCTAGGAGTTCTTGTAACTGTTTCGACAGTTCCAGCATTTCGGGTGCGTGATTGTTGAGGGAAAACGTACCAGTAACTGCGTTGGGGTCCTGACGTGCTTCCTCAGCCGTTAGTCCGAATGCGCGACCCCTACCCTGCCCTCCTTGATTCTGTGGAGCTCGGTTGAGCTTAGGGCAGGTATTGCGGAGATGCTGGTCGCTCCCGCACTCAAAGCAGGTCCGCTTCGGGGCTGGAGTAGTTGACTTGTCAGGGCAGTACTTGGCATAGTGCCCCGTCTTCTGGCACTTGAGGCATATTGGGCAGTTCCCGAGATGGTGGAAGTTGCACTTGTCACACCTTGGGTGTGGTCCAGTGTAAGACCCAGATTTAGCTGGTGGTGCAGGTGCAGGTGCGGGTGAAGCAGTCATGGCGTAGTTTCGGGTCTTCTTGTTGCGGTCGCTTCTTCTCGGGGTTGACTCGGCCTTCCTCTTCTCACCTGACTCCTTTTTGGAGGATCCGGGAGCGGTGAGGAGGTTGCTGGTAAGACGATGGGCCAGGATGATTGCACGAGGTTCGGCTGTCATGACCATGCCTCGGATTTCCGGAACTAGACCAGAGATGTACAGGTCGATCCGGTTCTCCTCGGGGGTTACCAGCCTTGGAACCAATCGGGCGAGTTCGTGGAACCTGGTAGTGTATTTCTCAATATCATTCCCAACCATCTTGTGGTCCCACAGCTCAGCCTCGAGCTTCTTAATTTCCCCTCTTGGGCAGTATTCCTCAATGAGCAAGTTCTTGAAGGTGTTCCAGGGAAGGGCATAGGCATTGTCACGTCCTCGGGTTTGAACAACAGTGTTCCACCATGACAGAGCTCGGCCATGGAACACGCAGGACGCGTATTCCACCTTGTTCGCCTCGGCACATCGGCTGATGTGTAGGACCGATTCGATGCTTTCGAACCACTGGACAAAACCTACAGCACCAGTTGTGCCGTGGAACTCTTTCGGCTTGCAGGCCATGAAGCTCTTATAGTTGCATGGAGGAGGGTTCGGATGCTGGTTCTGGTTGTTCTGCTGTTGTTGTTGTTGCTGCTGCTGCTGCTGCTGATTGTTGACGTTGGCGTTGATTCCGGCGGTGATCTGCGCGATCATGTTAGGCATAACCGCGTTCAACTGTTCGGCAACTTGTTCGGCGATGATGCTAGCATTAGTGCGAGGAGCCATGATTCTACAATCAGAAGAACAGATTTAGTTTAGAACGCACGAATGGAATATGATAGGATTAAAAGTTAAGTAGCCATTGATAGTTATAGCACGAGATTAAAATGACTGGTCAAATAGTACACGCAAGATTAAGATTTAAGAGGTAGAATAGTAATGATCGTAACAAGCATAAGATTCACAAGATAGGTAACAATAGATAATAATAAATGTAACTTCATTCATTAAATAAAAGAGTCGAGTACAAGGTTCGAACAGAAAGTACAGTACAATACATAGAGAATGATAGATAGTAGCCTAATCGTATACAACGGAAAATTTACGACTAGCTAAAGGTATGAACGGCGAATGTCCCTAGTGACTTTGGTCGAAGATCATCAAGGCGACGATGGCCATTATCAGCGCTCCCATGGCCCAGATGACGTAGATAAGGGTTTGTACAGTCCGGGCGGTGGTTTGGGCCGACGCGATGATCCGGATTGCCTGTTCCGCCAGCTTGTGGGTTTCGTCGGAGGCTTCGAATAGGTGGAGGGCCTGCTGCCGGGTTTCGCCTGCGATCCTCTGGACCTCGTGAAATACGATGCGGAATGCTTCGGGTGGGGGAAGTCGGAGGTTAGGTGGTACTTCGGATGAAGGTGGTCCGGCCCTTCGGGCGCGACGTACATCCTCTAGGAACTGGCGTTCCCATGGATACACTTCCATAACTGGAGGGCGCCCGGTTGGGTCGTACGGGTCCGCGGATGGCTGACGAGGTGCAGGTTGGAGCGGTCCTGGTTGACGAAAGGGTGTCGCACCAGGTGTTGCGCGAGAGGGTGGTAATACAGTCCTTGGGCTAGACCCGTTGCCGCTGCTAATAGTCGTGGGGACAATTGAGACATGACGAATCTGAGACGTAGAGAGTTTCGTGAGTACTAGGGAACACAGAGAAAAGATAAAGGAAATGTGTAATGAAATGTATGTACGGGTCAGGCGTGTGAGAATCGGGGAAAGACAGTACCGGGAATTTTGACTCAAAACCGTTAACAATAGTAATTACGTTTCGTCTTTGCATAATCATTTTGAACTAGGCAGGGGTGATCAGGCCATGCGTAGTTAAATTATAAACATGCAACCACGAAATTAATTCCCTCAAGTTTAGACCCATCAACGATTTTCCGAAAAGTCTTGGTTATAGTTTGGTTCCGAAAACTTTTTGAAAAATTTTTAAAACCGTTTTTCTCTATAACCTGGGCTCTGATACCAAGTCTGTCACACCCCGCTAAAGCGGAAACACGGAATGTGAAGAGCTGGAAAATCTTTTACACAGGTCACATAAAATATAACGGTAAATGAGTCATTCATTAAATTTGAAAGTGTTTAGAAACAACCAAGAGACAATAGTTTAATACATTGACACATAATAAAAATGTTTCATTAAAAATTTCCAAAATAACTGGCCAAGTCTTTTCCCGCATAGGTTCTCACACAACCGCCTCGACCCGTCCATGCCATGCACCTCAGGCTTACACTAATTTCCTGAAACATAAGATAAAGTGTCAACTACGAAAGTAGTGAGTGAGTTACAGTTTAACTAGTTGGCATAAAAGTATGAGTAAAGTATATAAAGTAAGAGTTTTCCCCCGAAGGAGATTAGCGGAGAAAAGTCGCTTAAAGAGTTTATATACTTGTAAAGTTTAAGTAACGGGCGAAAAGTGCCCTAAGCTTGTAAAGACTAAATAGAATCAAATTTAGTCAAATAGTAGAAGCGGATAACATTCGCTAAAAGTTTATAAGTTTATGCGTAAGTAACTAAATAGATTTCTTGTATCAACCTCTTGGCATCTATAACTTAAGTGTTCACACTAATCCGATTATCAACCGTGCGGCCCCAACTCCCCTCCTCTCAAACGGGAAATTAAAAGAAACTCAGTAAATATGTACTTAGACTGCCATCTAAGCAAGGAACGGTTCTTTCCTAAGTATCGATACCCATAATTACTATACGGCTAAGTAGTTAATAGTGTGTAAGAGAGAGACTAAAGAATAATTGGGCACTATGTAGTTTTGTTTTAAAAGAGAGAGAATCAATATCACTTAAGGACGTGTTATAGTTCCATCAAGGGTTGGTTACGCATACAAGCATCAATAAATAGTTGAGTTAAAGAGACGAAACAATAATTATAAATGGAGAAAGAAATGTTTTACGCATAAGAAACTACGTAGACGTTTCAATGTCAAAGTTTTAATAAAGTCAAAGTCAAAGTTTAATAAGTCAAAGTTTGATGTATTGCAATTTGTTTCATAAAGCTTAAAATGCAATTAATCTTATGTTTCCCCCAAATTCATGTAGAATATGTAAAACAAGGGGTTGTAACTCACGGATTGCGACTTGGAAATTCGGTCGGAGTACGAAAGCCGGGAATCACAGATTGCCTAATAATAATACCAAGGTAGTTTAATGAGTTGTTACATTATTATGTTCTTATATAATAATATAGGAGATTATGTAACTTTTGGTTTTAATTAAGTGTTAAGTCCAATATTGTTCCGAAAATTTGGTCCGAAGCGATTAACGTTGCGTTTAGTCCGAAAGTTTGTTGTTTTTGATTATTACGTCTTAAGTGCTTTTGCTTACTGAAGTGATTTTATAATTTCTAGGGAAATTTGGGCAGCGCTTCCGCGCCCAAATTTCATGCCCAAAAATTATATCGTCACTTCCGCTCACAAATCACCTAAAACACAATAATATACATAATATAGTTCAAAATAGTCCAAAGAGTCCAATACTCGTCACCAATGTTATTAGTTTTATTTATCTCAGTCCCTAAATTATATCGGTAAAAGTCCAGAACGTAACATGTTCTTAAAACGAGTGAAAACGACAACTTTCGGGGGAACAGCAGCTCGGTGCTGCGCACCAGAGCACTGGTGCTGCGCACCAGCTGCTGTCCCAATTCCCGTTTTGTGTTTTTCTTGCTAAAAACGTTTTGTGACTTATTGATTTCGACATGCAACCAGTAGATACTTTATAATATGATGTTTTCACAGTTTCCAAACAACTTTTAGCCTCAAAATCATAGATCTAGGTGCTATTTAGACAAAAATCGTTTTTATATAAAAATGACATAATCTCTACAAATATTCGTTTTTGTTGTTTAGATTGTACATGCAATTAGTAAATATCATTCAAAACATCATTCCAACGGTTTCTAAAACATTTTTATTCACAGATTCGTGGATTTAAAGAGTATTTCGACTCAAAAACGTTTTTGACCATAAAAGTCAAAGATTTGTATAAAAATACATTCTCCACCGTTAGATCTTTCATGCAAGTGAATATTTGCATAAGAATGGTAAAAAAATAAAGAAATCTACCGGAGGAAAAGCTTGGATGATGAGTTTTGGTCGGAATCTAGCTCCAAAAATCCTTACAACCGTGGTCCTTTTTCGAAATAACAACACCTCCGAGCTTCTCTAGAGGTTTAGAACGATTTGTATGGTTTATTTATGGGTTTTGATGGCTGGAATGCTTCTGGAAATGGAGTTCTTAGAGAGAAAAGTAGAGAGAAAAGAAGTATGTGTGTGTTTTTGTTTTGATTAAAATGAAAGTAAAATGAAAAAGAAAAGGTAAATGGGGTATAGGGGGTAACAATTCTGGCCTTGGGACTGATAATAGGCAGTAAAGGGGCGTTTCTCATTGGTCAATGTGGGTGGTGGTGGTGTAAAACGAGAAAAGGACTAAAAATGTAACATTTTTGAAAATTCTGGAGCCAGGTGCTGTGCACCCAGCAAGGGGTGCTGCGCACCGGGCTGTTTTCCGGATTTCCTGATTTTTCGTTTTTGCGTTATTGCTTCATTGGACCTTTTGTTAATTGAAAGTTCTTAATTATGATAAGTTATGAACTTAGGAAAGTTCAATAGGTGTTTTCCTTGGTATTAGGACTTATAATTTGATTTCGGAAGTTATTCCGACACTAGTTCCGACAAAGTATAGACTTAAAAGTTACGAACTGGAATAAGGCGAACGAGACAAAGAAGTAACCTACGTTTCGAACCGATATAATGATTGAATAAGTACCTGAATTTTGACGGTTGTCACATTAAGACATATCCCCTATACTTAATTCACTTATGTTATTTCGGTTTATTCTTGTATTCTTTGATTGTGCTATGGAGCTTAATTCACTCGACGAACCGACCCGTCCAAGAACAAGAGGGAAATTTGAAGAACCTCTATCTATTTCAGTCATAACAAATCTTATCATATCATTTGATTTCACACAGTCAAAATAAATCCCGATGTTACGAAGATATTGTCTTTACTCCGAAGATTTGCTTGTACTCCGTTCCTTTCCTTGTAGTATGTACACTTTTTATTCGAGGTGCTTATTAAAATTCGCAAATTTTAAGGTTGGTGATCATTTCACTTATAACAAGGATTACATGAAGCATTTTTTTTTTGTTCACAAGTATGTTTAGTTCTTTGTCTATCGGCATTCACAACGTCTCACGAAATATCTATGATTTCAATTTCCGTTTCTACTATTTTCAGACTTGGTGCACCTATCTATTCATTTTTTTGTTTAGACAACAAATCTCTTTATCAAAATTCGTATCTTACATTCTGTTGAATGTGTTTCAACATTGAATGGTTCATATAAGGAACTATTTGTCATACTTAATGATAGGTTTTAAGTTATGTCTGGCCAACATAATGGAGAGCTTATTATTTACCAAGGTATTGACTTCATTTTTCAACTATAATCGATTTCACGTCACTGTTAACGACAAAATTCGTGCAACCTTTTATTTTAAGTATGTGTTATGGTATTGAAGATGTATATGTAAGACATATTTATAATTAGACGTAATTATGAATATGTCATAACGTGTATGTGCTTAAGTATCGAATGCAACCCGAACTGTTCTATGAAACTATCTGTACTTATGTCAAACTTCACAAGTTATATTTTGTTAAATATCTACGTTCTTGTTCTATGTGTTCAATCAGTTATACTACTTGAATTTCGGGACGAAATTCTCTTAACTGGGGGATACTGTGACAACCGTCACCAAATCCTCCTGGTCAACGAAAATTTTCCGTTAGTCAACGTTCCTCTAGTTGCCTGACATTACTTGTTAACAAATACTTGAAGTAAATTTTAAACTTGTTACTTATATATGTTTATTGAGATAACAAAAATAAAATGTTTGGTGAACTTTTATATAACGAAAAACTTGCATGACATGTTATGAATTTCACTTTAGCGTAAAGTTGAGCTTCTACGTATAACATAGACAAAATTTAACGTTTAAGCATTTGTTACTATTATTGGAATTTCAACGAGGAAAAACTAACTCTTTAATTTGGTTAGTTTAAGTAATCCCGAGTCACATTTTAGTTTATTTAGGGTTTGTTAATTCTCGAGTCCTTTTCTTATAAACGTGTTTTTTTTTAGTTAATCATAGTTTAGCTTATATTCGTTTTTAGCTTATGTCTTACAATCCATTTGGTTATTTATTTAACCCATAACCCAAGATCAATACTAAACCCATACCCATGTTTTAAACCCATTTAGCAAATTAATTTAACAAAACTATTAAACTAAACCCTATATATCGAAACCCTAACTACTAGTCGACAACTATCGGTTTCTTTTCCCTATTCCATTCGATCTCACCAGCAAGACCAGCAGCCTTCGATCTTTCTCTTCCCTTTCTCTTTGAGCAGCAGCAAACAATCAATTATCATCATCATAATTGGTTTTACTGCATTTTTTTCCATAACAAAATCCAAGATTCAGGGTTTAAGCTTCATACCATTAGTAAGTGTTATCAATCCAATACCCTAGTTTTCAGTTTCTGAATTTCTAACCCTTCTTTTCGATTATCTGATTTGAGACAATTTATATTCGTGATCACATCATCAGGTTGCCATAATCGTTTAACAAAATTTTCGGTTCAATTATTCTAGCTGGTGGTTCGGTACATTCCTAACCCTAATTCATATTCCTTTACTACTAGTTTCCAAATTGTGTTTTCTTAATACCAAGTTATAGAAATATATAAATATGTATGTTCAGGCTGTATGTGGGTATATTTTTGTTTAAGAGGTCGTTTTACAAAGATTAGTAACGTTTTACTTATTAAAATTCGTCGTCTAAAACTTTTTCAGAAATCTGGGCAGATTTGATAGTCTGTGTTCTAGGAGGCATAAGTCAGTCATAAGTCCGTAATTTTGGAAAGGTGTATAGATAAATGTTGTAGAGTTTTGAGTTAGCTTTTAAATGGCAGTGGTCTCATCGTCTAGTTCGCTTTCAAACTCTCTAGAACTTAACTTTAGTGAACGTGGGTCTAAAGTGTGTTTTGAGTTAGTCTTTTATATCCGAATTTGAGTGTATTTTTTCTATGTCTTAAATAAGTAAAAATTGAGATTTTAAAACATGAAGTTGTTATTTATATATTAAATACATGATCTGCATTTTTTGGTGAATTTACAAAGTTGTTTGATATTTATAAACGTCTTTACGGATCGTGTTATAAACGTTTATGAAAAATTCTGAATAGTTTCACCACACTTCATCGGGTCATATCTTAATCATAAGAAAGTGTTTTTATTTGAATCTTAACTCTTGGTTGTAGAGATTTTAGTCTAGTTTCTGAATATGTAAGTCTCGCTTCCTAAATCAATCATTTGGTCATTCAATTCAGATATATACAAAGGTTGGTCAAATCTGCTTTTCAGAAACGTATAATGTTGTGTCGACTTAAACTATTTTTATCTCACTCATACATAAGAGTTAAACCTTGGTTTTTGGATATATTGTTGACTACTAAGTACACTACTTATAATAAATTTGGTTTTAATTTTAAATGTCTTTAAGTATTTTTCCAAAACTGGTTTATAACCTGCTGTCCAGAATCGCATGTTTTTTTGTGGTAACGTCTTTTGTACTATTTTTCATAGAAATCAACAAGAGTCGAAAACTTATGAAATTAATAACACATATTAAAAACTCAGTAAAATGTCTAAATTAAATTTGTAGAACAATTCTAACGTGTTTAAACTTAACATTCGTTTAGGATGCTCAACTGACCGAACGTTTAAGTGAATTTTACTTAACTAGCTTGCACATGACTTGAGGTGAGTTTTCGTAAACCCTTCTTTTAAATGTTTTCAACTTTTTGGGGGAAGACATAGCTTCTTTTACATGAAACATTATATTTTCAAGTATGGTTTTTTATTGGACGTGTTTGTATGTTGTACTCTATGTGCTATAACAATTGTGTGTTGGATTACATTATCTTTTCGGCCTTTGCAACGTATTTGACTTTAGTGAAGTTGGCAATGTGCTTTGATTACGTGTTCAGCCTTGCAACGTATTTGACTTCACCTAAAGTTGGCAAAGTGCTTTGATTACAATAAAGATATCACATGTGAAAAACGTTTGGATTACAAATATCGTTGTGGATTACTTTGTTACTAGTTTACACATACTGTCCAAAACACTTAACAAAATCGTTTATATTATCGTTTGAATTACCTATTTGACATTTTCAAGTTACAAATTTCGTATGACAAAGGAGATGGTATTCTCTACTTAAACTTCAGTTTTAAACTATAAATTTTGTTACAAGGAATTACTTACACTTTTCTTATAAACTTTACGAACTCACTCAACTTTATGTTGACATTTTAAGCTATGTTTTCAGGTAATGATCAGGCATAGGATGACTAGAGACTTATTTGGACCTAGAATACCTTTCTTATGCATTTTGAATTATCATTTTTATTCTATTTTGAACTTGGGATTGTGTTTGGATTATTTCTTTTGGTTGTTACCCGAAATTGGGATTTTACATTTGGATTATTGTTTGTATTGATACTATTATTGTGGATTGACTCCGCAAGGCATAAGTGTTTGCTTATGATTGTGCGACGTCATGACACGTATTTATCAAATTATATTTATTTCATTTAGATATTCTCTTAAACTATACAATGTGTTGTGACGATCGCCAATCGTGTTGCACTCTACGTTTCCGCCAAAGGTGGGATGTGACAGATAGTAACCCGAGAATCCATCCAAGAAGCAGTAGAACTCATTTCCTGCTAGCCTCTCGATCATCTGATCCATGAACGGTAGTGGAAAATGGTCCTTCCTGGTGGCTTCATTCAGCTTGCGGTAGTCGATGCAAACTCTCCATCCTGTGACTGTCCTTGTTGGCACGAGCTCATTCTTGTCGTTCATCACCACGGTCATACCTCCCTTTTTCGGCACACAGTGAATGGGGCTCACCCATGGGCTGTCTGAAATAGGGTAGATAATTCTTGCATCCAACAACTTAACAACTTCCTTTTTAACGACATCTGCCATATTCGGATTTAGCCGCCGTTGTTTTTGAACAACGGGTTTTACATTATCAATAAAATTTATTTTATGTTTGCAAAAATCTGGGCTAATTTCGGGTATGTCAGATATACGCCAAGCAAAGGCCTTTTTATGACCCTTAAGGACTGTCAATAATCGAGCTTTTTCGTCACCCGAAAGTGATGACGAAATAACAACTGGCAATAAATTTGTACCTTCAAGGAAAGCATATTCTAAATGTACCGGTAGTTGTTTTAGCTCCAAGTCGGTTGGTGGTGATTCAATTGAAGATTTTATCCTCATGATTTGGTCCAACTTCAGCTCTTCCTTAACTTCAACCTCCACTTCCTCGATCTTCTCGTCTTTCAGCTCCTCCTCCAAACTAGTTTCTATCTCGAGAATTTCCTGCCAATCTAAATCATCAAACACATCAATCCGAAAACAGGTTTCATCAATGGAATAAGAATGATTCATAGCTCTATCTAAATTAAAAACAATTCGTTCATTCCCAACCCCTAATGAAATTTGCCCATTTTTCACCCGAATAATTGCGTCAGCAGTGTTTAGGAATGGTCGTCCAAGGATTAGTGGAACAGAGACATCCTCATCCATCTCTAGAATCACGAAGTCAACCGGAAAAGTGAATTTTCCTACGTTTACTAGCATGTTCTCAGCAATTCCTAGCGGGTACTGAAATGATATGTCTGCTAGGCGGATACTCATCCTGGTGGGTTTTATCACTCCAAGGGCAAGTTTAGCATATAGTGAATACGGCATCAGGTTTATGCTAGCTCCTAAGTCTGCTAAAGCACTGCAACTGTATGTATTACTGAAGTTGCACTGGATCATAAAACTCCCTGGGTCATCCAACTTGGGTGGTATCGTGTTTTTCACCAAGGCTGAACATTCTTTGTTTAAGAATGCGGCTTGCTCCTCCGATGGCTTTCCTTTGTTCGTGACCAGCTCCTTGATGAATTTAGCGTAGTTTGGCATCCCTGCAATCAAATCAACAAGAGGAACATTAATATTAACCGATTTAATCATGTCTCAAAATTTACCGTACTGCTCCCGCATTCTTGCTTTTCGTAATCTTTGAGGATATGGAACATGAGGTTTATAAGCTTTAATGGGAACTTCCTCCACTGGTTCAGGTGTTTTGGCCTTGGGTTGAACTTGTGGTGCCTCATCCTCATCGTCCTCGATCTCGAAATCGTCAATAATCGGCTCAGCATATCGGTGTTGCGCACCAGGGCCTTGGTGCTGCGCACCGGGGTGTTCAGAAGCGCGGTGCTGCTCACCAGAAGGTTGGTGCCGCGCACCCCCTGGTCAGATCCTAGGTGCTGCGCACCTCTGGGTAGGTGTTGCGCACCTAGGCTCTGTTTTGCTCCATTTTCGGCTTTATCTCCTCCATAAGCTTTTCCCGAGCGTGTAGTGATTGCATTTACATGTTCATCTCTGTGTTTACAGGGTGGCAATCCGTCTCGTAATCCTTCAGCTCTTCCAGGATGTTGATATTTTGGTATTTGATTGGTGGAATTATTTCCTTGATTCGGTTGTCGTGGATTTGGTTGAGTATTGCTTGGTATTTGGCCCGGTGGCCGATTTGAGATCCGCTCGTTCATCCTGTCGAACCGTCTCTCCAAGTCTTGATGTGCTGCCTGCTGATTTCTCTGTCCTTGCTCGATTTGCTCAGTTGAAACTTTAAATTGGTTACGGACATCGTTAAATTGGTTACGGACATCGTCATTGGTTGATTTTTGGGTGTTTATGAACGATTTCAAAAGATCTTTCATGCTTGGATCTTCATCTTCGTTTTTCGGTGGATCGTATCTTTGTCGTGGTGGGGAACGTGTGTTGTTTCTTTGCCATCCGTTGTCTCGATTGTCACCCCGGTTGTAATTACCTCCGTGGTTTTGCCAATTTGATCCCCGATTAGGATAACCATACTGTACGTAGTTGGCATTCTCCACTTGATTACACTCACTAGCATAGTGAGGTCCCCCGCATCCTTCACATCCATTCTTCACCAAGTGTATGTCCTTCTCCATCCGTCCCATGCGCTTATCAATTCTGTCCGCTAAGGTCTTGACCTCTTGAACTACCGAGTATGTTTCATGGCTACTCTCAGCTTGAGCAACTTGTCCTCTGTGTTTTTGGCCTCGACCATCATCTCGATAATCCCTGGATAGGCTTATGACCAGCTTGTCTTCCATTAAGTTGTATGCCTCGTTGGTGGTTTTGTACATGAAATCCCCTCCTCCGGCTAGATCCAACTCGTTTTGAGACTCCTTGGTTAATCCGTAGAAAAAGATCTCAATAATGTTCTCCTTGCCCAGACCGTGACCATAACAACTTCTCAGCAACTCCTTAAGTCTAGCCCATGCTTCAGTGGAAGTCTCTCCATCTTCCTGTCGGAATCCTCTGATGTCTCGGAGTAATTTCCTACGCAAGGCGGGCGGGAAAAATCTTTTGATAAAAGTCTCGCGCATTTGCGTCTATGTGGTTATTGAGTTTTCATTAAGCTCCTCGAACCAAACCTTCGCATCTCCGGTGAGAGACGAAGGGAATAACCTCAGCTTGACAGGATCGCCCTTGCCTTGACCGTATTTGAACATCTCACACAGCTCGTTGAATTTGGCTATGTGTTTATGCGGATACAAATTGTATCGCCCATCGAACGTGTTGTCTTGGATCATCTTGAGATGGTGACCCTTGACGACGAAATCATCACCCAATTCCGGGGTGGTGATTGCCGACCCTCGGGTGGGTGGCACTGCTACAGCTGCGGCCCGTCGGTTCATTGGTGTGTCCAAAGGATCCATAGCTGGTTGCTGTTCCGGTTTGTCTTCACAAATTACTTCTTCAACCTCTGATTCTGAATCGCTTCCTCCTCCTTCTGAAGATGTAATATCTTCAAATTTGACGGGTGAAACTTGATCAAAACTTGGTGGTGTCTGAAGCGATAAGTTGCCTCTTCTCCTGCCTCGTCTCTTTGATACTCCTGGATTTGACTTTGGACTAGCGAGTGGTAATCCCGAAGCCCTCGTGTTCATCAACTACCTGAATTACCTGAAAAGACAAAAAACAAGAAAAACGTAAAACGTACCGGTGTAATAACAATTAAAAGTAACTTCTAAGTAAATAAATACTCAAAAGGATCGTATCACAAATTCGAAACAAAAACGAAAAATCAGTCCCCGGTAGCGGCGCCAAAAACTTAATGTGTAAAATCTAGTCTTAATTTAAACCTACTTTTTCACGCAATTACACACTTCTAGGCAGTGGACCTATCCGTATATAATATAGTTTTAAGCAAGTATAGGTACGTTCGCAGGGACTAATTTGTTTTAAATTCCGAATTAATAATACTGAGTATTTGTGGGGGTTTTTTATCGTAACAAAAGATTTATTGCAAGTAATTAGTAAGTCCTCCCGAATCTTAATAATTTTAAATCAGTTATAGACCGACTGATTACTTCATATAACTTGTTAAATCTATCTAGATTCCTCCCGAATACCTAGAATATTGATTAGTCAAATTATATATAAACAACTTTGATAATATACTAAAATTTAAGCAAATAAGGATCAACGGTTAAACACAAAAACATAAACAATCGAAAACGTTAATTAAACTTCAAATAGGATCCGTTATTCAAACAAGCATAAAAGAAGTTTAGCTATTCATGTTCAAGTCTAAAACAGCAAATAAAGTCATGGAATTAATACTGGAAAAATAGTCTAAAAGAGAAAAGCACAAACGAAGAATTCGACAAAAACGTGTCGTAACCGCCGTTAGCCGAAAATATGATCTTCCTAGCTTGAATCTTGCTTCTAAACGTAATAACCAGCTCCAGAGACTTAGAATAATAATTGAATGAATTTCTGGACGGATTTGGTCTTGTATTTATAGGCAAAAGCAAAGTGGAAAACGTATTCGACTCAAATTACAATTCTTCGTGTTTATCAGATGGGTGCGCAGCACCCCATCAATAGGTGCGCAGCACCGGGTCTTTTTCCGTGTCCAAAACCAACTCGAATACCTCGGTGCTCAGCACCCCTTGCACTGGTGCGCGGCACCTGTCTGCTTTCTCCGTCTGTTCGTCATTTAAGCTCATTTCTTCACTTCTTTCCGCTTCCCGATCATGTAAACCTGTGAAATAGATAAAAACACTTTTCCACACGATTAAATGTAAAAACCTATCCTATCCATCATGTTTACTATGAAAACCGACCAAATATCGCATATAAATATCTATATAAATATGCGATATCAGATAGTGAGTATGTTTACCTTTCTCAACCAACTTTTGAGAAAGTGCACCAATCCCTTTGATATTTCGAAACTCGTTACTAGAACGCATGTCATATATATAATTAACCAACTGGGTATCCCTTTGCTTCCATTTTCATCTTTTACTCTTGAAGATTCGGCTAGTTTTCTTGAAGAACTTTCGTTTTGAGTTTTGGTAAGTAAATTCTCCACAAACTCTCTATCTTTCTTTTCATTTGAACCCTAAGCTAATGGTGGTATATGTTGTGTTTTGGAGCCGGATATCTCATCATCACCACCACCGAAGCTTACTTTCCGGGTTCGTGTTTGTCACCTTCTCGAGATTGTAGATTATTGCGGGTGACTACGGTACTTTCGTTGTTTCCCCTACTTTCTCTTTTTTCTTTGTCTTCCGGTTTTAGCCTTAAAATGGTTAGGTTAACATATTTAACCGAAAGTAACTTATTATCAATATTACTATGTTAAAACTACACACATAAATATATGTAAGACATGGTAAATGATATTTGGACATAATATGACTTTTGGACAGTTTACAAATCTCCTTAAAACATCTCATAAATGAGATTTCGACAAAACGTTAAAAACCATAAATCTGAGAAATCAACCAGTGCGCCAAAATTTTAGTTTCTGCATTTAAGGCACTGCGACGCATTGACTCTTTGGTGCGCCGTAAAGTCCCAGATTGTGTTTTATGACTTTAAACAGCTAAAAACTTATATATACTTAAACTAATATACGTAAAAGTAACAAATATTGCTAAATTAGCGTCTTTGGACTCAAAGACGTCAACGCCATCATAAATGTTATAATACTTGTTTTAAAACAAACGTTTTACTTACTTTTCGATAAATATACTTTTGTTACAAAACGCGATCGTAATCTAAGATCGTAAAATAATGTTTTTACGTCAAACTTTTATAAAATCGTTTTAAAACTATTTCTACTCTAATATTTTGAAATAAAAGGTTTTAATCTCTTAAAATGTCAAAGTTTGACTTTTATGTTGACTTTGACTTTCTTTCAAATCGTTGACTTTGACCTTGACCAAATCAACATCTTTGACTTTGACCAAGTCAACATCTTTGACGTTGACCTTGGTCGATCTCAATTAAACTTTGGTAACATTATTCCTTTCAACCGATATTTCTTGTTAGTCATTTTCGACTCGGAATATCATTCCTTTCTAATTGTCATTTATGACGTGAATTATCGATATCTTTCTTATAGTCTTTTTGACTCGGAACATCGTCCTTATTAACCCTCACTCTGACTCAACTTGATAACCGTTGAAATATTTTAATAAACGTTATATCATAACTTTAACCGACAAGGCTAAACCGAACTAGACTTATAGAGATACTTAGACTATGTTTATCATTGTTTTAGGGCACCTAGGCGGTGGAGTTTTAGCTCCATGTTGATTACCCGATATTTGTTGAGCTTATCTTGTGAGTTATTTCTTAGCCCTATTTACCTTTACTATTTTTGGGCTGGAAAGTGTATTTTAAATTGTTTGCATGATTGCTAAACGTTACTGTATATCTTGTTTACCTAGTGGATCATGATTTCCTTAGATTAGGTGTTCATTAGGCCTCGTTGGGCCCCCCTTATACACTTGTTAAGCTTTATTGCCCACGGTTTTCATATATATAGATCTATATGGGTTGGACCTAACCCTCGTTGCTCGATAGGATGTCCCTATGAGTGGATATTATGGCCGATATGTTTATCTATTGCCTTTGGTTGACACGCCTTAGGATTGGGGTTATATTTATGTGGTCAGGTTCGGTGTATGACTAGTCTAGGAAATGTACTCGCACTTAGGTTGTAAAACAAGATATGTTATTTGAAACTTATTATGATTATATATCACTTTTATATGGGTCAACTTTTATTTAATATTGCGAATAATTCACCAACATGTGTTGATGTCGTTTTTAACGCTTTTCAGGATTTTGAGGATTCTTTTACATGATCATGCTATGCTTTACAGATTGTTTATTTTGTTATTTGGAATTCATTTGTTTCGATGTAATTCCTTTATGATCCGTGTATTGAGATTTGATTTGTATTTTATTTGACTTTGTATTGTATTTGTACACACTTTGGCATGATTAATGTTATCCGATGTTTTTATTTATGATTGTATGTTATATCCTTGACTCTTGATATCATTAACTGGAACACCTCGTGTTTCCGCTTTGAGCGGGGTGTGACATTATGGATCATCCACGCAACAAAATTCAAACCTTAGGGATTGCCGGTGTAATAAAAAAACTAATAGGGATGACTAGTGAGATTTCTACAAACCATATGGACTAGCCATGTAATTAACTCTAAAAAGAAACAATAAACAAATATGTTGTTTCTTTCTTTACAATAGGAATTAAAAACCATGAATTAAAAACCACAAATTCAATGTAAATCTCTACAACAAATTCAAACTATAAATGAAGATGGTGGCGTTTTAGGAATTCGACACCATTTGTCGATGGTTGCAATATAATTTCGTTTTCTCTGGGATAACTCGTAGGCGGTTAAGAAATCGTTGAAATTATATCTTTTCAAACGCACCGTCTTCATCCATTTTAATAGAAAAAAATCACACCAACCAAATAAAAAGATTCTCACCAACTAAAAAAAAAAATTAAACGTATAGATCCAAACCAACCACAATGGTGATATTGGTTCAAGGTGAATGGTCTAACAAAAGAAAAATAGAAAGAAAACCTCCGGTGAGTGGTGGCGGTTTTGAAAAACCAGTATAGAGAAAGAATTATGGCTAATGGTGGTTGTGGATTGTATGAAATGTAGAAATTAGGTTACATATTATGGTAAATGATCAATTAAGACACATAATTTTCTAAGGACCAAAAAACACAATCTTGGCCATTCATCCTATTTTACTTTAATGGCTAAGATTAAAACCAAAACCCATTTTTCTTTTATTTTCTTAAATTAATTTATCCCACACACCGTTAATCGTTAGACGAAACAAATTACATCGTTGCGACCATCTCGTTTTTATCTTCAATTAGAGCAGTGGTGTTATATACTTTCGACGACTTTTTTTTTTTTTTTTTTTTTTGAGGGTATTGAAATTGTAACGATAATATCACATGTGATATTAGCACCAATTCGTAAAACTTTATAAAAGAGAATTACTATAAAACTTATAAATTACCTAAATTAAGAAACAAATATCGAGTACTTCATTTTTTTGACATAAATGTGATAGTACGCATATCAGTTGTGATAGTATTGTATATCATATGTGACAATTTTTGTTTTCGTTCATTTTTTTGACATAAATGTGATAGTACGCATATCACATGTGATTGTATTGTATATCATATGTGATTTTATTATGTATGTAAAAATTCGAAAATTTATAAGGCAATAAAATACATGATTTTAACTTTAAGTGTTAATTTTAAAACACAAAAATATTATATGAAGTACAATCTATATAGACCCGGAAAAAAAAATTGACGATTTTTTATTTTTCGGTTTTCGGACAAATGTTGATATACGTAAGGTACAATCACATATGATTTAAACACTAAATATGAATTTCAAAACAAATATTTGTTATATTATATACATTCAACTAGAATAAAAAACAAAAAAACAAAAATATGTCAAACTACTAAAATCACATGTGATAAAATCATGATTTTATAATATAAAATTTCAAAACCTATAAAAAAAAAATTCGTCAAAAATATATATCGAGTGAGTACTCTATAGAAAGGTAAGTTAATGTTCGTTACAATGATGTAATTTATTCGTTTAATTACAGTTTTTGAGATATTTAATTTTTAAACAAAATTAAATTTTAAGTGGGTTTTTAAAATGGAGAGTTATAATTGTGTCTTTTAGTCTCAAAATTTTTAATCGTATTTAATGATTTCAACCCTATATATTGTATTTATTGGTGAAAAGATATATTAATAATTTAATTTTACTTAAATTTTTAACAATTTATATAAAAACTTGAAATGCTTTATAATATAAGAAAATATAAACCATGTTAATAATTTAATCATTGGTGACTCTACATTGATATAAAGCCTGTTAATGGACAGATTTTAAAAATTATATTTAATTTTAAATTATATGTAAACTTCTTTTGGACATACTTATATTTTTAACATGGACAAACTTAAATGGTTTGAACTTGAGGATGGTGCTAAATAATTAAAGTATGTGAAGTTTATATTAATTAGTTCTAACTTATGTATATGTATACTGTCGGGATCGAGAATCACACGACCCAATTATTTGACATTTTATGTTAATCTAGTTTAGGCTAATACCTGTTTCGCTTCGCCTTTTGTTTAACTTGTTGGTTTATATAGCGGTAAAGCGTATAGCACAAAATCATTCATGTCTCATTGGTTCTATCATTTTATCATCTTTAAAGCACACACAAATTAATTGGAATCCTAGATTCGATCAGTTCATTTACTTTTTTTTGTATTTTGTTAACTATTTTTTTAATTTTATGGTCCCATAATAAGTGTTAATTTTTAGTTTTTGAGATCTTCATTTTTCAACTTTAACCTTAAATATCTTTTTTGTGTTATATAATAAACTAGATTATTGTCCCGCGATAACGCGGACAAAGATAAAAATTGAATCGTAAATTATATGTTTATGTAGATTTTAAGTTATTAAAAGAAGAAAATGTTACACTTATAATAACATATATACATTACGTTATACACATTTACGTTTTTCACATGTTTTGATATTTTGTATTAGAATATTTTAGAGTAGCACTAACGTAAATCATAGTCGAGCGATTTATAAATAAATTAGAATTATATTTTTTATTTAAGAGGTGGAATGAAGGAGTGAATATACTTATGAATTGTAAAAGGGTGTAAAATAAAAATAGTGTTTGATGACATCATCAATCTGATCTAACAGTTGAAATCAAAGAAGTTAACTCATCAAAGGGACCTTACTTCACCATGTGACATTTAAAGCTCATTTTTATTATATATTAAAGATTAAGGATAATGAAAATTATATCAATAAAAAATACATTTAAAACCCAATTTGTGACAACCACGACTTTCGAGGTATTATTCCGACATTATTCGTGTCTCGTTCTATGTATTGATGTTCGTTTTGACCCTATTATTTATTTATTTCGGTATTTTGTGTTATCGCGTAGTATTTATTTATTATTTTGTTGGATGCGTTTTATGCATGTATGAGTTTATGAGTTTATTGAATTTATTGAGTTTATCGATTTTATATTTATTATCGAGATATTTTATATGTTATGTTTTGTCGGGTTTAGTATCGTTTGGTTTTTCTCGTTTTTTATGACGGAAACCGTATTAGAATCTAAGTGCCTGGTAGATATAAGTATGCGCGTAAGTTAGTTTGGGTGATTATTGCCTTTATTTATACGATTTAAGTTAACGTTTAAATATATTCCAAAGTTAGTCCTCTAACTGCAAATCTGTTACAAAATTGGTCCTTAACGGATTTAACGTTAAAAGTATTACAAAATCAGTCCTTCTAACAGAAAGTTAACTTTTTCCGTCTGATGGCAGTGCGCCGCACTCCCTGAGTGGTGCGACGCAGTGACCACATTTTTCTTGGTTTTATAAAGATGCCATTTTCTTTTTTCTCGGGCTACTTTTCCTTCATCCGAGACAACCACCCAAATTACTGTATTTTGGGTAGTTGGGAGTTGTCCCTTTTCCCTATCATTTTCCTTTTCATTTCATTTTACCAAAACCTCTTTTCTCTCTCAAAACACCCACACACCTATTTCCTTTACTTTCTCTCTAAGATTACAACAATATTTTACCATCAAAACTCCAATTCCAGCAAGGTTTCACCAATACAAATCGAAGTATTCATCATCTATTATCATCCTCTCTCGTTTTCTTCATTTTGGTAAGTTTTTCCTCAACAGATCTTATGTTTTCTTAATCTTTTCTATAAATCTCTGCAAGATCTATAAACCTATATTGAAATGGAAGAAAGTATGGTATTATAACAAGATTTATATGAAAAGTTACACATAAATATTATCTAAACACATATAAGTATAAATGGTCATTTTTAATCTATTATTCGTATTTTATGTCGGAAGTATGGTGGAATGTATCTATAAATCATACCCTGGACTTAAGGACTTAATATTTGGTGAAAACAACTCTTAAAACACTCGAAAACAACTTGAAAACAATTGTTCCGTAGCTCACTGCGACGCAACAACCCCCTGTTGCGCCGCAGCGGGATGTCAGAAGCCCAAAAATATGCCACGAAACAAGCACGATGCGACGCAACACCCTACTGTTGCGCCGCAGTACCCTGTTTCGCCAACCAAACAATGTTCCGTAACAAGATAACGAAAGAAACCTTTATAGCGTAACAACGAGATATTCCGTGACAAAAATAGTAGCGAAACAACACCTACTGCGCCGCAACACCTACGTTGTGCGCCGTAGTAGGCCATTTTAACGAAACTAATTATTTGCGTAACAACTATCAACGTAACGCCTATATTACGTAACAAAGACCTGCTTAACACTTTATCCAGCGCAACAACATCATTGTCACGCAACATTTTTATACCGAAACAACTTTTGTGTAACAAACTTGCGAAACAAGAAAGTTGAGTAACAAGGCCGCTGCGCCGCATCCATTACCTGCTGCGACCTAGTAGGGCCACATATTGTTGACTATTTGACTTTCGATATTAAACTCGTTCATCCTTCTAAGACCTATTGATACCTACTGAATATTATACTCAAGTTTATTATACTTATCTATCCAAACGTTTTGAACTCAAAACATATTCACTATCATGAACATATCATTACTTATACGACTTCTATCAAAGTATTATATTTTCGATAAAAGTATATATTATCCAATGATCGATCGTAATCACAAATACTTTGTAATATTAGTATAACGTTGTCTTTTTAACACAAGTATGTTACCCAATACTCTTAACGTGAAATATAACCTTTTCGAATATAACATATAACGTTAACATATAAGGCAATTCCTACTAGACTTAGAGATACTTAAACGGTTTATTGTATGTATTGCTAGGGCACTTAGGCGAAGGAGCTACTTTCGGTTGATTTCTACCCGGCGTATCGTATTCGTTTACTTTTGCTATTTCTTTGAGTTATTCGTGCCCTTTTTACCGTTTTATACATTTTGGGCATGTTAAGCGTTATATTTAAAGTATGTATGTATTTATTATGCGATTATGGATTATGATGCCTTGATTAGCGTTCCCTATAATTGTATAACCTTTGTGGTAATATGAGGCCCCGTATGCACACCCGTCAACTCGTATGAGCCGACGATACATATATATAGATCTATATGGGTTTAACAAACCCTCACCACTAACTCTATGATGATGATGTCGCTCTGTGGATGTTATGACCGTGTTATTCTTAGTATAACCTTAGTTTAACGCACTAAGGTGGGGTAGTTGCCGAGTATGTTATGGTTCAGGTGTTATTATGTATCCAAGGCTTATGCATGTATTTAATCGCGTATAATATGGAAATGTATTTTATGAAAGGTTTTATTATTATTCACTTATGATTTCAAGTATTATCTACAAATGATTTTGTTCACTTCTTTTACGGGTCAAAACTTATCGAAACCTTTTTATACTTATATCTTTATGATTATACGAGTAACCCACCAACTTTATGTTGACGTATTATTTTAGCGCTTTTCTGGGATTTAAGGTTGCAGTTTGATGATTATTGCTTATGTGACTATTTGGATGCTATTTGGGACTTATTTTCATGATTGTATTAGTTCCCCTGGTATTCAAAACTATTTAGTCGTATTTTGATATTTCATTCGAGTATTGTAAACTGATTTATTCAACTTTTATTTATCTAATGGATGAGTGTATTGTTATATTATGTTGTTTGTAACCTTTGAATCTCTGATACTGTATTTACTGTACACCTCGGGTTTCCACCTGAGCGGGGTGTGACATAATTGATTCATATTTTTTAATCAAATATTATATAGCACAAAAATATATAATCAAAGTCACTGTTACGTAAAAAAGACCTCAAAATCAGATTGTAGATACTTAATAGGGTTAATGTCATCTATAGCCAACAAACTTTTTAGAGTGTATCACTATAATCAATGTTCTTATTTTAATACCATTATAATCCATTAACTTCAAATTTACTTGTTAAAATAGGTAAACGGTAACTTGTTACCTATTAGTCATCTTCTCCGACCATTATTCATCTTCTCCGGCCATTATTCCGACGGTACCATTTTTTCCGGCAAAAAAACTTTTTTTTCTTTTTCCCCAAAAATGAGCAATTATTGTCACACTCCGATTATTACTTTCTGCAAATTTCAAACCTTTAAACAACATTATTACATACATACATACAACTTCAATCAATTACCTTAACCCTGAATATATATAGTATACCTATCAACGACATTTCCGTCATCATCGCACCAGCACGTGTAATTGCTGACTTGGCTTTTCAAGTAACGACATTTTCGTCATCATCGCTCTCTGGATCTCATTCTCCAATTCAAATACCTAAATCTCCTCCTCATTTCAATTTCTCATCACTCACTCTTCATCATCACTTGTAAGTCCACAATTCAATCAATCAATTATTCTCTACATTTCTCTATTTTTACGTAATTTTTGCTTAATTTTTTTGATCAGATCTCACGCATTATTGTTAGTTTGTTTGATCATGTCGAAAGCTCGAGCGTTTGATCTTGCTTCCGGACTCGGTGGCAAAATCCGGAAAGATGACGTCCTTTCTGTTGTTGATAGGTATACTATATAAATTATGTGATTTGATTTAATTGAATAAGTAGTGAAGTTAAGCGTGTGTACGTGGCAAACTCTGAATGGATGACGTGGCAGTTTGACCGGTTGTATAAGTTACAAGTCAATTTTCTGCCAAAATGGGTTATTGTGGGACGTAATTTGAAAGTTCTTGGATTATAACGTTATTAGAAAAAGATCAAGGGTTATAATGATACACCCTAAAAAGTTCGTTGGCAATAAAAGACCTTAACCCATACTTAATATGGAACGGAGAAAGTATCAAATAAATTGTTAAATAGGCATATTTTTATTTATTTGAAAGAAAAGTTAAATTAACTAAATTATAATAAACAAAATAAATAAGTAACTTTTTAGAAAGCTGTTATTGATAAAAAAATTATTTATAAAAATATTACACTAATAATAATGTGTGACTAATACATGTTACGCAAATTTAATAAACATATCAAACTTTTATCTATGGTACTAAATATTAATGACCGTCCTTTATCTTTTTCTATTTATTTATTTAATAACCTGGTCCGGTATTATTATGTTATTATGTGACAATCTTCTAAAAGAAAATTATAAAATTAGTCACCTCTTATTATAAAAATAATAATTTTATTGGCGAATAGTTCTCGTGCCTTTTATTATTTTTGCGAGAATTGATTTTAGAAACAAGTGGTTACATTGTTGCGCGACTTTTAAATGTGTTGCGAGAAAGTTTCTATACAAATTTAATGCGACGAAAGATACGAGCACAAAAACTTTTCGTAAATTTGATAGTTATTTTCGAAATATCAATGAGTAAGATGATTATTTTTATGATTTTCTCATCTTTTTATTCTTTCTTAAAGTTATTATGAGTTAACAATTTTAAAAATTATTTTAAATTGGTTATTTATTTATCTATGCAATCTTCTTTATCTAATAAATGGGGGTTTAGATTGAGGTCATTAAACTGATGTGTCACTTATTTAGGCTATCCACCTAAGACAATTTTAAGAGATGATGATGTCATGATATTAGATGGCATTTTGTTAATACTATTTTATATTAAAGTTTTAATTTAAAAGATTAATTTTAAAAAGACGGTGTGTCTTGAGAGTGACAAACTCTAGCACCATAATCAATAGTATGTATACCTCTACAAAATTAGACCAGGTTCCTCATGTTTTTTAAATTGAATCTAGGGCAATGTGTTTTGTAGAAAGTAAATCAGCTTTTTTCTTTTCTTGAAAACACACGTATTCCTTCTTTAGTACGCATCTCCTTGGAAAACCCTAGATTTGAGATCTCTTTGCTCCTTCAATTTTCAAACTTTTGCTTTTAAAATTATAGATGCCGATTGTTCGAGGTTTTTAATTAGTGTTGAAGAAATTAGGTTTTTCATCTTCCTTCTTCTAATCTGTCTATTTAATAATTATGTTTATAAATGTAATTTTTTTGTGGTTGTTAGGTTCGATGTCGATGATTTGTTTCCGTTTTTTTAATTAATATGGTCAAGTTGTTGATTTGTTTTAGTGTTTGTTTGTTTGTTTGTTTCTTGCTGGTTTGCGTTTGTTCAGGATAAGTATGATTTTCGCTTGAACCGTAATCAAGTTATATCTATTCCAGTATCCATGGATTATCTCATCATCCATGGATTATCTCATCAGGTCCTCACAAAGAGAATTTTACTCTTGGTATTTTGTTGTTGAATTCGATTTCGATTAAGAAATATAATGGGATTTGATTATTTTATGAAAAGTGAAGTTCCCAACTCTATGTGTGTCTTTGTTCTATGTTAATTTGTGAGTATAATATGCACGTTGATCACATGGGTTACTTCTATGAGATGCAAAGAGATTGTTTCAGACTGTATCATTTTAGTACATAATCTGGAAATTAGGTACGTTTTCTTTTTTTTAATTGAAGCAATTAATCACGATTATTTTCTCTTCGTCTTTATATATTAACAAATCAGAAAGGTATATTTATGAATCTAAATAGAAGGGTTAGTTTTTGACCAGTGAATCGTCTATGTTATTCAATTAAAATGTTTTTAAGTAGGGTTCTGTTCTGCCTAAATGCATTACAATTTGGATTTGGTATCTTTTTAAATCAGTTGCATCACTTGCATGCAATAGGAATTTAAAGTAAAATGGTATTCAAAAGATGTTGCTTCAATGTAACTTTATGAGCGTTTCAAATAAATATGATATGAAAAGTAACTAACTTTTAATCTATGATTTTGGTTGCTGTGATGGATATATCGTTTGCAAATGTTGAAGTAATGCGTGTAGATGTAATCAGAGTGTAGATATCGTTGCTGTGATGGATATATCGTTTACAAATGTTGAAGTAATGTGTGTCCTTTTAGCTTTGAGTTGTTAATATCACCATAAACATGTCCATGTTATTCTGTTTTTTGTTTACTTTTCCTGTCTGGATTCATTTAAAACTGTTCATGGATCTTAGTCACAGGGGTTACTCAGATTTATAAATGGTATAAGAAACCACGTATTAGTATGATGATTTTGGCCTCTCCTCTATGAATTGATAGAAATTTTATGTGAATTACGAGTCTTTATGCTCTGTATATAGTTAACTGTAAAAGGAGTTGCTCGATCTATGCAAGTATATTTATGAATCTACCTTAATTGAGCTTAATAACACATAAGATCAAGTATCATGTATTCGTGTTTCTTCATAAATTATTCAGTAAATAATTGTGTCACATTTTAAGCTGTTTGAATATTGTCTTTTAAATAGCTTATTTGTTTATCACAGTAAAAAAGATGCTTATAACAGTTTAATATATATTTTCTGCAGAAGATATTTGTTGACCTCCTTTGAGAAGTTGTGGAACATGAGAAAATATATCTAATTATCATTATCTAAAAAGCATTCAAATTACGTGTTGCAGATGGACCTTTTCGACTTTTAGTGTCTTTTGATAGTGTTAGTAGGGAATAGGCTCGATACATATAGCCTATAAGCCCTAAAAAGCTAACACAACACAGTATAAAGACTAAGTCCCTTCTACATCAAGGAAAGGCTCTTAGTCCCTTCCGGCTCTCAGCTCCCGGCATTCTGGCTCCCTGCCGTGTCCCGGCAAAGTGTCCGGGAGCCAAGCCGTGTCCCGGCAAAGTGTCCGGGAGCCAAGCCGTGTCCCGGCAAAGTGTCCGGGAGCCAGGCCGTGTCCCGGCAAAGTGTCCGGGAGCCAGGCCGTGTCCCGGCAAAGTGTCCGGGAGCCAGGCCGTGTCCCGGCAAAGTGTCCGGGAGCCAAGCCGTGTCCCGGCAAAGTGTCCGGGAGCCAAGCCGTGTCCCGGCAAAGTGTCCGGGAGCCAAGCCGTGTCCCGGCAAAGTGTCCGGGAGCCAAGCCGTGTCCCGGCAAAGTATCCGGGAGCCAAGCCGTGTCCCGGCAAAGTGCCCGGGAGCCACGCCGTGTCCCGGCAAAGTGTCCGGGAGCCAAGCCGTGTCCCGGCAAAGTGTCCGGGAGCCAAGCCGTGTCCCGGCAAAGTGTCCGGGAGCCAAGCCGTGTCCCGGCAAAGTATCCGGGAGCCAAGCCGTGTCCCGGCAAAGTGTCCGGAACCAAGCCCGTGTCCCGGCAAAGTGTCCGGGAACCAAGCCCGTGTCCCGGCAAGTGTCCGGGAGACAAGCCCGTGTCCCGGCAAGTGTCCCGGGAACCAAGCCCGTGTCCCGGCAATATCCCGGGAGCCGAACCCGTGTCTCGGCAGATGTCCGGGAGCCAAGCCCCGTATCCCGGCAGTGTCCGGGAACCTGGTCTCGTGTCCCGGCAGCATCCGGGAACCAGGCCCCGTGCCCTGGCAGTGTCCGGGAGCCAAGCCTCGTATCCCGGCTGTGTCCCGGCACTTAGCGTCCCTGTGTCGGGAGACCTTCCTACCAGTCAGACACTCAAGCCTAATCCTTGAGTGTAACCGTCAGAGCATTAATAAGGTCATATTAATAACATAGACGTTAAGGGCCGTTGGAATCCTATTGATGAGCCATAAATGGTCATCATTGCCATACGTTGTTAATACCTGGAAGTGTTGGGTATAAATACTTAACACTTCAGGTTTTGGACACACTAACATTCCATCCTCTCCACACGCACACAGTATTAGCTCACCAGCATACCTACTTGCCGTAGTAATCATATTCCGATCACCTTCTTCAACCAACCACTTGACCACCTTAGGCTCGCCAAGAGCTTGATAGGTTTGCACTGCTTAGCAGGAGGTCAAGAGGTTGAACCCCAGACACCCAAGTTACTGAGCCTGCCAATCCTTGCTCAAACATTGGCGCCATCCGTGGGACACGTTTTAGCAACGGTGTCTCATTTTATTTCTATCTTTTTTCATTTCATTTCTTAGTTTCACCACCATTTTTTCTTCTCCATGGAAGGAAATTCCTCATCACAAATCGGTTCACTTAAGCCAAAGACAACCACCAATACCCCATCCACCACCCCACCTAATTACATATACATGGCGCAGGAAGAAACTACATCTCGCAAAAGGAAGGCATCAGTCCTTCAGGATTGGGTGACGGAGCCTATTTGCTTCCCACCAATTGAAACTCCTTCCATCAACCCTGTAGTAATACAAATCCGGTTAGCCAACTATGAAGTAAGCAAGGCATATGTTGATACAGGGAGCTCAATGGACATTATTTATGCCCACTGTTTTAGGAAGCTCCCTGAAAAAGTACAAAATTCAAAGCGTCCAACACAATTCCCTCTAGTGGGGTTTTCAGGTGAGACGCATTGGCCAATCGGAGAGGTAGCAATAAATATGATGTTAGGAGAATATCCACACTATAGGTTAGAAATGATTAATTTTGCAATCATTGATGCACCATCGGCCTACAATGTCCTACTGGGCAGGCCTGCATTACAAAAATTTGGAGCAATTCCATCAACCATTCATGGCATGATAAAGTTCCCTACCCCAGCTGGCATAGCCACAGTCAGGGCTAGAACGTCATGGCCTAAAGAGTGCAAACAGGCAGAGAAACCAAAACTGGTAGAGGGTCCCAAAGGTGATCCGGCAATGGAAATCATTGATGGTCCGGAACAAAAAATTGTTATTAATAAACATTTCCCTGAACAACCAGTGACCATTGGTTCACAACTCCCAACACAGACAAAGACTAAACTCATAGCGTTACTAGAATCAAACCTTGATGTCTTTGCATGGCAGACATCAGACATGACTGGTGTCCCAAGGGAACTAGCAGAGCATTCCCTAAACGCGAATCCCAATATTGTGCCAATCCGACAGAAAAAACGAGGCATGGCCCCGGATCGTAGTAAATCTGCATGTGACCAAGTAAACAAAATGGTCGAAGCAGGGATTGTCAGAGAGGTAAAATACCAAACTTGGATTGCTAATCCAGTTATGGTAAAGAAGGGAGATGGTTCTTGGAGATTATGCGTTGATTTCAAAGACATTAACAAAGCTTGTCCAAAGGACAACTATCCTTTACCAGAAATCGATTGGAAAGTGGAATCCTTAGATAGATTTAGACTCAAATGCTTTTTAGATGCATATAAAGGTTATCACCAAATTTGTATGAATAAAGGTGATGAAGACAAAACAGCTTTTCACACAGACCAAGGCATATTTTGTTTCCAAAAAATGCCATTTGGCTTGAAAAACGCTGGAGCAACCTATCAACGTCTAATAGATGAAACTTTCAAAAATCAAGTGGGAAGGAACATAGAAGCCTATGTAGATGACATAGTTATCAAAAGCAATACGGAAGACATCATGTTGGCTGATATCCTGGAAACTTTTCAAACATTACGTAATATTAACATGAAGCTTAATCCATCCAAGTGTAGTTTTGGCATGGAGGAAGGAAAATTCTTGGGACATATTGTTACACCTAATGGCATCAAAGTCAATCCTAAGAAGGTTCAGGCAGTCATTGACATGCCATCTCCTTCCACCAAAAAGCAAGTCCAAAGCCTAAATGGCAAGCTAGCAGCACTTAGCCGTTTCTTTTCCAAAGCCGCAGATCGATCCCTCCCTTTCTTTAATACCTTAAAGGGATGCATCCGGAAACAAGACTTCTCATGGTCTGAGGAAGCAGAAGTGGCATTTCAAGAAATGAAGAAGTTCATGGCCAATCTCCCAACACTCACGGCTCCAATAGCGGGGGAGACATTAACTATATACTTGGCTGCTTCCAAGGAATGTGTAAGCGCAGTTTTAGTAGCCCAACGAGGCGACTCACAAATGCCGATCTATTTCATCAGTAGGGCACTGAAAGGCCCAGAGGTTAATTATCCATGTTTGGAAAAATTAGCACTCTCTTTGGTTCATGCGTCTAGACGATTGAGGAGATATTTTCAAGGACATCCCATCCAAGTGCTAACAGACAAACCAATCAAACAAATATTGGGTAAACCAGAAGTGTCCGGACGATTAGCAAAATGGGCAATTGAACTAGGAGAACATGAAATTTCTTTCCAACCTCGAAACTCGATGAAAGGACAAATCTTGGCAGATTTCCTGGCTGAAATCGAAGGAATGGAAGAACCAAACGATCCATTAATGACAGACAGCCCTCCTTGGACCCTCTTCACAGATGGCGCATCCAGCCTAGAAGGGTCAGGAGCTGGTCTCATACTCACAGATCCAGATAAAAACGAGTATACCTACGCCCTTAAGTTTGACTTCCCGGCAACCAACAATGAAGCCGAATACGAAGCTCTCTTATCAGGGCTACGAATAGCTAGAAAGATGGGAGTTCAAAATATAGAAGCTTTTGTGGACTCCCAGTTGGTAGCTAATCATATCAATGGTAGTTATGAAGCAAATCAAACTTCCATGCAACAATACTTGGAAGAAACCAGAAAAATCATTTCGGACTTCTCAAAATTTACCATAGAGCAAGTGCCAAGAAACCGTAACAAAATAGCAGATGCATTGAGCAAACTTGCAGCATCCTCCTTTGCCCACCTCAAGAAAGAATTGTTGGTGGAAGTCCTAACTGAGAAATCCATAGTGCCAACAAAGGAAGTGGCCGCAATAACGGAGGAAGATTGTTGGATGACTCCAATAAAAAACTTCCTTCAGAATGGACAACTCCCGGAAGACAAACAACTAGCAAGGAAAATCAGAATGAAGGCACCAATGTATCTCCTCATAGACAACTACCTGTTTAGGAAGTCTTTTTTGGGTCCACACCTAAGATGTGTCGGCCCAACACAAGCAAAGGATCTAATTCAGGATGTACATGGTGGAAGTTGTGGCATGCATGCAGGCCCTCGTTCGGTAACCACAAAGGTCATGAGACTTGGATACTTCTGGCCATCCATGCACAGAGATGCAAAGGAAGAAATTGAAAAATGTGAATCATGCCAAAAACATGCGTCAGTCTCAAAAATGCCAAAGCAGGACCTCATTCCAGTGACTAGCGCATGGCCATTTTACAAATGGGGAATCGACATTGTCGGACCATTCCCCCCGGGAGTAGGCAATGTTAAATACCTTTTAGTAGCTGTGGACTATTTCACAAAATGGATTGAAGCTAAGCCCTTGGCAACTATCACCGGGCCTCGAATGATAAGCTTCGTTTGGGAACAAATAGTATGTCGTTTTGGAGTTCCACACGTCCTAGTCAGTGATAATGGAAAACAATTTGCAGATAATCCATTTAAGACTTGGTGTCAGGATATGGATATCCAACAACGATTCACCTCTGTGGCACACCCACAAGCTAATGGTCAGGTTGAAGTCATGAACAAAGCAATCGTCAAGGGAATTAAGGCCAGATTGGGAAAATATGCAAAGGCATGGGTAGACGAAATCCCAGGCATTCTTTGGGCACATAGAACTTCCCCCGGCAGAACTACATCTGAAACCCCTTTCAGCCTAGTCTATGGCACTGAGGCAGTCATCCCACCAGAACTTACAATCCCTACTCACCGGACTCTTCATTTCAATCCGGAGCTAAATGAAGAAGCCCTAAGAGAGAACTTGAATATCATCGAGGAGCGAAGAGAAATATCTCTCATCCGACAAGCAGAAAGCCATAGACAGATGGCTAAGTATTATAACCAAAGAGTCCGACACACATCTTTCAAAGTGGGAGATCTCGTATGGCGGAAGAATGAAGCTAGCAGGACCGAAAACTTGGGCAAGTTGGGTCCCACATGGGAAGGCCCATATAGTGTCCTTGAAGCACATGGAACTGGCTCCTACACCCTGTCTGACTTAGATGGACAACCATTACCCAGGACATGGAATGCAATGAATCTAAAGAGATGCTACATTTAATATTTAGATACTATTGCTGATTGTCAGCACTTGCAACCACGACACCCGACAGGATGTGCCTAGCCAACAGTTGTTTCACTGCTGAAAATTATTTTCGCCGGCACAAAAGTGCCGGCTATATGCCGGCTACCAATGCCAAGCCGCCGGCACAAAAGTGCCGGCTATATGCCGGCTAAATTAACCAAGCGCCGGCACAAAAGTGCCGGCTATATGCCGGCTACCAATGCCAAGCCGCCGGCACAAAAGTGCCGGCTATATGCCGGCTACCAATGCCAAGCCGCCGGCACAAAAGTGCCGGCTATATGCCGGCTACCAATGCCAAGCCGCCGGCACAAAAGTGCCGGCTATATGCCGGCTACAAATGCCAAGCCGCCGGCACAAAAGCGCCGGCTATATGCCGGCTCACAATTTAATCAAGTTGCCGGCACAAAGGGCCGGCTAAATGCCGGCTGCCGGCTAAAAAAAAAAAAAAAAAAAAAAAAAAAAAAAAAAAAAAAAAAAAAAAAAAAAAAAAAAAAGAGAACAGCCGGCCAGTCTGGATGCCAAGTCTGGATATGTGGGGAATCTGGCAAACTTTGGTATTTGCCCAACTCACTCATCAGGGACTTGGCCCCACCATAAATCAAAGAGTCATTCACAGAAATGCACCTCAAAATACAAAGTGGTCTGATCTATGTATCCCACAAGGCAACAAGCCTGATACACCACCCCGAACTACGTTTGGGGGAAATTTAGCAAAAGGCACATATAGACATCTTAAGTCTACGCCAAACAAATATTTCGTCTTTTTACCTACCGGGAAAAGACAAGCACTTCTCATTGGGAAGCGACATCACTCGCGAGTAAAACAAAATAAAGGTTAACCAACAAAATTGCCATCGGCAGAATATGAAATATACATGAGTGATACCCACACCTAGATATGTCATTGACATACAAAAGCACCATGGGCACTCACAAGGTGTCATAGACACAATCAAACATAAATATCTTCATGCACACCTAAAACGGTGTCATAAACACATCTAGGATGAAAAGATAGTAATGAGTTATTGGCTTGATCACCCAATAAAACATTATTCTTGACATCGCCATATGAGCAAACATCATATACAACCCTAGCCAAGACATGCGACACTAGGGGTTGGACATGATAGGGTCAGGCAAAGAATAGCCGAAACAGGCAATGAGAGCAAAGAAGTTAGGCTTCAAAAACAAACCTTTTTAAAACCTAACTGGGGGGCATGATAGTGTTAGTAGGGAATAGGCTCGATACATATAGCCTATAAGCCCTAAAAAGCTAACACAACACAGTATAAAGACTAAGTCCCTTCTACATCAAGGAAAGGCTCTTAGTCCCTTCCGGCTCTCAGCTCCCGGCATTCTGGCTCCCTGCCGTGTCCCGGCAAAGTGTCCGGGAGCCAAGCCGTGTCCCGGCAAAGTGTCCGGGAGCCAAGCCGTGTCCCGGCAAAGTGTCCGGGAGCCAGGCCGTGTCCCGGCAAAGTGTCCGGGAGCCAGGCCGTGTCCCGGCAAAGTGTCCGGGAGCCAGGCCGTGTCCCGGCAAAGTGTCCGGGAGCCAAGCCGTGTCCCGGCAAAGTGTCCGGGAGCCAAGCCGTGTCCCGGAAAGTGTCCGGGAGCCAAGCCGTGTCCCGGCAAAGTGTCCGGGAGCCAAGCCGTGTCCCGGCAAAGTGTCCGGGAGCCAAGCCGTGTCCCGGCAAAGTGCCCGGGAGCCACGCCGTGTCCCGGCAAAGTGTCCGGGAGCCAAGCCGTGTCCCGGCAAAGTGTCCGGGAGCCAAGCCGTGTCCCGGCAAAGTGTCCGGGAGCCAAGCCGTGTCCCGGCAAAGTATCCGGGAGCCAAGCCGTGTCCCGGCAAAGTGTCCGGAACCAAGCCCGTGTCCCGGCAAAGTGTCCGGGAACCAAGCCCGTGTCCCGGCAAGTGTCCGGGAGACAAGCCCGTGTCCCGGCAAGTGTCCCGGGAACCAAGCCCGTGTCCCGGCAATATCCCGGGAGCCGAACCCGTGTCTCGGCAGATGTCCGGGAGCCAAGCCCCGTATCCCGGCAGTGTCCGGGAACCTGGTCTCGTGTCCCGGCAGCATCCGGGAACCAGGCCCCGTGCCCTGGCAGTGTCCGGGAGCCAAGCCTCGTATCCCGGCTGTGTCCCGGCACTTAGCGTCCCTGTGTCGGGAGACCTTCCTACCAGTCAGACACTCAAGCCTAATCCTTGAGTGTAACCGTCAGAGCATTAATAAGGTCATATTAATAACATAGACGTTAAGGGCCGTTGGAATCCTATTGATGAGCCATAAATGGTCATCATTGCCATACGTTGTTAATACCTGGAAGTGTTGGGTATAAATACTTAACACTTCAGGTTTTGGACACACTAACATTCCATCCTCTCCACACGCACACAGTATTAGCTCACCAGCATACCTACTTGCCGTAGTAATCATATTCCGATCACCTTCTTCAACCAACCACTTGACCACCTTAGGCTCGCCAAGAGCTTGATAGGTTTGCACTGCTTAGCAGGAGGTCAAGAGGTTGAACCCCAGACACCCAAGTTACTGAGCCTGCCAATCCTTGCTCAAACATCTTTAAAGTGTTGTTTTATTTCGGACAACTAATTTTGGAACTTATCCATACTACCGTGATTGTAAACTGATTATTTGCGTTAGCTTATTTAGCTTATTTGGACTATTTAATCGGCTTATTCTTACAACTTTACCATGTCTATAGTCTATTTGCAAGACTTTAGAGTGCATATATGCAGCTTATTTGGACCTCTAATTTGCTTTATATTTGGACATCTTTTATTTCTTTGGTGGTTAACTTCAAATTGATTATTTTGTTTCTTCTGTTAGGATGCTTAACTGTTCCTTTTCCTTCTCATTTGGCTTCTCCTTTCCCTGAGATTTGTCTTCAGTAGATTCCTTCTTATCATGCTTTGACTTCATCTTCTTCACACCAATATTAATCTGCTCACTGGTTCTTGCCTTTCTTTTACCACCAGTAGTAACTGTTTCTACTGCTTTTTTTTTGTCCTTTTAGCAGTAGGAACAGTACTAGACTGGCTTGCTTTCCTCTTCTTCTCAGGCAAAGACTCATCAACCACTTTCTTCTTTCTGACTTCCTTCTCACTTTCATTCTTCTTTTCAAAATCAACCACTCTATAACCTCTATCAAGTGCAGCTTTCAGAGCTCTTTCTTTCTCCAATTTAGCTTGTTCTTCAGCTGCCGTTTGTGCTTTCTTTTCCTTTACATAGAGTTACAGAACTGTGTCCAATTTCATTGGGCCAAGCTGCTTTCCACTGTACTTTCCAGTTTGACGTTAGAAAGTCAGTGTACTTTTTCTTGTCTTCAGCTCTTGTCACATTCCTTTTGATTGAGCTTTTGCTCCTGGCATCTTCTCTCTTTTTCTTCTGCAACAGCAGTTCATCTCTCTCCAACATCTTTTGAGCAAGTTCAGCATCAGCCTTTTCTTGAGCTTTTCTTTTGAGCTCATCTTCTATCTGTTCTTGAGCCATCTTTTGTGTTGCAATTGCATCATATTGCTCTTGCTTCTTTAATCTTTCTTTCTCAGCTTGTTGTTTTTCTTGTTCTTCCCTTTCAATCTCCAACAATCTCACATGCTCATCCCTTTCCTCAGCCAACTTTCTTTTCCTTTCAGTCTTTTCTTCCTCTATTTCCTGTTTGCTCTTCATCTTTCCTTTACCCTTGCTCTTCCAATTTGGGTCATCATTTAGATATACCTTCTGAACTCCTTTCTTAGTGTGAATGAATCCCATTGGTCTACTCTGAACAGGTGGAGGAATAACTGTCTCATTAGACTCAAATGTAGGACCTGCAGAGTCACCAGTATTAAATGTCATTGGCTTCTTAGGTTTGCCTGCATCAGTCTTCCTTTGTCTTGCCACAGCTGCAACAATCTGTTCTTTCCTTATAGCTTCAGCCTCTAACCTTTCTTGTTTCAATTTTTCTTGTCTGAATCTTTCCATCTCAGTAGCTAATGTACTATCATCTTCAAACAATGGAGCCACTGGTGGATCAACAGTAAGAATGCTTTCAGCATCACCAGTAGTAACTGGTGGATCAACAGTAGGAATACTTTCAACATCACCAGTAGTAACTAGTGTATCAACAGTAGGAATATCGCCTTCAGCAAGATCAGACATCTTGAATTGGTTTGTGAAAAACTTGTTAAACGCCTTGTTGATCGTAGATCTAGAGCAACCTTGTGCTCTGATACCACTTGTTAGGATCTATCGAACTAGGTTTGTATTTAAACAAACGTGTAGATCTAGATCTATCAAAGAAGTTGCAGCGGATCAACACTTTGATATTAACAAGGATCAATTGATTAACAGTTTATATGAATACGAATGAATAAACGTTAAACAATGAAGAACACAATAATTTAACCAACAGCCTCAATCTATTAGAATTAATATTTCCGAATAGACGTATATATACAATGATATAGGATCTATATTTATATACCTTGAGGCTAAAAACCCTAAACATAATCGGGTTACAACTCTATCGAAATCTAGATTGATAATTATCTAAATCTGTTACATAATTATTTGTTAACAATACGCGCTAACATTATCAACAAAACAGTAGAAACCTTGACCAGTAGAAACTTCATGTAATCCATGCAGTGGCAGTGGTAATAGTGTATACCAGTAGTAATCTTTACTGACTGATGACCAGTAGAAACCATCTTCACTAGTAGTAATACTCACCAGTAGAAACTTACTTAGTGACCAGTATAAACCCTCTTCACCAGTAGTAACACCACTATAACCCAACAATATTTATTTTTGAAAAACAAAATATCATTAAAAGCAAGAGAAAAAACAAACAAGAGACCCATGATTAAAGAAAAAATAAAATAAAAATAAAATGACTAAATATGTTTCTATATCATTAATTAATGTTTCAAAATATAAAAATATAACGACCAGAAAAGACGATCAATGTAAGTTAAATATTTATATTATATGTGAAAAAAACCCATTAAAGACGATTAATGTAGGTTAAATTGTAAGACGATCAACATATGTTAAACTATAATATCATATTTTAATAATTAAGTGGTCGTCTTATGATTAGTATGCACTTAAAGCGAGTTGGATATATATGTTAAACAACAAAAATGAAAGAAAATAAATAATTATTATCAACGATATTTTAAATATTAACGGAATAAAAGTTTTTTTTGCTAACTTATAAGTAATTTTTTCAGGATCATAAAATAAAATAATTCCATTATATTTTCGTACAATTTGCGAAATTTTCTCTTAAAAAAATTATAAAAGGAATCAATGTTTCTTATATTTTTAACAAGAGTTAATTACATAATTGGTCCCTGTGTTTGTTCCTATTTAACGGGTTCAGTCCCTGGGTCGAAAATCGTTCGGGTTCAGTCCCTGGGTCATATGTTTGGTTACACGTTTGGTCCCTTTGTCACTTAAAATGACGAAAATACCCTTAATAAATAAATATTAATTTATCTATCAATTTAAAAAATAAAGAATAAATTACACCGTTGGTCTCTATGTTTGTACCCAAATCACTAGTTTGAGGCTTTTTCTTAAATAATTACACCAAGCGTCCCCATTGTTGTAATTCTATAACGTCGATAGTCCTTTTTCTAACAGTTCGCAACTGAAAAGACCGAAATTCCTTTTTCCAAATAATTTATTTTCTTTTTCAATTTCTTTAATACTTTAAGATAATTTAAAAAAAAAAATAATTATTATTTCTATCTCTTCTCTCATCTCTCTCTCCATCACTCTTTTTTTTTCTCCATCATAACTTTCACCTCCCTCTTTCTTTACTTCCATTTTTTCCGGCAAACCCACCTACCCATTCTTCCTCTTGCACCCTAATCGTATTATTCATCAAAGACGAAGACGAAATCGAAGAAGAAGACGATTCCTAATTGAAGACGACGAAGACCTAATCGAAGACGAAGATGAAATCGAAAAAGAAGACGATTCCACCTCCTCCCGCGTCGGAGAAGTCACAATCGCCGTCGCCAGTCTTCCAACAACCTCCACCGCAACCGTCTCCGCTACACCGATGGTGATGCTCCTGCTGGTGATGTGGCTGAGGAACCGCCGGGCCGTAAGATTAAGTATATGCCGGTAATAGTTCAATCGCTTTTTGTTGATTATTAATGTTTCGTATTGATTCATTTGTTGCTAGAATGAGATCTGTTGAAATTAGGTCAACACCGTGTTGTAAATCGGAATGATTAGTAAGTAAGGGTTTGTATAATGTTGATATTGTGTTTGTGAATTGGAGAAGTGAGTCGTTAGGATGTTAGTCGGATTTACGTATGTACATTATTTGTTCGTAGAAGTTTTGAAAATTAGAATGGGAGTTTGTGATTTTCTCGTTGCTCAGTATTGCTATTGAATCGAGATTATAAGTTCAGTTAAATTGTTCTTGTTAGTGAAATACGGTGGGGTAGGTTTGGGAAATACGGTGGTAATGGAGGTGGGAAAGAGACAAAAGAGAGAAAGGAGTGGGTGGGGGAGGTTTGGGAATTATGATTGAATTTAAAATTAAAATTAAAAAATGTAAAGAAATAAAAATTAATTAAAATATAAAAGAAATTATAAGAAAAGGGCATTTCCGTCTTTTCAATCGAAAAATGTCAAAAATGGACTACCGACGTAACAAAATTACAACAATGGGGACGTGTGGTGTAATTATTTCAAAAAAAGCCTCAAACTAGTGATTTGGGTACAAACATAGGGACCAACGGTGTAATTTACTCAAAAATAAATAAAACATAAAAAAAACTAACTATTCCTATCCCAAATCACAATAACCAAAAAAAAAAAAAAAAATTATCCCACTCTCAATCCCAAATCACAATCCCAAATCCAATCTCAATCTCAATCCCAATCCCAATCCCAAATCAAAGTACTGGTTACACGTTTGATGATGCACCAATCTCTTTTATTGTATCGAAGTACTGGGTTACAAGGATCATATCGATCACATCTTTGGCTGATATTCCTGGGACGGTGGAGCAGAACCCCAACACCGTTTCCCTAATCCCCTTCAGCAATGGCTTGACGTTTCCATGACATGCCCCTCCCAGATCTGTGTTTACACTCTGCTTCACCTTCGGCTTGTTTTATTTTTAGAATTTTCTCTGTTTCAGCTTGTTCATTAGCAGCCACCCTCATTCTTGAAGCTGAGTAGTTTATAGCAAACAACCTTAATGAATCTCGTTACATATTAAATTGATTGAAAACAAGTATGCTTTGGATTGGGATTGGGATTGGGATTGGGATTGGGATTGTGATTGAGATTGGGATAATTTTTTTTTTTTTTTTTATTATTGTGATTTGGGATAGGAATAATTAGTTTTTTTTTTATGTTTTATTTATTTTTTAAATTGATAGATAAATTAATATTTATTTATTAAGGGTTTTTCGTCATTTTAAGTGACAAAGGGACCAAACCTGTAACCAAACATATGACCCAGGGACTGAACTCGAACGATTTTCGACCAAGGGACTGAACCCGTTAAATTGGAACAAACACATGGACCAATTATGTAATTAACTCTTTTAACAAATACTACTTATTAAGTCGTTGGTCCATTGGGTCGCCATTCTTTCAACTTGATTCTAAAGTCCACTTGGCCCAATTTCACATTATTACTTATATTTCACATGATTCTAAAGTCCATCATTATTTCAAGCTCATTTATGAAGTGGGGTTATTTTGTTTTCTCTTCGATATCCGATTTTTCCTTTTTAAGAAAAATTCCACTAATAATATCAATATAATCCTTTCTTAAAGTACCCGGTATGATAATCACGATTCTTGTGATTATGAGATTACTTTTGCTGACGTGGCAATAAGAATCATGATTCTGAGATTTTGGGTGATATTATAATGAGGATTGTGGTTGATTGTGGGACCCAATGTTTTTTTTTTTTTTAAAAACATTTAAATAAGATAAATATAAGATTTTATTAAAATAAAAAACAAAACTACAATAATTAAAATAAAAATACAAAAATATACAATAAAAAAAACTTCAATTTAATAATTAAAAAAAATATATACAAATACATAAAATAAAAAAAGCTAACGTTGTCGATAGTTATCCGGAAGTGTCGAAATGTACGCCACGAGATCCTCGCGGAGTATGTTGTGTGTGGTCTTGTCTCGAAGCTCTTTGTTAATCCGGATACGTTCGTTGACTCTCTCGTTATAAGTTCTCGGAACACCCGTAACCGGAGGAGCATACCATTCTTGAGCATCACAAATCGACCGTCCGTTGTCTTCAACAATCATGTTGTGTAATATAATAGCCCCATACATAACTCTTCTTAACTTGTTCATCTTATAAAATCTCGTTGCATGTTTTATAATCCCCCAACGACCTTGAAGAACACTGAATGCCTGTTCGATATCCTTTCTCGCACTCTCTTGAAAACGTTTGAATTTTTGACGAGGTTCGTCAAATGGGTACGAGAAAGCTTTAACAAATGTTGACCACTCCGGATATATACCGTCTGCAAGGTAATATCCTTTATTGTACTCGTGGCCGTTGACGGTGAATATGTAGTCTGGGGATGAGTCGTTGAGCATATCATGAAACAACGGCGATTGTTTAAGCACGTTGATGTCGTTGTTCGACCCCGTGACACCGAAGTAAGCATGCCATATCTAAAGATCGTACGACGCAACAACTTCCAGCATAACTGTTGGATAATCATGGTCACCTCGTGTGTATTGGCCTTTGTATGCATTTAGACATTTATCCCAACGCCAATGCATACAATCGATGCTACCAAGCATACCCTTAAACCCGTGAACTTCATCGTGTTTTTGATATAAACGATTAACATCATCTTGTATTGGGACTCTTAGATAAACGTTTGTATAAAGATGGATTACACATTTTAAAAAAATATCTAAGGATTCAGATGATATTCTTTCTGACATTTGTAAATATTCGTCAAAAGCGTCCGGAGTAATCCCATACGCCATCATACGAATAGCAGACGTGCATTTATGTAAACAACTAAAACCCATTTTACCCGTACAATCGGGGCGTTGTTTGAAAAATTTAACATAGTCGGGCAAAGGTTCTACGGAGTAATTAGATATATACCTTCGACTATTCTGAAGAAAAGAGGTCTTCTCATACGAAATCGTCTATGGAAATATTCATCCGGGTATGTGCTTTCGCCGGAGAAGTAATGTCGTAACACGTTTTCGTTTGCTTCGGTCCGATCGCGGTTGATATAACGCCTTTTTTTTTCCTCAGTCCGGCGTGAACTTTCCGCCTCATTTTCTTCCATCTCCATTTGTTCCATAGCTTGTGCCGCCTTGACTAGAACTTCGATCAATTTGGAATCGGACGATGACGTATCCGTAACATCGTGATCGGTTGACGAATTTGAACTCATTTTTTGTTTTATATAGTTTTTAGAAAAAGATTGAGATAGAATGAGATTGAGAAATGGTGTGATTTTTTAGTTAAGTTGTGAATGTATTTATAGGTGAAATTTGGTTATTAAAAAAAAAAAAAAAAACCAACGGTTAGAAATCTAGCCGTTGGGTTTAAAATTTTTTTTTTTTTTTAAAACGACCGTTTGAAACAAGAAAAAAAAAAAATCATAACAACTCGTTACTGCGACAACGGGTACGAGAACGAGCCCCCACAACGAGTGGGGGCGGTATGATAACGAGGCAGTAGGCTCGTTCTGAAAGCCACAACGAGCGACACCGGGTGCTCTTACACGAGTTAAGAAAGTATAACATTGATGGTTAAATAGTACTAGCTACTTTGCTAGTTGCATTTATATTCTATATTGAACACTCTATTCAACTTAAGGTGACATACCACGACGTCGGTGAACATTTTTAAAGGAACAATGTGTCCCATTTTAACTATGTAATTCGACAAGTTCAAATTGAAAAGTTTTAAAACTCTAAATGATATAATGCCATTTTTGTTTGATATATAATAAATCAATTCCTATTGTTATTATATTTTAATTTTCAAAATCAGATCAACTATGTATAGGAGCACTTGCAAGTATGTCCCATGACACCGGTCTTTTGACCCCATATACTGGCATCATAGTTGATGTTATCAGGGACAAAACATCATTGGGGCTAGGGGGCGCGCACCATGATTGCAGGATTCCAACGACCGCTTTAAGTAACAACATGTTCAACAAGAAAAGACTGAGTTATCAATTGATATTACAAACCATTTATGATATTGATGGTTTCGGTATAAGTAATAATAGAGCTATCAATATTATTCACATTAGTAAAATAGACAATCTATCAATGGATATTTAGCTCAATAACAACATAAAATAGGTAAAATAAAGTGATCTAATTACCACATTCAAATCAATTATTCCAACTGTGGAGAAAAACTTTTAATACCGCTTGAGATTTGTTGAAATTTTAAAAACATATACATGTATATGTTTAGTTTCCCAAAAACACAACCGAATTATAACTCGGTACGTGCGCGAATTAAACTTTCGGTTTTCGGTTTGGTTATGGTTTAACAACCTCTAAACCAAGAAACACAAAATAGAAATATGTGTATGTATTATTACTTTTTCATATTAAAGGATTTAACTATTATTAATGAAAAAAAGTAATTTTAATGTTTTAAATTAAAAAAACCCAACTATAAACGATAATGTCTAATTATAAATTCTAAGCCCTTAGTTATAAACTCTAAACTACACACTTTTTTGGTAAAATTTTAAAATTTGATATAGATTTGGGTTTCTTACTTTTTCCAGTTAATCTAAAAAACCAAAACCAAACCGAATTAGAATTTCGGTTTTTGATTTAGGGGGTGTTTGTGGAAGCTTATTTTTAGAGCTTAGGCTTATTATTTATAAGGAGCTTATAGCTTATAAAATATAAGTTTTAAAATTTTTATAAAATGTTTGGAGTAGCTTATTAGCTTATGATAAGGTAAAAATGTTTGATAAGCTCATAAGCCATACAAAAGGAGCTTATGAAAACCTCCTTACATAAGCTCATAAGCCTAAGCTAATAAGCTCAAACAAACACCTAAAATGGGCATATGTCTCTTACATAAGCTAATAAGCCCATAAGCCCCTTCTATAAGCTTACACAAACACCCCCTTAGTTTTTCTATACTTATTTTGATTTGATTCGGTTTTTGGTTTTAACGTCAAAAAAACCCGAACCAAAAAGTAATGCTACAAGCCTACAATCATGTTTTGTATCCACATCCCTAAATCGAATCTATCATGCCTATGGTTATTATTACCGAGCCTCAAGTGCCAGAAACTCGCAGAAGTGACTACTTGCAAGCAGCTAGCAGAACTTTTGTACAAGTTTGTGGAATCGATGCAGCAGGTTTAAAATCCTTGTTCATTAATATTCATCCCAAAGTAATTCTATTATTGCTTTTAGAAAACAACATTTTCTGTTTTCTTTCTGCAAGCATATATACGAAACTGGAGTAATTATAAAACTGACCCAGTCCACACTCACATACAAATTTTGACTCTCAAATCTCCATGGAACACTATACGATCTTGCGATTTTGACTTTTACCATAAAATCACAAGATAGACTTTGCTATCTTTTGAGTTCCACTTATATAGCAACAGAGTGCTTGTGAATTTTAGAGTCAAAAGCTGAAAATGTGATAATTTGAGGTCAAAAATGTCAACTTGGGCATGGAACTGGACAGTTTCGTAACTATCCCTAAAAAATTGGTTGATAGTCGAATGTTTTCATTAAATTACATGTTAAATCAAACGCTGCAACTATTTTGATACCATGGGGTAGGACTTTGGTAGGCTGTTTTGTTAAATACGTCTTTTTAAGTTCATCCCGGCCCTAAACCATTTGTTTTAAACATACTTAAGTGAAAAATATTGTAATCGCAACTCTTAAATCATTTTAATAGGCAAAAGCACAACTTTAGGTTTAAACTATGATAAGTAAATAAAGAATATTGAAAACTTGTAATATTTGTCAATCTAACCCATTTAAACAATACCTGCAGAGTCAACAAGAGAGTAACAGAGCAAGTAAAGGGATGTTAAACAAGATAAAAAGGGAGAATAGATGCATCCCGGATTTGATTTTTCAGATAGAAGATTATGAGAAGTATTTGATTCTACTTGGCAAAGCAAGCAAAATCAATTTGTTAAAGCATGCAAAACGTAGCACTATCAGAGACTTTAAAATCGAGGACCCCGAAGAGGTCGCTCGCCGGAAGCAAAGGGCTAACCAGGAAGCTAATGAGAATAATGAGGAACCCAATGAGAATAATCAGGAACCTGATGAAAATAATGACTCTGTACCTGAAAACGATTTGGTCGAAGATTCTCGGGACGCTGAAGAGGAAGATGCATCGGAAAAGGTTTATTCGCCTGAATCAGGTAGCCCATTATTGGCTGCAGAGGATTCTGAAGATGAGAATATGATTCCCAGTGCAAAGAGAAGTAGAATTGTTTATGACTCCGGCGATGAAGTATAAAAAGCTTGTGTAGCTATATCTATGATGAATATTACTTGTATATTGAAAAGGTACACGTGATACTTGATGGTTGTTATTTTCTGCTATACTATTCGAAAATCAATATGACAATCAGATTCAGTTCTTTGACACAACAACTATTTTCAGTTTTATTAACCTTAACCGCGAGTCATAACACGAAATACAGGTGAAGCTGACTTGGCACTTGCCAGGTTGCATGGTAGGCTGACTTAGTAACTTATGACCCATGACCCTTTTCATAAAAACTCTGGCCTTTCGCAACTACTAAAAGAATGTCTGCTTGTTGCTATTATGGTTATCTTCAAGTAGGTTGTTTAATTTCCAACTAAGCTCCATGTGGCCACTAGGACAACTGTGAGTAAGGATGAGTTGGACCAAATCTACATGGAATCCTTCTACCGACCTACTATAACTTATAAGACTAATCTTTCCCTAATCACTAATATCTGTTCGGGACTCCCAACCCATTTGCGTAACTATAGAATATCTCAATATTAGCTTCAGGTGGCTTTAGACGGGTTGACGAGCTCACATGACAACTTGCCCACCCAAAAGCATCATAAAAACTCATTTCGAACCATTTTAGTCTACTGAATACTTATAACAGTCATTATTGAGTAACCCTAAGAGCTAAAAGAATGTTTCTATTTACATTTATTCCTAACGGGTCAAAAGAAGTACTTTTTTCACCTTTTTCATGTGCAAAAGAACGGGAAGACAAAGGCAAAAATTGGAACAAATATCATTTCTCAAAACATGTAATAAGCAAATTCGATTATTGATGGTCATCGACAATGATTACAGTTTTTTGTATAGATAGAGCGAGAGCTTGCAGTTTTAGTAACATAAGCAAACCATTGAAACTCATGCTTACCTTTCATCTTTCTATCCATTTCGGCAATTATAAAATCAGTTTCGTTGAGTGAAACAAACCTAATTCAGTGAGTTTGATAACCTGCTACTAACACTTCTGCTTCTAGTAAATTGAAGGGAACGACACCTTGGATATTCACAACTGAATACTAATGGTGTGTTTGTGATTACTAATTAAAAACTGCTTATCTGCATATTGCTCAATACAGAGTTTGAAAACAGGTAATTTGACTCCATAACAATCAAATAAGCAATCTCAAAACAACTTATTATGGTACTAAAACACAATATGCACTTGTCAGAAACAAATTCTCATCATTCATTCAGCATCAAAGTTCATAATCGACAAGAACGGATTACAACTATTATTCAATTTTATTATCTACACATCATAAAATTCTCTTACCATACCCTAGAAATTCTCTACTTTAGTTACCTCGATTCGCGTTGCCTGGTGCTGCTGGTGTTGTTGCTGGTGTTGCTACTTTCTTCGACCCTCCCTTAAAAACCTTATTATTTCACAAAAGCAATGGCGTCGTCAAGTAAACCAGCAACAAGTCAAGTTCAAGTGCCGGCGACAAGCAGCGAAGAAGGTAGTATATGCCCGAAGTGCGACCAGAAGAATCCATTTCCATGGAGGTATTCTTTTTCTAATTTTTTTTTCATATATATATATATATATATATATATATATATATATATATATATATATATATATATATATGGACTGATTCATGCGAGAACTCTTATTTATGCGAGAACTGCGAGAACTCTTAAAAAAAAGTGTCAATTAACATGTAATTATGTCGATTGACATGTAAAAACTATTGAATGTTAAAAATCTAGTAAAAATATAAATGAAAAATTAAAAAAATTATATAAAATCACGCGTATTTATAATTGTTCACTATAAAATCACGCGTATTTAGAATTGTTCACATGTGAACATTTTTTTTTTCAAAAATAAGTTCATATATGAACGACAATTTTTTACGTCATTTTATATGATTTTTTTTTAGGTTTTTACGTTTATATTTACTTGATTATTAATCTCCAAAAGAGTTTGCATGTGAATGAACAAAGTGAAACGTGATTTAACACTTTTTGTAAGAGTTCTCGCAGTTCTCGCAAAAACAGGAGTTCTCGCATGAACCATTCAATATATATATATATATATATATATATATATATATATATATATATATATTTCTCCGACAATTATCATAATCGTCGGAATTCGAAGGTGCTTCAAGACCTCCATGGAAGATTGCTTCTTCTCGTCGCACTTCGGGCATATACTACCTTCTTTGCTGCTTGTCGCCGTCACTTGAACTTGACCTTTTTGCTGGTTTATTTGACGACGCCATTCCTTTTGTGAAATGAGAAAAAATTAGGGTTCCGACGATTATGATTGATTTTTTTTTTTCTGAAATGAGAAGAAAATTGGGGTTTTTATGGTACTCTCGTTAAATAATATTTCTTCTTCTTAATGTTTAATTTATGTGGTACTCTTTTTTTTTAATATTATTAATGCAATGCATATTAACTTAAATTAAAAACTAATAGTTAGGACAATTATATAAATCATAAAAAAGATATGTGTAGAATATCTAAATAATAAAAAAAGAAAAAAAAGTTCCAAAAACTTTCGAATATTCGGATATCCAAAATATCATATATTTCTAAATACTATTATTCGAATGCAGATGATATCCGAAATTACGGATATTTGAATTTTTAGAATCAAATTTTTCAAGCTTACAAATAAACGGTCGATTTAGATAATTTTAACACCATAGGTGCCTTTAGATGACATCAATTGTATACTTTGTGAGGCCACACCAAGTTCAACAATAACTCGTTAATTAAGTCTTCTATTTTTAATATTTTTACGATAACAACAAACTATGATCGATTTTCTATATTGCATCAGTTTAATTACATATTTTGTATATTATTTAAAAATACTAAGGTAATTACATATTTTTAATATTATTCAAAAATACTAACGTAAATACATATTTTTAATATATTTAGAAAGTGTTTGATTTTTATACTTACCGTTTATTCGGATGATATTTTTTATCAAATAAAAAAACTTGTGAAAAGTATTCCGCAAAATATAACCAAGTCACGAGTCCCTCAGTTGGACTTTTCTGACGTGTTTTTTTTTTATTAAAAGTAAATCAAATGATTCGAGACTGCTTTAAGTTTACAAAAATCTTGATTAAGTGGTATGTTATAGATTAAAACATAAATTAGATTAAGTAGTAATGATAAATCTATTTAAGATAACTGATTTCCATCTATTTGTTTGATGCATAAGTTTTTTTTTTTTTTTTTGACAAAACTTCGAGTTGTAAAAAGTGAAATCATATATATATATATATATATATATGTGTGTGTGTGTGTGTGTGTCTCGTGAACTATTTTTGAAACTTGAAACTTGCGTGAAATCATGCATCCACACAAAAAGGTAGTTGATGGTTTTTAGAACTTGAAAATTGCGTGTTCAAGAGAGGGAAATCAAAAAGTTAAAAATTACATGACAAGGGAGTTTCTTGAAACATTTTCCAAGGTCCCTAAAGTTATGATATCTCAGAGTTAACCATAACCGATTACCAAGAACTTTGTGTAAACTTAGAGGGATCAAATTTTCTGTTTGGCTAATCACCCTACTATCAGAACACATTACCATAATTTAAATAAAAACCTTATGTGTTTTGGGTGTATCAAACAACACTACAATAAATTCGGTTTATTAGGAAGCTAAAAGCGTCCAAATAAGGTACTTAAATTAATAGGATTTTTGATTTTGAAGGAGTTATGTTAAGGGGGTTTTATATAAAGACGTTGGTTGTAAGACAATTTTTACAACCTAATAAATATCAAATATTATAAGACACTTTGTATGGTTCCAAAAGTATGTATTATGTAACCATAAAAACGTCTCATAAACTATAACATGTGACGCTTTATTTTATCATATAATATATTTATATCAAATTATGTTTAAGGACACGAATTGGTGTTATACAAATTATTTTACGGTAATGAAACAATGTCGCATACTATTTTGATAGGTGTCCTAAGTAGATTAAGTTAGTAAACGAATATTGATTTCCTATAAAGTCGGTTAGAGTCTTATAATATGATCATACATGGCGCTTTGTTTAGAGTTGTAATAAACAAATATATATATGACATTTGTGTAGCGATATTTGAGTTCCAACACACACATATTAATAACATACTAGGGGTCTTTTGTTTTTTCTGAATATTTAAGTCTGAATCTGAAAACCAGTTCTGAATGATAAGAGGTTGTGTCTGAAATCTGAAAGCATAATCATTAAGATTGTTTGAAAAATATACTTTCATATATATCTTAATACTTTTTTTCTTCTTCTTGTTTTTATCATATTTTCAAACTATTAGAATAGCTAAATTGCACGAAAAATAAAATTAACAAATAACTAAATGTAAGAAAAACATTTAAAAGGTTTTTAGATCAAAAGACAACGTCTTCACCAATAACACTCTAACAATAATACCGACAAAGTACGGTAAATGAAAATCCCTAAACTAACATGACAAAATCATTTAAAGTAAATCATTCTCTATTGTGCATGAACTGATCAGCAATCTCTTCACGCAAGTTTATCATTAATTGTTGATCTGATGCACTACCTTGTGACTGGAATTCTTGATTATGATTATTTTTTGTTTCATTTTCATTTTCGAATTGTATCTCTATTTGATCAGACATAGAAAATAACTCATCATTAACGCCTTCCTTTCGTATAAAATTATGAACCGCAAAGCATGCAATAACAACATCCATTTGTGTATCAAATGAGAACGTTGACATCTTTTTCGAAATCGGGAAACGTGCTTTCAAGACTCCATACGCCCGTTCAATAACATTTCTAAGTTTTGCATGAGCATGATTGAACTTTTCATTTTTGCTCATTGCACGTTGACGACGAAAGTCTCCAAACCAATATCTAACATTACGATGTTGTGTCATAATATTAATTTTAATTAGAGGTATTAAGAGGTATTAAGATATAAAATATAGCTTATCAAATAGGAGGAAAAAAAGGGATATTAAGATCTTATTCAAAAAAAAATTCAAAACCTCTTATTTACTATTTCACTTATTGGATAATACAATTAGATATCATTAGGAGCTTAACATGAAAAACAAACGACCCCTAAATAACTACCATCACAGATTGTATCATTTAGGGGTGTTTACAAATCAGTACCGAATATCCGATTAGAATTTTCGAAAATCCAATTCGAAATTATATGAAAATTAAGATATCCGAAATTTGGATATCCGAATTTTGAAATTCGGATTCGGATAGTAAATATTATAAATTTCGGATAAAATATACATTTTGATGATTTGATTAATATCCAGATAAAAATATGTAAATGACCCATGAAAGATTTTGAAGGCGAAGACGAAGATTACCACCGTGTCAAATCTTTAAGACGAAGATATCCGAAACTCGGATCGACCCCCAACCCGAATCTGAAACATTTTGATCAAAGACAACCCAATCCGTCGATCAACTGGTCAGGGTCTAGGCTGCAAAAGCCAAAGGATTTCGAGTTTGTTGGATGCTACTTTCTCACATTTTTCGGACAACGACGCCCGAACCCAATCAAGACATAAACGGAGTATTAAACGAGGACTAGATTAAACTAATGTCCAGACCTTATAAAAAGATAAACTTAACATCACAATAACAATTCAATTATTCACTTCGACGTATCTCGAAACTGGTCTAGATGATGTTTAAATTTTGAATGTACAACGAGGAATTTTGCCACCTGTTCGTCGCGGTGAGTTAAAAAAACTCATCAAGAAATGTATAAAGTTTAAAAGATAAAATTGTATATAAATTTTTTTATATATCATTAACAATCACTTAACTTATTAGATATTTTACACTAAAAATAAATAAATTTTTTTATATATCTTTAACAATCACTTAACTTTTAAGAATGAAAATAGTATTGTTAGTTTTCACAATAATAATAATATATTCTTAAAATATTATTGTTAGTTTTCATAATAATAATAACTAGGTGACTCTCGTGCGGTGCACGAGGTCGGGTTAGTCCTCAGCCCGTGCAGTTGGGCAGCTTTACGTTAGTCTTCGACCCATGTTACGCATCGTTTTAGAGGGGTCGACTTAAGCAATTGTTTTTGTCGGAATATCGACGCGATTGAAAGTTATCTCCCTCGTTTTGGCATTTGGGTTCAAGTGCCAGTTGCAAAAGGGCGTAGATAACTTTGAATCACGTTGGGATTCGTTTAAACACGATTGGTTAAGTCGACCCGTGAAAACGAAATGTTAGCAGGGTTGATAATAGACTCTACTTGCTTTTGTAGGGTTAGGAGCGATCGAAGTTGGAAAGTGGAATCTTGGGGGCCCGACATATGGATAAAAAACCTTTTCACCCAGATGTTTGGCCTCCAAGATTCTGTCCTCCAACTTCGATGGCTCCTGATCGTCCTTTTGATTAAATTCGATTCTTCGTGGTGGTTGTTGGGAAGGGCGTCAGTAGCGATGGAATTTGGAAAGTGGAATCATGGGGGCGCGACATATGGGTAAAAAAACCTTTTTATCCAGATGTATGGCCTCCATGATTCCATTCTCCAACTTCGATGGCTCCTGATCGTTCCTTCGACCAACTCTCACTACTGGTAGAATGAACTTAACCTGCTTTTGCAGGGTCAATAACGATTGCAGTTGGAAAGTGAAATCCTGGGGGCCGGACATGTGGATAAAAAACCTTTTCACCCCGATGTGTGGCCTCCAAGGTTCCGCTTTCCAACTTCAATGGCTCCAGATCGTCCTTTTAACTAAAATTACAGAATTAATATTTCTGGAAAATATATTTGAAGATTAGTGATACGATACATGCAAGTGGTAGGCCGATAATTATTTTGAAATATGTTTTGTCGAGTAATCTGATTTGATTTTCAGTAAGTGTAATAAAACCAAAAAGTAGTATATTCTGAAATATGAGTACTGGTGGAATGAACTCAACCTGTTTTTGCAGGGTCAGTAGCGATGGAAGTTGGAAAATGGAATCCTGGGGGCCTGACATGTGGATAAAAAACTTTTTCACCCCGATGTTTGGCCTCCAGGATTCCGCCTTCCAACTTCGATGGCTCTTGATCGTCCTTTTAACTAAAATTATAGAATTAATATTTCTGGAACATGCAGGTAGTACGTCGATGATTATTTTGAAATATGTTTTGTCGAGTAATCTGATTTGGTTTTCAGTAAGTGTAATAAAATCAAAAAGTAGTGTTTTGAAATCAAAATAAATTACGTACTATAATAATGAGGAATCAAAGTGAAATCCGATTTGCTTTTGTAGGGTCAGCAGCGATCGAAGTCGGAAAGTGGAATCCTGGGGGCCCGACATATGGATAAAATAAAATTTTCACCCAGGTATGTGGCCTCCAGGATTCCATCTTCCAACTTCGATGACTCTTGATCGTCCCTTCAACTGAAATCACAGAATTGACTCGACTCTTCGGGGTGATTGCTGGAAAGAGCGTCAGCAGCGATTGAAGTTGGAGAGTGGAATCGTGGGGGCCCGATATATGGATAAAAAAACCTTTTTGTCCAGACATTTGGCCTCCACGATTCCATCCTCCAACTTCGATGGCTCCTGATCGTTCCTTCGACTCATCGTCACCACATTTGCAAACAAAAATTGCAGAACTAATGTTTTTGGAAATATGTGTGACGATTGATAGTTTGATATATGCGAGTAGTAGGCCGATGATCATTTTGAAGTATGAGTACTGTTGGAATATACTCTATTTGCTTTTGCAGAATCAGTAGCGATTGAAGTTGGAAAGTGGAAGCCTGGGGGCCCGACATGTGGATAAAAAACTTTTTTACCCCGATGTTTGGCCTCCAGGATTCCGCCTTCCAACTTCGCTGACTCCTGATCGTCGTTTCAACTAAAATTACAGAATTAATATTTCTGGAAATGTGTGTGAAGGTTAATGATATGATACATGCAAGCAGTAAACTGATGATTTTTTTTAAATATGTTTTGTCGAGTAATCTGATTTAGTTATCAGTAAGTGTGTAGAACGAAAAAGTAGTATTTCGAAATCAAAGTAAACTACGTGCTATGGTAATAACGAATAAAAATGAAATATACCTCAATTTCGTCTCTATCAACGGAATCGTCAGTACCTGTACATCAGATGATTTTGAAGCATAAATTGGCAGGTTTGTCCATGGTCTGAAATACGTCGTTATGCCGAGTAATTTGATTTGATTATCAATAAGTGTAATAGAACGAAAAAGTAGTATTTCGAAATCGAAGCAAACTACATGTTATGATAATAGCGGATTAGAACGAAATATACCTCAATTTTACCTCTATCATCATTTCGAAGCATGAATCGACGGATTTGGTCATCGTCTGTGGACCTCAGTGATTCAGTGATATTTGAGATTTAAGTTTGAAGGAGTTGGAAATCTAATCGGGTGGAAGAGTAAATGGTGTTTAAGACCTACGCCTAGACATAATGTTTCAACGTAGGCTTCGCTTTCTTCAAGACCTCGTTTGTACTTTCTGCATTAGAACGTGTACTTACTTTCAATGATGTTAAATTGTAGTTGGGGCTAACCGAATCAAATGTACCTGTCAAATTCAAAATTCATGAATGTATAACCATTATGTGCATGTACCTTAATACTATAATGTTCCTTTTGTTCTAGTCTAATATGTAAATCTTAAAAAAGTGATTATGCAACATTGATTGTGATATGTTTTATATATTGAAAGGGATAAATTTATATTTATTTATAAGCATTGGGTTAAGTGTAAATATATTTTTCCAAAAATGATATTTTTCTTGTTAAGAATGATTAACGTGTTTGCTCTTAGAGTTAGGAAGATTTACATGGTTGTGGTTAAGGTATTAAAATGGCGGTTATGTTTTCAAGATATTTCCGATTGCATCACTGAACATTGTTGTTCATAATAGCCGTTAACGTTGGAAGTGTCGATTATGTACGTGTACATATACTGCTACATATTGTTTTTTCCGATTACGGACGTTCTAATATATTACAAAAGTGGGTTTGTAACTTCGTTTGTATAATGCGGGTCGGATATTCTGGAAACCTTTCACGCTTTGTAGGATTAATGGATGTGACCTCATCTACATAATATAATAGTATTTTGTTAGAGCTAATGTATTTGGTATAGAGTGTGAAGGTCGTGTACCTATTTTTTTCCGTATTCTTGCTTTTGCCTCCGACATTCGTTATTATGTTGCTATAATGGGAATGATCTGTATTATCGTCGTTGATATTATCAGTGCATGTATATGAAATTGTAGGTATTTGGATTTGATTATCTGGCGACTGAAATTGTATTTTTTGGATTTGATTACCCGGAGATTGAAATGATAACTGTCGTGTGACTGGGGTTTGTTGCTCTCTGTTGCCTTTGTTGTATCTAAGGTCATATCTTTTTTTTCCGGAGTCTGTAGTCACGGGTGTCTGCGGTGGTGGGGTTGTATGTGTGGTTTCTACAATTGTTAGTGTTGTCTCGGGCTGTTTTGGGTCTGTGTTAGTGGCATGTGGTTGTGGTGGCTTGTTGGGTGATGTTTCTTTGTTAATACCTACGAAGTTAATGTTATTGGGGGTGGATTTTTTTCGTCATTTCTATGTAGAATCTATGGGTATTCATGTCCTCTTTCTTAAATGACGGAGGTAATGTTTTGCGATCATCGTACCCGTCCTCCATGATCGTTTCTTTGCACGTGCGGCCAAATAGCTTCTGCATACATGAATCTGTCATCATCGTCTGCAAATTCATTGTTCCGTCTGAAAGCGTGATCCTTAGACTGTAGCTGCACAAGTTTTTGTAATGTTAGTTTAGCATTATGTTATTTTAGAGCGGTGAATATTTAATATTTGTTTTCTTACAAAAATTTGGGGTCGGATTTTGGTCCATGGTTTGGACAGAACCATATATGTTTTTGCTTTGCTATCTGAGCTTTGCACTCCGTACATGATGCGGTGTACCAGCTGCTTCCAATATCGGTTTCTATGATGCGTGCATCTACGACAATTACCTTCCGTTGTGATATCGCAGTTAGGGGGTGTGCAATTTTATGGGCATGTAGATAAATTTCCTGTTGTAATTAGAGTAGTTGGAGTACTAACCGAGATTGTTTCGTATGGCTTTGATTGCAGTTCTTCCAAGGTCATAACGGTATCTGAACTGGTGATCGGAGACTTCGTAGCTATTGTCGTTAGTTGTTGATGTTGGTTTGAATGTGGTTGCAATTGTGGGTTGATGATCATATGGGTTGCGTCGGTTGATGATAACCTCAGGGAGCCTGAAATAGTTTGTATATATGTTATTGTCAGTGGATTTGTTTTAAATGTAATGGTATCGAATTTCTATGAAGCGAGGCACCTGTACCTGAATATGTCGTGGGCTTCACATTTGTGATTGCTATAAGATTTTCCGGTGTAGTTGTCGACAGAGCATCAATATTGACTTTTTCCGAATTTTGCATACATTCCTTCCAAAGGGTGACAGTTATTTCGGGCCCGCTGCAGCATACACGAAGGATGAGAATTATGGGATTGTATAGTTATCGTCGTCTACTCATAAGAATGTAAGGGTGTTGGTTGTTTTTGTACTTACGCAACGTCTATTAACGTTAGCAGTAGGAATGGATCGCCATCCCTTTTGTTTCTAAGAGTCTGTTTCTTGTACTTCCCGAGAAAATCTGCATTTACATTCTTCATATCAGATTTGTTTATATGTTGTATTTTGTGATTTCAGTTTAAGATTTAGTGTTTGTCGATCTGTCTGAGAACCTGTTCACATCTTCTATACCCGATAATTTTGGCATTCAATGTATTAGGAAACATAAATGAAATACTAAATTTTATTTACCTGGGAAATATGTGGGTGTGTCAAGAAATGTATGCAGCTGATCTACAGATGCAAAGTCGAAAAATGACTGCGGTATTTTTTTCTTTCTCGTCTATTGTTGTAATTTTTGACGCCTCGCCGGCGCTGAGGTGAACTGTGTTTTTGATTACCTTTTGATATTTCGGTGTCTCAATACACGAGTATTGTTCCAGAACGTAACATTTTTTTAGATGGAATTTGGACTCTAGAAATTTTTGGCCCTATTGTTCACCCAAGATCGTAATAGCATCTCCCTGTTATTGAGAACGGGTGTAGACATGTTAGTTATACAAATGTAAAAAGCATATAATATGTGCATTGAATACATACATGTTGGTCCACTACAAGAAACCATGTCTCTTTACTTCGAAAATGTGGCGTCCATTTTCGTAGAATCCTGACCTCTAGTGGTGATCCCGCGCAACCGTGTTCTAGATCTGCAATGCGTATCATATCTCCCTGTTGTCAAAATAAAAGTCATATTTATTAACGTTTGACAAAAATGTGATAACTGTAAATGTAAATAAGTAGCTTTAAAGTAAGAACATAGACAGCAGAGACCGTAAAAATATTCATAGTGTTATGTTGAATCTGTACAAGTACGCGTATGTACGTCTAAATATGTGACTCTGTCATGTGATTTCTAAACTGTCAATATATGAGATGAATTCCTTATAAACTATGTTTTCCGTATGGTGAGAACATTTGCCATTTTGGTCATGGATCAAGACTTTAATTGAATTCGGAGCAGTGGCCCGGGAAAGAGCAACGTATAGTTGACCATGGCCAAATACTGGAGTAGGTAAAAATACACCAATCCGCTGTAGTGACTGGCCCTGGCTCTTGTTGATTGTCATAGCGTATGAAATTTTACATGGAAATTGTTTTCGATTAAAGGCAAAAGGGAGTTCTGGATCATGATAAACAAACTTAATTCTAGGAAGAAACATTTTTTGTCCGACACAAGTTCCTGTCATAATCACTGCCTCAATAATTGTCGGCAGGAGACGGGTTACAATAAGCCTTGTACCATTACAGAGGCTGTTTTTTTATTCATGTTACGTAAAAGCATGATTGGAACGTTTTGCTTCAACTCGAGCTTGCGCAGCGGAAGGCTGGGGAAGTTAAGTTGGTTTAAGTATTCGTCCGGATATAGTAATTCGAGGTCTGACATTCTTTGAGTGTGTGATGTTATCGAATCAGCGCTGTAATAGGGAGTGAGTTGGCATGGATTGTTGTTTAGAACTATATGATTTATGTCATCGGTTGTACAATTCTTTGGGCAAACAATCGCTCGGTTACAAAGGATTTTCGGACTCGGATTACAGAGAACTGTCGGCCCATAAACAAAATCAATTAATTGCTGAAGTCCGGAGTCATCGTCTGTTATAAGAAAATCAACTGGAATTTCAACGTCTGACTCGTATTGAGGATTTGTTACATTCGGGATGCCAGCGACGCCATTTCCAATATCTAGAAGCCACTGTGAAAACCGTAGCGAATTGGTGTATAGAGAATGACCCGTACAGGCGGGTGAGATGCGCATGTTGCAAGACAATTTATACAGCGAAAAGTGCGGCCATAGATACGAATTTGGAAGGGTTGCAAGTATGATATCTCGATGTCCTTTCTTTCGTTTTATGGGTAAAGTTTGTCTAAAATCTCCTCCTAATAACATTGATATTCCACCAAATGGTTTATCTTTTTTTTCTAATACGTCTCTGAAAGTGCGATCGACGCTCTCGAAACATCTACGATCCATCATAGTTGCCTCGTCCCACACGATAATCTGTGTTTGTTGTAAGAGCTGACATATATGTGTTTTTTTCTTGATATTGCAAACAGACGTATCCAGCAAATTTATAGGAATATTGAATCTCGAATGTGCAGTTCTGCCATTAGGTAGAAGAAGCGATGCAATACCAGATGAAGCGACAGCTAAAATGACCTTACCGATTGACCCGAAGTAGCTAAGTATTGTCGACCATAGAAAAGTTTTTCCGGTCCCACCATGACCGTATACAAACAGTAAAGTCTGCCTATTAGAGGATTCGTCGTTGCGTATTTTGTTAAAAATTCTCAGCTGATCTGGGTTCAGCTTGCAACACATCTGCGAATATTGCTGACCCAGCAACAGCTTGTCATACAGTTTTTCCTCTAACAATAAGAGATTAGTTAACGGAAGCAGCAAATCAGAAGACGGAAGGGGCAAGTTAAACGAAGCCAAAGACTTTGGCGGTATTGTTGCATTCAATATATTCTTTATCTCAAATAAAATGTGTTGCTGCAACATTTCCTCGGATATAGCAGGTTCTGAGGAGAGTGTAGAATTAAATAAAAATCGGGTGATGTCATCTCCCATCTTTGGCCATGCGTTATTCCACAGTATCTGTGGATCGCTAACTCCGCAATATAGAAGCAAGTCGTAGAATAGATTTCGGAGTTCTGGAGAAGATGCCCAAAGTGAAGCCTCGTCAAATGTAGTAAGCCATTCCTTGTCATCACCAATCAGGCCAAGTGCTTCGCAAGGAAGGAGATACGATAGGTAAACGACACCGTTGACGGTGCGAATGTCTTTGAAGGAACAACACCCTTTTTGATGGCAAAAAAGCATTCTCAGAAAAAATAACTCACCGGCAGTAGGATGTACTGTCGACCGGAGTAATCGTATTTCTACTTCTGCAGACCCAGTCTTTCTTCGTAGCATTCCATGTAAATAATGATGGATACTCGGTATAGGTCAGATGACGGTCGTCTGGATCCCATCTGTTTGTGACCAGCCATCTCGACAACGTGGAATTACCAAAGTTAGCGTTTTGTGTTAAATGTTGCAAATCGCAAGTGTCTCTGAATGTGACAATCTGCATATGCTCTAAGTGTACTTGTAACACCTGTACCGCAGGCTGTCTCTCATGAATAGAAAAATTCAGCAGCCGCCAAGCGGCTTCGTGTGGACATATAAATCTGCCGTCGATAAACTGTTCAATTTCATTGACGACTTCCGTAACAGTAGTAGAAGAACTATGACTGGTAGAAGCTTTAGATGAATTGGAAGCCGGAGGTATAGAATTGTCAGCCTTCTGCAATGAGAAAGCCACACGCTCGACACCTTTGGAAATGTATTTAAACAGATACTTGATCATCATATTCCAGCCGCAATATTCTACATTTATGTGCGCGTTGAAACGGCTGCAGAGGATTTTATTGTATGGAACGGTAAATCCATTATGCACCCGGGTTCCGTTCTGCATCGTGTGCGCAACAATATCGTTTCTTTTGTAATGAACGTATCCGTCTTTATCAAAGGAGGTTATCGAACAGAAAGGCTTTGGAAATTTTTTTTGCACAACCCGTCTCGAATACAGGGAGCAGCAGGATTAAAGAAACCGCACGGACCATGTATCATACAGCTCGTTATCGTAGAATAAAGTTTCGGCTCTGTGATAGGATTAGGAAGTTCTGCTGTAACGAATCTGTCTACATCAGAAGCGTCCCTAATTTTCGAAGCCTCATCGACCCACACGAGTGTATGACATTGTGGAAGACCCCTCTTTTGGAATTCAATCGTATACAAATCTAGACATACAACATAAGTGCTGAACGAAAAAAAATAAAAATGCAAATATGAATCTGACAGAGCAAAAGTATAAAGAAAATAAGGAAAACCTACACGCATTTACGGCACCAAATGGTTTGTCTTCTTTAAGGAAGTCAATGAAGTGCGCTACCTTCATGCCGAACACCCTAGAAATGATATCTGGTCTGTTTTGGGAGTGCGATACATTATGCAAGTCCATAATTCTCGCGATCTCAGGCCACCTAGCATTACACGTGAAGGTGATGAAATACTGAGGATTTGCGTAGACACGACACAGGGCTAAAGCGTCCTGATAATGCTTGTACATGTACCGTGGACCACCAACGAAAGAAGCAGGCAAGAAAATCCTTTTACCTATTTCTTTACCGACTGAGTCTCCTTTCGACTGGGCGTCAAAAACGCCGGAAACATACTCAGATCTTAGATTGTTCTGGTGTGTGCGATAAAGTATTCTAATCTACTATCTTCAACACATAAATAAGCATCTATGAGAAATTGTTGAAATAGTCTGCCACCACAGAGCAAAAGAGAGAAGACGTTGCGACGATCATGCAGCAAATAACTATAGTACATGTTGACTGTTAAAGACTTCGGTGTCCTATTCGGCGCTGATCTTAATTTTAGGGAATACACCAGCCAACCTCACCGTAAGGAAAAAGCAACGGATATTGAAGAGGCATGTAAGATTGATGCAATTTACTTATACGATAAGGATGATGATCATTTGAACGAACTATTATGTCATACACACTCGCATTTGCATCATCAGCAACTACAATTGCCCCAAGCGTCCCCTGCTGCGGCAAACCGTATCGGTTATCTGGAACATTATTATAAAGTCTGACTGCGTACTCGTCAACATTATTGAAGTTCACAACCTCAACAGCCCTCTTAAAGGTACGGATACTAGAAAATCCAGTAGTTAAGGCGGCTCGTGGGAGGTATTGGCGACACCACCGTCTGTATATCAGATCCTCCGGCGAATTGTCCCCGTAACCCTAATTTCCATTAAAAATAAATTGGGGAAGAAACAACATAGCAAAGATCGTCAGTTTCTCAAAGAGCTTATTGGATTTTCGTTTCTTCTATTAGGTTCAAGCTATTGAGAAACAATATGAGAAGCTGAATAAACTACCCAAAAAGCTACAGGTCTCCCATGACTTCCAATATTATTTTAATTTCACACGATTTTAAATATTGTCGTTTAAGTTCATTTAGTAAGATTTCTCTTTTTGATGTTCCGATAAAATGATTGGTATTTTTAGGTTTTTAGCTGAAAAAGTTTTGAGCTTTATGTGTTTTAGTTAGAAAAGGTCTGGTTTTTGGATGTATAACAGTAGGATAGAATTGTAATCGTTTCTCGGTTTCTACATAGGATGCCCATGAGGAGTCGAAGGTTGTAACCAAGGCAGCTGTTATGAAATGTAACCTTAATTCGTTCACATATTTATGTTTAGTTTTTTTTATATATTTATTCATATAATTAATAGTTATATCTTTGTTAATCAGCAGCAATCAAGCAGCGTATGGAAAAAGACGTGGACGAAGTTGGAAAAATTGCTCGGTTTGTCAAAGCAAAGATTGAGGAACTCGATAAAGAGGTTAGAATTTGGATTCTTAATATGTTATTTTTTAGCTGGACTCTTGCAATTACTTGACCAATAACTTTTCTGTCAAACAGAACTTAGCCAACAGACAGAAGAGGTTATGTGCATTACCTACTTTTTGGGTAATGCAAGAAGCACAAGAGAGGGCGGAATTGCTTGGAAAAGCAGTATGTGAATTTGTTTATTTCGTTTTATATATTGTTTGTATTTTTGATTGTAATTGTTTCTTTTTGTTTTAACTTTGGTTCAGAATGGCGAATCATCTCATGTTTTGGGGAGAGTCTGCAACTGGAGCAGCCATTCTGGCTAAATACTCTGAACAAAGGGAGCGTTTAAAGGTTTATCCACTTTAATATTTCTTGTATTAAATTTAAATGCACTTAATTCTTCCTTGCATTATCTTGGTTTTGCTGAGTTTAAGACTGGTGCTGAACGGAAAGAAGCAGCTGAGAGCACTCTAACTGCCTATAAATCTGCACAGGTTAACTTTTTTCCTTCAGTAATATACACAACATCTATTAATATGATCATGATTACATAAAATTTGAACACAAATGATTTGCAGGATATTGCAAACAGTGAGCTTGCCCCAACACACCCAATTCGCCTTGGATTGGCTCTCAACTTCTGTGTCTTTTACTATGAGATTTTGAACTCTCCCGACCGAGCCTGTAGCCTTGCCAAACAGGTATGAGCTTTAAAACTTCATAGGAAACTCAGATCCTGGAGTCTTTTCAACATCCCTTCTTTTAATGGTTTAGGGTCGCGTTGTCGGAACTCTACGATGCGCTTGTTCAGTCTGTGCCTTGTTGTCTCTCCTGATCTGTAGCTTTGAAGAGTCTGAGAATGGAATCTCTGTTGTTTGTTGTTATGTAATGAGTGAAGCAATTACTTTATTGAAAGTGATCCCCCCGAGGAATTGAAATGGTTTTGAATTTTGTTCGTCGCTTTGGATACCATCATAAAAGGAGAAAATAGTATTAGTTAAACTCAATTGAACAGAGATCGTAAAAAATACCATTGATTCAAGAAGGAGTGAAGTAATCACCTGTATCGGAAATGCTAAGGCGATTGAAAGTGATCCATGTGGTTTAAAACCATTTGAATTGCTCGGGGAAAATGGAAATTTCCAAATTAAGACTTCGTCCTTACATATTGATGAAGTTACTGGAGGTTGGTTGGAAAGAAGATTAGCAACCGCCGAAGCTGGAGAGTGGAATACCGGAGGTCGAACAGGTAGATGAAAAGCTTTTTCATCCAAATGTTTGGCCTGCTTTATTCCGTCCTCCGGTTTCGGTGGCTACTGATGTTCGTTCCAACGAAACTCGAGTAGGTTCATCAACATGTGAGTAGCGAGTTTTACTTTGGGAACTTCCATTTTTCCCGAGTAATTCAAATGGTTTTAAATTTTGTTCGTCACTTTGGATACCAGCATAGGATAGTCATATGATTTTTCTCAACACGTAATTTTAAGATCATTAAAGAAAGTAAAGTTCTTTGAATGCAGATAAAAGGAGAAAATAGTATTAGTTAAACTCAACTGAACAGAGATCATAAAAAATACCATTACTGTAATCAAACCCCTAAAGATTAAACTATGCCTAGCCGGAGATTCATCACTGTATGACCAATCAAAAGAATCGGTCTCGATTTCAGGAACCACCACATACCTGGTCTCTTGAGTAGGGGTGACCAAAAAAACCGAGAACCAGCTAGAACCGCAAAAACGGCCCGACTTTGGACCGGAACCGAACTGGACCGACTATGGTGGTCCGGTTCTCGGTTCTCAAAAATACTCAAAAAATAAATCCGGTCCGGTCCGTGGCTAAACCGGCGGTTCACCGGTTCGGACCGAAAAGTTAACTTTTTCTTTAATAATATGCTAATATTTAATTTTATAATCATTAAACAATTAAACCTGAAAACAATATAATACCAATTTAGTTTCAAATCTCATCATCGTCACTCATGCGTACCGATTGTGGGGTACTTACTCTCCTATACGTGGCAATCTAATGTTTTATTTTTGGGAAGTAAAATATATTATATTAAACAATGAAATCGAACCGGTAAAGTATTAAACAATGAAATATTATAACACCAATTGAAATTTATATAAAAATTAAACCAAATAGGAATCCTAATTGGTATTATATTGTTTACAAAAACAGTTTAGTTGATATACATCTAGTCCTCTATATAATCCATAGGTTTACTATGTTGAATAACCTTTTTTATTACTATGTTGTGTATTGTGTGAGGTATTAAAACCGAAAAGAACCGAAAAACCAGCTAGAACCGACTAGGAACCGGACCGGAAATGACACGGAAAAAGCGGTCCGGTCCTCGGTCCACCGTTTCTTGATTTTCTTTGTCTCGGTCCGGTCCTGTTTTTTCCGGTTCGGTCCGGTCCATGTCTTTTGAACACCCCTACTCTTGAGTACCTCGGAAAGCAATAACAATAGCATCCAGATCATCGACAACCCCAACAAAGGCATGCAATGTGAAAATGTAACATGTTTAAGAAAACGAAAGTCAAATAGTCAATGCCCACTAAAACACTACAGAAAACAGATGTACCTGCAGACAATTCTGAACATCGACAATGAGCTCTATAACCTCAAAACCCTGCCGACAATTAAAACGTAGACAACTCATTTATTTTTTTAGAAAACTAAAACATGTTGTAGCACAAGGTAACTTTCTACCAATTCAACCCATTTCCTTTTGTAGCTATTTTGACCCATTAGATATAACCATAACCCAGTCGACCCATTTATACATAAATGGGTCAAAATTACTACCTCTAGAGGGACGTTACTATATACCTGCATATCAGAGGTCCATAGAGTGAGATTGTCACGACGGAGTTACATGATGAAGGTGCTATCCTTGTAGGACTCCTCGCCCAAAGTGTCGAACTCGGAAATTGCTTCATCAAAAGCCTGAAGACAGGAAAGTAAACACGCAATCATTAAAAGAAGGGATGTTGAAAAGACTCCAGGATCCGAGTTTCCTATGAAGTTTTAAAGCTCATACATGTTTGGCAAGGCTACAGGCTCGGTCGGGAGAGTTCAAAATCTCATAGTAAAAGACATAGAAGTTGAGAGCCAATCCAAGGCGAATTGGGTGTGTTGGGGCAAGCTCATTGTTTGCAATATCCTGCAAATCATTTGTGTTCAAATTTTATGTAATCATGATCATATTAATGGATGCTGTGTATATTACTGAAGGAAAAAAGTTAACCTGAGCAGATTTATAGGCAATTAGAGTGCTCTCAGCTGCTTCTTTCCGTTCAGCACCAGTCTTAAACTCAGCAAAACCAAGATAATGCAAGGAAGAATTAAGTGCATTTAAATTTAATACAGGAAATATTAAAGTGGATAAACCTTTAAACGCTCCCTAGAGATGGCAACGGGGTGGGTTCGGATCGGATATCACTAAACCCGTACCCGGATCCATTTATAAATCTCATACCCATATCCAACCCAATACCCATCGGATACCCATATAGTTTTACCCATCGGTTTTTCGGGTTTCCCCGCGGGTATTGGGTATACCCATTTACATTTATGCTAGACAAAATGTCGAGTTAGGGATAAAAAAATTTCTTAATGAATTACTAAAACCCAACAAAATACCTAATTCATTATCGACATTTCAAAAATTTTAAACGATTATTTTAAAGGATATAATTTAAGTTATATGAAATCAATTAGAGTATATAATATAAAAAGTTATTATTAGTAAAATGTATTTTTTATAAATAAATTAAGAAAAAAAAAACTTAATATGTGCATGGGTACAGATACGAATAATCTGGCGGGTATTTGACAAAACTCTTATCCATACCCGAACCCGCAAAAGAAATATTTTTCTGCCCATACCCGCCTCCAAACCCGCCAACCCGCCTCCGAACCCGACCCTACTGTCTCGGGTTTCGGTTTTCCCCATCGGTTTCGAGTGGTTTTGCCATCCCTAACGCTCCCTTTGTTCAGAGTATTTAGCCAGAATGGCTGCTCCAGTTGCAAACTCTCCCCAAAACATGAGATGATTCGCCATTCTGAACCAAAGTTAAAACAAAAAGAAACAGTTACAATCAAAAATACAAACAATATATAAAACGAAATAAACAAATTCACATACTGCTCTTCCAAGCAATTCCGCCCTCTCTTGTGCTTCTTGCATTACCCAAAAAGTAGGTAATGCACATAACCTCTTCTGTCTGTTGGCTAAGTTCTGTTTGACAGAAAAGTTATTGGTCAAGTAATTGCAAGAGTCGAGCTAAAAAATAACATATTTAGAATCCAAATTCTAACCTTTTTATCGAGTTCCTCAATCTTTGCTTTGACAAACCGAGCAATTTTTCCAACTTCGTCCACGTCTTTTTCCATACGCTGCTTGATTGCTGCAGATTAACAAAGATATAACTATTAATTATATGAATAAATATATAAAAAAAACTAAACATAAATATGTGAACGAATTAAGGTTACATTTCATAGCAGCAGCGGTGGTTACAACCTTCGACTCCTCATGGGCATCCTATGTAGAAACCGAGAAACGATTACAATTCTATCCTACTGTTATACATCCAAAAACCAGACCTTTTCTAACTAAAACACATAAAGCTCAAAACTTTTTCAACTAAAAACCTAAAAATACCAATCATTTTATCGGAACATCAAAAAGAGAAATCTTACTAAATGAACTTAAACGACAATATTTAAAATCGTGTGAAATTAAAATAATATTGGAAGTCATGGGAGACCTGTAGCTTTTTGGGTAGTTTATTCAGCTTCTCATATTGTTTCTCAATAGCTTGAACCTAATAGAAGAAACGAAAATCAAATAAGCTCTTTGAGAAACTGACGATCTTGGTGATATACATACGATCTTTGCTATGTTGTTTCTTCCCCAATTTTTTTTTTATGGAAATTAGGGTTACAGGGACAATTCGCCGGAGGATCTGATATACAGACGGTGGTGTCGCCAATACCTCCCACGAGCCGCCTTAACTACTGGATTTTCTAGTACCCATAGGGTGACGTTTGATTAACAATGATTGACGATGATAAGAGATGGAGGAGGGTAGGACACGTGTTGTAGAGGTGGAGTAGGGAAGGTGGAGGAGGCGAAGAAGACCCACGAACACTTAACCGTTGTGTTACTTGCCATATTTGTGCCACTGGACTGGGCTAAGCAAAGGCCCAAGAAAACCGAGTAAAAGCCCAGTAAGGGAACGAAATTCAACCATCCCACGAGATTTAATATATAGTGTAATAAATCAATTCCTATTGTTATTATATTTTAATTTTCAAAATCAGATCAACTATGTATAAGAGCACTTGCAAGTATGTCCCATGACACCGGTCTTTTGACCCCATAAACTGGCATCATAGTTGATGTTATCAGGGACAAAACATCATTGGGGCTAGGGGGCGCGCCCCCTCCAAAGTAATGACAAACAAGCTTAGTATATATATATATATATATATATATATATATATATATATATATATATATATATATATATATATATATATATATATATATATATATATATATATGTATGTATATGTATATATATATATATGTATATATATATATGTATATATATATATGTATATATATATATATATATATATATATATATATATATATATATATATATATATATATATATATATATATATATATATATATATATTTATTTATTTATTTATTTATTGTCAGGATCGTTCAGGTTATGTAAACCCAAAATGTTCAATGTAAGATCTTGATTATCAATGAAGTTCAACAGCGGATGAACACCTTGTTATTACAAGTTTGTCGTTCAAACAAATATTGTATTATGTTAATAATAATGAACAATAAATAAAAATAATGAATGTCGAATGTTAAGCCTCAATATATTGAAATAATATGAATCAATACACGTGTTTCTCTTTCTACAAGGATCTATATTTATAGACCTTGATGCTAACCCTATCTACAATAGGAAACAACTAATAAACAATTACAATTTGAACCTAATCATGATTGCTAAAGTTACGAAATAAGATAATTCCATAATTTTCTTCAAGTAGTAGAAACACCAACGGGCATTAGTAATGAGCATCTTCAGTAGTAACCAGCAGTAGTAACTGACTTGTGATCTTCAGCTGTAGTAACTGTCTTCCATCCAGTATTAATGATCTTCATGCAGTATCAATGAAACAGTATTAACTAAACAGTATTAACTAAGCAGTATTCATGAAACTTAAACTATTTTAACTAAGTTTTGATCCCAACAATCTCCCCCTAACTTGAACTTTTATTATTGAATAAAGTACAAGTTTTTAACAAAGTTAACTACTTAAGATTTACACATTACTATCACTCCTCTCTTTGTTTAGCTTCCTTCTCTTCAGCTTGCTTCTTCAACTCTTCAGCGGAACTAAGAATACTAAGAAGAATAAGAAGGCTCTTCTCAAGCAAGAGTATGAAAACTTCAAGGCATTGAAGGAAGAGAGAATGACTCAAACATTTGATAGATACAAGAAGCTTACTTTAGAGCTGGGAAGTGCAGGAGTAAGAATTGACAAAGATGATATCAATAGAAAATTCATAAGGTCATTGGGTGATGAATGGATCATCTATACTGTCTCATACCTACATGGTGATGTTTTGGAAAAGATGGAGTTAGATGATCTCTACAATGATCTAAGAGTTTTTGAAGCTGAGGTTGGAGCAAAGAAGACAAGCAGCAGCAACAACATTATTAACCACTTTAAAATTGCTCTTATCACACCTTCTGGAACAACTCAGCATGAAAGTGGAGAAGATTTATCCTTTGAAGCTTTTATTTCACAAAGCTCTTGCTTAACCAATGAAGATCTGAAGCAAATTCATCAAGATGACTGGGAAAAGATGGATCTCAAGTGGCAGATGGCCATGCTTTCATTGAGGGCAAGGAGGTTTGTAAACAGAACTGGCAGAAGATTTAACCCAAGAAACAACGACAGAGTTGTCTTTGACAAAAGCAAAGTGAAGTGCTATGATTGTGGAGAACCATGTCACGTTGCAAGGGAGTGTAAAAATAAGACAAAGATCAACAACTCAAGAAACACACAAGAAAATACATCAACAACACTAATCACGCAAGATGTATTTGGATATGACTGGAATGACCTAGCAGAAGAAACCAGTCAAAACAGAGCATTAATGGCGTTTGTTATTGATACTGCTTTTGTTTCTACTGCAAAGGCTGTTAATACGAAAGAAGTTAATACTACTGCAACTTCTGTTTCTACTGTTTCTAGTGTGCCTATTTCTACTGCCCCATATGAAGACATTCTTGGATATGACTGGGATGAAGATGAAGATGAAGAATCCAAAATCATTCAATCCTTGATGGCCGTTGACTCTTCTTCAAAGGAAACTGCAACATCATCTCTCATGGATGAGGTAAATTCCAAACTAATGAGTTAAGTTAGGGGTATAGAAAATCTAGAAAATCAGATTAAGTCTTATAAAGCTAATGAGTTAAGTTATCAGGAAAAGATTAATTTGGTTGAATGGCAGAGAGATGATCTATTAGTTAAACTTCAGGATGCTAGGGAAGAAATTAAAAGATTAGTTGAGGAAAAAGATAAAGTTGAGTTAAATGTAGGGAAACTAGAATATGCTTCCAAATCTGTAAATAACCTTATTCAACAACAAATCCATGGAAAAGTAAAAGATGTATTAGGTTATAAAGAAGTAGCCCCCACCATTTAAACAAAACTATATTCCTCCATCTTTAGATGAACCTAGAATTCCCATCTCACGGACACCTCCAACAGATACATTCAAAGTTGATCCAATCAACTATGATGAAGTTCTGATTGAGGACTTAGTTGAAGAAAGTAAACTGAATATTGTGAAAAACTAGGATATTCCTTTGGAAAATCACTTAATCACAATTGAAGGAGTTACTCAACAATCTTCACAAATTCTGGTCTCTTTGGTTCCCAATAAACATCCTAAGATGACAACTAAGTGTGACTGTAACTGCTGTAAAAACACAAAAGGTCTTAAGGAAAAGGAAAAGTATTGGGTTCATATAGATGCACGAGGAAATCAAATAAATAAGAACCAATTGAAAATTCAAAAGGGACAACTTCCTAAAAGACCAGTTAAAGTGTGTTTTATTTGTGAAAAAGCTAAGCACTATGCAAAAATATGCTTTTATAATCCTGAAAATCAAAGAAATATTCTTCAACAACAACACAGTGGGTTGGGGTATACTAGCAAGGTTGAAAATCATGGAAAAACGGCTTCAAAAACCAAATCTGTACTTGAAAGAAAACCTGCATTGAACAGTAGTAATAGAGTTAATACTGTAAGGAATAACTCTGTTAATACTGCATCGGGTAGCAGAGGTGTTAACAAAAATTCTTTTCACAACAGTAGAAATAGGATTAATACTGCTAAACAAAGTTTTGTTAATACTGCACGTGTTAATACTGTTAAACATAATGGTGTTAATACTGCAAAATGTAACTCTGTTACTACTGCAAGTGTTAATACTGTAAAAAAAAAATTTTGTTAAACCAGTATCTGTTCCTACTACTAAACCAAAGCTTGTTAATACTGCACATGTTTCAAAAGTTAAATTAATCAAACAAGTATGGCAACCAAAGATCAAAGAACACTACCATCTTCACTGAGACTGAGTGTTTGATAATGGAGCCTGGATATGTCATAGAAGAGAGCAAGGTTCTGCTCAGAACTCCAAGAAAAGACAACGTCTACTGCTTTGATATGTCCAAGGTTCAACCATCTGGAGAGGAAGCCTGCTTTGTATCTAAGGCAACCATGGATGAATCCACTCTTTGGCACAGGAGGATGTGTCACATGAATCTAAAGAACATCAATGAGCTGGTGAAATCCAATCTAGTCAAAGGTCTCCCAAATAAGCTATTTTCTCTAAATGACAATTGTGTGGCATGTCTGAAAGGAAAGCAACACAAGTCTTCTCACAAGACCAAGGAAATCAACATCATCAATACTCCTTTACATCTGCTTCATAAGGATCTATTTGGACCCACCAATGTAAAGAGTATAGCCAAAAAGTCATACTGCCTTGTTATTACTGATGACTATACATGGGTGTACTTCGTTGCCACTAAATATGAGACCAGTCATTTACTTATCTCCTTCATCACCAAAGTGGAACATCAAATCAATCTGAAGGTGAAGAAGATCAGATGTGACAATGGGACAGAGTTCAAGAACCAAGTGATGAATGAATTATGTGAGAAGAAGGGGATAGAAAGACAATTTAGTGCTGCCAGAACTCTACAACAAAATGGAGTAGCTGAATGAAGAAATAGGACTCTCATTGAAGCTGCAGGAAGTATGTTGGCAGACTCCAACTTACCTATCTTCTTTTGGGCAGAGGCAGTTAATACTGCTTGCTATGTGCAGAATAGAGTCCTATAAGCAAGGTTCTAAATAACGCGCCATGGCGGCGCCAAGGCGCTCCATGGCGTCGAGGCGCGGCGAGAAATTACGAAAACATGCAAAGAGTCTTTTTTAGGCGTGGCGGCAAAAAAACGTGGTCATGGCGTCCCATGGCGCGCCTTAACGCGAGTTTTTTGTAACGCGTTATGAAAAAAAATTAAAAAAATAGTTAAAAATGGATATAAAAATCATTTGATTGTAAATTTGTGACTATTTCTTAGAATATATATATACTTAAATGTTAAAAAAGACTTTTTGATAATTTATTGATATTTATATAACTTAATAATAGTAAAAATATATATAAGTATATATAAGATTATAAAATATATAAAAAAAATTTGCCGCCTTGTCACGTTTTGAAATACGCTATGTGTCGCCTTTTCCTTTAAACCTTGAGGCTTACTCATAAGAGACAACCTCTGATCAGTTTCTTAAGAGCTTTTGGATGTCCTTGTACAGTTCTTAACTCAAAGGACCACCTTGGTAAGTTTGAGAGCAAAGCAGATGTTGGCTATTTTGTTGGATATTCATCACAGAGCAAAGCCTATCGAGTTTACAATCATAGGACCAGTATTATTGAAGAAAGTGCCAATGTATCCTTCAATGAAAGCACCCCCAACACTAAGGGTCAAGGACCAAACTGGCTCTTTGACTTAGATGCTTTAACCAAATCATTGGACTTCAACTTTGATTTCCAACAATCAACTTCTGTTCCTACTGCTCATGTTCCTACTGCTTCTATTCCTAGTGCTCCTATTCCTACTGACCCTATTTCTACTGCAACACCTAAATATTGAACTGAAGAAGTTCTTCTATTCCTACTGTAGAAACAGTAGAAACAGGGTCAGTAGGAATAGGAGCAGTAGGAATAGAAGCAGTAGGAACAGGAGCAGTAGGAACAGAAGTTGATTGTTGGAAATCAAAGTTGAAGTCCAATGATTTGGTTAAAGCATCTAAGTCAAAGAGCCAGTTTGGTCCTTGACCCTTAGTGTTGGGGGTGCTTTCATTGAAGGATACATTGGCACTTTCTTCAATAATACTGGTCCTATGATTGTAAACTCGATAGGCTTTGCTCTGTGATGAATATCCAACAAAATAGCCAACATCTGCTTTGCTCTCAAACTTACCAAGGTGGTCCTTTGAGTTAAGAACAGTACAAGGACATCCAAAAGCTCTTAAGAAACTGATCAGAGGTTGTCTCTTATGAGTAAGCCTCAAGGGTTACAAGAAAAGGCGAGACATAGCGTTTTTCAAAGCGTGACAAGGCGGCAAATTTTTTTTATATATTTTATAATCTTATATATACTTATATATATTTTTACTATTATTAAGTTATATAAATATCAATAAATTATCAAAAAGTCTTTTTTAACATTTAAATATATATATATATATATATATATATATATATATATATATATATATATATATATATATATATATATATATATATATATATATATATATATATATATATATATATATATATATATATATATATATATATATATATTCTAAGAAATAGTCACAAATTTACAATCACATGATTTTTATAGCCATTTTTAACTATTTTTAAACTTTTTTTTAAAAATTTTTTTTAATAACGCGTTACAAAAACCTCGCATTAAGGCGCGCCATGACCACGTTTTTTTGCCGCCACGCCTAACAAATACGCCTTGCATGTTTTCGTAATTTCTCGTCGCGCCTCGACGCCAAGGCGCGTTATTTAGAACCTTGGCAATAGAACTCTATTATGCACATAGCAAGCAGTATTAACTGCCTCTGCCCAAAAGAAGATAGGTAAGTCGGAGTCTGCCAACATACTTCTTGCAGCTTCAATGAGAGTCCTATTTCTTTGTTCAGCTACTCCATTTTTTTGTGGAGTTCTGGCAGCACTGAATTGTCTTTTTATCCCCTTCTTCTCACAGAATTCATTCATCACTTGGTTCTTGAACTTTGTCCCATTATCACATATGATCTTCTTCACCTTCAGATTGATTTGATATTCCACTTTGGTGATGAAGGAGATGAGTAACTGACTGGTCTCATCTTTAGTGGCAACGAAGTACACCCATGTATACCTTGTGTAGTCATCAGTAATAACAAGACAATATGAATTTTTGGCTATACTCTTTGCATTGGTGGGTCCAAAGAGATCCATATGAAGCAGGTGTAAAGGAGTATTGATGGTGTTGATTTCCTTGGTCTTGTGAGAAGACTTGTGTTGCTTTCCCTTCAGGCATGCCACACAATTGTCATTTAGAGAAAATTGATTGTTTGGGAGACCTCTGACTAGATTGGATTTCACCAGCTCATTGATGTTCTTTAGATTCATGTGACACATCCTCCTGTGCCAAGGGGTGGATTCATCCATGGTTGCCTTAGATACAAAGCAGGTTTCCTCTCCAGATGGTTGAACCTTGGACATATCAAAGTAGTAGATGTTGTCTTTTCTTGGAGTTCTGAGCAGAACCTTGCTCTCATCTATGACATATCCATGCTCCATTATCAAACACTCATTCTTAGTGAAGATGGTAGTGTTCTTTTGATCACACACTTGTGATACACTTAGCAGATTATATTGCAGCTGTTGCACATAGAAGACATACTTGAAGCTTATTCTTCCATTGCTAACAGTTCCTTTCCCAGTGATTTATCCTCCTTTTGGATTTCCTCCAAAGGCAACATACCCTCCATTGAATTTCTCAAAGTTCTGAAGGCAAGAGATGTTGCCCGTCATGTGCCTGGAACAGCCACTATCTACATGCCAACTGCTCTCATCATCTTTTGTTGGCTAAACCTACACAAAACAAAGGAATTAGTTTCTGGTGAGGACCCAAGCCAAAGTTGACTTGGGTTTGCCCATTTCATCAAAGTAACTCACCTTCCTTTGGACTAGGTTTGAGAAATCAGATGGACTTGGTGGTTGAGTTACTTTGATATATGGTTGCCATACTTGTTTAATTGATTTAACTTTTGAAACATGTGCAATATTAACAAGCTTTGGTTTAGCAGTAGGAACAGATACTGGTTTAACAAAAAAGTTTTTTACAGTATTAACACTTGCAGTAGTAACAGAGTTACGTTTTGCAGTATTAACACTTGTAGTATTAACATGTGCAGTATTAACAAAACTTTGTTTAGCAGTATTAATCCTATTTCTACTATTGTGAAAAGAATTTTTGTTAACACCTCTGCTACCCGATGCAGTATTAACAGAGTTCTTCCTTACAGTATTAACTTTATTACTACTGTTCAAGGCAGGTTTTCTTTCAAGTACAGATTTGGTTTTTGAAGTCGTTTTTCCATGATTTTCAACCTTTCTACTGCTAGTATACCCCAACCCCCTGTGTTGCTTTTGAAGCATTTTTCTTTGATTTTCAGGATTATAAAAGCAGATTTTTGCATAGTGATTAGCTTTTCCAAAAATAAACACACTTTAATTGGTCTTTTAGGAAGTTTTCCCTTTTGAATTCTCAATTGGTTCCTATTTCTTTGATTTCCTCGTGAATCTATATGAACCCGAGACTTTTCCTTTTCCTTATGACCTTTTGTGCTTTTACAGCAGTTATAGTCACACTTAGTTGTCTTCTTAGGATGTTTATTGGGCACCAAAGACACCAGACTTTGTGAAGATTGAAGAGTAACTCCTTCAATTGTGATTAAGTGATTTTCCAAAGGAATATCCTTGTTTTTCACAATATTCAGTTTACTTTCTTCAACTAAGTCCTCCATCAGAACTTCATCATAGTTGATTGGATCAACTTTGAATGATTCTGTTGGAGGTGTCTGTGAGATGGGGATTCTAGGTTCATCTAAAGATTGAGGTATATAGTTTTGATTAAATGGTGGGGCTACTTCTTTATAACCTAATCCAGCTTTTACTTTTCCATGGATTTGTTGTTGAATACGGTTATTTACAGATTTGGAAGCATATTCTAGTTTCCCTACATTTAACTCAACTTTATCTTTTTCCTCAACTAATCTTTTAATTTCTTCCCTAGCATCCTGAAGTTTAACTAATAGATCATCTCTCCGCCATTCAACCAAATTAATCTTTTCCTGATAACTTAACTCATTAGCTTTATAAGACTTAATCTGATTTTCTAGATTTTCTATACCCCTAGTAGCTGATCTTCTTTGTTCTTCTAATATTTTAAGTGAGTCACATAACAATTGATTATGATTTCTATATTTAAGCATGACTTCCTTACAATCAGTAGAACAAAGTTTGGAATTTACCTCAGCCATGAGAGATGATGTTGCAGTTTCCTTTGAAGAAGATCAACGACCATCAAGGATTGAATGAGATTGGATTCTTCATCTTCATCTTCATCCCAGTCATATCCAAGAATGTCTTCATATGGGGCAGTAGAAATAGGCACAGTAGAAACAGTAGAAACAGAAGTTGCAGTAGTATCAACTTCTTCCGTATTAACAGCCTTTGCAGTAGAAACAGAAGCAATATCAATAACAAACGCCATTAATGCTCTATTTTGATTGGTTTCTTCTGCTAGGTCATTCCAGTCATATCCAAATACATCTCGTGATTAGTGTTGTTGATGTATTTTCTTGTGTGTTTCTTGAGTTGTTGATCTTTGTCTTATTTTTACACTCCCTTGTAAAGTGACCTGGTTCACCACAGTCATAGCACTTCACTTTGCTATTTTCAAAGACAACTCTGTCGTTATTTCTTGGGTTGAATCTTCTGCCAGTTCTGTTTACAAACCTCCTTGCCCTCAATGAAAGCATGGCCATCTGCCACTTGAGATCCATCTCTTCCCAGTCATCTTGATGAATCTGATTCAGATCTTCATTGGTTAAGCAAGAGCTTTGTGAAATAAAAGCTTCAAAGGATAAATCTTCTCCACTTTCATGCTGAGTTGATCCAGAAGGTGTGATAAGAGCAGTATTAAAGTTGTTAATACTGTTGTTGTTGTTTCTTGGCTTCTTTGTTTCAACCTCAGCTTCAAAAACTCTTAGATCATTGTAGAGATCATCTAACTCCATCTCCTCCAAAACATCACCCTGTCTGTATGAGACAGTATAGATGATCTATTCATCACCCAATGACCTTATGAAATTTCTATTGATATCATCTTTATCAATTCTTACTCCTGCACTTCCCATCCCCCCGGTAAGCTTCTTGTATCTATTAAACGTTTGAGTCATTCTCTCTTCCTTCAATGCCTTGAAGTTTTCATACTCTTGCTTGAGAAGAGCCTTCTTATTCTTCTTAGTATTCTTAGTTACGATGAATCTCTTCTCCAAGGCTTCCCATAAAGACTTAGCATCATTGTATCCTTCAAATTGAGATTGATATTCATTGGGAATAGCAATAAGAAGGATACTTAGTGCCTTTATCTCTGTTTGCTTCTCTCTTCTCTCTAATCAGTTGTGGGACGAGTAACAGTTCCAGGCAATCCATCAGCTGAGAGATTGGCAATCTCTTTGTTGCCATTAACAATAACATCCCATAATGCATAGTCAGATAGCAGTATGTGTTGTTTGATACGTAGCTTCCAGAGATCAAAGTCGTTGTTGTTGAGTACATGAACTTTGTTGACAAGCACGTCTGTCATGGTTGTTGATTGAATTCTTCTTGTTGAGACTTCTAATAAACTTTTAGATCAATGGATCTTGAGCACCTCCTGTGTTCTGATACCACTTATCAGGATCGTTCAGGTTATGTAAACCCAAAATATGTTCAAAGCAAGATCTTGATTATCAAGTAAGTTCAGCAGCGGATGAACACCTTGATATTACAAGTTTGTCGATCAAACAAATATTGTATTATGTTAATAATGATGAACAATAAATAACAATAATGAATGTCGAATGTTAAGCCTCAATATATTGAAATAATATGAATCAATACACGTGTTTCTCTTTCTACAAGGATCTATATTTATAGACCTTGAGGCTAACCCTATATACAATAGGAAACAACTAATAAACAGTTAGAATTTGAACCTAATCATAATTTCTAAAGTTACGAATAAGATAATTCCATAATTATCTTCAAGTAGTAGAAACACCAACGGGCAGTAGTAATGAGCATCTTCAGTAGTAACCAGCAGTAGTACCTGACTTGTGATCTTCAGCCGTAGTAACTGTCTTCCATGCAGTATTAATGATCTTCATGCAGTATAAATGAACCAGTACTAACTAAACAGTATTAACTAAGCAGTATTCATAAAACTAAAACTATTTTAACTAAGTTTTAATCCCAATATATAAATTTCAGTCAAAAATTATGGATTTCGTCTCTAAGTTTAAAAAGTTGCATATATCGTCTAAGTTTAAAAATTAATTACGATTTTCGTCCCTAATTTCTAATTTGTACCCATAATTGGGGCAAACCTTAGGGACCAAATCCGTAATTGAAGACAAACCTTAGGGACGAAATCCGTAATTGGAGCAAATCTTAGGGTCGAAAAAAGGTAATTAGTTTCTAAAAGTGGATGATTTATGCAATTTTTTAAACTTAGAGACGAAGTCCGTAATTTGAGATAAACCTTAGGGACGATTTATGTAATTAATTCTATAATAAATTAATAATGTGTTGTTATTATTCTAGTATAAATTGTAAATACAGTTTGAGAGTTTTTGTTATTAATGTGCAGTGTTATTTTGACGTACATATGTTTTGTTATTATGACAACAAGTGATATAACAATTGAATTGGAGATCGGTTAATTCCTCCATCCGGTTTGTAAACAGTCAACGATTCATTACGAAGAAAAAAGAGAAAAATCATTTTGGGGAAGGTTTTGTAAAAACTACAAACTTTATGCCTGTTTTTGCAATTAAACCCAAAACTCATCACAAAAAAATACACACACACACAGTCATCATGAGAAACTACTCGATTAGCCGCACCAAAATCATGTATCGAAATTGCTGCTGCTAATAACTCATAATTTAGGGTTTCATCAAACAATATTTATCATCTTTCTCTGTTTCTGAAAAAAAAAAAAAAAAAAAAAAAAAAAAAAATCAATTTGTAATCATAAATCGCAATGGCTGTCTGTGGATAACAATAAGGTGCGTATAATTTTATCAATTTATTTATTTATCATTCTATTCATATTTAGAAATAATTTTATGATTTTGTAGTTATGGAGCACTTTTTGAATTAATTTATCCACTTGTAATTTATTATTTTCGATTTACCAATGATCATGACTAACTGTAATTCATTCGTCATTTATTTTCCGCTCGAAATGGAAACTCACTTAGGTGTGTTTGTTTCGGCTTATATAACCTGCTTATGAGCTTATGAAGTTGAGGTTATGATTATAAGCCCCCAAAAAATGAGCTTATCAAAAGTTACATAAGCTCATAATGCTGTTACATAAGCCGAAACAAACACCTATAAGTGGCTATAGGGCTTTAAGCTTTTAAGATTTTAGTAAAAGCAAAATTGTCAAATAGGTGTTTAATATTAGACGGTTTTATTAATATTTACTTTATGAACTTATGCTAGTTATAAAACTTTTACATATGATTTAACGTGAATTATAAGCGTAGAGTTGGAGATGATACTCAACTTGAACTATATTCTTTTTAACCCTATTCGCTTGATTAATATCAGTTTCGTCTAACTGGCAAGAGACTAGGTGAAACGTCGAGACTTAATTGCGACAAAATTGATTTACATGGGGGGCAAAGTAATCTCGTATTGATTTATAGGGAAAATTTTTAAAAATATCATAAATAATTAAATATAACTGATTTTTACATTGCGACAAAATTGGGGTGCTGCCAACTGCCTACACTGCTCCGTCTTGTCTTCGCCCATACATATGGTCTTGATTTAAGGAAATCAATATGAGAATTGTTTGATTCGAAATATTATTCTGTGGGCCTTCTTTTTAGTGCTTCTTATTCTGCTATTGTGGGCTTGTTTCAATATCTATTTCTTTGTGATTCTAAAGATTTCAATTGTTTTATAACTTGATTTTGACTGCGAATAATCCTGCTTTCCTTAATGCAGACGGAATCTACTAAAGTGCATGTTCTAGAGAAATAATATCTCACTGTTTATATATTGTAACCAATTCATGGCTGGAAATGGCCTACCGAATTTAGGCCGTGTGAAACTCGAAGACCTGATAGCTTCTGAAGGACTTCCTTCTGACACATACAAACTGTCGGTTTCAACTCTATCTCAATCACTTGCTCAATATTCTGCTGCAATTATCCAGTTACCAGCAACCGAGGCTGCTCTTTTAAGATGTTGTTTAGAATCTGCTCGACCATACTTTAATCAAAAACCTCCGTATCCACCCGCTGATATGATTCATATTAATGATTCCCGTGAATGGTGCAAAACATCCGGATACTCTGCAGATCCTCAACTGTGGCAAGAAAGTTATGATTACAGACCAGGTTTAACTAACGTAGAACTCAATAATGACATTGAACTGCCACCTGTCGGGTTATCTGATATCTTTATGTTACTTGGTAAAGCAGCCCGTGATATATTAGACGCAATTAGTTTTTATTTAAATCTTCGTAGCTGTGCTTTTACTGAAATACTTGATAGTGTTCCTTTAAGAAATCGTGAGATATCATCATCGGTGTTATCAGTTGGTTGTCATGCAAGACCTACTTTTCAAGGAGCCCAACATCATAACATAACAACACAAGAAGACGGGCAGTTAGTTATGTTTACAGACCATGAGCATCAAGTTGATAAAAGTCTTATATCTATTATTAAATCAGATAGAGTAGGTTTACTCATTAGAGATTTTAATGGTCGTTGGGTGCTTGTGGACGGTGATCTTGGTCCACAAGAAGCGGTTTTGTATCCTGGACTTGCTTTGTACCATGCTACTGCTGGATATGTTAGCCCTGCATTGCATAGAACCGATATTGGAAATTTACATGGTAATTTGTTTGGAAGGTGTTCTGTTTCATATAAACTTATGCCTAAATCGATGAGTAGTCTTAATTGTGCGGAAATGAGAGCTGCGGGTCACGGTGTTGAAGCTCAGTTCCAAATTCCGGTATCAGTTGATGACTTTATGCAAAGATCGCACTCCTTGGATCAGCTCTTTAACAGAAACAGTTTTCCGAGTTACAGTTTTCCTACAGTCCAAGAAGGTCAGTGCTTATGTAGTATGGAAAATTTAAATGCTTATGATTACACATAATTCATTGTATATGTTCTTTAGTTCAATCATTTGATAAATCGTGTCTTAGTTTTCACCTTTTTGTTGGATACTAGTATTTTTTTACAGAGGTTGACGTTTAGACCCGTTTTATTATCAATGGGTTGATATGAGATATGTTTATCTGGAATATTGGTCAAATAAAAAAATGACTAAAAAAGTAACAGGTCAAATCCAAAGTGTATTTTAATGCTTACAACCTCCTTAAATCGCATATGGTTTATGTAATCACATTTATGTAATAAATCATTTATAAACAAGTTACAGGAAATGGAAAAATTTTAAACGACACCATTTCGACTTGTGATAGAAGTGTCTCATTTTGACCCGCCATTCAATCCAATCGACCTTCCCAATTTTCCACAGCAGTTGTTTTCCATCTCTCAACCCAAGTCTTGTTGTCACTTTGATCAAATTTTCCCATATCATTTACAGTTACAATTTAGAAACAAATTTCTGTAATGAGGAAAACACTATCTTTTCAGCGTCTCTCTAGTTATTTGGTGATGATGAATTCTGATGCTATCGTCATCATAATTCATAATTTCAATTTATAATTTGTTTTTTTCTGTACTAGTAGCTCTTAGTAAGAGGTCTGTTAACAACAGGTCCTTAGCCGATGATATACTAATACAGGATCTATGAAACCCTTAATAAAGAGGAAGAAGAACATTTCTCGGTCGAAACCTTTGCCACCATCTAAGAGGTTGCGGCTTGAAGCACAGAGAGTTCTTAAAGAGAGAGTACAGGACATTGCCGATAAAAAAGGCATCAAGTTGAGATTCTGCACATTGAAGGAGTGTGAAAGTCATATGCACACACTTGACAGTCCATGTGGCAACATACGGTTGGAGATTGGGTGGCCCCCAGGTGTGCCGTTTGTTCACCCTCATGATTTACCTAACAAGGCGAAGATTGGATTTCTTGAAACGTATGAACCTGGTTGGACGGCCAATCATGATATGGAGATCAGTTTGATTGAAACTGGACAGTCAAGTCAGCATGCCGATAACTGTAATTATCTTCGCTTTTTTATTTTGTATATATATCAGTTCTGCATTTATCATTTTACCTCGTGCATCTTCATTTTTATAAAGATGAAATAATATATTAGGCCGGGCAGGTTAACGAGTAGTTTTTAGTACGACCGCCAATTTGAAATGGGCCGAGTTGACCTAGAACACCATTTTCCAAAGCTTTCTCTTTTTATCTTATAGTCCTTATGTCCTAAAACTTTTTCCACTAGACAAAAACACGCAGTGTAGATACTAATTACCCTTTTTTCTAGTATATTAACAGTTTTACCCTTTATCAAATATCAAATGTTTTGATTGAGTTTTGTGATGGTAAGTTTACCTAAGGATAAAATGGGAAACTTAGTCAATTATACATACATATTTTTAGATGTGGACAATTATTTTGTACTAGTTAAAATGATAAGGTGGGCAATAATTTTGGGACGGATGGATTAATAATTAGTGTGTCAAACCGATCGATTGAATAATATGATTTAGGAAGTTTTAGGCAATTAAATGGAACCCGAATTGATCCATTCATGAGTAAATGGGTCGAAATTGCCATCTTTAATTCTTATCCATTCACTGGTGCTGTATTTCCTACTAACATAGTATACTTTCTTGGCTTGTGTTATAGGATTGCCACATAGTTTTCAAGCTTACGCTGCCCAGAAATCACCCGTGCTGCAACATGCTCTCTCAATCATCCGTTAACTAAATGGTATGCAGTTTACACCTTTGAAGTCTGTTCATAGCATATCATAGTCCAAAGATCAGATTAATCATGCTATTTTTACTTGTAAGAGAGAAGTTTAGAACTTGCTTTTGTGACGGAAAGTGGGGGTGAGGTTACCAAGAGCTGTTGTAATTTGATTGTTATTTAATAATTTGTCATAGGTTTCTTTGCTACTTGAGTTTCATCGAGTTGTTGTTTATAGAGTAAAACATATGGTAATCAAAAGAGAAAATTGCGAGAAAGGGTATTATATATATTGGCTGATTTCTATTATTGTATTTAGGCCTTTGGGGTATTGTACTATGTTTTCATGCAATAAGACCATACTTTTGAGAAGTTGTAAAAAGGGTAATTTTCACGTAGATATGTAAGCATTTTATGAAAAAATTTGTAAGTGTGCTACACTTTTATTTAGAAGTATATCACCTTTTATTCATAAAAAGAAAGTACAATGACCCAAATAAAAACGACCTATACAGTACAATACCCTTTCTTGCAATTTTCCGCAGCTTAAAACTTAAAACCTTAGCCATACATCATACATAATCACTCAACGTATCTAATGACCTGCGGAAGATGACTCATACTCGAGTCATTTCGAGATTCAGTTAATGCAAAGCTTCTACCATTTCATTTAAGGAAGAGAACGGGACAAACTCAAGAATTTTGAGCAAACAACGTGTTAATATTGCTCTAGAGTTTTGGCAAGATTACTCGGTCCTGGATATAAGTGTAGCAATTAATGTTACATTTTATGTCGAGGGTTGGTTATCTGTGATATAAACCATCTTGCAAGTCATGTAGTAATTGCTACTTCTGCCAAATGTTACTTGATTTAGGGTTTCAAATTTATGCCTTCGTAACTATTTCCTTCTTAATTATGTAGATCGATTTTTCTGCACTGAAAAAAAATAGATTTCCTTTTTGTGCCGTATGCACTTATAGAGCTTACATTTTTCTCTTCTTTATGCCTGGTCAAAGAGCTTTTATTATGTGTGGAAGGTGTGTCGTGAACTTTGCCAATTTGAATCTCCAAAAGAGTCCATTTTGGGGCCATTTATATTTGAAAATAATGTACATGAGAAAATGTCATTAAATTTTGAAAATTTGGTGTCGGCGTGATCTTAAATGCCGTTGATTTATGTTTATTGGGCGAATAGTCTTTCGCTCATACTGACTTCTTGCCGTTGACTGCTATGCTTTTATGGTATTGTATCCGCTGATTTTATGTTCTTTGGGTAAATAGACTTTTCATGAGTCTTCTGCTTATTAGTCTTTGCATCAGTATTTAGATTATAATCCCGCTTTTCTGTTACTTTGATGCCCAAGCTATGTAGAGTAAATAAATAGTAAGTACCGTCTCTATAACATCCCCTAGCTTCATTTGTTTTACATCAACTCTTTGCTACTGCTTTTTTATATGTATATACATAATTACAGATATTATAATGATGACGGGGATAACATAAATTATAGAATTATATGCAGCATTATCCGAATCATATCTGATTATGGATTGGTTGGACCTAACCTTGATTTAGTATAGACTTTTGTGTTTAGGGACACAAATAGTGGGGTATGGCTATGGTCCCCCTTTTGAAGCTTTGTTGAAGTAGTTATATGAACATTTCAAATATAATGTAGTTGTTCATCTCGTCTGAATTAGACCACATCGGATCTAAAAGCCGGTTTGGTTTGATGAATGAGATATGACCATGGGCTATTTAAAAATTGTACATCTGCAGTAGCATCAGATTTGAAAAAGAACATGTTTTTTGACGTTTTTTTAAAATAAACCAAATTGAATATAGCTGGATTTTTAGTCTCTTTAGTAATGAACTGGGAGTTGAAGACAGAGAAAGGAAAACAAGTTCCTTGAGACATTGTTCCGGCTATGTTTAGATGAACAGAGATTTAAACGCACTGTTAAAAACCGCCAAAACAAAATTTGACAAACTTTTGTTTTTCCGTTGGATTTCTGCAAGAAAGTGAACTTTTATTCTTTTTGCAAATCCGTTTTCATGTTTTATGAAATAATAGGTTGCTACTTTGTGATGAAAAAGGAATAGGGTCAAAAATAGTCTTTGGTCTTAATTACTAGAGAGAATGACTTATATAACACGATAAGATATGTGTTTGAAAATTTGCCTAAAGTCGCACATTAAGAAATTTTATCATCAAAGATCTGTTAATAAGAAAACGACACTTGCTTTAAACAAAATTCGTAAAATAAAGATTAATAAAGAAGAATCTGATTCGTTAGTTCAATCAACACAAAACAATTGTTTAACTTTTTTGTTTGACAAGTAACGTTGGAGAATACGATTCCATAAATTAAAAAAGAAAGTATCAATCATATACATAAAAAAGGAAGAAAAAAAAAGTATTACACACACATCATCTGCAGCTAATCACTATTTATTATTAAATATCAACTAATAGAAAAAATCAAACATTCATCAATAAACATCATCATGATCGTCATCGTAAGTGGTAACAATGATCATCTTTGCTTGCTTGTTTTAGAAACAGGCATCCAACACGCAACAGCAACATAGTGCAGCACAACTGCAAATTAATTAAAACACATACTTAATAATAAGAAACTATTATGCGTGTTTGAACATTTTAAACGGAAACATGGAGAATTACCATCCTTTCCAGAAACCATCACCCCTGCTCCTAGTTTCTACAGGCGCTTGATTTTCGGGCACAGCGGAACCGTCCTTAGTCGGATATCCAACGGGTGGTGGTGCCATGACATAGGAAGCTCCTTGTGGTGCAGGTGGATACGCAACTACAAACATAACCAACAATAAACATAATTAAAAACTCAACAAGTTTGATTAAGTTGGGCTACTTGGAAAGAAAACTCACCAGGAATCTCGTTTTGTTCGAATTGACTCATAATTGCTAGTGTGTGGGCGACAAAGAGAGATTAAGGTTGTACTTTAAAAGAATGATGAATATGTTTTTTTGGTGGGAATGATGAATATGTTTTTGGGGTGTGTACGTATTTATAGAAACTAACAAGGGGGACGAAGGTTCTTATGAGGTATATATGGTCGGCGAATGGCTTACGAACAAAACACGCTTAAGAAAAAAGGTAAAGAAACGTCCTACAAATGACTAACAAAAACGCGCTATACGTGCCTTTTTTTTTGTTCTACTTCTTCTATAACTTATTTAACCGTGGCATTTTTTTTTATAATAATACTGTTATACAGTATATGTGATTCATGAAATATTTAATTTAATAAGTGTTATATTATTAGGTACACGTGTACTTGAGAAGACAGGGTGCTTATCTACAATAAATTTTAAGATCACTAAGCCAAAATCATAATGAACTCATACTCAAAGCTAGGCCGTAAACGAGACTAGACAATTTGTGAGTTACTTAAGATCAACTCGTAAACTATTTAAAATCGACTCGAGTAAATTTTCGAGTTGAGTTCGAACTCAAAGATACTCAGCTCGTTAGGCTCGCGAGCCTTATCGAGCTTATGTTAAAATTACACTTTTGACCTTTTATATACACACTATATATAGAATTATGTAAACGAAGCGAGTCGAGTCAAATTTATATAACGAATATTTACCGAGCTCAAGCTTAAAATGAATAAACAATTGAGCTCGAGTCGAGTTTCGAACACGAGCTTTAGTAACCGAATCGAACTCGAACCTGAAAATTAAAGCTCGGTCAAGCTCGAGTCAAACTTCGAGCCCGTATTTTAATAATCAAATCAAATTCGAACTTGTCAATACTCGACTCAATTCGGCTTACACCTTACTCAAAGCAGTTGAAAGATACAATCATACAAATACAAATATATATATAAAAAGAAAAGCGTTTACTTCTAATTATTATTTGTTTGATTTTTCCTTAGGTCATTATCACTTATTATCCTGCTTCGTATTTTCTAGAACTTGTCTGAGCAAGTAAATAAAGTATATGTCGAGTAAATCAGGCTTACTGCCCATTTAAACCGACATTAATACTGCTGCAATTTAACTTGGGAAAAAAGAAAGATAATATCCCATTTAATTTTAGTTATATTTATCTTCTTCTTTCTTTTTTAATATTTTCTTTTTTTAAAGACAGTCCACTTACTATAAACCATACAAAGTGTTCCTCCATATAAAAAAGTTTATGACTTTGCCCCTTGAATAATATTAGTAAGCTTATTGAAAAGTATCTTATTGAAAAGTATCGTATAATGATAAATGTACAGAGCTACTGAAATCCAATAACCAACCTTATCGATAGTTTCGTTAAGAGACTTAGTTCATGGAAATCGAGACTCTTATCTATAGGTGGCCGGTTAACACTTGTGAAAGTCGTGTTAGGAAGCCTCTCAATATTTTATCTCTCGTTATTCAGAGCCCCTATAAAGGTTATTAACAGGTTAGAAAGTCTTCGTAGACGTTTCTTTGGGGCTTTAGAGACAGTGACAAAAAACTTGTTTAGTTCGGTGGAAAAGAATATTATTAAGCAAGAATAAGGGAGGGTTCGGGTGGGTTGTATTAAATCCAAAAACATGAGTCTTCTAGGTAAATGGAAGTAAAAATACATTAATGAAGAACGTGCTATTTGACGAAAGGTTATATATTAGCTAAAATTACTTTTACGGCTAAAGTTAGTTATAGTGTTTTGATAGATTTAGGATTAGCTGTTTGTAAAAGTATTGCATTTAGTTTATCATCTATGGAAGTTGTTACCAAAATTTTAGTAAAGCCATTTTATCTAGGGTAGTAAGGCTTGTAGTTGGTATGACTTGAGTTCATGTCTTTATTAATTTGTATGTTCCTCCAATGTAAAATTGTGGATGTCGAACCGATGCGTGTAAACAAAGATCTCGTGGACCTATGACCAACCCTCATGAGAGAACTTCTCTTGTGTTTTAATAGTTAAGGATTTTTTTTGTGCGTTGTTAATAGGCTATGGCTCCTATTCTTTCGCAAAGTTTGCCTCTTGCATATAAAAAAGAAATATATTTTGGTTCAATAAATATATCGAAAGTCATGTAACAAAGGCTTATAAGAAATTTTAAATCTTCTAGTAAACAAACACAAAACTTCAAAAACCGATGGCATTTATAAGTTTTTGAGTAAAGTATCTAACATTTCATGAGATAGGAAATCTGGAAAAGATTCCAGTTCCGTATTCCATGTTTTTCTAATATTTTGTCGATTTATTCATTTTGAATAATCAATAACCCTTTTATACGAAATGTGAGATAAAGATAATTCGAACATGATTATATATATAGTCGTGAACTTGTGAAATCATTTTCACCTTTCCTTTCAATTAAAGTATACGTGTTTATGTATAGCATAGTCTAGCGTGTAGTTCAATAGACTCACGGGCTCTAAAGTTTCTAGGTCTCTTAGCCTATTTATATGCGTATTGATTGTATGATTATTCATCAACTAGTAAATGAATATACCAATCTTTATGGTATCAGAGCGACAACATATCATTTCTCGATCTAGTGCCGAAGTTGAATATCGCGGCGTCGCCAATGTCGTGGTTGAGACTAGTTGGTTACGCAATCTCCTTCTTGAGCTTCCCTGCTTGCACAATCGGGCCACCATTGTTTACTAGCAACAATATTAGTGTGGTCTACCTTTCCACGAACCCGGTTCAACATCAGCGAACCAAACATATCGAGATTGACATCCATTTTGTTCGGGAAAAGGTTGCTATGGGTCTCGTTCGAGTTCTTCATGTGCCCTCCAGTTCTCAGTATGCAGAAAGGGCTTCCCTCGGTGCTTTTCATGACTTTCGATCCAGTTTGAGCGTCCGTTCCTCTCTCGCTTCATATTAGAGGATACGTGCTTATGTATAACCTAGCTCAACGTGTAGCCCAATGGGCTCACGGGCTCTAGGTTTTCTAAGGCTCTTAGCCTATTTATATGCGTATTGACTATATGATTATTCATCAACTAATAAACGAATATACCAATCTTTATTTTTTACCTTGTTGTATTCTTTTTACACAACTCCTTTACTAATCAGACATACATAATTAGTTTCTAAGTGGTCGTGCTAGCTTCCAAACGGTGTTTATCTATTATCATGTATGATTATGAGTGAAGATTTCAAATAAACAGGTAGGATCGAAACAGTGCATTAGTTGAAATTATTTGAAATCTCTTAAAAGATTACATAGAAATTGACATAATTGAAGGGGGGCAAACATCCTTTAGCCTCTATCTGCCACTTACTTGAAATAGATATTTTTAAATCGATCAACAGATACATACTACACACACTAATCGAAATGACAAATTTCGATATGCAAATATATTTGTTATAATAGTATTTCTAGTTACTTTGTTCAACAACTAATCATGATTGACCGAACAATATGATTCCCCCTCACAAAAATACAAACTTAATATGTTTTAACATCTAATTTCTTTTGTCGTTGCCAATTATTTTGCCAACTGCCCTCTTCACCATATGAGAATCGAAATAAACAACGATTTTATTAACATGCGTTGCGACGGGGTTTAAAATTGTAGGATTTGAATTGTTAACTTAAAATTTTCTAATAAAATCGTATTTTTCTGTTTTTAATTTTAAATCTAAATCTTTTCTTTTAAGAACGAAATATTATAACCACATTTGTTAGTTTTACAACAACAACAACAACAATAATAATAATAATAATAATAATTTGTGACATATAATACCAATAGATAATAATGTTATTAAAAAAAATAATCATTAAAAATATTAACAATAAAGTTAAAGCAATAATAATATTTATTAAAAATATAAATAATATTACTTATTTGTTAAATATAGAAAATAGTAATAGTTAAGGTTTAAAGTGCAAAGAAGAAAAAAAGATTAAAAAAAAAATTAGAGGGATGAGGAGGAGGTTTACCATGACCTCTCACATATATACATCTGGTCTTAATCATCTTGACAAAGCTACAATATTTAAAATTTCCATCTATATATTGTTTATATATTAATATAAAAATACTACTGTTCACTAGTCACTTAGTTTGTAAATTGAGTATATTGATAATGATAATGACATTTGCAACACATAAAAGACAAAATTGACATTTAGTAACGAGTCATAAACAATTAGATTAAAATAATATTTTTTTTCATTTGAACCGGTCAGGATAGTATTATCCGTCGACACTTTTTTTTTCTTTTTTCCCAAATTATTAATATAACTAATGTATCATATGTTGCTTAGAACATTGTAAGCATCATAATATATGTTTGGCTCATCTAACCCGTTGAAAATACACAAATCAAATTGACCCATTATTACGTAGATGGGTCGAGATTCAGCTTAAGAAATCTACATATTCCAATATACGTACCTTATGGAGATATGATTTTTGTGGAGAAGAATGATGGTCAAGAAAAAAGTATTAAGAAACAGTAGTTACCTGTCCAATACAAAGTATTATTCAAAAGAAACTTTCCGTGTTTTTATATGTATATAAATCACCTTTAATTCCATGAGGTCGCCAACGATCAAAAGAGGAAATTACCATCTAAGCTCTTTCACATGCGACTGCTAATCTTGTTTCTTGATGGTTCAGCTTTAAAGTGGAATGACATTCAGCTTAAGAATTTCTATATTCACCTATATATAGATAATTTGATTTGTATTGAATAAGTAAGTTTATCCATCTTTTAGATTTTATAAATAGTTAAAGCGTTAATAATGATAGCAAAAACAATATTATTGGAATAGAAATCTAAATCTTTGAAAAAATTGATTTAGCCATTAAGGAGGTTGTATGCAAAAGCTTTGAACCAGTTTATATGCTTGACTCGTACCCTTTATAGCTAATGTTTTTTTATATGTATGACCATCGAGGGGTTTCCTTTTACTTATTTCAATTTTTCCAATAGATTTTTTGAACTAAGGTATTCTCGCCAAAGGAAAAGAAGAGTAAGCCCAGAGTCGTTTGAGATGATAAACAATATGAATCAACCCATTTATAATTAGATGGGTCAAATTAGTCACATCTACTATATTACATTCCCACGTTATAGCCAACTACTAATAATTTTGATCAAATTTGATTTAAGAAGGTTAAATATAAATCAATCATATAATCAGCAAAAGAAATTTATATGGACTGTTAATTGTTTTGAGAAATATCACATCTAGGTCTAGTGAAAGCAACAAACGTCGAAAGGGGTCCAAACATATAACATAACAACGAATGAAGGAAAATAAATAGGTGGTCGATTTTGGGTTATTTATTTTCTTAAAAGTGTCCATTTTGGGGAAGAAAGAAATCGACAGTTGAGTTTAAAGATGTCCTTATCGGATTTTAGTTCCTCATTTTACCCTGGTCAAGTGTAGAAAGTTAGTTAGTTAATTTTCTAAGTTTTTTTTTGGAAAAATTACTAAAATATAAATTTTTTGGAAGGTATATTCCAAATGTCATTTTTTTCAAAATATGTATTACCAAATGTCATATAATTCGCATAATGTAAAACCTTATTTATATGCGAACAACTTTATTTTAAATAAAAAATATACAAAATGACCTCATAAATGTGCGCATAATGCGAACCATGACGTTATGTCCGTATAATTTTTACCATTTCACATTATGACGTCATATTTTTTTAATATCGTATATATGAAAACTTTTTTTAAGCAAAAGTGCTAAAGTGCTAATCTTTGACTACATAAATATATAAAAAATACAAAATAATTAACTCATAGTTTCCCTTCAAAGATTTTAAAAACATTTTAAGTTTACTCACCTTTATAAACCACGGGGCGGATCTTATGGAATACATTATGGGCGATCGTATGGGACTAAAAATATTATATGGTGCCCATTTTTTCAGTAAACAATGTATACGCATATGTAATGGTAGAAGAAATCTCAAGTTTCATATAACAACATAAAATAAAACACACTATTATTGTTATTTTGTATTGTTTAATTTTATAACAAACATCACATTAAACACTAAATTTGCTTTTATATATAAAGTGCATATATTTAGGGGCCCAGCTTTCCATGACACCTTAAATCCCCGCACGACCCTGATAAACCATATTTTGTATTTTGCTCCATCACTTGGAACAAAAAATAAACACAAACATTTTCAAACTAATGTGGGGCAATATAAGTTAAATTTCATTACCTTTCAAATATAAAACATATATTCTATTTCTCATATATAAACATATAACTTGTTTAAATGTCTAAAAAAAATGTTAAAAGGAAGAAATTCGCATAGTTCATATAATTGGGTTGACATTATGCAAACTCTATAATATTTTTATAAAAATATTTTTGCTATTCTCGTAATTTTCCTCTTTCATTTTTGCTACCTTTATAATTTTGTGAATCCTTCGTATATATGAGTTGGCTTTTCTTGGAGCCCATTATACATTCATAAATCCTGATATATTTGGTCCAGGGACGTGTCTACAGCTTAACAGATTATTCGTTGAGCCCAGGCACCCAGCCCAAGTTTTTATTATATTTCATTAACACTTTTCTTTTTGGATCAATGGTTATTGTACTAGTTATTGTAACACTTTTCTTTTTGGATCAATGGTTATTGTAATACTTAAGTGATAATTCAAAACAACTAAGATTATTAGGGGGGAAAACTCGTAACATTTCGGTGAAGGTTCAAAGAGTCCCATCGAGTTGACCCGAAACAAACTCTGTCCTAGATTTAATAAATATAGATAATTGTCATGTGAAAGTGGTTAAATTATGGTGATAATAATATTATTTTCAATGAAGGAATTTAGTAAACTTTGTGCATTAACAATATACACAATCTTACTTTTATTTATACAATCATTCGTAATATTCACGATTCTCAAATCCGTCAACGTAATATCACTAAAGATACATCAATGTCTTATCACTAAGGATACATCAACAACAAATTACTTATATATGTTTCAATCTTTCTCACATCTTTACATTAAAAATACTCGCCTCTTTTATATCTCCAATTTTCAATTTGACTAAAAGCAAAGTAGAGAGAACTCGGCAAACTAGGGAGCTAGGTCGACGAGGTGTTTCTCCGCGAACTCTTTGAGCTCCTTGATTTAATATTTCAAAAAGCATTATTAAAAATCAAAATCGACATATTTTTTATAAATCTCATTCAAATATGATTTACAAATACAATAATTAAATTGTTTGAGACAATTAAACCCTTTGGTCATTGAAATATGTGTTTTTTGAAATCATCAAGAAGCCAAAATCAGGTGAGCCCATTACAATATATATATTGTCAGTTGGATTGAGTAATGACCTATCTAAATCCAACCCAATATTTAAAACTCACTGGGCCCATAACAAAAGTTCCTGTCAAGGACAGTCTTGCATTATATGTCTCAACTAACATAGATACATGAAACCCATGCCTGATTTTTGTTCGAATCTTGTGTCCACTATTATATTACTCGTTTTCCCATACTACCCCATTAAGATTTCCTTCACAAATATTGTTTTAACCTTTTTAGTTTATAGATTAAGGTAATTTGAGTTATTTCACTTTCGACTAGTAAAAGATCTTCGTTAAAAAGGGTAAGTTCAAACGAACGGGTTAATATTATTCAAAGTTTATAACGATAAACATAGTGGTGAGATGGTTGTGCATTTTCTAAGGTCTTTTCCTGATAAATTGAGACGGACGCTAATAGATATATGTATCTCAATAAGATAAAAGATAGAGTCGGATAGTACAAAGTAGCGTCAAGAAAAGTATTGTGACTAAAACGAATACTCGAATCTAGACTCTATTTTTATATTGTGATTCAAGTGTTGTATTTCCAGCGGAGATTTATGAATGAAATGACATTGTTTATATTAAATACTTTTTTCATATAATTATTGTTTCAAGACAAGAATTACACCGAATAATAAAATTGCAATTATTTTACCAAACAATTACCTTAGGACATATCAAAATCGAAAGGTGAATTATTATTATGGATTGGAGTGTGTAAAAACCATAAAAGACACATTCTTTCACTCTAAACAACGTAACTACTAACTAGATTAATAATCAAAAATCTATATCGATAAGAGGTTTGAACCGATGATTAAAAAGTTGTTAAGGAATACTAATGCTCAGTGGCGGAGCTAGGGGATGGGCTAGGGGTATTGGGCCAACGAACCAAATTTATATGTAATTTTTAGTAAATTCAATATAATCACAAAAATCTATACTACGGGCCCGCTTTATGAATCCTCTAATGTGAATTCATAGTTTCCTCTCTTACTATAGCCTTCCACAAAACAAAAATTGTAGCTCAGCCCTGCTAATACCGCTAATCAGATAAGTAAAAAATTACCAAGTAAAAACATTGAGTTTGGTCAACGGAACAGTTTACAGAAGACAGACTTGATGGTAACGTTTTCACATAGGAATAAATCGTCATAATTGTTTTCACTTTTACCGTAACTCCATTATTTGTATTTACAAAATCGAGTAGTAAATAGTAATAATTACTAGGTAAAAGGGGACCAATGAATGACCCGTGAAGTTAGGAATTGACCGAGACAGATATAAGTAAAACGCACCAACAGTCAAATTATTGTTAGTTGTTGTCTTACCAAAAGTAAAAGTAAAATAGACCACATCTTTGTATACAAGTCTGTCTCTTTGTCTGTTTCCAATGCATCACAACACTCTTTCTTTTACTTTAACATAAATTACCTTTTTCTCACAAGTTTTCTTTTCTTTAATCATAAATTTCATCTAAACAAGTCAGCGAAGTTTGTCCTATTAGTAGAAGGTTGTTCTCTCTTAAAGAGGTCTTGGTTCGAGCCTCCCTTTACGGTTTTCTTCTTAGATAAATATTAGGAGATATGTAACTAACTTTGGTGTAAGGTTCGTGGGTCGCATATTGTTCATTTGGATGTCACTGTGGCCCGAATCACTAACATTGTCGTTCTAAAAAAAAAGATGATAAGAATCCCAACGCTTTAGAATTGTGTGGTTTAGGAACTATGACGTCGTTAGAAAACTTATAACCGTCTAAATTTTGGTTGTGATATCCTATAAGCATACCACGGTAATTGATATTTTAGTATGTAAATCTATTTTTTATAACCGAATTTTGATAACAATAATTTTATATTTTACGTTTAAAAAGACTGTTGAGACATTAAATATGTTGAGTCCATACAAACTTGATACCAATAAGACGAAAACCTCTAAACATAACCATAAATAAATATATTGGGTCCAATTAACTAACACTAATAGCAAACAACAATTAACAACACAAATGTGCCTTCCTTTAGGCATATATATAATCTAGAAAAACACCTAAGCCACCAAGTCAATGCCTCATTGGAGCTTTAGGAGATAGGTCATACTAAGAATAATGTTAATAGACTCATTTAAATATATTAATACACGATCTAATAAAATTATCCACTCGTTAAGATGGTTGAATGGACGGTTTTAAAATATAACGGGTCTAGTTGACTTTACAACCAATACATCATAAAATGGTTGAACTCGAATGGTTGAGCACTAAACAAAGTTTAAAGTGAGAATGAGTGTTATGTGTACATTATTTCCACTTTGTTGTTTAAGATTCTCTTTAAAAATGTGTGATAATGGGAAAAAGATTGATTCTTGAGCAAACCATGGGTGATGTAGATTATGATGTTTTCATATATTTAATGATATACAATGAATCTTTTATGGTTTAAATGTCAGAAATATTTTATTAAAAAAATTATATTTTGAAAATTAAAAAGTAAAAGTCTTCTTTAATATTGGTGACATGCTTCATTTCCAAGTGCTTGGCTTGCCCTCTAAACAGGGGAACCACGTTACAGTGACACATGATTCCCCAACTACATATTTATATCATTATATGTATACTTATTATTACTTCCACAATCATATAAAAATATAATATTTAATGAAAACAAATCTTAATATTTAATTCATACCTTTTTATATTAAAATAATTAATCTACATATATTGCTTTATATAGTTATGAAAGATAATGTTCAGTTGTATGGGAATAAAAAATTGTTTGAGAATAAAATATATTGCTTAGGAAAATTATAAGCTATGATTTTTTAAAAATTGAAAGTTTATTATATTGACTTTGAGTTTTGAATTTAGTTCATATAACTTTGTAAATTGGTTTATTTGTATTAAAAGAATCACATTACCTTTACCAATTTTTGGGAAACATTACAGAAGTGAAAGAAAGCATTGCTAAAAACCTTGAACATAATTTGGTGAGAAAATGTTTCAAGTCGTATACTACTTGGAGGATATTTTGAAATTGTGTTTATATAAAATATATTTGATTATCGTGTTTATAAATGTGAATAATAAAAACATAATGCTTAATTAAGTATTTAAAGAAAATTATATTTTACGTTAAACTAAAAAAAAAACAATGTTGCAAAGAAACAAGTTTGAAATATTATTTAAAAAAGTATATCGTTAGACATTCAATAATAAAACAAATTAGACCACGAGATTTTGCCTTATGCCTTACCGGTATCATTCATTTGATGTAAATGTTTTGTGAAACTATTATTGAAGATTTTGCCAGAAAATAATCATAGGTTCGAATTTGCTCCTATCCCATAATGGTGCATAAAGACAGATAAATATTGCATGCACATGGTCGGAAATGGTGAGTTGGATTCAAAGAATCTTGTAATCAGAGTTTCTTCGTCATTCTAAACCTTTCTCTAAAACAAAACTAATTGCTAAAAAATATTTGAATTAACGATTTGTAGTGGTATATGATAATAATAAAACTAATCCGTAGAATGTTAAAATAATTTTAGGTGTTACTATAAAATTACATCCATACAACTTGTGTATATCACATGAAAGTTTTGTCTGGATTTAAGAGTTTTATATGGTGTTTGTGTAAGATTATTTGATAGACTTAAACTTATGTTAGATAAGTAGTTTATAATTTATAAAATAAAAGTTTATAAATATTTGGTAACTGTTTGGCTTAACTTATTAGCTTATTATGAAAAAACAAGGAGGCAAATCTTACATAAGCTACAAAAATTGGACTTATTAAAACACTCTTATATAAGCTAATAAGCTTAAACAAACACTAAAAATGAGGTTATATACCTTACATAAGCTAATAAGCTAATATGCCCCTTACATAAGCTCAAACAAACACCCCCTTAAACTTGTTACTTCTGTTTTGCAAGAAATTTATGTTGGGAATTAACTGTTGAAAATAAACTAAGTATGGTTACTACTGCAAATCTACTACTAATTTGTTACTACTGCAAGTATACATGGTCACTACTACAAGAGACAGATACTACTGCCTGTCAAGTATTACTATTGCATGAAATTTTTGAAGAAAAAGATAAATCTAGAATAGAGTTGTAATTATATTTTCCTTAGTTGTAGTTGTTTTATAATTGTAACTGTTTAGTGTTTCCTAGAATAGTTAAGTGTTTAGAATATGTGGTAAGTGAGAAGATAAAGATGGATCGTTATATGTCGTGCTTTAATCAAAACATTTGCGATCATGTTTTAACTTTTAATCCTCTAACTTTTGAGGATAAGATTGAGGTGGCAAGAAAAAGAGAGTTAGAAATTTTAAATTGCTCTAAAGAGGAGAAAAAGAAACGAAAGGTAGAGTATATGCAAGAATCATCGAAGAAAGGTAAGAGTATGAGAAGAAACTTTGATAGAAAGATTAAGAATTTTGAAAGAGAGTTTGAGAAGAATGAGTCATCGGTCATTTGTAGAAAGTGTGGCAAAGAAATGTTTATAGTGAATGAAGACGTGTTGTAAACGGTTATTACTTATGTGGAAAGCTCGTTCATGTTAACATAGAATGTCCTAATCCGATCAAGAACGTGTTATTAGTGAAAGGAGATAGAGTATATTCAATGAAATTATTCGAAGTTGTCACAGAATTTAAAAGATTTTGACCGGATTGAGAAACTCCTTTGTTATTCAAAAGAGAAAACAGTAAAGAAGAAAGATAAAGATTTGAAAGAGGTAAAAATTTGTAAGTGAATATGTAGATGTATTTCGGAAGACATTATGGAGTTACAACTAGAAAGAGAAGCAGAATTCAGGGTAGAGTTGATGAATCAGTTGCAAGAATTGTTAGATAAAGGTTTTGTTCGTCACAGTTATTTTCTTGGGGTGCATCAATTTTGTTTGAGAAGAAGAAAAGATGGTAGTATGTGTATAAATTTATGATAACTTAACGAGTTAAAAGTAGAAGAAGAAGATGTACCGAAAGAAGTTTGCGTATGAAGAGTAAGAAAGAGAATGATAAGTATTTGAGGCAGATTTTGGAGATTCTTAGACGAGAAGGATTGTGTGCAAAATTCTCTAAATGTGAATTTTGGCTAGAAGAAATCCAACTTTTGGGTTAGGAAGTTAATGTGGAAAGTATAAGGGTAGATCCGATGAAAGATTTGGAAGTTACATGATGCCTTTTATTTTGGATTAGATTGTGTTTTAATACAATATGGAAGAATTATTTGCTTATGCGTAGAAGCAAATGAAAGAATACGAAAAGAAGTATTTCGATACAAGATTTACAATTGGAAGTTATTGTGTTTGTCTTGAAGGTTTGAAGGCATTACCCTTGTAGAGAAAAATTTGAAGGTGAATGTTATTGTAGAGGTAATGAATAGAAAGATTTTATAGCCGAAAATGAAACCTAGATTTTTAGCTTCGCTTATTAAAGCGGTTCAGTCGGAAGTGATTAAAGAAGAAGAATTAGAAGAGGGAAAGAATGTAGGGTCAAGTGCATAATTTTGTAGAAGATAATCAAGGTTTAAAGACTCGACTGGGCAGAATTTAGATTTTGAATTCATCGAGGTGTAAGAAGATTTGGTTAGATGAAGCTTATAAGTCTAAATATTGTATTTACTTCGGTAGAAGAAGATATATAGGGATTTGGAAGAAGATTATTGGCGGCTAAGTATGAAAAGAGATATTGCGAAGTAAGTAGAAAGATGTTTAACATGTTTGAAGATCAAAGCAAAGCATCAAAAGCCTTATGGTAAGATGTAACCGTTAGAATTACCGGTTTGAAAGTTAGAAGAGAATGTGGCGCATTTAGTGACGAAGTTACCAAAGTCTAAAAGAAAGAATGATACTATTGGGTGATCGTGGATAGATTGACGAAGAATGTTCATTTTTGCAAGATAAAGATGCTAAATTTTAGAGAAAATGGCGGAAATGTTTGTAAAGGAAATTTTGGGAAGACATAGAGTTTTAGTATCGATAGCATCGGATAGAAGAAAAAGAAGATCGGTAGAGTTTTTAATGTTGACGATTTGTTAATGTTGAAAGTTCTAACATGGAAAAGAGTGATACGTTTGAAAAGAGAAGAAAGTTGAGTCAAGATTTGGAAAGAGTAATGGGGGAAAGCTATTTACCGGTTAGAATTTTCGAGAAGTTAAGTAAGATATATCCTTATCTTCATGTATTTCATTTAAGGAAATGTTTAACGGAAGAATCATTTTTTTTGTTCCATTAAGATGTAGAAGAAATGGATTAGAAGTTGTGTTATGTAGGAGAACCGATAGCTATTCATGACCGAAAAGTGAGGTAGCTTTGGAATAAGTAGATTGATATGATTAAGATACATTGGAAGCATATAAGAAGATACAATCTTATTTGGAAGCCGGAGATAGAAATGAGGAAGTCTTATCCTCAATGGTTTGCAAGAATGGATTTCGGGGACGAAATCTTTAGAAGGAGGGAAGAGTTGTAACATCCTAGTTACGAAGAATAATGTTTGTAAGTATTTATTTATTTTCTATAAGTATTTGTTAGAATGTAAGTTTAAGAAAAGGACTAACTTGGTAAGAAATATAGTTAATTTGAGTTAAAAAGGATGAAGAATGATAATTATTTTGGTTAGATATTAAGTTAGTTAACTGTTGAAAGATGAGGGACTATAAGTGAAAATTCTGGAAAGTATACTTGGATGAGTCTGGAATTAGAATTCAACTTCCAGAATGTTGAAGAAGATCGATTAGAAGGAGTGTGAGGAGAAAAGAGGGAAAAGCTTGATTAACCCGAATTGAAGCTTAAATTTCATAGAATTCATCAATTAGAACAAAGATAAGAAGATTGAGAACCTTAGTTTTTGGTTCTAGAAGGTATGATTTTATCCTTAATTTAATTTGATGAAATTGAGCTTATAATTGGTGTTATAACATCATTTAGATATTTATTTGATAAGTAGAAGTGTTTAATTTGATTTATTTAGATAAATGATTATTTTGGGGATAATCATGAAGTTGGAAGAATTGATAGAATTAAGCTTGTTTATATGTTAATTTGATGTTAGTAATTTATAGAAAAGCTTAGAAGATTTAAAGATTTGTTATATGAATTTTGTAAAAAATTCATATGTTGTAAGTTTTAGAGAAGAAGTGAAGAATTGGTTAGATGAACTAATCATTGTAAGAATTATGTTAAAATGATTAGTTTGAAGATATGAAAGGAAAGAATTGAAGAAAGTTATTTAATTTGTAGTTTGGATAAATTGGGGATAGTGTTATCCTAGTTGCCAAACGGGTCGTTTGGACCGTTGAAAATGGCGAATGGGTAGGAAATGGGTAGAAGGAAGAATTAATTACTTTTAATGTGTTACATGTGAGTTATGTAATGTGTGTAAGATGTTTTTAACGTAAGTTTTTGCATTTGATGCCAAATGGGTCAAAAGACCCGAAATAGTGGCAACTTGGGTAGAAGTTGCCAAACATGTCTAGAAAGAGTTAGAAAGGATTAGAAAGAGTTGTAATGAAGTTAATACATGTATTTATATGTATGTAAGATATATTTAAAGGAAAATTTGTGTTTTGGTATAAAAACGCAGATTTGGAGAATAGAAGTGCAAGGAGAAAGAGTCGTGTATGTTGTAGTTTATTCGACATCGAGGTGAGTATACGAAGCCCATTTTTATAATGTAATATGTTTAAGTATGTATATTAACTCTTTGAAGTTCATGAGTATGTTATTTATTCATGTCTTTAAGTTGTTAGCGGAAATGGGAATTAGAAATATCATAAACTAACATGTAGGTGCAGGAAACGTTTGAAAAACGAAAATCAGCCAGAATGAGCCCCGAATGCGCCTCCTGTGGGCTGAATGCGAGGCATTCGGAGCTCAGTGGCTGATGTGGTGTTTTGTCATGTTGAATGCGTCGCCTATGGGTCCGAATGCGAGGCATTCGACCCCTAGACCAGTTTTTAGTGTATTTTAAGGTAGTTCAAGTAGAGAAATGATAGATGAACTTATCATTATGATAGGGAAGAATGGAGAAGATATTTATGTGTCAAGGAGAAGTAGAATCGACTTTCATTAGTCGGGAAAGAGTAGAGTTAGCTATAATTCTATACCGCGAGGGTATGTAGTAAGACTTTGACTAGTCTTGGAGATGTATCACTATGTTATTAAGTATACTCACTAGCTTAATGAGAATTAAATCATAGAAGCTTTGTTATGATTGTTAGTTATATTATGGTGGTTAATTAAGTTATAGTGGTTGTTTATGTTATGTTATTTATTATGTGTGAAGTATGTTATATATTGTTATAATGAAAAGAATGGTTAGATACGACATTTAATTGTCGAGAAAGAAAAGAAGTTGACTTTCAGTAGTCGAGAAGAAGTAGCATTAACTCACATACCGCAAGGGTATGTATAAGTTTTAGATACGACATTTAATTGTCGAGAAAGAGAAGAAATGATAGATACGACATTTAGTTGTCGAGAAAGAGAAGAAATGATAGATACGACATTTAATTGTCGAGAAAGAGAAGAAATGATAGATACGACATTTAGTTGTCGAGAAAGAGAAGAAATGATAGATACGACATTTAGTTGTCGAGAAAGAGAAGAAATGATAGATATGACTTTTAGTTGTCGGGAAAGAGATAATTGTACATATCGCGAGGGTATGTATAGTTATGAAAAATGAAAGAAATACATATCGCGAGGGTATGTATACAACTTTAATTAGTTGTGTAAGAAAGAAAGAAAGAAGAAAAGAAAGAAAGAAAGAATAAGACTTTAATTAGTCTTGAAAGATTTAATTAACATAGTTATAAGATATACTCACTAGCTTTATGCTAATATACTATGTTTAATGTATGTTTTATAGGTAAGCAGGTTCCATAAGGCAAGGCAAGCTAAAGAAGAAAGGGAAGGGGACCGGGAAGAGTAAAATGTAAAGATTTTGTTAAAGCTTCCGTTCAAAACTCTTAAACACATCTTTGTAAGAATAAAGAGATAAAGCATTTTATTGTTAACTTTAGTAAGAATAAAGAAATGTTGGGTAATACGTTACAAGGTAATTTGTAATATAATAAAGTATTGTTTTTTGAGAAAGTTATAAAAAAAAAAAAAAAAATTCTTGGTGTGTGTATTTTGGTTAAGGTTGTTTCAAGTTGGTATCAGAGCCTTGACTTGTGTGATTTGGGTATCGTGAGGATACCTGAACTCGAGTTGAGGCTTTGAAGAAGAAAGATCAATGGGAAGAAAAGCTTGCCTTGCAGGAACAGAAAGAGTAAGAAAGAAATTTTGTAAGAATTGGTAGAACGCCTTAGTCTGAGATGTGCATTGATTTTTATTGGGTATACAAGAGTTAATATTGTTTGAAATTAACGTCTGGCCAACGGTAATTTCGAGCATATTATACGATAGTATATCCGATATGATCAATGTATGTTAAGGACGAAGGGAAAATGGGTAAGAAAGTGTAAGAAGTATATAACTATAATTTATATGCTATAGTAAATTGTGTTACTAACTGTATGTGATTTAGTTAGTAGAAATGGAAAGAGAAGAAGGTAGTCATCGGGTGGATGACGTAAAGAAATATAGGGATGTTCAGATGATATAAGCTAAAGAGATTAGCCAAATTTTTGAGAAAGAAATACTATTTTTTATTTATTGGGTTAAAGAAGAAGTGGCAGAAAATTGAAGATGAGAAGATTGATAGAATATTGGTAGAGAAAGAATTAGAGTAGAAAGAAAAGGAAGATTCACAGAATGAAGATAATCACCCCGATTAGCAGGAAGAATTGGTAGAGAGATATAAAAAATGAAGATTTTAAGAAGCAATCTGTGTAATATTTTGTCCACCTTTTATAGTGAACAAAATTACTTGAGAGTTTTGGAAATTGAACAGAAAAATAAGATTGTGAAAGAGATAATAAATGATTTCCTGAAAGAGCAGGATTTTGTTTAGAATATGTGGTAAGTGAGAAGATAAAGATGGATCGTTATATGTCGTGCTTTAATCAAAACATTTGCGATCATGTTTTAACTTTTAATCCTCTAACTTTTGAGGATAAGATTGAGGTGGCAAGAAAAAGAGAGTTAGAAATTTTAAATTGCTCTAAAGAGGAGAAAAAGAAACGAAAGGTAGAGTATATGCAAGAATCATCGAAGAAAGGTAAGAGTATGAGAAGAAACTTTGATAGAAAGATTAAGAATTTTGAAAGAGAGTTTGAGAAGAATGAGTCATCGGTCATTTGTAGAAAGTGTGGCAAAGAAATGTTTATAGTGAATGAAGACGTGTTGTAAACGGTTATTACTTATGTGGAAAGCTCGTTCATGTTAACATAGAATGTCCTAATCCGATCAAGAACGTGTTATTAGTGAAAGGAGATAGAGTATATTCAATGAAATTATTCGAAGTTGTCACAGAATTTAAAAGATTTTGACCGGATTGAGAAACTCCTTTGTTATTCAAAAGAGAAAACAGTAAAGAAGAAAGATAAAGATTTGAAAGAGGTAAAAATTTGTAAGTGAATATGTAGATGTATTTCGGAAGACATTATGGAGTTACAACTAGAAAGAGAAGCAGAATTCAGAGTAGAGTTGATGAATCAGTTGCAAGAATTGTTAGATAAAGGTTTTGTTCGTCACAGTTATTTTCTTGGGGTGCATCAATTTTGTTTGAGAAGAAGAAAAGATGGTAGTATGTGTATAAATTTATGATAACTTAACGAGTTAAAAGTAGAAGAAGAAGATGTACCGAAAGAAGTTTGCGTATGAAGAGTAAGAAAGAGAATGATAAGTATTTGAGGCAGATTTTGGAGATTCTTAGACGAGAAGGATTGTGTGCAAAATTCTCTAAATGTGAATTTTGGCTAGAAGAAATCCAACTTTTGGGTTAGGAAGTTAATGTGGAAAGTATAAGGGTAGATCCGATGAAAGATTTGGAAGTTACATGATGCCTTTTATTTTGGATTAGATTGTGTTTTAATACAATATGGAAGAATTATTTGCTTATGCGTAGAAGCAAATGAAAGAATACGAAAAGAAGTATTTCGATACAAGATTTACAATTGGAAGTTATTGTGTTTGTCTTGAAGGTTTGAAGGCATTACCCTTGTAGAGAAAAATTTGAAGGTGAATGTTATTGTAGAGGTAATGAATAGAAAGATTTTATAGCCGAAAATGAAACCTAGATTTTTAGCTTCGCTTATTAAAGCGGTTCAGTCGGAAGTGATTAAAGAAGAAGAATTAGAAGAGGGAAAGAATGTAGGGTCAAGTGCATAATTTTGTAGAAGATAATCAAGGTTTAAAGACTCGACTGGGCAGAATTTAGATTTTGAATTCATCGAGGTGTAAGAAGATTTGGTTAGATGAAGCTTATAAGTCTAAATATTGTATTTACTTCGGTAGAAGAAGATATATAGGGATTTGGAAGAAGATTATTGGCGGCTAAGTATGAAAAGAGATATTGCGAAGTAAGTAGAAAGATGTTTAACATGTTTGAAGATCAAAGCAAAGCATCAAAAGCCTTATGGTAAGATGTAACCGTTAGAATTACCGGTTTGAAAGTTAGAAGAGAATGTGGCGCATTTAGTGACGAAGTTACCAAAGTCTAAAAGAAAGAATGATACTATTGGGTGATCGTGGATAGATTGACGAAGAATGTTCATTTTTGCAAGATAAAGATGCTAAATTTTAGAGAAAATGGCGGAAATGTTTGTAAAGGAAATTTTGGGAAGACATAGAGTTTTAGTATCGATAGCATCGGATAGAAGAAAAAGAAGATCGGTAGAGTTTTTAATGTTGACGATTTGTTAATGTTGAAAGTTCTAACATGGAAAAGAGTGATACGTTTGAAAAGAGAAGAAAGTTGAGTCAAGATTTGGAAAGAGTAATGGGGGAAAGCTATTTACCGGTTAGAATTTTCGAGAAGTTAAGTAAGATATATCCTTATCTTCATGTATTTCATTTAAGGAAATGTTTAACGGAAGAATCATTTTTTTTGTTCCATTAAGATGTAGAAGAAATGGATTAGAAGTTGTGTTATGTAGGAGAACCGATAGCTATTCATGACCGAAAAGTGAGGTAGCTTTGGAATAAGTAGATTGATATGATTAAGATACATTGGAAGCATATAAGAAGATACAATCTTATTTGGAAGCCGGAGATAGAAATGAGGAAGTCTTATCCTCAATGGTTTGCAAGAATGGATTTCGGGGACGAAATCTTTAGAAGGAGGGAAGAGTTGTAACATCCTAGTTACGAAGAATAATGTTTGTAAGTATTTATTTATTTTCTATAAGTATTTGTTAGAATGTAAGTTTAAGAAAAGGACTAACTTGGTAAGAAATATAGTTAATTTGAGTTAAAAAGGATGAAGAATGATAATTATTTTGGTTAGATATTAAGTTAGTTAACTGTTGAAAGATGAGGGACTATAAGTGAAAATTCTGGAAAGTATACTTGGATGAGTCTGGAATTAGAATTCAACTTCCAGAATGTTGAAGAAGATCGATTAGAAGGAGTGTGAGGAGAAAAGAGGGAAAAGCTTGATTAACCCGAATTGAAGCTTAAATTTCATAGAATTCATCAATTAGAACAAAGATAAGAAGATTGAGAACCTTAGTTTTTGGTTCTAGAAGGTATGATTTTATCCTTAATTTAATTTGATGAAATTGAGCTTATAATTGGTGTTATAACATCATTTAGATATTTATTTGATAAGTAGAAGTGTTTAATTTGATTTATTTAGATAAATGATTATTTTGGGGATAATCATGAAGTTGGAAGAATTGATAGAATTAAGCTTGTTTATATGTTAATTTGATGTTAGTAATTTATAGAAAAGCTTAGAAGATTTAAAGATTTGTTATATGAATTTTGTAAAAAATTCATATGTTGTAAGTTTTAGAGAAGAAGTGAAGAATTGGTTAGATGAACTAATCATTGTAAGAATTATGTTAAAATGATTAGTTTGAAGATATGAAAGGAAAGAATTGAAGAAAGTTATTTAATTTGTAGTTTGGATAAATTGGGGATAGTGTTATCCTAGTTGCCAAACGGGTCGTTTGGACCGTTGAAAATGGCGAATGGGTAGGAAATGGGTAGAAGGAAGAATTAATTACTTTTAATGTGTTACATGTGAGTTATGTAATGTGTGTAAGATGTTTTTAACGTAAGTTTTTGCATTTGATGCCAAATGGGTCAAAAGACCCGAAATAGTGGCAACTTGGGTAGAAGTTGCCAAACATATCTAGAAAGAGTTAGAAAGGATTAGAAAGAGTTGTAATGAAGTTAATACATGTATTTATATGTATGTAAGATATATTTAAAGGAAAATTTGTGTTTTGGTATAAAAACGCAGATTTGGAGAATAGAAGTGCAAGGAGAAAGAGTCGTGTATGTTGTAGTTTATTCGACATCGAGGTGAGTATACGAAGCCCATTTTTATAATGTAATATGTTTAAGTATGTATATTAACTCTTTGAAGTTCATGAGTATGTTATTTATTCATGTCTTTAAGTTGTTAGCGGAAATGGGAATTAGAAATATCATAAACTAACATGTAGGTGCAGGAAACGTTTGAAAAACGAAAATCAGCCAGAATGAGCCCCGAATGCGCCTCCTGTGGGCTGAATGCGAGGCATTCGGAGCTCAGTGGCTGATGTGGTGTTTTGTCATGTTGAATGCGTCGCCTATGGGTCCGAATGCGAGGCATTCGACCCCTAGACCAGTTTTTAGTGTATTTTAAGGTAGTTCAAGTAGAGAAATGATAGATGAACTTATCATTATGATAGGGAAGAATGGAGAAGATATTTATGTGTCAAGGAGAAGTAGAATCGACTTTCATTAGTCGGGAAAGAGTAGAGTTAGCTATAATTCTATACCGCGAGGGTATGTAGTAAGACTTTGACTAGTCTTGGAGATGTATCACTATGTTATTAAGTATACTCACTAGCTTAATGAGAATTAAATCATAGAAGCTTTGTTATGATTGTTAGTTATATTATGGTGGTTAATTAAGTTATAGTGGTTGTTTATGTTATGTTATTTATTATGTGTGAAGTATGTTATATATTGTTATAATGAAAAGAATGGTTAGATACGACATTTAATTGTCGAGAAAGAAAAGAAGTTGACTTTCAGTAGTCGAGAAGAAGTAGCATTAACTCACATACCGCAAGGGTATGTATAAGTTTTAGATACGACATTTAATTGTCGAGAAAGAGAAGAAATGATAGATACGACATTTAGTTGTCGAGAAAGAGAAGAAATGATAGATACGACATTTAATTGTCGAGAAAGAGAAGAAATGATAGATACGACATTTAGTTGTCGAGAAAGAGAAGAAATGATAGATACGACATTTAGTTGTCGAGAAAGAGAAGAAATGATAGATATGACTTTTAGTTGTCGGGAAAGAGATAATTGTACATATCGCGAGGGTATGTATAGTTATGAAAAATGAAAGAAATACATATCGCGAGGGTATGTATACAACTTTAATTAGTTGTGTAAGAAAGAAAGAAAGAAGAAAAGAAAGAAAGAAAGAATAAGACTTTAATTAGTCTTGAAAGATTTAATTAACATAGTTATAAGATATACTCACTAGCTTTATGCTAATATACTATGTTTAATGTATGTTTTATAGGTAAGCAGGTTCCATAAGGCAAGGCAAGCTAAAGAAGAAAGGGAAGGGGACCGGGAAGAGTAAAATGTGAAGATTTTGTTAAAGCTTCCGCTCAAAACTCTTAAACACATCTTTGTAAGAATAAAGAGATAAAGCATTTTATTGTTAACTTTAGTAAGAATAAAGAAATGTTGGGTAATACGTTACAAGGTAATTTGTAATATAATAAAGTATTGTTTTTTGAGAAAGTTATAAAAAAAAAAAAAAAAAAATTCTTGGTGTGTGTATTTTGGTTAAGGTTGTTTCAGATCAGCACTGCGAGGTTTGATATAAAATTTTTAATCGGACGGTCAGAATTTGTTGCTGATCAGTAGTAAGTGGTTACTACTGATCATCACCTTAATCGGACGGTCAGCATTGGTTCTTATCGTTCCTATACTTCGGGCCGCTCTTACCCGAACCTCACCCTATATATATATATATATATATATATATATATATATATATATATATATATATATATATATATATATAGATATATATATATATATATATATATATATATATATATATATATATATATATATATATATATATATATATATATATATATATATATATATATATATATATATATATATATATATATATCGTTGTATTAAGGAAAACATGTGTATTGATCATTCATTATACGATTAATACATTGAGGCTTAGTGGTAATACTCGTTATTGTTCTTACTGTTATACGTATACAATATTCGTTTAGTCACTAAATTTGTAATATCAAAGTGTTTAATCCGCTGCTAAGCTTCTTTATATCTTGATCTATACGTTCAAAGTGTAATTGTGTTTACATATCGAATCGATCCTGAAAGTTTAAAAGAAAAACTTCAAAAAAAAAAACGTTTCGGCTTCTTAAACTAAACCTTTAATTACAAGGTCTACCCCAATTATATCAAACGTATCCGAAATGAAAATGTTAGAATCTTCTTTTTTGTGTGTTAAAAGCAATATAATTGAACCCCACGCTTTATGTTATTCTACAAAAGCACAAAATCTCCGTCATAGAATTATCATAAATCGTATAATATCTTAGCTTAAACAGTTAAACTTGTTGTATTGTTTGGTCGAGTTGTAACCCAATACCCCATTTTTGCACTTTTCACTTTATTTGTTAATTGATTTATAAACTTTCCCACCTTTCTTATTTTCTTTTCACATTTTGGTTGGTGCCTTGAAATTTAAAGCATAAAGTATGGTTGATCATGGATAATTACTGTTAGAAGAATATACTTTTGACGTGAAATATGGGAAAGAAACAAGATTCAAATCCACAATGAGTAAAAGCAATGATATGATCTTATCACGAATCAACCATGATTTTGAAAGCTCTTGTTATGATCAAACCTAATTTCTTTTCAAAGGCATATAATAACCGACTATTATTGTACTAACATTAAAGGTTATTATACCTATATTAGCCGGTTAATATATTTGAAATGTATCTTAATGAGAAAATCTTGGAATTCAAAAAAAGTAGAATACGGATTTATGTACGTTCAAGATCTTAGAGGCTTCTAGGTTTTCAAACACTTGAGTATTAGATAATAAGCCCAAACCCGATATGTGGGTTTGGGTTTATTAGGGTTTCTGATTAGGGTTTACTATATATATGTTTGATCATGATAATAATAATCAAGGGGTTTTATCATTTTCATTGAGTTTAAGATATTGTTATCTAATATACTAATTTTAACCCTTAATTCATTTGACATGTTACAGTATGATAAATACATTATTAACCGGTTTTTAATGTAACTACGGATATCTAAAGTGAAAACTTTAATAAAAACCGTTCATAGAGTAAATAAATTGTAAATGTCCTTTTTTCTTTCTCAAATGAAGTGTTAATATATTTCTTTAACTACAATAAAAAGCAACGCAACTTTAAATAACAAAATAATAGAACAAATGAAATGATGAAACCTAAAAAGTACACACTATAATAACATAAAGCCCAAATGACCATAATGTTGATGGTTTAAAGTTTGTATGCACTTGTACTAACAATATTAAAGTTTAAGTAATAGGTTTAATAATATGATTGTTTTGGTACTAAACTTTACCAAAGTTTTAATATTTTATGAAGAAAAAGCAAGCATTGATTAGTGTAGGTGGTGGGTGTTAGAGAACATGGATATTGGCAGTGGCAGTGGCAGTGGTGAGTTTGGGTGGATTACAAATTAGGATTCCCAACAAATAATGGTCTTATGAATGGTCTCTTTCCTCATTAATATCAAACCTAATTCATTCAGTTTTTAAATTGTTTCGGGACAATTATTAGCAAAACACCAAACTGATTACTTTAAAAGAAAATATTGGGTTTTATATATAAGCATGTTAAGTTGTGTAAGCTTAAGCAATCAACATATTAGATTGACATGTTTAAACAGACCAATTGACATGTTTGACCCGGAAAAAAATCCAGTTGACCTATAACGAACATATCATACTGATTGTTAAACAAGTTCCGTGACTTATCTATATAGACGTGTTAATTTTGTTCTTTTTAACTCAATTAAATTTGGAGTTGGGATGATGTTGGGTAATTTACACTACTAAAACGATCCACATGAATATAAAGAGAAAATCACATATATAATCACTTGAGAATTCAAAAATACCAAAATAATCATCTGAGTCGCGTCATTTTTCTCGCGCCATTTTTTGTCGTCGCGAGATTGAAAATAATATAAATGATTGGTCATAAATTGGCGCGAGAAAAATGTCGCGAGGACCAAAAAAGTCGCGAGGACGTGGTCAATTTATGACCAATCATTTATATTATTTTCAATCTCGCGACGAAAAAATTGGCGCGAGAAAAATGGCTCGAATCAGATGATTATTTTGATATTTTTGAATTCTCAGTCGATTATATATGTGATTTTCTCGAATATAAACCTATAAGATGAAGTAACACTCTAGTTGATCTTTGAATAACATGAATGTATTAAGTTCTAACTAATTAATTTGATTCATCATAGATTGGAAAAATATAACTTTGATAATGGAGAAGATCAACAACAAACAATTATGAAGTGGTTTGAACCTATGATTACTTGTTAAAGTGTTGAAACCCTAAACTTCACATACACACGCAACTTGTAATGTCGAATGTTAAAATCATTAACTTCCAAAGATAATGACATTTTAGCATTACAATAGATGAGAAATCAAAGACAAATTAATAATGAATATTTGTTTACAATAAGTTTTATTGACTTTTATTCTTCAAATGGTAATGGGACAACAAGTCGACTAGACATGGATGAGTTTTTATGTTCAATAATTCATTTCCATTCAGAAATATTGTGCTAATATTGAGTTTTAATGATTTGTATATTTTTTCACAATTAAAAACGGATTTTATTTAATTTTTTAAAAAGTTAAAAATATTTATTATATAGGAAATATTGGGGATATATAATTTTCAAGAGGTTAGATAGATGGATCAACTGATTGTTTACAGATCAAACAATTTGAGTAAATTACTTAATTACATAAATATTGATTTAGATTTTGTTAAGTATTACGGATTCACTTTCTAAACTTTTCTTGTTCTTGATATTGTTGTTGTGATTTCAATTCATTTCGAATGAGGACCTTCTATCGTTAAGTTGTTACTTTGTCGTTAAATTTATGGACCACATCTAATATAATAAATAAGTCATGTATTAGACAAATGTTATTCGATTAGAGTATTCAATTTTAATTTTTCCAACTAAAGTAGATTTTCAATTTTGAAATTATTTGTTTTATTTTCATTCCCATCCTTACACTATCGAATTATTATATTTCTAATCTTCACTTAGGTTAATTTTAAATTTTTTCATCAAAATAATTTTAACATTAATGAATTAGTTGATTTTAGTTTAATATTTTATTTATAAAATCCGCGTTATTGGCGGGTTAATAATCTAGTATGTAATAAATGTGCAACCATAAAGACCATTTTTGTAATTAACTTATTTTAAAGAAAAATCAAATCACATTCACACACATACATAGACACACCGCCATCTGCTCCTTCACCTTACAATAATTATGTATATTCTCGACATTATACTTATTGGGCTTCGACTTTTAAGAAACAAGTTATTAGAGTTACATTTATAGATCTCAAACGCTAATCTTCGAGTTTCATTGTCATCGTCGCCTTTTCCTCCACGCGGACCTCGTGTGTCGACAATCAGAACCGCCATTACATAACATGCCGCAACGTTCATACACAAGTTCAACTTTTTAAAGGTGTTATTTGAGTTGCATTTAATCCATATATGGTTCCAATTGTGCGTAATTAATTAGGGATTTTGTTATTGCATTTACCGACTAACTAGTTAATTATGGATAGAGAGAGATAAAAACAACAAAAACACGATGAAGGGAAAAAAAAAATGTACAAGGACTAAATCTGAAATACCGAAAAACCATATAGACAATTTACATAATTAATTTTCTTTATATATATATATATATATATATATATATATATATATATATATATATATATATATATATATATTTCGAAGATGACTTTTTGAACCGGTAAATGTATCTAACAGGATTCGAACTTGGTACCTCCCACCTTTGTTATGAGTTTTATTCAATTTTAAATTGCCACTTTGACTGAAGAAATATATATATATATATATATATATATATATATATATATATATATATATATATATATATATATATATATATATATATAAAGCAATAAAATAGAATAATTTACTAAACAATCACCTAACATTCATGCTTAAGAAATAAACATCTGATTTTCGATAGATTTCTCGATACAAATTTTATCAAAAAGTACATGAAACATAATTAGTCAAATAAAAACAAGATACTCGTCCCAAAATGGAATAGTGTAGCAAGGAATAAATAGTATCGCGTTCATATGTCTAAATTTTATTGTTCTGAGTATTATTTATATATTTTTCGTGACGAAGAAATGTAATGAAAAATTCGCTATGACTTAAATGGTTATTTTCAAAAATATATAATTATTGATTAATTATTGTTATGATTTGCTCGAAATAATAAATGAAAAACCACAAGGTTGATGTAGATTACTAGATTAGTATTGATTTAAAAATAATACTTATTTATATATTATGTTGAAAAGTACCAAAATGACTATTTAAATAAAAAAAATGAAAGAATAATTTAGGTGGAGCCAAAAATAGAAACAGAAAACACGTGTTCGGGAAGGCGTAACCCACGACCATGACAAAAGCATTTGGATTTGGTACTATTTTTTTGTCCCCAACTTCCCTTTTTTTTGGTCTTTTCCTTTTTCTTAAAATAGCCCATGGGTCCACCACCCTCACCACTCACATTTACACGTGTCATCATCATTTATCTACGTGGCATTTCCCATTTATCTTATTCTTCACCAATTCCCCTCATTTTTCCCTTAATTTACGGAATTACCCAATTTTTTTCATTTTCTGTTGGTTATTGTGTACCAGTCAGTCAAGTCACACGATACACACCTATTCTCATAAATACCAAAAACCCCACAACTAAAATTCATTTTCATTTTTCACATCAATTGTTTGTTCCTTGTAATCGTTTCGGTTTTGGTTTCGGTTTCGGTTTCGATTATAACAGGGAGATATGATTGATCAAGAAGAAAAAAATGTATACGGATATATGATTCCAGGAGTGGATAGTTTACTGAAGAAACGATCACACGAAACCTATCAAACCGGCCAATTTGTTAACCAAAACGTATTCAATAATGATAACGTTACGTTTCTCGGAAACGATATTTCCATGCAGATTTATCAACAACAACTCGATATCGACCGATTAATCCTCCATCATGTATGTTATGTTACTATAATATTTGATCGTTATTATTTTTATAAATTTACGACGAAAAGTTGTGATTTAAATTTTGCTTTGCAATCCAAAAAAGGGTTAGCGACGCAGCTGGTTGTCCGCTTGCAGTTTGTAAATTCTTACGTTCTAAATCTAATATAAAGATCTTTATTACAGACGGAAAAGGTGAAGTATGAGATCGAATCAATACGAAGAAGAAACTCGATGAGATTAATGATAGCAGCCGAGGAGCAAATATCTAAGAAATTACGATCGAAAGATAACGAAATCGTGAAAATTAGTAGATTAAATTACGCTTTAGAAGAAAAGGTGAAAACGTTAATCGTGGAGAATCAAATATGGAAACAAATGGCGGAAACTAACGAAGCAACCGCGAATAATCTACAGCGAATTCTAACGGATATTCAACAACAAAATCAAAACGACGACGTTGAATCGTGCTGCGGGAGCACTAATAATAATAATAACCGGGATGTAAATAATGGGTGCAAAAATTGTGGTAAAAAAGAGTCGTGTGTTTTGTTACTGCCTTGTAGACATTTGTGTATCTGTAGTGTTTGTGAATCTATTATCAACTTCTGTCCAATCTGTAAATGTTTAAAGAATGCTACTCTACAGGTTAATATCACTTAAATTTATATTTCTCTTTCTTTTTTTTTAATATAGTTTATAGAAATTTATTATTTTTTGCCATAAGTTTGCTTTCATCGATCATCGCTTTTTTTGTTTACTGAATATAGTGGTTCTTTGTTCTTTTCGAAATTATATTTGACACTCGGTATTACTATTACAAGATTTATACGAAATTTGGTTTGGTATCATACCGACTAGTAACCACCATTGCATTTTCGTATGTTATCTGCTACTAACAAAACACTTCTAAAAAAATTTGTACTAAGTGGTTCGGTACATGCTCACCCCTATTTGAATTTTAAACATAATGCATAAGGCTTTAAAGTATAGATATAAAACATTTCTTAACCTCTAACAAAAATTGTAAGCTTTGATACTCCATCTTCTATATTATCTGTAACTTTCTTGTTTACCGACGCTTTGGGATGTTTAACAAAGTTTTGCCCCGAAAAATTAAATGAAATGGACACCAAAACGGGAATGTATGGCTTGGTTTTTTGTTTTAATATCTTTATATTATCGGTTTTAATATCAAGACCGGTTATAAATGAAGATTAAAATTTCGCTAAAACATATATATTCTTTTTCGTTGCTAATTAATGTTTTGATGGCACATGTGATGGTCCATTAGACCATTAATACATTCATACTTCGAATGAAAATGTGACAATAATAAATAAAATTGCTTTTATTTTTTCAATAGAATGATAAATATTGCCATTCTCAAAAATATTAATATTAATAATTCACAAATATTTATGTTTTCTAAAACATTCTAAAAAAATAATATTAAATTCACTTGAAAATATCACAAGGTAAGAAATAATATTTAGTCATTTTTTATTTTCATATTTCCAAGTGTTTAAAATTGAAACTTTGAACAACAAAAATATCTCAGAAGTTAATTAAATTTGTTTAAATTAATTATCTGTTGCATATATATTCTAACTGATAAGCATGTGTGTAGTTGTGGTGTTAAATTAAACAAAGGTTGCTTCAATTTTTAGGTTTATTGTTGCCTTTGGATGTTAAATTAAATAAAGCTTTGCTTCATAGTTGAGGATTGTTGTTATTCCTATTTCCTTCAATTATGTTGTTTGTTTATTAAAATAGTTATTGTTTTGGTGTTGTATCATTTTTATTCTGTTGGAATAGACATTCACAAGAGAGGCTTTTAAAGTCGTGTTTTCGGGTTTGAAGTGAAATAAAAGACAAGAACCGAGAATTTCTTTTTTAAAAGACGATCTTTTTTATGTCTTGTCTAGTCTTTTGAAAATAAAAAAAAAACTTGAAATCAACCTTTTGCTGGTAACTCGTTACCGTTTTTTTCTATTTTATTGTGCCATGCTTTTTCGACATAGTTGTAAGGGTAAGCCTTAAACCGCACATTTGTTATCGTTTTGTGTTTCATAAAATAGGTGTAAAAAAATGCCGTCTCAATAGACTATACCTTGTTGTTTTCTTTTGTGTTTTGTTTTTAATCAATTGTATTGAATTTTAAAGTTATACATGATATGTATCGGTTTTGTTTGTTTTATAGTTTTTTTTTGTTTGATTTCTTTTTGTTTCTGTGTTTTAGTCGTTACGGTCTTTCTTGAATTTGGCAAAACCTTTTGTTAAGGATTTATCGAACGACATGGTGCAAGTTTTGTGTTTTTATGTTAACATTGTTATTTTATAAGTTTTGGCTTTCAGTAAGTTGGTTCTATTCTTTGTCCATTTCCAATACACATTAGTCACTTATGCCTATCACCCTTATCAATTTTATTGTCTTGTTTATCAAACAAGATAAACAAAACAAGATAATAATCAATATTAAATATCTAAAACATTATAATAAACATATTTCAATAGAAATATAAAACTTCAATTAATATATGGTATAAACTCTTACGGCAGCCGTTAAACTAACAATATTCTAGACATCGCATTTTCAAATAACTTTTAAGCCATGCTTTTCAATATGGTTTAGTGTAATATTTTTACGAGATAAAACGTTGATCAATGACATTTAGACACCGTGAACACAAATTGAGTCTCGTATTTGGTGAATGGTTCGTTCATCCTTTCAAAATAATATAATTATGGATATGCTAAACATCACATCAACTACCAAACTGACTAAATAACTCTCAGTAATAACCTATCATTAACTTTTTTATTTTATATATATAAAACATAAGAATGAAAAGAAAACTTTTATTGTTAGTGTGGCCCACCACTACACACAAAAACACTAGTCGATCGTCAGAAAAAAATAAACCAACCACACCCGACCACCGCTGACGGTGCCATCGATGGTACCAAACGATTTACGTAGGTACGTACGTTGGCAATAGTCTTATACTTGTTAAAATTCGTTATTGGTAGCCAAAGGAGTTATGGTTAACAAAAATCAAAGGTTATCGATCTTACGATTAAGATCTTAAAATCTTACGATTTTACGATTCTAGTAATTATATTACGTAGGATCTATATACCATAGGATCCCGATCTTCCTCATGGAATCTTAAGATATCGATCCGAGACGATCCTACTTAACTTGATTTACAGAGTTAAAAACCATAAATATGGAAGCTTTTTTATATAAAAATAGTGGATGAGTAACTCTAAAAGTATATATATTTAATTACATATTTACTTTAATAGTTCAATACTAAAAACGTAAATGCAAAGTAATATATATTTAGTAATATAAATGTGTATAAATTACATTGAAGTTTTTTATATTATGCTTAAATTAATATTTATTATTAATATGTCATATATTTACACTTTTATTTGAATTACAACACATGATATTAAATATAACTCTTGATACGATCGTTTTCGATATTTTATCGATCTTACGATCACGATCTTCTAAAGATAAAAACGTAAGTTTATAATCTTGCAAAACCTATAAATAAACTCTTTATATGGATAATTAAAATGAGTTTTAAATTAAAAAGATGTTTAGAAAGTAAAAAGAAATCATAGGGGAGAGAGGGGTGTTGGAAAAAGGGTAACCTTAAAAGGCGGGGTAAGGATATGGTTGTGGGACCCAAGTCAGTTTTGTACGGAGTTGGCTTGTTTGAAACGCAGAATCATGGGGTCCACTAAACACAAACTTAAAGTTTACACGTACAGTAATATAAACTAGACCACGTAGGACAGGTCCCACAGTGGGTCCACGTGGATTACATCTTTAATAGTGTGTGTGTGGGTTGTTGCAGATGTCAGACCCTTAACTTATTCGCTTCCCCTTATCCCAAGTTAAAGAGTTATGGGCGACTTGACATTATTATTTATTTTCTGAATTATTAAATTCATGAAATACCTTCTTTCGAGGAAGATTATAATATATATTAAAGTATTTCTAACGTATCTTTCGTTGTTTTCTGAATAATATACTACTTTAATCCACCCTCTTTCATTTATTTAACTACATCTTGAAATAAGTGTATATGAGAACGTATCTCACAATTTAAATTTAATAATTTAATGTATAAGAGAATAGAGTTTTTATAATGTGTGACCACTTTATACATGTTTGTAGATATTAATTTAAATTAATCACTAAAACAATCATTTAATAGTTATAATATAAAAATAATTATTTGATTTGTAACGTATCTCACAATTCTTTTGAAGTAAAAAATATATAAAGCAAAATTAAACCCATAAAAACTAAAAACGTCGACGCGAAAGTGAATAGTATCACGAGAAATAAGTAGTTTTGCGATGCTCGGAAAAATGTGTCCAATTTGAACCGAATTAAAGCTTTACGTTTAATTAATAGAGCAAATCACCAAAATAATCACATATCATTTACATTTCATAAACATAATCACCTAATTTGCGACGGATTTCTCGAGACATTGTTGTCGTCGCGAAAGTACACATATTTTAATCAAAACAATAAAAATTAGACAAATTGTAGCGAGTCTCGCGAAACTATTCATTTCCCACGATACTCTTAACATTCACGATGACGTAGCTAGTTTTTATTTGTCTTATTTTGTTTTATATACTTTTCGCCACGAAAAATTGTCGTGAGAAATCCGTCAACCGTACATCATTATTTACCACCCCGTTGCAAATATTTGAGATTAAAAAATATAATTTCTAGTTGACTGTAGCGAATATTATTTAATAGAGTTAATTACATAAATTGTCCCTTTGGTTTACTTTAAAATATGCATTTCGTCCATAAGTTTAAACGTTGCATAAAACGTCCACTTTCGGAAACTAATTACGCTTTTCGTCTCTAATTTCTAACAAACGTCCATTTTAGGGGCGAAATGTGTAATTTGTTCACGATGATTTTAACAGAAATCCATTTTAGGGACGATTTATGCAACGTTTTAAACTTAAGGAGAAAATCTATAATTTTGGATAAACCATAACGACGACTTCTGTAATTAACTCTATTTAATAACACATTTTCGATTATATGTATATATTGCTATAAAACATTTTTAAAATATAGGGTTACGATTTTGGTTTGATTATGTTGTTTGGTATGTCCATAGCCATAAATCGAAAGTTTCGGTCATTAAAAACTCAAAAACCAAATCTTCGGTTACTATACTGATTTAGTTATTTTTGTAGATTAACTCGGTTGTAGTTAGTTACTCGGTTATTTATTCACCTCTAATAAAAATAGATATAATGAGTTTAATATTCGACATATATGATATATATTTTCCGAGACCTTACAAATATAAGCTATAATGTTTGAAATCCTATACTCCATAATTATATGATATCAAACACAAATACTGGGTAAGGTAAATAATGTGTGTTCAAAAGTTTTAATCTTAGCTCTAGCAAGTAACAATAGTTTTTATTAAAATTCAAAAGTTATAATTTTTATATATGATGATGATATAGGTATACAACTAGAGTCATATTGTCAAACAATACATGGCAGCGGAAATTAGGATCACATACTAAATAATAAATCGGATAAAAAATTACCTTGAATTAGAAGCAAGCGAAAGTCGTAGATCTAAGTGTAAGATCTAATCTACGGTTACGTACGCGACACCTTCTTTTAGCGACATACTAGTATGCTAGTACTTGTTTAATTGCTTTTTACAACAATTGTCTAGCAACAACTCTTATTACAAAAACCAAAATAAATAAATAAATAAAACCCCTTTTTTCAAAAAACCGATCGGCCAAAAAACCAAATTAGTCGATCCTTTTTTTATTTTGCAATGATATAGGGTTTAGGGTTTATCTTGTATTTATAGGTTTTCAAATCTAGGAGTTTGAGTTATATTACAATAAGGAAACCTCCTTATTTATATAATAAACCCTCCATTTAATAAATATTTACACTTATCCATTAAGTAATATTTAATAAATAAATTAAACTTGTAGTCTTGTCTAAATGTCGATGTGTGCGCTCCCGTAGTCTCATACATTTACGGACACACATTTGTTAAAACTATTCAAATACCAACAGCTCCCACTTTTGAATAATTTTCAAACAAAACGTGATAACATTGATTAATGTCTAGCAACATATCAATGCTCCCATAAATGTACGAGTAAGTTTCTCCAAAACTCACTTGTGAGCCTAAATTCGGTTCATATCCTTTTGTTACAGATACTTAGTTAAAATCTTTTGATGGATCAAAATCATTCCATTTTAACTACTGTTTCTCATTTCGCGAATCACTTAAGATTACCTAATACAGTCGAGACAGTTCTGGACTTATTTGGGTCTGGCCAGACAAACATCTTAAGTATTCATGAGTGACCCAGTTTGTATCTAGCTTCAGTTTCACTGAAGGAACAAATCCTATATTGACTACAATTGGTAGTCATCGTATTTCGCAACATTACCAAAAATAGTCTTTATAACACCCTTATTCAGGAGTGCGTTTGACTAGAATCAAATAATGCACTACGTACATGATTCCCAACTTGTATCTCAAGTCAAAGGACATTAAACCTTATGAATTATACTTAATGACAAAGATCCATAAGTACTAATTCATGTGGGATAATCCAGTGTTCATCTCCATGCACACCATCCGGGTTAGTGAGCCAAGCTGACTACTCAGATATTGTCTTAATTCAATTATGCTCCCACATAATCAAACGACAACGGATATTTAGAAAAATATTTAAATATAAATATAAATATAAATCAAGGATTAAAACATGCAAAATTGGACAACAATTAAATATGAATTAAAATCGCATATCCTCAATATTATTTAATCATAATAAAATTGTTTATAAATCCATATATCCAAATACTTAATAAATTCACATATTACATGGAACAACTAGACAAACGAAGTCCTATGCCCTCAGCCAAGTGAGTTTGTTTCGTCTTTGCCAAAGCCTTTGTAAAAGGATCTGCCAAGTTGTTATCTGTGTGAATTTTGAGTAGCTTGATTTCATTATCATTTATGCGCTCACGAATATAATGAAATTTCCTTTGAAAGTGTTTGGCTCCCTTTTGAACACCTGGTTCATTAGCTATGATTATTGCACCCGTGTTGTCGCAATACATATCCATGGGTAATTTGGCGGTAGGAACTACACCAAGTCCAGAAATAAATTTCCGGATCCAAACAGCTTCCATCGCAGCTTCAGCAGCTGCTATGTACTCAGACTCTGTTGCAGACATTGCAATGGTGGACTGCTTTTTGCTTTTCCAGACTACAGCTCCTCCATTCATTATGAAAACATAACCTGTTTGAGATTTGATGTCATCATGGTCTGTCTGAAATCCGGCATCACAGTAACCAATAACTTTAAGTTCTGCCTCGGGATTTCCACCATACACCAGAACCATATCTTTAGTAGCCCGTAGATACTTCAGAATGTTCTTTACAGCAATCCAGTGTTTTTCACCTGGATTCTGTTGAAACCTACTTACAATATTCTGCGCAAAAGCTATATCAGGTCTTGTACATCTTGTTGCATACATAATGGATCCTACTGCCGAAGCATAGGGAATCCTTTGCATACGTTCCACCTCTTGAGGTGTAGATGCACCATCCTGAATACTGAGTTTAAGTCCATCTTGCATTGGGATAAATCCACGCTTGGAGTTTTCCATACTAAACCGTTTTAGTATTTTGTCAATGTAAGCCTTTTGACTTAACTCTATCATCCGCTTGGATCTATCTCTCGAGATCTTGATTCCTAGAATATATGCTGCATCACCCAAGTCTTTCATGGCGAAACACTTTCCAAGATAAGATTTTACATCTTCAAGCATTGGAATGTAGTTTCCCATAAGTAATATGTCATCGACATATAAGACAAGGAATACAACATTACTCCCACTGGTCTTTAGATATACACATGGCTCATCTAGATTCTGAACGAAACCAAATTTCTTGATTTCTTCATCGAATCTTTTATTCCAACTCCTTGATGCTTGCTTAAGTCCATAAATGGACTTCTTTAGCTTGCATACTTTGTTGGGATGTAATGGATCAATAAAACCTTCTGGTTGGTTCATATAGACCTCTTCGTCTAGATAACCATTCAAGAAGGCTGTCTTGACATCCATTTGCCATATCTCGTAGTCATAGAATGCAGCTATGGCTAAGAGAATTCTAATAGCTCTTATGTCTGCCACTGGGGAAAAAGTCTCATCATAATCTATACCATAGATCTGAGTGAATCCTTTTGCCACGAGACGAGCTTTATAGACGTGTATATTCCCATCCATGTCAGTCTTTATCTTAAAGATCCATTTACAATCGACGGTCTTGGCATTTGGAGGTTTATCTACCAAATCCCAAACTTCGTTGTCATACATGGATTGGATCTCCAAATTCGCAGCTTGAAGCCATTTTTCAGCGTCTGGACCTGATAATGCAACTTTCAAGTTTCGAGGTTCATTAAGATCCCCTGATACGTCACCATCCTCTAGATTAACGTTTAAGTTCAACCTAGGAGGTGCACGTATCGTCCTTTCGGACCTACGAATTGGAGCATCAACAATTTGTTGTTGAGACTGAACTTGTGGCTCAATCACAACTTGAGTCGGACTAGATTGAGGCATATCCTGAGGCTCAACTCTATCCCCCCCGAATTGTTGATCACCAGTGTTGGTAGAAAGTGACGTATCTTCCTCTTGAACCTCGTCAAGGTCTATAACCCTCCCACTGTTTCCTTGACCAATAAGCTTTGTTTCGAAAAACTCAGCATATCGAGCCACTTTCACAGTGTTCTCAGAAGGATGATAGAAGTAGTAACCCATTGTTTCCTTTGGGTATCCTACAAAGATACACTTAACAGATCTCTGTTCGAGTTTGACAGGCGAATCGCGCTTAACGAAAGCCTCACATCCCCAGACCTTTAAGTAAGACAAATTTGGCGCTTTGCCAAACCATAATTCATATGGTGTCTTATCAACTTTCTTGGTTGGAACCATATTGAGAATGCGTGCTGCAGACTCTAAGGCATAATCCCAAAAAGACAATGGCAAGGCTGTAAGATTCATCATCGATCGAACCATATCCAACAATGTTCGATTTCTCCTTTCCGATACACCATTGTGTTGTGGCGTATAGGGAGGAGTAAGCTGCTGGACAATTCCACAAGCTTGTAGATGATTCTTAAACTCTTGACTGAGATATTCACCACCACGATCCGATCGGAGGACCTTGATGGTTTTGCCGAGTTGATTTTCTACTTCGTTTTGAAATACCTTGAAGATTTCAAACACCTCATGTTTATGTTTAAGCAAGTAAACATAACCATAACGGCTGAAATCATCGGTAAATGTAACGTAGTAGTAAGCACCTCTCCTAGACATATGCTTAAAAGGACCGCATACATCAGTATGTATGATTCCTAATAAGTCGGTCGCCCTTTGATTCTCATGCGAGAAGGGTTTCCTTGCCATTTTGCCCGATACACATGACTCACACCTATCAAGGATCCTCACTTGATTTCAAAAGCCCTTCATGTTGAAGCCTTTCGATACAGTGTTTGCCAATGTGTGCAAGACGGCAATGCCATAGGAAGGATGAGTCTAAGTTAGACTTAGATCGTTTTGCGCTTAAATTAAACAATGAATTATTATTTGGTAATGAAAGACGATCATGCAAATCAATTTCAAATATTCCATTAATAGCAATAGCATTAAAATAATGAATATTATTCATAGAAACAGAAATCCCATAATCGGTAAATGTATTACAAAAACCATTATCTTTCAAAACCGAAACTGAAACAATTCCCCTAACAATAGAAGGTGCATAATAACAATTGTCTAATACAAGAATTATGCCCGAGGGTAATCGTAAGTCATAACTTCCAATGGCATCCACTGCTGCTCGTATGCCGTTGCCGACGTACAGGTACAAGGATCCATACTTCAGTTTCTCTTTCGCTCTAAACCCCTGCAAGGAGTTACAAATATGAGCTCCACAACCAGTGTCATAGACCCAAGTATTTGATTTAGCGAAAGAATATAATTCAATGGTGAAAATACCTGAAGAACCGGCCGTGCCGTTCTTTTTGTTATTTTGCACCTCGGCAAGCCACTTAGGACAGTTCCTCTTCCAGTGACTCTTATCTCCACAATAATGACATGTATCATCTTGTGCGACCTTTGCCTTCTTAGCTGGAGGAGTTTGCTTAGGCTTGGAAGAATAAACAACAGCTTGTTTATTTTTTCCACCCTTTGCAAAGTTCCCCTTAGCCTTTAGCGGTTGCTTTTTCTTCTTATGAGCTTGGCTACCCTCAATCATTAAGACTTGAGTGCCTTTCACCTTCATTTTTGACTTTTCGAATTCCACCAACATAGCGTGGAGTTCGTTGATGCTTTTGTTCATACTTTGCATATTATAACCTCGTGTGAACTCCTCAAATTCCGGTGAGAGAGAGTTGAGAACAATGCTCACAGCGACTTGGTTATGATATGCAAATTGCATCCTAGTCAAACGATCAAACAAGCTTTTCATGTTCATAACGTGAGTCCCAACGGGCGTTCCTGACACATGATGACATGCATGTACTTCTCGAATCAAGTCATTTAGCTCAAGGCCGGCTTGTTTCTCATACGATGCACGTAGCTCAGATATGATCTCATTGGGTTGCTTGATGTCAAACTGCTTTGCTAACTCAGAGGACATGCAACTCAACATAAGACATTGCACTTCTACGTGAGCTTTATAGGTTGCCCTATACAAGTCACGTTCCTCTTGAGGAGCCTCAGCAGTTGGCTCAGCACCCAAAGGTGTTTCAAGGATATGTTCGCGCTCCATCACTCTTAGGACAATCCTCAGTGATCGGTGCCAATCATTGAAATTCGGCCCATTAAGAATATTGCGCCTTAACGCGATTTTGGTTTCATTCAAAATCTCATCAGTTGCGTTTTGTGCCATTTCTGCAAAAACAGAGTGAAAGTTCTTATTAGTACTTTCGACATAAAATTCTTAACATAAAACGTAAAACCCATGGTTTACTTTTAGTTAAGTCTAGGATCCAATTGACATATTACCGTTCCATCAGTTGATCTGCAAGGAACTAAATAATACTCAAAAGGTAAGTGACGATCCGTAATTGCATTTACCGGTGCAACTCCTAGAAAATGGGACTTAATGTCATAATTCGATCCGAGCATCAAATGGTGATCGTGACATTAATCATGTTTCGTCGCATCTTATCGCTATCGGCGTTTACAGTCTCACTGCATAACCCGATTTAAGTCATCCGACTGAAGACTGCAGATAGTCCACCACAGTCTCACTATGAGTGGTAATCCGCCTTGGATACACTTCACCTACGTCTCACGTAGAGTGACGAGCAAGTACAAGTTGTCTAGGCAATACGGATAGCAATTGACTTAAATTCCATGGGTGTTAAAATCTACGTACGCAATTGCCATGCAACAATTTCGTAACGTAATTTAATTAAAAACAAAATGTTTTTATTTTACTGGTTATTAAACGTGTTTCTATGATTACCTAATTCATACAACTAATCGTAACATGGTCATAATTAAAACCCTTTCGGTAGCTCTACGAGGGTACGACCAGGAAAGTATGTGAGATGTAGCGAATGGTTCAACATTTCTTAATAGCATTGCCTCATTAGGAGTGTACCCCACTCCGCATAACTTTCCTAGACATCGTCCCCTATTGTAGGTGAGCCTAGTTGGGTAATAATACACTGAGCATGTACAATCTAGTTATAAATTACCAATCACACGCTTATTAAATCGATGGTTTTTAAGATATTTTGTAAATTTATATGTTCCGTCGCTGGACCAAATTACGGTATATAAACCCAACCAAATGCGTTATAGAACGTATAAAAGTGCCAAAATAAATTAATAACTCGTCATAATATTTCTTTAGTCTTATTATTAAATTTTGTTTCTTTCAAAAAGACATTTGACAAACAATATTTATAATAAACAATTTAGAATTATTCTACGCAACTAATTGGGTAATGCCTAAAAAGTCTCTATGGTCATTGTTTACATATTGAATCACTCCCGTTTCAAAGGAAACGGACCACATACATCCGTCCAAATAAACAAGTTTGGATTGCGTAAGCTATCAATATGTAAACAATTCGTATATCAAATAAACCACACATAACTTTTTATCATACAAATCCTTTTGTGTCGCATATATTCAATTAACAATTAATAATATGTCACTAATTCAATTTACTTTTTAACAATATCAATATATCTAATTATGCTTACAAAGTTATGCATGTAACTTTATAAACATAATTTTGCATAAAAGTAAATAAGGTAATTAAACATCAAATTGCAAAGTACATTGATTTCAAATTAACTTTTAATTTTGTAAAATCATACAATAAACCAACCCTAATCCCCCTTCAATTTTTATGTTTTAGATCCAAAATAATATTTACCTATGTTTTGTCTGATACCACTATAGGTATACAACTAGAGTCATATTGTAAAACAATACATGTCAGCGGAAATTAGGATCACATAGTAAATAATAAATCGGATAAAAAATTACCTTGAATTAGAAGCAAGCGAAAGTCGTAGATCTAAGTGTAAGATCTAATCTACGGTTACATACGCGACACCTTCTTTTAGCGACAGACTAGTATGCTAGTACTTGTTTAATTGTTTTTTACAACAATTGTCTAGCAACAACTCTTATTACAAAAACCAAAATAAATAAATAAAAAACCCCTTTTTTCAAAAAACCGATCGGCCAAAAAACCAAATTAGTCGATCTACAATAAGGATTCCTCCTTATTTATATAATAAACCCTCCATTTAATAAATATTTACACTTATCCATTAAGTAATATTTAATAAATAAATTAAACTTGTAGTCTTGTCTAAATGTCGATGTGTGCGCTCCCGTAGTCTCACACATTTACGGACACACATTTGTTAAAACTATTCAAATACCAACAGATGAATTATAGAGAAACAAATCTGATATTACATATTCAAAAGTTAGACCATATTATACAGGAGGGATCAAGTAAGAATCAAAATTTAATAGGAACCGTATAAATATAGCCACTCATTATTGATGCATAAAACGAATATTTAAGATATTAATTTGATTTGAATTTGATTTGTGATATATTAATTTTAAGTTTGTGTTTCATAAATGTATGGCGTGAAATTGGTTGTTATGTTTCTTACCAAATTTTGATTTTTACTCGCTCCGATTTTTTGTATAGATATATTTTACATGGTCTCTTGAAAAAGTTAATATTTGTATAGATATATTTTACATGGTCTCTTGAAAAAGTTAAGTATGTAATTAGTAAAATTGAATTGACAACCGTAATTGATGGTGATCACCGACGGTTCCCATCATCCAAGAATTTATTCTTGTAATTAAAAAAAGCTTGACGTTTTTGTTAACATGGGACCCTTTTGTGTTTATATTCTTTTTCCTTCATATAATAACATAATACTTTGATATGATATGATATGATGATGGTGTGTTTGTTGGATGGTAGTGGTGCCATGATCGATAGCCCCATATGACACCATCACATTGTGTGAACAACAATACAAATGTTTCAATGCCTTTGCACATGACCCATGCGTGATCTATGGCTTTCACATTCGGTTAAAAATAAATACCTTTTTTCATTCTTGGCTTTATACTATTTCTTGTCTATATTCGAAAAATTATATGTGCCATATGTCTAAGGGTATAACTTTAGTTGTTTATATACATTCCAAAAGTTAGCAGATGGACAAAATATGTTAAATTTGAGTGTTACCCGATAATCGTTTCGCTATTTCCTAAAACATTAGAAGATAACCAAAGGATATGGATACACTTCGATGTTTAAGTGATATTCGTTGCGAAACCATTTTCAAAAGAAAACGCAACATGACAATCTATTAAATAATAATTATACATATATAATTAAGGGTTGAGATTAAAAAAGATAATGATAAAATTTGAGACCAAATGGATCAATCATATCCCTCCATTTTAAAAACCCACCATAATTTATTTAAAAAAAAAATTAATTATCTCATAAACGATAAATGTATTAAACGAATAAATTGCACCATTAAAACGAGTATTTTCTCCTCTTTCTATAGAGCACTCACTCAATATATTTTTGACGAAATTTATTTTCGGGTTTTTTTTACGGGTTTTGAAATTATAAATCATTGTTTTATCACATGTGATATCAGTAGTTTGACATATTATTTTTTTGTTTTTGTTTTTTATTGTAGTTGAATGTACTTAATATAGCAAATCTATGTTTTGAAATTCGTATTTAGTGTTCAAATCACATGTGATATTGCCTTACGAATTTCAACATTTGGTTATAAACGAAAAAATAAAAAGTCGTCAAAATTCAAACTTTTTTTCGGGTCCATATAGGCTATACATTGTATGACATTGTTGTGTATTAAAATTCATATTTGAAGTCAAAATAATGTGTGTTATTGTCTTTTGAGTTTTTGAAATTTTACATATATAATATCACATATGATTTGTATTCATCACATATGATTTACAGTAATATCACATATGATATAATATTATCATATATGATTTTAGTATATCATATTTTATGTCAAAAACGAGAAAAAAATAAAACTAGTTAAAATTCGATTTTTTTTTCTAAATTTAGGTAGTTTATACATTTTATAGTAATTCTCTTTTATAAATATGTTATCACATGTGATATTATCGTTATAATTTCATATGTGATATATCATATGTGATATTACTGTAAAATAGGATATACTAAAATCACGTATGATAATACTATACCATATGTGATATTACTGTAAATCATATATGATATGAATACAAATCATATATGATATTTGAAGTTAAAATCATTTGTGTTATTGTCTTTTGAGTTTTTAAAAATTTACATACATAATATCATATATGATTTGTATTCATATCATATATGATTTACAATAATATCACATATGATATAGTATTATCATATGTGATTTTAGTATATCATATTTTATGTCAAAAACGAGAAAAAATAAAACTAGTTAAAATTCGATTTTTTCTAAATTTAGGTAGTTTATACATTTTATTGTAATTCTCTTTTATAAATATGTGATGTAATATCACATGCGATATTATCGTTACAATTTCAATACCCATAAAAAAAAAGTCGTCGAAAATATATAACACAACTGCTCTAACTAAAGATAAAAGCGAGACGATCGCAACGGTATATTTTGTTTCGTCACATATACAACATATCTCATAAGAATTATACAGTTAAATGGGTTTGGGAGATATCAATGCCGGGTTGAATAACCTACTAGGAACTAGGAAGCCTCGCCTAATCGTCCAAAACAAATTCGTAAGCTCATGGGTAAAAACAAACAAAATTGTTGACATGATAGGCCGTTTAGTACAATCATATTTTTTTCGCATGTCTTTGGGTCAATTTTTTCCGAAGTGTGCAAGGGAAATCGCACTATGTCTAACCTAATTTGAACCGTTCAAAACTTATTAGTCACTTATTTGGAATATGTTTTAACTAGCTTGTTACTTTAAAGAAAGAAAGATTCCAAAAAAGCACGTCTCTAAAGTATGAATCACGTCTATTTATGTAAACAATGTGGTTTCGATATTGACGAGTCTAAGATCAAATATGACAGATTACGATAATAACACGCCAACAACTTTAGTTTATTAAATAATCAAGTATCATAAACTATTTAACATTGAAAATTATTCATTTGTCACAGGAATTTTTTTATTTCTTGATAGGAATGCACATTAATTATATCAATCAAAGTATGCAACAATTCTTGAAAATTTAACTTAGTCAGGTCTTTGGAGTGTTATACGCGGTTCAACTTTTGACCGTTGACTTCTAAACTTGATGAGTAGTTTAAAATTATGATTTTTATTAATTGATTTGATACAAATAATTTAGAGTAGTATGTTTAAGGCAAAAAGAAAAGAAGCAAGAGTCTCATCAGTTAGTATATTTGGTATAAACGAGCCTAGAAACTATAGCTAGAAGCCTAGAAGTCGGTAAACGAAGGTTTGGAATCATGACTTTCGTCTTTAACCCCCTTTAACTACGCTTATATTGTCAAATAACACGGATAGCTTGACCCTCTCTTAAGTTGTTCGTCTATTTGTATGAGTTAACGTGTTAAATTTGTTTCCAGAAATAAAAGACAAGTCTAAGTTAGGTCAAGTGATAAAAACAATTTACTCCTAGATAACAATTTTTTTTTTTTTGAACGGACAATTAAGTAATTTGAAAATCTGGAAGCATAGGAATGAAGTTATTTTCAATCGAAAAAAGCCTAGACCCAATATGCTCTATGATGATGAAAAACTCTTATCTTTTGTTTGGATTTCGAATAGGCGAAAAAAGGCTAGGTTAGACTTGATGGAATGGGTTCGTAATCCTTATTTAGCTATTTCCCATCTATGTAATCTCTTAATTATACTTCCTTCTTGCTAGATGGTTATCAATATACATATTATGTTTTGTCGCAATTTTATTTAATACGCTAATTTTTTTCTAAATAATGTATTCTTATATATTCAACTATTCATAACACATATGAACAGAATCAATAACTAAACACAACTTCAAACACGCAAATGAAGACTTATCGAAATAGTTTGAACATTTAGTTATAAACCTAACAAATGAAGAAAACAACCAACGGAATTGATAACGACATTGTTTTCCTATACATTCATCCTAATCTTTGTTTTTTAGTAACTACACTATTCGACATTTTCTAATAAAGCTAAAAATCTAGTATAGTTTGTTGACTTGCTCAAATCTATTTGATACTATTAAACAACAACTATCGTGGTGCTATGCTATGAGCGGCCTTTTAATTTGATTGGTCGAAGCGTTGATTAAGATAACTTAATAGTTATTAGTGTGAATTAACAAATAATTTACTAAACAAGATGGGTTTTCTCTTGCATACCCAAAGTTGTGCAATGTTCATGAATCCTCAAGATGGAATTCAAAGACAAGTCACAAGCTCTAAAAGTTGAAATAAACCTAAAATGTGTGTTGATTTATAAAAGTGTATCGATTTATTGGCATGGCTTTAAAGTAAAAATGGATTTATTAAAAACATTAGTACACATGACTAGTTTTAATGACTTAATGTAAAAAACAATGAATATATCGTATGTCAAATATTAAATGAATTAGATATATTGTATTTATTATCCGAGTCTTCTGACATAATCATATATAAAAGTTAATTAATAAATTATAAAGAAAATCCGTGTCAACTTTTTTCAACTCGGACTTTAGAAATAGAATACGACCAGAAAATATGAAAGACGACCAGAGAATTAAGAAAGACGACACAAAAACTTATTCATTTAAAAACCATCTATTTCAATCATAATTCATCCAAATCGATATTAATATCAAATTAATGTAAAAATAATGTTTAACTAGTGATATCCATAACAACTAAAGTATATAGTTAAAAAATTGTTAAATGTATAGTTAAAGATGAGTATGGAAATGTGGGGTTGAAAATTATATCCTTGTGATTCTTATACTTAATTGAATATGGCATCATGAAGTTGGTTGAAATCAAACATCAATCTAGCATCATTAGTTCAATATTATGCATGATATCCTCATAGTGTGTCCCACCATCCACAATGTCTATCAATTAGTATATTCTTTAAATATTGTTTATCATTTATGTAATTATTCTGATCTAGAATTTATACCAAATCTTATAATTTTTAAATGTTTTTGGTTGGTCCCCAATCGCTAGTTAAAGGTCGACGGTCTAGAGTGTTTCTTTATTCTCACAAACCAAACTAACTTTATAATTTCTTCACCTATATTTTGGTTTTTTCAACTTTGGCATCCATTTGTCACGATCAGTACTAATTCATGCATCAATGCATCTTTGACATCATTTTATTCCTTCTTTTATTTTAATCCTCCGTTTTCGTTGAAAATAAAGTTAGGCTCTAGATATCACTCATCTTTGAAAAAGTTAAATAATGTTAATAAGACAAGAAAAACATTATACTAGGATAGATGAGGTTGTGGATAACCAAAACTGTAACTTGAATGTTAAATGTTATGTTTAACTAATTACTATCGGTATGAAATGAGAATCAAAACCCTAGACTATGCTAGTGTGGTGTTTTCGGCCTAGATTGTGACTTAAAAGTGCATCTATAATGTAGCTATGAACTATAACCTGATCCGAAACTAATAAGACTGTATTACTTGTGTGGCCTTTGGATATGGTCGTAAGGTAATTTACCCTTTTGATAGAGATCCACATAAAAACCATGTTCTTTTATGGTTTTTCTTGTGCACGCTATATGCGATAACCGTGTTTTCGAGATATTATTTCGGTGTATTATTTGTCATTTTTATTTATCGATATTTTGTTTTGACTATATTATTGCTATTGTTTCGTTTATCACGCGTTATTTATTGTTTAGTCGGGAATTTAATTAACGTTTTGTCCTCCGTGACGGAAACGTTTTAGTACCTAAGTGCCTAATAGATATAAATATGCTCGTAAGATAAGTTAGGGTGTTTTATGCCTTCAGTTATATGATTAAGATTAACGTTTAAAATATATTACAAAATTGGTCCTTTAACGAGAATTAACGTTAAGTTTATTACAAATTCAGTCTTTTTAACGAAAAGTTAACGAAAGATAACTTTTGGTCAACAGCGGACTGCGCCGCAGTCAGAGCTTTGGACACAAAAAGTTAAAAAGATCTTTTTCCAATGTGTTGAGATCCACTTGTTTTGCACGTGATTTTTGGCTGAAACTTCCTAAAATGAGTCGGTTAGACCATATTCAAGATCTAACAACACTCTCTAACTCTCTTTCATACCATAACTCATCCTTACATCTTTTTCTCTCATTTCTTCTTTCATCCAACTCACTTTCCACCATTTCTCTTTCATTTCTTCATCTCATTTCTAGAAAAATGAGAACAAAAACACATACATACAAGTGAGTTCTTTATTGAAGATGGTTCCATCATCATATCATATCCTTGATTCTTCTTCCTTTGGTAAGCATTTTCAACACAAATATGCAACTTTTAACTCTTCTTTTCTTCTTTATTTATGTTAAGGATTCTAACATAATCATGTGTGTTTTTGCATGAGTTATTTTCCACCGTCATCTCATATTCTCGGATTTCAAGCTTACTACCATGGAGGTGTCTCCACAATAAGTTTAGTAAGTGAAATCTCTCCAAATTCTTAATCTATCTCTTATTATACAGCTCATATACTAATAAGTGTGTTTTGTGTGTTTGGAGTCGGATCCTCACCACCACCACTTTTTTATTTCGAGACTTTTCCGACGATTTTGGTTGATTATTGTGGAGGTCTTCAGTACTGTCTAATTAATCCCTAAATCTCTTTACGTTTTCTTAATTATCACTTAATATCGTCTAAGTAATATATAAATTGATGAATATGGATAAAAATGGAAGAAAACATAAGTTATTAACATATTAAATATAGTTTTATCATATTATAAGTTATTGATGAATAATAACATAAAATGGTATAATTATGGAAGTAAATTTATAAAACGAGTAATTATAAGTAAAATATGTATTAATAGTGAAATTTCACCGAAAGTTGATTCTTTGGACTCTTTGACTATTTTGGACTAAATGGACTTAAGTATACATATAATTGTCATATAAACTCTAATTAGTATTATTACTTATTATTATGTACAAACTTACACATATATTATATAAATAAACTTATATACATATTCATATAATATACATACTGGACATATTAATATTAAGACTTAATATAAATGTTATCGACACTTAAAACGTATAAAAGAAAGTTTAAAAAGTGGGTTTTTGGCACACTTCGCCGCAGTACTTGTTGACTGCGACGCAGCGGGTTGCAGAACCAAGCTCACTGTGTCGCAGTGAAGTTGCATTACGCATTTTGCCTAGTTTACCACCTAAATTCTATATATTTGAACAAACGTGATTATACATACATATATTATTATACATAAAGTAATATATATTGACAAAGAAACGTTTTTGGACTCAAGACGTAATCGCAATCATAAACATAATAGTTATTATTACGATAATCGTTAAAAGTATAATATTTTCCCATAAATATATATTTTCTCAGAAATGCAATCGTAATCTTAAATTTTAGTAATAAATATTATATCTTTCGTCAAACTCTTATAAAAATTGTTTTAAAACTATTTTTACTCAAAAATAATTAAATTCTTCAAATGTCGAATGTTGACTTTAAGTTGACTTTGACTCTTTTTGTAATCGTCGACGTTGACTAAAATCAACTATCCCGTAGTGTTGATTTTAGCAAACTTCGACTATACTTTGGTATCAGTATTCAATCTTCAATCGATATTTCTGGTAGTCATTATCGGCTCGACATATCATTCTCTTCTATTGTCATTATTGACTCGAATTATCGATATCTTCTAGTAGTCATTATTGGCTCGAGATATCGTTATCTTTTACTCTTTACTTTGACTCGAAATATCGTTATCTTTTACTCGCCGCTTTTGACTCGAAATATTATCCGTTTGAACATTTTTAATATACTATATAATATAACGTTAATTAATAAGGCTAAACCCTAATACGCTTCTAGAGATACTTAGACTTTCGATGTCTTTATGCTAGGGCACTTAGGCGGTGGAACGTTATTCTCCTGATTTGTCTACCCGACGTATTTATTGCTGATTTGTGAGTTATTCGTTGCCTTTTTTACCGTTTTATATTTTGGGCATGAAAAGCGTGAATAAACTATATATCTTGTTTTATGCAATGTGGATTCTGATGCCTTTAGATTTAATGTTACCTTACTTATATGGCCTTAGTCGTAGTATATGGCCCTCGTATACACGTTTGTTTACTTTTATTGAGCCACCGGTACATATATATATATATATATATATATATATATATATATATAGAGAGAGAGAGAGAGAGAGAGAGAGAGAGAGAGAGATTTATATGGGTTTTACAAACCCTCCTCGCTGATATGGGACGACAAGGGTACTTTGTCCCTATAAGTCGATGTTATGGCCGCTTATTATTCGATGACTAAGCCTTAGTTTGACACACTAAGGAGAGGGTAAATGTTATTAAACGTAAGGTTCAAGTGTATTTATTATCTAAGGCTATGCATGTATCTCACTTTTTTTATAAACAAGTTATTATTACTATGTTTGGACTTATATATTTCAAATTGGGTCAAAACCTTTTGAAACTTAATGTTTTTATAAAAATGCGAATAACCCACCAACTTTATGTTGCCGTCGTATTTTTAACGCTTTTTAGGGGTTTGGGGTTGGTGTTGATTGATGATATGCTTTTGTGACTATTTGGATCGTTTACGTGTAACTTGTTTTGCTATGACTTAGTCCTTTAGGATCCGTTTTGTTGTCACTGTACTTTATTTATTTCGTATTATGTAACCTTGTGACCTCTGATACTATTGAAACTGCTCGCACCCCGGAATTTCGTCTGAACGGAGTGTGACACTATATTTCCTTTTCACGTACTTGTATAATTTGTAATCATATATAGTTACCACGTTCTTGTATAATTTTTTTTTCAACGTTTTTCTAGTGCACGTTATATTGTGATTAATTGTCAGAAACTAAGAATGGTGAATTGATGAATGATGATCTATCAATTCTTGATGAATGAATAATGGTGATTTATGATTGAGATAATCGATTGCACATAAGCATGAAGCAATACACGCTTGAAGTCTAACATGTCGAAACTGACGATTGAAAACTTAAAGTGACAACTGCTTAGTTATGATCGATTGAGGCAAAGACCGAAGGTGGGCACAAGCTGCAACTATTTAGAATTTTCGATGAAACCAATGAATTGATTGATAATTAGTGTTTGGATTTTCGACTAAACAATCACAACTTATGCTCAAAGAAATGAAAGTAAAAGTTTTATTTGGACAGTTAGTTTTAAATATAAAAAATGTGGGTATAATGAAAAAATGTGTATATATAACTTGGACACTAAAAATATATATCCTTTTTATATGTGATGTCTGACGACAAACCAAAGAGCCGCTCCTGGATATAGCAATATCTTTATGGGTTTATCAGAGCATACGCAGCTATAACACCGAAAAGCTCGGGGTGTTATTGTCACGTCAGCTTAACACCTCTCATAACATAACACTAAAAAAACCACCCAACCATAACACCGAATTCTGGGACCCACTATTCTTTTTATTTTTTTTCTTTTTACTCATATTATTTTTAATATATTAATAATAAATATAACTCATTTTTAAAAACAAAATACATTAATAAATTTAAAAAGATTACATTAAAATAAAAACTGTAATTAAAACATACATAATTGAAATAGATTAATAGAATCAACGTGCGTAACGATAGTGATCATCAAGTCTCGCAATGTGTTCGAAGACAATGGTGTGTATCACGATCTTCTATCTCTTTCATAACTCGGATTTGATGTTGACACCTTTCCTGGGAAGTTCGTTGTTCTCTTGGTATTGGAGTATAGTATTCCTCGCATGACAGGTCCTTGAATTTCATCTCTCTACACTCAGCGAATCGAATTGAAAACATGTCATGATGCGGAATCTCATGACCTGAGTTTGGAATCAAAATTGAAGGAAAATATGAAGTCGGATTTGTGAAATGATTAGAACAAACAATGAGAGCGTAACTGTTTACTAAATTTCATTTGATAGTGGTGACAGGTTTGGAACTGAGCTTGTTACAACGACATTCAAGCTCACGGAACCTCTTTGAGAGTGTTCCGGGTTCAAAGACAACAAACTCAAACTACCTATCACACTATTTATAGACAAAATCTAACTAACAGACACTCTACGAATTAAATTATTACAACATTATCAACATCTTAATTTCAGTTCGGGGAGTTCACTTCAGTTCTGAACTAAAGTCTTCATCTTCTGAATTGATTTCTTCAATGCTGACTTCTGTTGACTTAACTTAAACCTCAACTTATTTTTAGTTCGGAGGAACTTCATTTAGTTCAGAATATCTGAACTAAATTGTTCTCCGAACTGAAAACTTCACTTCGGATTATTCTTGATGATTTCAGTTCGGATCCTCCACGAACTGAAATCATCTTTATTCAATCACACTGAAGACTCCATAGCTTCATCCATTCTAGTTTTTTGGCCCAACAATCGCCCCCTCGGATGATGCTATGAGTCTTCAAATCTTCATAACTTAACCTCCATGTTTGGCTTCCTCCTTTCTATCTTTTCGGTCATTTGAACAAATTAAGGAGAAATAGTTGCAGAATCACCAGTTTTCTTATTGATTCTTCCAAATCAACTGCTCCATGGTAAGCACTTGATCATCAACTAAAATCACTTTTCTTCCTATCAGTGGCCAACCTTAGATTCCTCAATTTAGCTGATTCAGATGACAAAAGCAAGTAATTCCATAATCTCTCTACACTTACTCTTCAGAGTAACCTCTAAAATACTTGCTAGTTCAAACTGATCTTTGATCCTTGTTGGCCATCTTCTGTAAAGAAGTGACTTGCCATACTAACTTAGTTTCAAACGAGCTCCACTTTGCTTTTCAGAAATTTCAACCAGAATCATCAATTTGTCAACTGACTTGTACATGTAGATCATCAATACATCTCCGAATTAAAATCTTATCTACAAGTTCATCCAGGTTTTAAGAAACATGTTATTCAAACATTTTGTTCTTAGTTACTCATGGATTAACTTGTAGTTTTCATTTCTTCATCAGTAGTATATCTGAATGATCATTCTCAGTCTCCATAGTCCTCGCAGTCAGTTGAGCACTTTGATGAGGTCATCCTGATTTTAAGTCTGAAGCTTCAAGTCACACCTTTCTCTCAAATTGATGAAACAGACTCAATCGAATTTAATCAATTGATTTGTCTGGCTCTGATACCAATTGACAGGTCCTTGAATTTCATCTCTCTACACTCAGCGAATCGAATTGAAAACAGGTCATGATGCGGAATCTCATGACCTGAGTTTGGAATCAAAATTGAAAGAAAATATGAAGCCGGATTTGTGAAAGATTAGAACAAACAATGAGAGCGTAACTGTTTACTAAATTTCATTTGATAGTGGTGACAGGTTTGGAACTGAGCTTGTTACAACGACATTCAAGCTCACGAAACCTCTTTGAGAGTGTTCCGGGTTCAAAGACAACAAACTCAAACTACCTATCACACTATTTATAGATAAAATCTAACTAACAGACACTCTACGAATTAAATTATTACAACATTATCAACATTTTAATTTCAGTTCGGGGAGTTCACTTCAGTTCTGAACTAAAGTCTTCATCTTCTGAATTGATTTCTTCAATGCTGACTTCTGTTGACTTAACTTAAACCTCAGCTTATTTTCAGCTCGGAGGAACTTCATTTAGTTCAGAGTATCTGAACTAACTTGTTCTCTGAACTGAAAACTTCACTTCGGATTATTCTTGATGATTTCAGTTCGGATCCTCCACGAACTGAAATCATCTTTATTCAATCACACTAAAGACTCCATAGCTTCATCCATTCTAGTTCTTGGCCAAACATCGCAGTCGCTGATATTAGCGGCATTGTCTTCGATAATCATATTATGCAATATGATGCAAGTATACAGGACTCTCTTTAACTTGTTTACCTCGTAGTATCTTGCGGCACTTTTTAAAACCCAAAATCACCCTTGTAGCACGCCAAATTCTCTTTCAACATCCTTTTTTGCAGCTTCTTGAAATTTTTTGAACTATTTTTCTTTTCGCCTGGTGGATGAGAAAATGATTTGACAAAAGTCGCCCACTCTGGATAGATTCCGTCCGCGAGGTGTGACAACCGCGCTTTCTGCGGTATTATTCTGACTATCCATCCGTCGTTTGTCTATCGTTATTTATGTTTTGACCCTATTTATTTCTGGTGATTTTATTTTTATCATGCATTATTTACTTTGTCGGGTTTAGAGTTTGGTTTCCGGTCCTCTGTGACGGAAACAATTAGTACCTAAGTGCCTTATAGTTTAGTATACTCGTAATATAAGTTTGGGTGATTTATGCCTTCGGTTGTGTAATTAAAAATTAACATTTATATACTTTTCAAAGTTAGTCCTCTAACGTAAATTCTATTTCAAAGTTGGTCCTTTAATTGGACTTAACGGCTAAAACATTACAAAATCAGTCCTTTTAACAAAACTTAACTTTTGGAAAACTGATGGACTGCGCCGCACCCTTTGGCTGTTGCGACGCAGTCATCGTCAGATATGTCCAAAATAGTTGGTCACTTTCACCACACCTTTGGACCACAACACCCATCCCGAGCCACTCTTCTTTTCCTACCATTTTTGGCCGATAATGAGCATTTTGTGGATTTAGGTTTGTTGGTCAAACTCTCTCCCAACTCATCTTCATTTCACCTTTTTCTTTCTCTCTCAATATTCTCTCTACAACTCAACCATTTCCAGAATATTTCACCTCCAAAACCGTCCGTTTTTACCAAGCTTTCATCACCAAGACGAAGCATCTACCTCCTGGCCCTTATCCTCTTAGTTTCCTTCGTTTTTGGTAAGCTTCCTCCTATAAAATCTTTAGTTTTCTTAACTTTCCTTTAAAATTCGGATGAAACACATAAACACATTGGTATATAAAAGAAACTCCAATGTATAACCTGTTCTTTTTATACAAAAGTTAACTAATTTGTTATTTAAAACTATTATATGTATAATGTTGTTTTAAACCTTTAAACGCCTAAAATATATAAGTAAATACCTATAAAACCTATTCTGGACATAAGGTTTTATTATCTATCGAAAAAATTGGCTAAAACACTCGAAAACGTAAAGTTATTGTTGTTTCGTAGCCTGTTGCGCCGCAACGGGGCTAACGAAACAACAAACTGCCTTAGCGTAACAGCCGTTGCGCCGCAACACATAGCCGATGCGACGCAACGGGCTCCAAAATGAAATTTCTTGTTTCGTCACCGAAACAAACCCCGTAACACCATGTATCCCCGTAACACTTTGTAGCGAAACAAAAGTAGCGTAACAAAGTCATGTTGCGCAACACCATTCCGTTACCGTAACAATTTACGTAACAAACTTCCGTAACAAGTCACGAAACAAGGAATCTTGCGTAACAAGTTTCTTGCGAAACAAGCCACTACGCCGCAGCTCCCTCCTGTTGCGACACAGCGGGATGTTTTACCGAAACAATTATTTTGTTTGCGCAACACTCCAGTTACCGTAACTATATACAGCTAGCGCAACAACATTAAACCAGCGCAACAATCAATTGTTCTCTCGTATTCTCGTCCTAGTTTTCGTTGTCTAATCCTTTACTCTTACTCAAACCTATTTATACACACTAAATACTATATTTAAGTTAATATAATTTATCAAATATACGTTTCGGACCGAAACGTGACAACAATCTCGAATATGACATTTATTAACACGGTTTTGATAAACACATATAACTATTTGATAAAACGTACGTTTCTCCAATAAGCGACCGTAATCTTAAACTTTTATAACAAATGACGCATCCTCTGTTAAACTTTTTATAAAGTCAATTTCAAACTATTTTTACTTCAAGATTATTCAAAACGTCGAGCGTTGACTTTGACTTCTTGCGAAATCATTGACTTTGACCAAGTCAACTACCATCGACGTTGACTTGAGTTGACTTCAACCAAACCTTGGTAGTTGTACTCTATTCAACCGATATTCCTATTAGTCATTTCTGGCTCGGAATATCATTCTTCTTTAATCGCCATTATTGACTTGAATAAACGATATCTTCCATTAGTCGTTACCGACCCGAAGTATCGTCACCTTTTTTTGTACAATATTGTCACCACTTACTGATATCTTCTATTAGTCGTCCTTGACTCAGAATATCGCTGACTCTTATTCGTCAAGATGAATCGAAATATTATTATCTTACATTCGTCATCTTTAACTCGAGACATATTAATCTTTCGAAAACATTATATAAATTATACAATATAACGTTAATTATAAAAGGCTAAACCCAACTAGACTTATCGAGATACTTAGACTTACTTGATGTCTTTATACTAGGGTACTTAGGCGGTTGAGCTTTCTCCTGTTTGTGTCTACCCGACATAGTAATTGCTAATCAGTGATTTATTCGTTGCCCTTTTACCACTTTTATATTTTCATCGGGCATGATTAGCGTTGTTAAACTTTCATATAAACATATCTTGATTATGCTGGTAGATTATGATGCATTTAGATTAAGTATCCCTTACTTATACGGCCTTGGTGGTAGTATAAGGCCCTCGGTGCAAACCTGTTAACTCTTTTGAGCCATCGGTGCATATATATAGATCTATACGGGTTTTACAAACCCTCATCGTTGTTAGGGATTCTGACCAGTGTGCGGTCCCTAGGGGTCGATGTTATGGCCGCTTAGTTTCGTGATATGCCTTAGTTTGATACACTAAGGATGAGAGTTAAGTTGCCTTTTAGTACGGTTCAGGTGCAAATTTGGATATCTAAGGTTATGCATAGATCTCACTAGATTTCATGATTCAAGATATTATTTTGACATTGCTGTTATATTACTACTTCTTTTACTGATTTTATATACATCTTTTCTGGATCAAAACTTATCGAAACTTTTACACTTATTGTTTTATTAAAATACGAATAATTCACCAACTTTAAGTTGACGTCGTATTTTAACGCTTTTCAGGAGATTGAGATTTTACATCGATTATGGAGTACATTATTTGATATTGAGTTTTGAGGATTTTCGAAGAGACTTGACTAGACGTAGTATGGTTTCTTTATTATTTGTGTGGACTACGAAGAGACTCAACTAGACGTAGTTTAGTTTCTATTTAAGCCACAATTTGTATTTATGTTGTATTTATTGTACTCCTCAACTTTATGTAATTTAATCTTCTGATACATGTATTACTGTACACCTCGGGTTTCCTAAGCGGGGTGTGACACGAGGTAATAGCCTTTTTCATAGGGAGTGTTGTTTACCACGAAATTAGAAGGTGGAGCGTTGTCGTGGAGGAGTTCCCTAAATAGAGGCGAGACATTCATAACATTGATGTCGTTGTTAGAGCCCGCGACACCAAATAAGAATGCGAAATCCACAAATCATATGAGGCAACCGCTTCAAGCATGACAGTTGGGTATCCATGATCACCTCGTGTGTATTGGCCCTTCCATGCGTTTGGACAGTTATCCCATGCCCAATGCATACAATCACTCCCAAGCATCCCAATGAACCCATGTATTTCTTCAAGTTTTGCATAAATACGATGAATATCGTCTTGTGTTGGCTTTCTTAAGTAAATGTTTTTATTTAAATCGATTACACATTTACAAAAGTTATCTAAAGCCTCGTTTGATGTATATTCCGCCATGTGTAGATATTCATCAAATGCATCGGAAGTGATTCTGTATGCTAAAAGACGCATGGCGGATGAACATTTTTGTATAGCGGTAAAACTTTGTTTGCCCGTAGCATCTAATCGGGTTGTAAAATAGTTAAAATGACTAGGAAGAGGTACTTGAGAATAGTTAAGAATACCGTCAACTATTCGAAGTAATAGCGGCTTTTTCATGTGGTATCTTCGTCTGAACTGCTCCGGTGTGAAAGTGCATCCTTCATTGAAATAGTCTGCCATAAGTCGTTTGTTTTCCCCTACTCGATCTCTTTGTATGAATCTTCTTTTACCCCGAGCGTTTGAGCTTTCGATAGCTTCCTCTTCATCGTAATACGTCTTTCCGGCCATCGTCGTCATCAGGAAAATTGTTTCATCATCAGAAGAGTCGGAACTTGACAAATTCATTTTGAAAGACATTTTTTTAGATAAATAAGATAATAAATTGTGGTTTTTTGAGAGAAAGAAGATGATTTTGTGTATGGTTTTGTGTTTGTGGTTGCTATTTATAGAGTTGGTTTAGAAAAAAAATAAAAATAATAAAAGCGGCTAGTTAACGCAAAAAAAAGAAGAAAAAAAAATTCTAACGGCTAGTTTTTTTTAATTAAGTTAACCGTTTAAAAACAAAAAAAAAAAAATAAAAAAAAAATCAACATAACGCGCGTTACCACTGTAACGCCGCCGACCATAACGCGTCGGTTGCGTATGCTCTCATGTATATAAACCAATTTTTTTATATTTACATATATTCTAATTTTAGCTTGCTGTATCTAAGAACATCCGTAATGGTAATTGTATAGAAGTTGTATGAGTAGGACCACATGGACAAAATTTTGATGACATAGAGCATTTGACATGTGCTCTTCTATACAACACTTAATTAGCATCCAAAAGTCAATGACGAACAATGTGAAACCATAACTTTCTAATTGAAAAAAAAAACAATACTTTAATATAAATTATGACATTTTCTTTTTTTATATTTATACAAAAATAATGTCGTTACCATGTGTCGATGCTTTAAAGTAATGTACAACTCGCAACATCTAATGTTTTCGCTATCTTTACTCCTATAACCAGGAATTATATAGTAAATGGATATCTATATTCAACTTAACGTGTAAATCATGTCAATTTAAGATGTGTTACGAAAATGGAAATAGTAACAAAATGGGACCCAAAAATCACCAAGATGTTGAAAAATAGCAATCATGATCATGAGTTTATCAAGTTTTCTCCTTTCACATTATCATATATCTTGTTTCTTTTTTGTTGTAGCAGACTCCACGACTTATCGATTCTCTATATCGTTAGCCACCCCACAAAACACCGTGTGGGTCATCATCCTATTCACTATTTTTTCACTCATAGACAACATATGTCTTGTCACGTTGATTGGAATAAACCAATTATATTATATGTCGATAGATACAACGAATGACCTACACACTTGTGTTTTTCTCATCATGAAGATGGATTAAAAGTTTCAATCTTAGTTTAACAAGTGTTAAGTTAGATCACGCCTTCAAGTCGTCGGTCATAGTTCTAATACTCTCATTTTAAACGTTCATTTCCGGTTTTAGTCATGTCAAACCTTGAAAAGATGATAATTGCTAGTGGAGGATATAACATATGCTTCAAGAACATCTTTCTTTCTTTTATTCGTATCTCATCTCATCTTTATAAACCAATGCTTTCAATATAAAGAATAATTTGCCTTTAGGCTAGCATTAGCGATAGTGCCTTAGGTCAACTAAAGATAGAAGAACCCCAAATAACTCGGTTCCTCAATCTTTCTTTTTTGTGTATTATCACGACATGTCTCTTCAAGATCGAATTCTTATTCGTATATGTTAAATACGTTCTTTTTGTTGCACGAGTTTTCCTTTTCCAAACAATTCCAAAACCACCACACAATCTTTTATTCGACCAAAAAGTCACGTATATTAAAAATATCAAAAAGTTACAAGTGTCCGACTAAACACATCAAAACTTATATAGGTATGATCTTAATTATTTTGAAGTATTAGATTCCACTATGTCTCATTCCCGCATATGGTTTTCGAGAAGGTGCATGTAGACACTTTTCCTATGACATTGTGAAGAATGCTTGAAACACAAAGTCTCTTGACTTAGTTTCGGGTAAACTAACTCTCTTTTAAATAGACTTGTTAACCTAAAAATGTATTGAATGTTTGTAAATTGTTGATTGAAACTACTCCCTTTAAGAAGTATGATTAAATCAAATTGTTAGGTGTTAAGCTATAATCAATAATTAACAAGAAGATATAGTGATCACATGAGAAAAATCATATGAAAACAAACACAAGTAGAGATGTAGAGGTTGCTTTATACTTTCACATGGAATGGATGGATTTTGAGATAGGTGTTGGTTTGTATTTAGGAATAAAAAAAAGGACAACCCTATTGCTATATCTTTACTTTTTTCTCAAAGTGCTTTTGGCCAACAAGGGTGGTGATGTTCCTTCCAACCATTTTCTCAAAAGACCAATAGTGGGGTGTAGCCATCACCTTTTGCCTAACCATTACAACATCCCCAAATCACATCATTTCAACATTAGTGAAAAAACAAACATCATCTTCATTTGGTTATATAATCTTCAATGATATAAAAGGTATGAACACGATCACCTTTAATCGAACGTTATAAAAGTGGTAACGAACAAACTTCATATGATTGTATAACCAATATTTCACATATTAAGAGATTGCCTTATCTCATGAAATAAATCTTTTGGTATATTAGGAAAATATGTTAATAATTATCATTTTATGAAAGAACATTTAGCTTTGTTCATGAAGAGATACCGAATACAACGATACAAATTTATCCACATTTCAAACGCTTATTTTCTCGTTTGAGGTATATTGTAAGGTCTTGCTCTCTATATTCATTTAGTTGATCATACACTAAAGGAAATAAAATGAGTCCATAAACTTAAAATGTTAGTTACAAATCAAATGTTACATAAAATAAACATTTTTATTATTATTAGTTTTGAATTTTAATACTTTTACAAATAGTAGAGTAATGATTTGAAGTGAAGGATTGGGATGCAAACCAACTTCCCCACTACCTTGCACCATAATTATGTTTTGATTAGCTTTTTCAATGTTGCCCGGTGGAATGACAAAGATATGAATATCATGTGTATGTCTTTTTTAATATTTTATTGTATTCTAAAGTGTAAAGTGTATAAAGCAACACCATATCTTCATTTAAGTTTCGTTTGCAATAACTTTAAAGTTACATAAAACCCAAGAATCTTGAAATGACTTATTATTCTACATAAGAAAAAAACGTTAATTAGCTCATTCGTGTTCAACCCCCAGTCTTCATCTTCATTCTTCTCATTCTTAACTTAGAACCGATAAGTAGCTCAATTTGACGTTTAATCACCTTATTCCATATATTCTGATTATATCCACCACAAAAAATTTACATATAAAATATCAGATAATAATCAAACACGGCACGACCTAGTTGAAAAGGATGAAGTGTGACATTTAGATTGCAATGTATTTGATATAATCGTATAAAAAGAATGCACACATGTTTCAGAAATCTCTTGTAATCTTATCATCCTTGTGTTTTTAACACCCCCTTACCAAACAAAACCAAATATAACATGGTTTAAACAAAGTTCATCCCACCATTTCGACTTGCCTAATCTACACTAGGAATATTTCTTTTCTAACTCTTTTACCAAAGTTTGCCCAACCCTTGAAACATAGAAAGGTGGTCACATACATGACTTTATTCATGATTCTAGATTAAAGTTCAAGTCACACTCAATATACTCCAAACTAAACCTTATCAATACTTATATGAAGGTAACCAACACAATTCTTATCTTAAACCAATCAAATTGATATTTTAATATGTAATTATTATTTAAGATCAATTCATTGTGTAATTAAAAAAGTATAAGTAGTGAAGGTTTTCATCCCTTGAGCTACGATAAGGTAGGAAGCGTGACATGTATCAATCCATTCATTTGCTTATGAGGTTGTCTTTTCGTTGCTTAACTTACATTCTTCAAGTTAGACATACAATCGTAAGAAAGATTAACATCTCTTAATAACAAGTGTTTCTCATAGCTACTAAAAGATAGAAGTAATTAGGAAGCATAATACTTCATGTAATCTCAATGTCCCTTAACTTAATGAATCCCCTTTAAACTAAGTAACCAAGTACAATTTAGGTGGTAAACAATTACCACACTAATTAGTTAATCATACATGATATAGGAACTATCCATTGGTTATGTTAGTGTAATAAAACGATTTAACAACAGTTGGAAGGTGTAAAGTGTGCACCATTGAAAACACTAATGAGGGTCAATGGGTGGTGTCGACCACTTATGGAGGCCCACCACATGGTTAACCATCGGGATCAAGGGACAACACCCTCGAAGGTTCACGGTAGCTCTCCGAAACCTAAACGGAAAACGCTAAATATAGTGCAAACTTTGGTCGGCTAATATAGTATATATATATATGCTTATGTAGTTTACTTGGACGAAATTACAAGCTCCCTTTGCTTTTATTGTATACATGATCAAATTTGTGTGTCGTGTAAGCTTACTTTCATCTCCGACCATGATCAACCTATTTATTCTATGTCTATGACCAACTTGTATTGGCTAACGATTATAAAGTTGTCAAAGGCTAAAAGCGCACAAAAGTAGCGAAGGTTCTTAAAGTGCGAGGCACGAAACGTAGTTCAAGGTGAGCGTCATATGAATGTGAGGCGCAACAATTTTGAAAAGAAAATAAAATAAAATAACTTATAACATTATAGTGATATCGACTTGTTTAGCTTTATTAGCAAATCTGTAAAGAATGGGAAGAACTTGTTTCTGGCTGCAGAATTGGACGGTTGGAGGGACGCTTAAATCCTTATTTTCGCGGTTGTTTGCATTAGAAAATAACCAAGTCCTCTCGGTTTTTGATAAGCTTTCTCATGGTCTCGAAGGTGGTTTTCGTAGGGCTCCTATAGGGGGAGTAGAAAATGAGCAACTTTAACAACTTAGAAACTACCTTCGTGATGTTCATTTAACCAATGACATAGATTCATGGAGCTGGAAGTTGGAGGAGAATGGGTTGTTTTTTGTCGCTTCTATTCGGAAAGTTATTGCTTCTAATCTTAATATGATAGAAGGTGATCCTACACGATGGTATAAGCTTGTACCCATTAAAGTCAGTCTTCTTGTTTGGATAATAGGAGGTGATAAACTTCCGACAAGATTTAACATGTCCTTACGTGGTCTTGATATTCAAAGCTTGGAGTGTCCGATGTGCAACAAAACGGGCGGAAACTACTAATCATATTTTTTTCTCGTGTTCTTTTACAGGCGAACTTTTAAAGAGGATGTTGATTTGGTGGGATTTTCCTGCAACTTATTTTGATTCATGGAATAGTTGGAAAAGTTGGTTTGACGAGTTAAAAATAAAAAGAGAGAAGAAGGATTATGTGGAAGCCACGTTTTTTGCTTTATGGTGGTCTGTATGGAACTTCAGGAACAAGTTGATTTTCTCTCCCAAGAAGGTCCATTGTAGTGATGTTTTTAACATGATGGTGTCGCAAGTTTTTTTATGGTGTAACAATAGGGGTAGACGCAAACTTGATTGGTCATTTTGGATTAAAAATCCAATGTATACGCTTATGTAACTGGTTCTTTTAGCTTCCTGCTAATTTATTATATTTGAATACATGCACGGGGTGATGGCAATGCCGAATTTTCTTGTTTGTATTTTTGCCGTTAAAAAAAAAACATTATAGTGATATATTTCACATAACATTATAAGCCTTAAAACTTCAACCACTGAAACTTTGTATTATCCCTGTAACACACCAAATTATATTAGACTAACTTTTGGATTAGAAAAAAAAAGAAAAAGAAAACCGGATATAGATTTAAAAGGCGTGCCTTAGTAAAAGGATCAAGCATGCCTCTAACAACTTTGGCGACTACACTAACCCACTTAACTATAACTACATGTAATGTAACTCGTGGGAATCGTTTTGAGAAGTTTTAGTTGTAGAATAATTTCTGCAATTTGGTTATATATATTTAAGTATTTAAGCGATTGACCCGAATTAAGTATCCTATACCCAAACAAATTAGGGTCAAATAATTGTTTCTGGAAAATAAATTCATATACGATTCATTGAGTTGTCCTAGTCTTTGATTTGTGACCCTCTTTTCTAAGAGAATCGAAGTACAATAGTTGTGTCGTGCATAGTAACTATAGTCTATAAATATATTTATATACTAAAGAAAACAAATGTTATTTCATTTTCTTTTATACTAGACTGTAGATCCTTCTAGGTTTCTTTGAACTAATCACGTTTTATGTGTACACTTGTTCAAAACAAGTATTTCATGATCAACAAGTTGCTTTAACCATCCTTCAATAATTGTAGTGAGAATTCCCTTTGTCGACCTATATAGAAAAAACAAGTTTTAACAATAATAATAATAACAATTAGCAACAAAGATAGAGATCCTTCCATATTTTAGCAAAATCAATTACTTTGATTTTTTTAATTATGAATTTTAAAGAAAACAGTAATTATATGTTTTCAAATCAGTTAAGATTATTAAAGACCATAAAAGTTTAATAGCAACTAACCAATCAAAATTCTCAATTTCGAATTAATTTTTCTTTATAATAGACACGCATTATAATTTTGAGAATTTTTTTTTTGAAATCTTTTTGATGATTTTTAAAAATTTATATTATAAAAATTATAATTAAATGACATCTAATATTATTGTGTATTTTTTTTTATTTTAATTGAATAAATATTATATCGACAAAAAAAATTTCAAACTGTTTTGTCAATTTATTATAATCATATCAATACCTTAATAAATGTACAAAAATAATGGTTTTTTGTCGACTGATTTATGATATTTATATTCCTTAAATTAACTATACAACTAAGTAATTTGACTCCAAAGGGCGAGAAGATGTATACTTTTTTTTTTATTCAATACTATTATTTATTTTTTTAACAATTGCAATTATATTGTTTATCTTAGATATTTTTTTTATAGAGAGATTTACATCCACATTCTTACAAATCTTCAATATTACGTCAATATCTTTGTAAAAATCAAAATTACGTCAATATCCTTCCAAAACATAAAAAATTCTTATATACATCCAAAATAATAAATTAATAATATTTAAATTATTCATCTAAGTATTAATTAAAGTTTTTACTCAAATATATTAGGTTTAATCCAACATTCACCAATATATCTCAATTTCATATATACTCGCAATACCTATTTAAAAAATATTAATTTCTATAATTTTGAACATTAACCGAAATAAAAAGGTTGCAAAATTCTCTCGTCTTGATTGATTAATGTTTTTTAATATATGTTTAAAACAATTTCTTTATTAATTTAATTTATTCAGCTCATTCGGTATTTGATTTTTCATTAACATATTTGTTTACATAAACATTTGGATTATATTTATTTATTCAATAATTTAAAATATTAAAATTATTTAAGTATTATTAATTTATTATTTTGAATATATATGAAAATGTTTCATGTTTTTGAATGATATTAACATAATTTTAATTTTTAAATGGAAATTAACGTAATATTAAAAAAAAATTAAGAGATAGTATAAATCTTCCTTTTTTAGATTATAAAAAGTGAAAACATTTGATATATAAAAAGGTAATAAAATCTTGAAAAAAGAGTCCAATTAAAGGTACATTATTATAATATTTGTCTGTCCTGATCATGAAAAAGCAAACCCAATTCTCCAATAAAACCCACCACCGAATGCCTTTCTCACCTACGCTTCGCTTCACATTTTCTCTCTCTCTCTCTCTCTCTCTAAAAAACCATTAATGGCGGTTGAAGCAGGTCCTCATCACTCTCTTTTCCATCCACAAATGATCTTAACCAATAATCAAACAAATACTCCATTACGATACAATCATTCCGGTAACAATTTTACGGATTCGTTTAACAATTTTCCGGCGAATACTACGCCATTGAAGGCGGAGAGTGGATTAACTTGTAGTTTACCGGTTTCTAGAAAACGACAACGAGATTCCTCGGATTTTAATACTTTGAATTCATTTGTTAATTCTCATAATCATCACCAGAATTTGATTCAGAATTATAATCATAATCAAATCGGTTCGTATACGTTTCTTGGTGAAGATATTTCGTTTCAGATCCAACAACAACAGTTGGAAATTGATCAATTCGTTGCTCATCAGGTACTAATTTCATCTTTGCATAAACATTTTTAACAACTTTTTAGTGAACAAGGGGGTGGTTTATTGACATTTCGGCTTATGTTTTATAAGTCAGGATTTTTTTTTTTTTTTTTGCTTATATAACCGTTTATGGGCTTATTAATGTATAATATGAAACATAAGCCGAAATATCAATAAGCCATAAACTCGTCACAAACAAACACCCCCTAAAATTGTTTATCGTTAAGATTTGAAAGCTAATTTGTTAAATATTTGATTTACAGACTGAAAAAGTTCGAATCGAAGTCGAAGAACGAAGAAAACGAAACTCACGAAGAATCATAGCAGCAGTAGAAGAAGGAATTTCAAAAAAACTCCAAGCAAAACAAGAAGAAATTCTAAAAATCGCAAGACTAAACCACGCTTTAGAAGAAAAAGTAAAATCACTCTACGTTGAAAACCAAATCTGGCGAGAATTAGCTCAAACAAATGAAGCAACTGCAAACACATTACGTAACAACTTAAAACAAATCCTCGAACAAGTCGTCGTTAACGATGATTTCCGACACAACAACAACAACAACAACAACAACCACAACGCGTGTGTAGAGGAAGCCGGGATAATAGCAGAAGATGCACAATCATGTTGTGAAAGCAACAATCATGAATTGGAGAATGATGATTGTAGTAGCAGTAACAACAATAACAGATTGTGCAAGAAGTGTGGGAAAGATGAATCGTGTGTTTTGTTGTTGCCTTGTCGACATCTTTGCCTATGCACCGGCTGTGCGTCTTCCGTTAACGTTTGCCCGATTTGTAAATCCGTTAACAACATTAGTGTTCATGTTAACATGTCGTGATATCATAGTTTCATGAAGAAAAAAAACTAACAAATTGTAGCCATTTTAATCATAAATAGTTTTTGTTAATAATTCATTTTTGTTCTTGTTATTTTTTCTAATTTAATTTAATACTACGTACTTAGTTTGATATTTTGTTGATATGAGAAATGTTGATATTTTATACGGATAATTTTATGTAATTTCATCATTTTTTCATACGTTTGTTTTAGCTTATTTTCCGATTTACGATCTTTTTAAATAATGACAAGCTCCTTATTCATATAAGTTGCAAAAATTGGCTTGTTTTGAGCTTATAATATGAAATCTTTGAAATTTGTGTATTTGTTGGTTAATTTTATTGTCAATTAGCTTTAATTATCCGTAATTAATTTTGAAAATTGAATAGTACAATGTACATGGTAATATTTAAGTTGGTATGACCAGTCTAAGTTTGGATAGTATCTTAAATGGTTATTTATAGTAAATGTGACATTTGATATAATAAGATTTCCTTTATAATTTATTTCTTAAATAAATTTAAAATATATTATAATAAATACTTTTAAGATCATAAGTGATAAGGCATTAGAGTATTAAAATAAAAATAAAGATGAGCGAATCCATAATTATTTGGGAGTAATAAAATGGATGGGATGGGAGGATAGGTGGTGATGTCAACGTGGGAACAGGAAAGTGCAAAGGTGCAGTGGAAGCCTCCCAAATGTCCGTGTTTGACCCCACTCTACTTTTCCTTTCTTATTATCCATTTTTTTAGTCTTTTTAGATGCTTTTTCACAACTAATTTTTTTTAATGTTAATATTATAGTTATAGATAATTAATTACCAAAATAATCATCTATCACTTACACTTTAACAAAATTATCACCTAATTCGCGACAGATTTTTCGCGACATTTTTTCGTCACGAAAGTACACATATTTTAATCATACCAATAAAAATTCGACACGTTGTCGCGACACTATTCATTTCTCGCGTCAATATTCATTTTCGCGATGACGTGTCTGATTTTTATTGGTCTGATTTTGTTTTATGTACTTCTCGCGATGATAAAGTGTCACGAAAAATTGATCGCGAATCAAGTGATTATTTTTATAAAGTATAAATAATAGATGATTATTCTGGTTATTAATTCTTAAATATTTTATAACTTACTTTAATGATTATTAGTATCTAAATGTCCATCTATATTTTTATCAAAATTATTGTGTGTTTTTGAATATAAATAATTAAATATAAAAACTTTTGTTTTGTCCCTAAAGAAGTTTAAATTTTCAAAATTGTTAAATTAACTAATTTCTTTACTGAAGAGATATAATCGTGTATTAAATAATACTTAAGTTGTCCCCAAAAAAATACATGGGAACAAAAAACGATACACTAGTTTTAAATTTTTGGTAGACTAGTAAAAAATTTATTCAGTTTAACAAATTAAAATAGGTTCAACTAATAAAAAGATTATTATCATCATTTAAAATGTGTTTAATTAATTAATTTAAAAATAGACAATTTTTTTAGAAACAACAATAAAAATTTGTATAAAAATTTTGAAACATATATCAATTTCCTAATGATCTAATTAACGATATATATAATACTCTTATTTAATTTTATTTTTCATCGTTTGGATGGATGAAAAAAAAACTAATATCATTTTCATAATTTAAATAGTCTTAAATCCAAAACGTGTTATACACCATACATTTGACATTTGATCCTTATCATATATTTAATACCTTCTTATTTTCATTTTCATTTTCATTTAAATACTACAAGGAAGTAAAGATAAACATATAACGTAAAGAAAGAAAAGAGTAGGAACAATATAGGCGTGACAATAATTAAAATAAAAGGGAGGTTGCATTGTATTTACTTTAACACAAAAAAAAAAAAAGGTTATTTAAAGAGGCGTGAAGCATCTCATTGACATTGGAAAGTGATAGGGGCAAAGTAAAATACAAGACAAACTTATTTATGAGAAAGATAGATATAGATATATAGATACATTCATAGTATCCATTTTTCAAACCTCTTTCCAAGGCATTACTTGTGCTTATTCATAATGGAATCAAATTATTATAGAGAGATACATTATCTTGTATCTATCAAAAAGGACAAATACAAAATCCTTAATTATTGAATATAATATAAAAGACAACTAGTCAATTACATTAATTTATGTACTTGATTGTAATTTTAAATGACTACATTTTATATATATTTTAGATTTTTGTTACTAACAAAGTCTTGAAACTACAATAACTAATTTTAAACAAATTTGGTTAAGATTAATGCCACCCAAGAGCCGTTTAGTCTAGTTATAATAAACAACTATTTACGTCAATTTGTATACAAATGAGTATTAGAACAAGTTCATACGATTAGTCTAGTTATGTTAAACAACTATTTAGACATTTACGCTTTAAAACCAGACAAGTATAAAAAATTACATAAACGATTCAACATGACATACAAGTTTTTGTTTGTTAATAAACTATCATGTTTAACATCTTGTAATTTTATTGATATCAATATTTCTTAAATTGGTTTTACTTTCTCTTGATATAGATTTAATCTTAGTGAGGTTGTTTTAATAATAATTATAGAATTAATCACCAGAATAATTACCTGATTCGTGACGAATTTTTCGCGACACTTTATCGTCGCAAGAAGTACATAAAAAAAAATCAGACCAATAAAAATCAGACATGTCGTCGCGAAAATAATTTTGTCGCAAGAAATGAATAGTGTCACGACAACGTTTCAAATTTTTATTGGCCTGATTAAAATATATGTAATTTTGCGACGAAGAAAATATCGCAAAAATCCGTCACGAATTAGGTGATTATTTTTATAAAGTGTAGGTGTTATGTGATTATTTTGATAATTTGTTGATAATTATAATATAATTTGTTGATATATCTATCAAGTTTTGCCATGTAATAGTATTGTAATAGGTGGGGACCACTTAGAAACGCCAAAGTAGACATTTAATTGGAAAGAGACGTTAAAATAAATAGAGAGAGAGGATCCTTAAAAGTAGGTTTTTCCTCTGCCATCGTGGGCCCTACAACCATCTGTCGCTTTATGACCGGCATCCCACTCCTTTAACTTCATCCAAATACCCCCTTCACTTATCTCTATTACAACTTTACACCTTTTTCTTACCCTTACATTTCACTATTAGTCCTTCACTTCAAAAACTAATCCTATACCGTCCTTTATTAACATTCAAAAATTTTAGATGTTAAATGATAAGATGAACATTTTATTTTGTTTATTCTATGATTTATTTTGAATAAACTGAGTCGATTGTCTATAAGTTTTATTATTATTTTATGAAGATGATTGAAACACGAAATGACAACGGATTTTCTATTGCTTTGATAATTTGAATGGTCTATTTCCCAAACATTGTTTGACAAGTGATAACATTGAATGAGATGTCCTTAGATTAGGCCAAGAAAAATAATATTCAAATGAAAGCAATTGAACAATGAATAGATCATTCTCTTGTTGGTTTATGGGTGAAGAAAAGTTCAAGGTTGCTACCCAAATAGAGTCGGCTATAGCCGGAACATTAATTATAAGTTATCGTAACAAAAAGAAAAAAGATATTTTATTTGTTAATTTTTGTCACTTATTAAAATATAAATTTCAAAATCAATCGAGTTTAAAGTCAATATATTTGGTATTTAATCATCTTAAAACCAAAGTTAACATCTGAAAACTTTCAGTTAAACACATGATTAATTTAGTGTATGAAATATAATAATAAAGACTTGGTATTAAAAAAATTGTGCACATGACTGGTTTTAAAAATAATATCTTTAAAAATATTTATGATAACTACAAATAAATATATAATTAAATATATAAATAGTACAAGTTTTAATATTCAGTTGTCCTTTTCCCAAGTGTGGGTGAACAATTAAATATACAAGACTCTATTGAATGATATGGGACATACACATGCTGACATGAATACATTACAGACTAATAAAATTAAAACTATAATACTTCTAACGAAATAAACCATATAAATTTTTATTTAATTAGGTTTTACAATATCTCAATATTGGTGCTTTAAAAATTTACATATAAATGTAACTTCTTTACGTAATGATTTAAACAGTTAACATATAAAAACTCAACATAGTACAAAAAGGTCAGGATCGAATCTAAGATTTTTGATGTCGTGTGCCAAAATTAAAATATAAGCCTCAATACATTTTTTCACCTATATATAAGCGAAACATATGATATTGTGATCATTTTATTTAATATAAACCAAAATTAAACATGTATATATGAAAATAGTTAATAAAAAAAAGGCGTCTCTAAAAATTTTGAATCTCGTACGATCGTCCATAGTGCAGTCCATAAGACTCGCCCCTGAAAACGATGTTTGACTAATAGTATCAAATTGAGAATATAAGTGCGAATCTTATTTATTAAACTTGAGGATTTAAATCTCGATACAAATAAATTATTAATAACGTGAACATAATAAATAAATCGTTCTTTCAAAAAGATAAAAAGTTTAACCGAGAAACCAAATAAAGATAAAAATCCAAAAAACAGTTAATACAAAGTTTTTCTTAATATGTTTTTTAGCGAGTGAAGTTATTTATAAAAACTACTCCCTTTATTCTAAAAAAATAGTATTCATACTAAACACATACGATTTAATAAAAACTTATTTATTATTGTTTTTTCTATTTTATTTCTACGAAATAACATTTTATCTTAACGAATTAGCTAAGGTTTTATGTAAATTTGTGATAATAATTTTACATAAAGATCATATGCTAAATTTAATCAAACTTTTTTATTTATTTTTAATAGTACATAATTAATTTAAAATAATCTAAAAAAAAAGTGGTAAATTGAGTAAAAGAATATATCTTTAATATATAATAAAAGAGGAGCCTTAAATGCCACATGACGAAGTAAGGTCCATTGGATGAGTTAGATACTTTGATTTCAACCGTTAGATGAAATTGATGATGTCATCAAATATATTTTTTCATTTTACACCCTCTTACAATCCATAATTACATTATCTCTTCAATTTCACTATTATTACATAAAAAACATATGTCTATTATTGGACTACTATGATTTACATTATTATTATTATTCTAAAATCTTTTAATACAAAATATTATTATATGTGTATAAACATAAATGTATATATGTTATTATAACAATAAACAACATGTGTATAAACATAAATGTATATTTGTTATTATACGTGTAATACTATATTCTCATAATAATTTAAAAGAACGTGTTCATAAACATAAAGTTTACAATTCAATTTTTATTTATATTTATCCGCGCTATCGCGGGCAATAATCTAGTAAAGCAGTATACAAGTTATTTTAAAATAAAAAAAAATTAGGGTGGTGCAATCCACATTGGAAAGCCCATCTCCCATCACCATCGTCAAAATCATCACGTCTTTCTTTTTTATATTTATTCGTGCCGAATAAAGTCAATCTCATCAAACCAAATACTTATTATAATAACCCCACCTTTTTTTTTGAAACGGCAAATGTTAGTGATTCGGGGCCACATGCGACCCACGAACCTTACACCAAAGTTAGTTCTAAATCTCCTAATAATCACCTAAGGAGGGACCCCTGGAGGCTCGAACCCAAGACCTCCCCTAGGGGGGTACAACCTCCTACCAATGGGACAAACCCCACCTCATGTTCCTTTATATTTATATTTACAAGTGGGTCATCATTCATTCATTCTCTTGTTTAATTACATTTTATTTAATTAACAATTCACATGAATCCATATTGAGGCATCTTGCAGACCACGCACTCCATCATCAATATGCCGGTCTATAAGGACAGTGACACCCTGCCCAATGGGGCTGCACATTGCATCTTTGCCCATGCTTATGTTTACTTTTCTTTTTACTACTTTTCAAGTTAGATATTATAAATATGTTAAAAATGGCCGGAACTAGTTATTTTAATTTTATGATGTATAAATTACGTTACTTCTAACATTGACATGATATATTCGGTGGCATCCCCAATGTAGTTTTCAATGGAATGGGTGGAGAGTGCATCTCTATGCTATATGCCCATGATTATGCTTATGTTTTAACTTTCAATCATATAAAATTTGAAGAAAATGAAAAAGGTGACAAATCTTGTTTTTTCACAATAAGTGAAAGTGAAGCATAGAATGAGGAGAAGAGGGAGGGCCCATATGAAAAAAAGAACCATAAAAAGAAAATATATATATATATATATATATATATATATATATATATATATATATATATATATATATATATATATATATATATATATAAGCCTGGTGGCCACCAGCATCCGTAAAAACCTTGGGCCCACCCTTGTGCTGAAATATGCAGGTCTCGAGTTCGAGTCCAAGCAAGGTGATGGGTACCATTGTTAGGATATTTATCGGGGAATGTTTACTTTGCTGGGTAGGGGGTCCGGTCATAAAGTGGCCCGTGTCAATGGTATACGCCTTTACTATTTCTTTTTATATATATAGCATTGTGAAAGGGTGAATCATGTAATGTGAGAATAAGTATTCCATCAACATCAAATAGGAGGAGGAATAGTAGGTTTTCATTGTCCTTGTTGTTTTTGAAAAAAGTAAAGCAAAGAGAGAGGTACATAGTACTACTACTACTATTGTATTGACATAAACATTTAATTGACCTTTTCAAGGATACCCTACAAAAAAAGACAAAACACCCATCATTTTATGTTCAACTATCATTAAATGTTTTCTGATTTATTATTTTAGTCAAGTCACTATTTTCTATTCAAGGTGGCTTTGGTTACTATTTATTCCCCTCAATCAAATTTATAGGTGGTTGTGGGTCATCCACATTCTACTATATCTTCAACTTCACCACACTTTGATTTGATATTTCACCTCATTATTATATATTGTGCCTATCTAATTTGACTCTTTTTACCATTTTATTCAATCACGTACTTACTCATTCTTTTTGGTCTTTATTAGACTTTTGAAAATGAAAATCTTATTGAGTTTAATCAAAGATCTAATCCACTAATAAATCTAGTAATGCGATTTCTCGCGTTTTAGTTATTTATTCTCATGTCAATAAACACAAAGGGGTCACACTGCAAATGTGTAACTCGCTTAATTCAGGATAGTAGTTTAGAAATATGATCATTATTCTGAATATGGACAAACACTCTATTGAACGGATACTTAGCAAGTCTGGAATGTATCTTAATATTTTTTACACATATTGTCATAACGACATGATGTATCTGTTAGTAATATTGTCGGTTATCAATTGCTTATATGAATAGTCATAAAGGAAATTAAATGAAATGAAAGATAATTGTATTGTATCTCATTTGAATTATGTAAATAATGGAAGGAAATTGCACATGGGTAAGAGAAGAAAACAAGAGGGAACAGAGAGATTAAAAGCCAAACTAACAAGGAAAGAGGTGGCCAACAAATGTTTGATGATATTAAATTGATTAAAACCACTCAGAAAAGAGGTCAGGATCAGGACAGCACATTCAAGATAGATAGAGAGAGTGTATAACATAACTATAATATCATTATTATAATGACAAATATATATATAATAAATAAATAAAAAGACAAAAGAAAGTGGAGAGAGATCATGGCCATATCAACCGTATCTTAACAAAACAAACCAAAAGACATAAACTAAAGAAGTGTGTGTGTGAGAGTACTTATGGTAAACCAATAGTATGTCTACCCTTTTTAAAAGGTGATGTGTTAATGTTATAAACGAGTTTTTTTGAAAGTGTAAAAAAATCTAAAATTTTAAAAAATTAAAAACCGTAATCGACAAAGGAAATATAAAACTTAAAATTAATACTAAATCGAAATCAGAAATCAAGAGATAATTACTTTATTAAATAGGCTAAATAGCATTTAAAAAAATAACATGAAAATAATAATAATCATAATAATAATAATAGCGTAGTCTAAAAAGAAAACACGAAACAAAAAACTTTTTTTAAAAAAAAACAACCTAAAATTTTGAAAAGTTAAAAACCATAAATCAACAAAGAAAATATAAAACTAAAAGTTAACACAAAATTGAAATCAGAAATGAAGAGATACCTACTTTATTAAATAGGCTAGCGTTAAAAAATAGGATTTAAAAAAAAATCAAAAAAATATAAATAAATAATAGCGTAGTCTAAAAACAAAACACAAAACAAAAACTTTAAGAACAAAAAAATTAAGCAGACAACCAGGCTAATGGCAACAGCCTAGTTGCATGATTCACTATTCATCATAACTCCTAATTGTTAGGATGTATAAAAAAAATGAAGCAGGCAGCCAGGCTACTACCGGGAGTAGCCTGATTCACTATTCACCGTAACTCCTAATTACAATTTAAACATTTGCCAAGTTTGCTTGGCACTGTTCCTAAACCAAGCAACTTGGCCGGCTCGGGTCCGAATAAAAATATATTTGTTTTTTTTGTTTTTTCTTTATAAAAAGATTAATAATTTTCTTTTTCATAAATTTTTCGGGTTGGTTTTAGTTTAGGGTGTTTAGTTCAAAAAAATATATTTGTTTTTGGTTTATTTACATTTTTCGGATGGTTTACTTTTTTAGTTCTTACTTTGAAGGGGGCGCTGCAACGCGCGGGCTAACCCCCTCGTTTATCACATATATCAATTAACAAACTTATTTGCTAGTGAATAGTAACTTTATTATTTAATATCATATAATTGGTTTTAAACTTTACCCAATAGCCTAGTTGTCGGATTAACTATTCATTATAACTCATAATTATTAGGGCATATAAAAAAAATTAAGCCATATTTGCTAGTGAATAGGAACTTTATTATTTAATACTAAATAATTGGTTCTAAACTTTAGCCAGCAGTCTAGCCGTCCGATTCACTATTCACTGTAACTCCTAATTGTTATGATATACAAAAAAATTAAGCCGACAGACAGACTATTGACAGCAGCTTAGCTGCCTGATTCACTATTTACCGTAACTCCTACTTGTTAGGATATATAATGTCTTCAACGAGAAAATTTAGCCACACGCATTGTGGCGGGGAGCACGTTGTTGTGAATGTAGTCTTTCTTAAAGTTAATAAGAAAACAAAATAAAAGAAAAGTCCAATAGAAACTTGAACAAAGGAAAACGTCGAACTTTTCTATAAAATTAAACACCAATACAAAATATACTGTAAAACCATAAATAAAAATAAAAATAAACGGGAAAATAAGGATGTTTAGAAAAGTTAGAAATTGAAAATCGATATTTTTTATAAAACTAAATACCAACCCAAAGTAAACAAAAAACTCTAAAATCAATACAAAGTAAAAGCTAAACAAAAGCTTCTAACGTTAACCAAAAACAAAAAGGGTAATAAAAACTTAAACAAAGAAAAACATTTTTCTTTTAACAAAACTAAACTCTAATCTAAAATATCAGAAACTCCAAACATCGCTACAAAAAAAAAAAAAAAAAAAAAAAGCTAAAAAAGAAAACTTCAAACGTAAACAAAAAATAATAAACAAAAAAGGTTTATAGAAACTTAAACAAAGGAAACATTTTTTTTAATAAAACAAGACTCTAAGCCAAACTATAAAAAAAAACTCAAAACATGACTAAAGAAAAAAGAAATATAAATAAATAAATAAATTATTGTCCAAACCGATTGACCCGACGTGAGCAAAAGCCGAGCCACCTAATTGGTGTGTTTGGCTTGGGAACAGTGATTTTAGTTCTCAATTGTTAGAGCACTCGGAGTGGTAAGGTTGTCGGCTCGTTCTCGAGCTCACAACGAGCTCTGTAGCTCGTTATCACACCGACCTCGGTCGTTGTGAGGCTCGTTGTGGGCGAGCGTTGTCACCACAACAGGTTGTTGGTGATTTTGTTTTTTTTTGTTTTTTTTATTTTAATTGCAACGGTCAAAAGCTTCTTTTTAAAAAAAAAAAAAATACAAACACACCAACGGTTATATAACCGTTGGTTTATATAATTTTTTTTTTTTTTTTTTTTGTAAACCTTAATTTCACCTATAAATACCACCACAATTTAACCAAAAAATCATACCAATTCTCAATATCTTTCTATCTCAATCTTTTTCTAAAAACTATATACAACAAAAAATGAGTTCGAGTTCGTCAACCGATCACGATGTTACGGATTCGTCATCTTCCGACGCCGAATTGTTACAAGTTCTAGCCATGGCGGTACAAGCTGCGGAGATGGAAGAAAATGAGGCGGAAAGTTCTCGCCGTACTGTGAAAAAGAAAAGGCGTTATATCAACCGCGATCGCGCCGAAGCAAACGAAAACGTGATACGACATTACTTCTCCGGCGAAAGCGTATACCCGGATGAATATTTCCGTAGACGATTTCGTATGAGAAGACCTCTTTTCCTCCGAATAGTCGAAGGTATATCTAGTTACTCTGTAGAACCTTTGCCCGACTATTTTAAATATTTCAAACAACGCCCCGATGCAACGGGTAAAATGGGTTTTAGTTGTTTACATAAATGCACGTCCGCTATTCGTATGATGGCGTATGGGATTACTCCTAACGCCTTCGACGAATATTTACAAATGTCTGAAAGAACATCAACTGAATCCTTAGATGATTTTTTAAAATGTGTAATCCATCTTTATACAAACGTTTATCTAAGATCCCCAACACAAGATGATGTTAATCGTTTATATCAAAAACACGATGAGGTTCATGGGTTTAAGGGTATGCTTGGTAGCATAGATTGTATGCATTGGAAATGGGATCAATGTCCAAATGCATACAAAGGGAAATACACACGAGGTGACCATGGTTATCCAACGGTTATGTTGGAAGCTGTTGCCTCGTACGATCTGTGGATATGGCATGCTTACTTCGGTGTCGCCGGGTCGAACAACGACATCAACGTGCTTAAACAATCGTCGTTGTTTCATGATATGCTCAACGACTCATCCCGAGACTACATATTCACCGTCAACGGCCACGAGTTCAATAAAGGATATTACCTTGCAGACGGTATATATCCGGAGTGGTCGACATTTGTTAAAGCTTTCTCGTACCCATTTGACGAACCTCGCCAAAAATTCAAACCTTTTCAAGAGAGTGCGAGAAAGGATATCGAACCGGCATTCGGTGTTCTTCAAGGTCGTTGGGGTATTATAAAAATGCAGCTAGATTTTACAAGATGAACAAATTAAGAAGAGTTATGTATGGGGCTATTATATTACACAACATGATCGTTGAAGACAACGGACAGTCGATATGCGATGCCGATGAATGGTATGTTCCTCCGGTTACGGGTGTTCCGAGAACTTATAACGAGAGAGTCAACGAACGTATCCGGATTAACAGAGAGATTAGAGACAGGACCACACACAACATACTCCGGGAGGATCTCATGGCCTACATTTCGACACTTCCGGATAACTATCGACAACGTTAGCTTTTTTTAATTATTGTGTTGTATTTTTTTTTTAATTATTGTATTGTATTTTTTTTTTTAATTATTGTATTGAATTTTTTTTTATTGTATGTTTTTGTATTTTTATTTTAATTATTGTAGTTTTGTTTTTTATTTTCATAAAATGTTATATTTATTTTATTTAAATCTTTTAAGAAAAAAAAATAAATTAAACTGGGTCCCACAATTCCCACAATCACCACAATCCTCATTATCCTACCACCCAAAATCTCACAATCCTCATTCTCACTGCCACGTAAATCCCACAACCTCCACAACCCTCATTATCACTCCGGGTGCTCTTATATATAGTGATTTGGCTTGGGAACAGTGATTTTAGTTCTCAATTGTTATATATAGTGATTGGTGTGTTTGGCTTGAGAACGGTTATTTTAGTTCTCAATTGTTATATATAGAATAGAATAGAATGCAATAGTAATCGCCACTCTCCTAGCAAAAAAATAGAAATAAATTCCATGTTCATATATAGCTTTACAATTGCACCTAATCTTTCTATATGTACTAGTCATGCACATGAACCTAACAAAATGAATTTTCATACAATTAGGTTATAGTTATTGAGTTTAGTTACTAATATTTAGCAACGTGACGATAACACTTCCGATTTGCATGAGTTTGTAGCATAAAAACGTATTTTGTTATGAAAGGTCAAAGACTTACTTATGCGTAATGATTGAAGTAAAATTCGTTTAAGGTGTTACATCAATAGCTCGAGAGAAACACACCTTATAAGACTCCTATCGGATTGCAAATGTAGAGTGGTATGTGGTAGAAAAAAAGAGGAAAAAAAATAATGATTCATAACTAGTTGTGGATGACCTAAATTGTGCAACATTAGTGGCTTATGCTCAAGTTACTGTTTTCCACTCATTATAATAGTGCACATATGAACAAGAACTTGTATAACTTTGCAATAAAAAACATGCACTTTTCAAATAAAAGCACTTTCATACTCAACATTAAGATTAGTCATACAAATAACAGTGATGATCTTTAGTGGTTGCTTTAGTCACGAAGTCATAATGGACCTAATGGTGGATTCTAACCAATAATTACACCATAAAATTTCATAATAACAGTAATGTCCATATCAAAAAGATATACGTGGTTTCACGATAATATGCTAAAATACCCTTTTAGCTCAAATGCATTACTTTTCACGTTTTAAAATAATTGCCGACAACTACAAAAACACAATGTTAATGACAATTAATCAGTGTTATAACCACATCAATCTTTTATAACTGATGAAGTTTAATCCCGTTGAGGGGTTGTTAGGTTATGGTGGTGTTACTACTGGCGAAGAGGGTTTATACCGGTCATCAAGTAAGTTTCTAGTGGTGAGTATTACTACTGGTGAAGATAGTTTGTACTGGTCACCAGTCAGTGAAGGTTGGTATACACTATTACTACTGCCATTGCATGGAGTGCATGAAGTTTCTACTGGTCAAGGTTTCTACTGTTTAGTTGATAATATTAGCGCGTATTGTTAGCAGATAATTATGGAATAGATTTAGATAATTATCAATGTAGATTTCGATAGAGTTGTAACCCTATTATGTTTAGGGTTTTAGCCTCAAGGTCTATAAATATAGATCCTTATATCTTTGTAAATATACCTCTATTCAGATACATTAATTCTAATAGATTGAAGCTGTTGGTGGAATTCTTGTGTTCTTCATTGTTTAACGTTTATTCATTCGTATTCATATAAACTGTTAATCAAATGATCCTTGTTAATATCAAAGTGTTGATCCGCTGCAACTTCTTTGATAGAACTAGATCTACATGTTTGTTTAAATACAAACCTAGTTCGACAAATCCTAACAAGTGGTATCAGAGCACAAGGTTGCTCTAGATCTACGATCAACAAGGCATTCAACAAGCTTTTCACAAACCAGTTCAAGATGTCTGCTCTTACTGAAGGCGTTAAAGCTAATAGGGTTCCTATACTCACATCATCAAACTATGATATGTGGAAAAGTCGCATGTATCAATACATGCTTCAAACCAATTAATCCACGTGGCAAGTGGTGAAGAATGGTGCCAAAGCTTTTCCATTACCTGGACCAGATCTCAAATCCAAAGGAGCAGAAGGTTCATCTCAACCAGCTACTGAGCAAGAAAGAAGAGATACTCATAACGAATGTCAAGCTTTAAGTACCTTACTTATAGCTATTCCTAATGAATATCAACATCAGTTTAGAAACTATACTGATGCTAAACTGCTATGGGAGGCCTTCACGACCGTGAAGGGTGATACTTTATCTCAAACTTTTGACAGATTCAACAAGCTGATTGGTGAACTATCTAGCATGGGAGTAAATACTGCACAAGATGACATCAATAGAAATTTATCAGAGCTTTAGGAGAAGAATGGACGATGTACACTGTCAGCTACATACAAGGAAACACACTTGACACTATGGAGATTGATGAGCTATACAATGAGTTACGTGTGTTTGAACCTAAAGTTAAAAGACCAACAAGTTATTCAACCCAGGATGCAACTTTTGTTACTACTACTGGCACTCCATCTGAAACTGGTTTCATAACTAAAGAATCAAAAGGAAATCAGAATGATGAAAGTGTTAGGGAAACTTTCTTCGCTAGTCATGAGAATTCTGGACTAGTAATTGAAGACTTGGAGCAAGTAAATGCTGATGATCTGGAGGAGATGGATCTAAAGTGGCAGTTTGCTATGCTAAGTGTGAGAACAAGGAGGTTCATTTAAAGGACAGGCAGGAACAACTTTTCAGTTAGAAGAGGAGATAATAATGGCTTTGATAAGAGGAAGGTGAGGTGCTATGACTGCAAGAAACTTGGACACTTTGCTAGGGAATGTCCAAACAGCCAAGATGATAAACAAAATCAGCCATCTCAGCACAACTCAGCAGGTTCAGGAAACAATTAACAAGGAAGAACATCCAACTCAACTGATTTGGTTACTCAAGATGGATTGGGATTTCACTGGAGCTTTCAGGCAAATGAAGAGATCACAAATCAAGCTCTCATGGCAGATACTGTTAAAGATGACATTCCAACTTAGGTATTAACTGAACTTTGTACTCCTGCATGCATTAAACAAGTTAGGGATTATACAGAACATAATAAACTTGTTTGTGAGTCATTACATAAATTAGAAGAAAGGAGAAAAAACTTGTCAAAAATAATTTCTAGTTATGAACAACAAGTTAAAGCATATGTTAAGAATGAAACAAAATACCAAGAGGATTTAGCAATGGTTAAATGGGAAATAGACAATGCTCTAGCTAAGGTAATCAAAGAAGAAGAGCAAGTTTAGGAGATAAAGATTGAAAATGATCAAATTAGGCTTAGTATTAAGAAGTATGAAAATGCTTCAAAGACAGATGATCAAATTCTTAAATCACAAGTGCATGGGAATACCAAGAATGGGATTGGGTACAATAGTGTGTCACCACCATATAACAACAATTATGTTCCTCCTAAGGTAGAGTGTAGTGAAGAACTTAGTGAGGAAGAAGTTGAAGTCAATACACATGCTAAAGCAGACCCAATGAAAAGTAAAATTCTTTTAACTAAAACTAGAATCAATGAGAAAGTTAATGAACAAACTGTCCAACAGGAGAAATCCAGGGATTCTGAGTCTAGTCAAGGTCCCACTTTTCGTGAAAATATCAAAAACAGACCACAAGTTTATAGGGAAAGAAACTGGCATCACATTGGTCAAAAACAACAGGTCAAAACATGCAACTGCATATGCACACAGGGACATGCATTACCTGTGATGGGTAATGTGAGGAACTTGAGTCAAAAGATCACTCAACAAAGAGATCAATTTTTTTTTCAAAAGATGTGATGTGTATGGAAAGTCAAATCATTTAACTGAAGACTGTTTTTATAACAAAAGAAATAACCGTAATGGAATTGGCTTTAATAGAAACATATCAAACATGACCACACCTCCTAGATTTGGTAGGACTGCACAAAGATTTGTGAGTAACAAGAATGTGCAAGAAAAGAAACAAAAAATAAATTTCAAAGAAAATACTACTGCCAGTAGAAACTACAGGAAAGACACTAGTAGTAACTCTACTTATGCCAGTAGAAACTTCAGGAGAGTCACCAGTAGTAACTCTGACAGTAGTAACTATTCAAATGCACAGACAAAGAAACCTGCATACCACTTCAAACGATTTAACTATGTAAATGAAAAAGGTAAACCCAAGACCACTTTGGCTTGGGTTCCTAAAAGAAACTAACCTCTTATTCATGTGCAGAGCAAGCCATGGGCTAAGAAAGAAGATACATGGCATGTGGACAGTGGCTGCTCTAGGCACATGACAGGCAACAAGCTGAAGCTTCAAGATTATGTGGAATATGATGGAGGCTATGTTTCATTTGGAGGAAATCCACGAGTGGAAGAATTACAGGAAAGGGAACAATCAGTAATGGTACAGTTACATTTGAAAATGATTTATTTGTTAAAGAATTAAATTATAACGTGGTCAGTGTCTCTCAAGTTTGTGATAAAGAGAACAAAGTACTTTTTACTAAAACTGAATGCATCATTCTTGATCCTAAGTTTAAAGTAGTTGATGAAAGTATGATTTTACTAAGAACAGCTAGGAAAGAGAATGTTTACTGTTTAGACATGGGAAATAATGATTCCGAAACAACAGAAAATTGTTTTATTTCAAAAGCTTGAATTGATTAATCATCTTTATGGCACAAAAGAATGTGCCATATGAATTTCAAAAATATGAACAAATTGGTGAAAAATGGTTTGGTAAGAGGGTTACCACAAAAGGAATTTACATGCAATGATCACTGTGTTGCATGTCTCAAGGGTAAACAACATAAGTCTTCTCACAAAATCAAATATATTAATTCAAATCTGTCTAGTTTGCACTTATTGCACATGGACCTCTTTGGTCCAACACATGGTATGAGTCTAGGAAATAAGTATTATTATTTAGTTATTACCGACAAATTTACAAGATATACATGGGTTTTCTTTCTTGGATCTAAAGATAAAACAGGTGATATTCTAAGATCGTTCATAACAAGAATGGAGAACAAGACAAAGAAGAGGGTGAAGATCATTCGCTGTGACAATGGCACTGAGTTCAAGAACCAAGAGATGAATGATTTCTGCACAGCAAAAGGAATTGAAAGACAGTACAGTGCTCCTAGAACTCCTCAACAAAATGGAGTGGCAGAGAGAATAAACAGAACCCTTATCGAAGCAGCAAGATCAATGATAGCAGATTCCAAGCTTCCTATCACATTATGGGCTGAAGCTGTGAATACTGTCTGCTATGTTCAAAACAGGGTTCTCATCGTCAAAGCACATACAAAGACACCTTATGAGCTCTTTCATGAGAGAAAGCCATTCATAAGCTTCTTCAAACCATTTGGGTGTTCATGTACCATTCTGAATACCAAAGAACATTTGGGGAAGTTTGACAGCAAAATCAATGAAGGATTCTTTGTAGGATACTCGACTCAAAGCAAAGCGTTCAGAGTATACAATATCAAGAACAAAATTATGGAAGAAAGCATGAATGTGACATTCAACGAAAAGACTTTGAATGCTACTGGAGAGGGCCCCGATTGGTTGTTTAATATCGATGAATTAACCAAATCGTTAAATTCATATTTTGTAGAACAACGAGAATTAGAATCTGGAAATGGAGTTAATATTGGTGACCCACTTACTACGGGTGATTCAGTTAGTACAGGTGAACCAGTTACAACTGATACATCAGTTCCTACTGGTAAACCAGTTAAAACTGGTACATCAGTTCCTACTGTTAACTCAGTTACAACTGGTAATTCAGTTAAAACTAGTACAACAATTCCTACTGGCAACCCAGTTAAAACTGGTACATCAGTTCAAACTGGTAATACAGTTAAAACTGGTACATCAGTTCAAACTGGTAATACAGTTAAAACTGGTACATCTTCCAATAAAACTGGTGATTATGTTAAGACTGGTTCATCACTTTCTACTACCCCATCTAGACAGGAGGACAAATTCATCTATTTTCCATACGTTTCCATTGATCCTCCTAGACCCTTTCAGCCCACAAAGGATGATAGCATCAACAACTTACAACAAGATGATGATGATAGTGAATCAAGCAGTAATAAGGCCGATGAACAACAACTTTCAGAAGATGAGGAAATTGTCACTAGTAGTAATCTAGAAGAAAGTGTACCATCTCCACAATCTGAACCAACTGAATTGCCATAACATAATGATACAAATTTAACTAACGAAATCCATGAAGATCAGTATCACACACAACGGGTCAATAAGAATCATCCATTGGACCAAATTATTGGTGATCTAAACTCTACAGTTCAAACTAGGAGAAAGTTACATCAAAGTTTCAATGAATGCTTATTTGTGTGTTTCCTCTCTCAATTAACTCCAAAGAAGATTGAACAAGCTATTAAAGACCCAAGCTGGATTGAAGATATGTAGGAGGAATTACTACACTTCAAGCTCCAAGAAGTTTGGACACTAGTTGTTCTTCCCAAAGGAAAGAGAGTAATTGGTACAAAATGGATCTTCAAGAACAAAACTGATGAAAAGGGAATCGTGATCAAGAACAAAGCAAGGTTGGTGGCTCAAGGTTACACTCAGGAAAAAGGGGTTGACTATGATTAGGTTTTTGCACCAGTAGCAATAATAGAAGCCATACGCATTTTTCTTGCTTTTGCCTAATTTAAAGGTTTTACGGTGTATCAAATGGACGTAAAGAGTGCCTTTTTATATGGCAAGATTGAAGAGGAGGTTTATGTGTGTCAACCTCCAGGATTCGAATACCCTGATCATCCAGACATGGTATTTAGATTGGATAAAGCACTGTATGGTCTACATCAAGCTCCTAGAGCTTGGTATGATACCTTATCCATCTACCTTCTTAATCATCAATTCAAGAGAGGTGCCATTGACAAGACTTTGTTTATCAAGACAGTAGGACAGGACATAATGCTAGTGCAGATCTATGTAGATGATATCATCTTTGGATCAACCAATGACAAACTGTGTAAAGAATTTGAGCAAATCATGCATAAGAAATTCAGGATGAGTTCCATGGGAGAACTGACCTTCTTCCTAGGACTCCAAGTGAAGCAGAATCCTACTGGTATCTTCATACATCAGGCAAAATATGTGAAAGATATCTTGGAAAAATTTGGCTTTCAAGATGCAAAGAGTGCTATTACTCCAGTCGAAACACACAAGCACTTAGAGGCTGATCTTGAGGGGAAGAATGTGGATGAGCACCTATATAGGTCGATGATTTGATTGTTGATGTACTTAATTGCTTCGAGACCTGACATAATGTTCAGTGTTTGTGTGTATGCACGCTATCAGACTCGTCCAAAGGTGTCCCATCTGACAGTCGTGAAGAGAATTTTCAGATATTCAAAGGACAAGCCATATCTAGGATTATGGTATCCAAAAGATTCTCCGTTTGAGCTTATTTTCTACAAAGACAGTGATTATGGAGGAGAGAATCTGGACAGAAAAATAAACTTCAGGGGGATGTCAGTTCTTTGGATCTCGACTGATTTCCTGGCAATGCAAGAAACAGACAAATGTGTCTCCCTTCTCCACAGAAGCTGAATATGTAGTTGCCTCAAGTTGTTGTGCACAGGTGCTTTGGATTCAGAATCATATGATGGACTATGGTATCTCTTTCTTACACACTCCTATTTTTATTGATAATAAGAGTACCATAAGCATAGTCAATAATCCGGTCAAACACTCCAAAACCAAACACATCGAAATTCGTTTTCATTTTATAAGAGACTGCAATGAAAAGAAACTTATTCAGGTCATCAAAGTCCATACTGATAATCAATTTGCAGATCTGTTCACAAAAGCTTTTGATGTGGGCAGATTTACATTCTTGATCAATAGTATCGGAATGATTAATCCTACTTAAATCTACTTTTTAAAATGATGAATTTGATCAATCATGTCATATCTTTGGTGTTTGAAAAGTTAATAATGGTAGTTTTTATTGTACATCATTAATACTGGTAGTTATTACTGGTAGATATAATACTGGTGGTCATCACTTGTACCATTAATACTGGTAGTTCTTACTTGTGCTCATTACTATTGGTACAAGTTTTAAAAACAGTTACTACTAATGTTTTCTTCTGGTGGCAGTTACTACTGCTGGTCGTTATTACTGGCGGGAGTTTCTACTGCCTTTGGAAAGGTGTTTGATGTTTCTACTGCAAGGACTGTTTGGTATATAGTACGAAGTCATTCAGGAATATTTAATTTCATTCAAATTATAAATTTTCGCTCTCTTTAAACAGAAAACCCCTATCTAAAGAAACCTTCTTGACTTCAGCGAACCCTAATCGATCATCAACGACGGTTAAACAATCCTAAAATCTTCAATCAATCCGATGGAAAATCAACAAGAACTAACCTTCGGAGTATCTCATAACATTGTCGCTGATTTAGCCCTTCATAAAGAGACCGCTGATTTTCATCCCATCATAAACTTTCTCCGCCAATCCTACATTCGTTATGCTTTAACGGTAAACCCAGAGGTTAATGAAAAGCACATCCGTGACTTCTGAAATACGGCGGTGCTGGAGGAGGTTAACGGTCAAGAACGTATTTGGGCTTTAATCGACAACAGGGAAGTGATTGTAATGGAGTCCACCATCCGCTCTCATCTTGAACTTCAAGATGACTCAGGTATTACATCCCTTCCTAACAACGAGCTATTTGTGATTTTTGAAAGAATGGGGTATGAAGGAAGCCTTTCAAAATTCACTTTTCAAAAGGCGCTTCTTTCTCCCCAATGGAGATACTTTGTACATGTTTTACAACAGTGTATCTCTAAAAAACGATACACCTGGAACTAGTTTAACACCACCATAGCTACTGCTATGGCGTGTTTGGCTACTGGAAGGTTGTTCAATTTTTCAAACATGATCTTTACTGACCTAAAGTGGAATCTTGCTCATCTTGAAAATAAATTTTTAATGTATCCTCGATTTTTACAAATCATCTTGAATAAGGAGCTTGATAATTTGTCCACTGAAGGTGAAGTCCTCCTCATGGATTCTCATTCCAAGAAAACTTTTTCAAATATGAGGAGGCAAGTTAAACAATTTTCTGGAAAGGTGACTCCACTATTCTCTACAATCTCTACAATAGTGGTTGTCCCAGGTTCAACAGGTGAAGGACCAAGTAACCCACTTGAGTCCCAACCTACACCTTCTGTTTCAACTTCTACTCTTGTTACAGAACAACAAACAAGTGCTTCCGATGCACCTTCTACCTCACCTCAAAATATTCCTCTGAAGGAGTATGCCCGCAAGCCTAAGAGGGGCCCTTCACCTCTTGGACCTAAATCAAGAACAACTAAACCTGTTTCTAAACCAGTTAAATAAGTTTCTACTGATTCTACTCGTAAGGGTACAACTGAGCCTTCACCCAAGCTCCCTAAGAAGGTGGTCCATAAGGAGGGGGAGACCATGTTGAAAGGGCTCATACTACTGTTGTACCACCTCGTGGTGCACAGGACAATAAGACAGGCAATAAGACCCAATCAACGACAACTCTTAAAGATGATGATTCCTTGGAATCATTATCAAGAGGACCCAGGTGCCAAGAGACCAAGGGGGAGGGTGATGCTTCTGCTAGGCAGGAGGCACCCTCTAAATCATCCAAGGAACCGTCTAATGTTGGTACTCCACAGAAAGGTGGGGAGGATAGTTTTTCTTACTCTAATTTGGAATTGACGGAAATGTGCCTAAAGTTTACTGAGAAGGTGGATATTCAAGCTGAGGAAATCAAAAGATTGAAAGAATTGGTGTCTAGATTAATGAAGGAGGTGAAGCTCTACAGGTTGTCTATGAAGAATCCTATGAAGGTAGCAAAAAAGGGTAAAACAAAGAAAGGTGGTGCAAGATCTAAAGTTTCCAAATTGCCCACACCTTCTAGTTCAAGCTCAAGTTCCTCCAGCATGAATGATGAGAATGCTGCCAATAAGGGGGAGAAGGTTGAAAAGGCAACTGACAAAGAAGTAGATAAAGAGGAACATCAAAAAGTTGAGCAGGAGGAGGTTCATGTGAATTTTGAACAAGAAACTGTTAAAGAAGCTGAGAAAGAAGCTGAGAAGGAGACTGAAAAAGAAGCTGGTGAAAGGGAAGTTGATAAAGTGGAAAGAGTTATTAATGATGCTGATTTTGAATGGTCTGATAATGAAGACAGTGAAATAAGGGTGGTGACTATTGACATGGATAAAGATGAAGATGAACAGCAAAAAGAGAAGGAAACAGAAATAGAACAGAAATCTTATACTGATGCACCTTATGGGACAAGAAATGTTACCTCTACTGAATGGACTGCTGAAGATCAAGAATTCAGTGATATCATTATGAATATGGGTGAAGGAGAAGCAGAAAGTCAGGAAGCAAGAGCTAAGATTGATGAAATTTTGTTGAGAAGTGTTCAATCAGAAAAGGAAGGAGAAAAGGAAGAGATCAAATCAACAGAGCAACAAGAAAAGAATGAACAAGATGTTAATACTGGTGGTACTGTTAATACTGGTGAGAAGGTTTCTACTGGTGAGACAGTTACTACTAGTCATGTTGAAGGTGAAATTCCTACTGTTGATCCCCATTTACTACTGGTGATGCTGAAAGCATTCCTATTGTTGATCCTCCAGTGGCTCTATTGTTTGAAGATGATATTACTTTAGCTACTGAGCTGGAAAGATTGAAGGAAGAAAAATTGAAGCAAGAAAGGTTAAATGTTGAAGCTATAAGGAAAGAACAGATTGTTGCAGCTGTGGCAAGACAAAGGAAGGTTGTTGTAGGCAAACCTAAAGAGAAGCCAGTAACATTTAATATTGGTGACTCTGCAGGTCCTACAGTTGAGTCTAATGAGCCAGTTATTCCTCCACCTGTTCAGAGAAGACCATTTGGGTTCATCCACACAAAGAAGGGAGTTCAAAAGGTATTTCTAGATGATGATCCAAAGTGGAAAAGCAAGGGTAAAGGCAAGATTAAGAGCAGGGAGGAAATGGAGGAGGAAGAGACTGCAAGGAGAAGAAAGTTAGCAGAGGAGAGAGATGAACATGTGAGAGAGCTTGAAAGAGAAGAACAAGAAAAACATCCAGCTGAGAAAGAGAGATTAAAGAAGCAAAAGCAAGATGATGCAATTGCAGCACAAAAGATGGCTCAAGAACAGATTGAAGATGAGCTCAAAAGAAAAGCTCAAGAAAAGACTGATGCTGAACTTGCTCAGAAGATGTTGGAAAGAGATGAACTGCTGTTGCATAAAAAGAAGAAAGAGGAGGCCAGAAGCAAAAGCACAATCAAGAGGAATGCGACAAGAGCTGAAGACAAGAAAAACTGACTTTCTAAAGTCAACATAAAAGTATAGTGGAAAGCAGCTTGGCCCAATGAAACTAGACATTGGTCTGTATCTCTATGTGAAAGAAAAGCAATTACTAAAGGCAGTTGAAGAACAAGCCCAATTGGAGAAAGAATGAGCTCTGAAAGCTGCACTTGATAGAGGGTACAGAGTGGTCCATTTTGAAAAGAAGAAGGAAAGTAAGGACAGTGAGTAGAAGGAAAGTGAGAAGCAGGAAGTAAGGAAGAAGAAGGTGTTTGATAAGTCTTTGCCTGAGAAGAAGAGGAAAGCAAGCCAGCCTAGTAGTGTTCCTACTGTTAAAAGAACAAAACAAGGAGCAGGTTAATACTGGTGTGAAGAAGATGAAATCAAGGCCTGATAAGAAGGAATCTACTGAAGACAGATCTCAGGGAAAGGAGAAGCCAAAGGATAAGGAAAAGGAACAGGGTGATGAGAAGCCAAAGATCTTCCAGGTGAAGAAAGAAGACATCACTGGAGATTTTGAGTTTGGTTGTGTTCCCGAAATCTCAGATGAACAAGTCAACGAAGCTGCAGACAGAGTATATGATGATATGAAGAGCTTAATACTGCAAATGGAAGACATCAATTGTGCTACAAGATTTACTGAAATGCCCATTGTTAGTTGATGGTAGGAATGGGTACAAGCTTCAAAGAGCTTCAATGTGTATTACAGCCATCTGGAGATTTTCAGGAACATTAGTAGAAGGGATTTGGTTGACATGTTCCTAATTGGCAGCAAGAAATATTCTCAAGGGCAAGGTACAGTTCTAGATTTTAATGACTTACTTATGGAGTTATTAGAAATTATATTTGAGCCGGAGAAAGTTCTTGAGAAGCTATCAAGATTTACTCCTGTGATTGAATGGATTCATTATGAGAGCTGTGGAGTTTACTCCTTAAGCAGGACTGATGGAACAACTGAGTATTTCTTGGTGGAGAAGAAATATAAGCATGGCATCAATGTTATGATCAATATGTTGAATGTGAAGTTGAAGGCGAATCAAGATTCTGAAGAAGCAATTCAACGTTTATGGAAGATCAGATGCCAGCTTACAGACCATAGAAACTCTTTGTAGGGATTAAAGGTTTTGGCAGCATTCTCCAAGTTTTGGTATGAAGAAACTTATGCTTATCATGGAAAGCAGAAGTTTAGGGGGAGATTGTTGGGTTATAGTGGTGTTACTACTGGTCATCAAGTAAGTTTCTACTGGTGAGTATTACTACTGGTGAAGATAGTTTCTACTGGTCATCAGTTAGTGAATATTACTACTTGTATACACTATTACTACGGCCATTGCATGGAGTGCATGAAGTCTCTACTGGTCAAGTTTTCTACTGTCTAGTTGATAATATTAGCGTGTATTGTTAGCAGGTAATTATGGAATAGATTTAGATAATTATCAATGTAGATTTCGATAGAGTTGTAACCCGATTATGTTTAGGGTTTTAGCCTCAAGGTTTATAAATATAGATCCTTATATCGTTGTAAATATACGTCTATTCAGATACATTAATTCTAATAGATTGAGGTTGTTGGTGGAATTATTGTATTCTTCATTGTTTAACGTTTATTCATTCGTATTCATATAAAATGTTAATCAACTGATCCTTGTTAATATCAAAGTGTTGATCCGTTGCAACTTCTTTGATAGATTTAGATCTACACGTTTGTTTAAATACAAACCTAGTTCGACAGATCCTAACAGGATTATATATAAAGATAAAAAACGATAAGTTTACACCTTTATGAGTCATTCTTCAAAAATGTCATTCTGTAAAAAGATGTCCTTTCACGATAATATGCTACAATACCATTTTAGCTCAAATGCATTTCTTTTCACGTCTTGAATTAATTGTCGACAACTAAAAAACCCAATGTTAATGACAATTAATCAGTGTTATATCCGTATCAATCTTTTATAACCGATAAAGTTTTATCTGGTTTAAGTAATGTGTATGTAATACAATAGATTTAAAATATGTTTGACACAACTAGACAATAGTTAAAGTTTATTTAAACCCATAATGCAAAAATGTTAGTCAATCAAAAGTTGGAATAACATGGGTAATAAAAAAAAGGAAAATATGTAGTACTAAAAAGGACTCATTATGAGGGTCCACTAGGCAATGACAAACCAGAAAAAAAAGGCAGGGGTTGCTTCAGTGATGTTGTATAGGGTCCAGTAATCACTAAAATGAACATCAGAAATTAAGAATCACCCAAACATATTATGAATTATTATGATAGTGGTCCAATATGACATTGAGCATCAAATTACAGCAAAAATTGACTCAGAACCACCAAACAAATGACAGTGGAGCACCTTTCTTGTCTATATTCTCACATGGGAATCATTCCCAATTAGGTATAAGATCCCCACAAACTTTATTACTTTCATTCACTCATGTCAAAAAGCAATATCCTTAATTCCCACTATATATCAAAGGTTGGAATTTGGAACATAAAATGAAACCATTGCTTTTCTAGATTTCTTCACACACATTTGGCACTCATAAAATGGTGGAATATGGTTTAAAGTAGATGAGATCATGTGAGTGCAAAGGTTATGTAACTTTTTTACAAGATGGAATTGTAATCATATCATGTATGTATGTATCTTTGTTAAAAGGCTCTATTTATCTGGTCCATTTCATTTTGTTTTTTGCATCATTTCTAAGATGTAAACGTATGGACCCCGAAATATTGAGATGAGAAGGATATGCTAAAAGGAAATGTGATAAGATGGTCCTCTTTGGAACCAAATACTAATGTATGGAAGTTATATATAGAGTCGGCAAGATTGTCGCTTTAAACGGGTTGGGTAACTGATCAAAGTGTTGTTGGGTTGACCCACAAACACTTTCTTCTTCATAGTTTGAATATATGAAAAATTAACATTTTTGTTACGAAATCAATATAATTAAAAGCCAAATAGTTTATGTCGGTAAAACTAGACTTTGGACTACTTATTACCTATTTGACCCATTAAATCCATTCCTCATCTTTTTCTTTCCCAAATACTTAGTTACATGTTTGAGATAAAATACATCCCACATCGACTAAATCATTCATAACGAAAATACAAGTATTATGTACCAAAATGCAATGTTAAACCAGGGTACAAGGAACTAAAGTAAACTAAACATTCTACCATTTACATAAAGATAAAAAAAATATTTCATTTCGTGAAATTGTGATTAGATGATTAAATTTAGTTGCAGGATCGAGACATGGTTCTTTTGAATTTCACCGATTCTACTATGCATTTTCTTCCCAAGTCTTAAACTAATCAAAGAGGTGTCAAACTGAAATCAAGTGAGCTATCAGATTTCTTAAATGCATTCTCCTTAATCAAATATGTTGAAATATGCAACGCGCACAAAGGGTGACCATAAATTATAATACACGTACTAATAACACGTTCAACCGCTCAATCGGCGTCACACCTAACGTGTGAAGATTAACATTATGAGATGCACAAGGATCAAATGATGAATGGACCCCTACCAATGGTGATAAATGAAGATTAAGAGGGATATATGCTGCATTCTTTGCTTTCGGTGAGGACCTCCTCTTTTTTACAATGGTCCCTCTTCAACTATAGGACACAAGACAAGACTCCATATTATTTGTTGTAGTGTGACCCATATCAAATAAAGAATCTGTACACCCTCTTACCCTCCATGCAAATAGCGGTCCATTAACACACGTCGTCCCCACGATGGTAGTTTAGTGGCCGCGGATATAGACTCACAAATCCTGCTCCAATGTCATTTGTCTGTTTTGTTACGTGATTTACCTCACATAATTATTTCTTAAGATGTATGATTTATATTTTCTTTGTGGATTTTATGACAAATAGGAATTAAAATCATGTTATAAAATGAATGCCTTAACGTACAACAGGTTAATAAAAGCCTCGTAAAAACGTATTTAATTGTTGATATAGAGTGGGTTTTGGTCATTTTGTATGTTTATGCAGTTGGTTAAGTAAGAATAACCAGTAGCCATTAATAAGTTGTTATGTGAAGTATACTGACCAGCCAAAAACAAGAGCAAATACTAGTTATCAGAAAAGAAAAACCGAATCATTGATGATTAAGAACCGACACTTTCAAACTAACAAACACGCTTCATTGTTAGTTAACACCAAAGGTTCCCTTACTATATTTTTAACCCACTAAAATAGGTTTGAACGTGCGTTGTGACAATACTGTATCGACTGCTCTTTAAGATGAGTAAAGAGGACAGCACCATAGCGAAATTTATTGAAATTAAATTACAATTTAAGGTCTAATCTTGTCAGAACAATTAGCCATACAACCTCGTACACACATTTGGAGGATCAAAATTCCTCTACTTCTACATAGACAATTCCATAGTCCCAAAAAATACCAATATGCCGAAATGGACAAAAAAGATATGCTTAATGTATGTTATTCAGGCGCAGATAGACCTACAGACATATTCGATAGATAATAAAGACAGAAAGCTTTAACCGTGGATAAGTTATCTAACTTCCAAAGAAAGAACAAAATAAAGGCTCAACTAGACCAGAACGATGTGTAAAGATGAAAACGCAGAAATAAAGACCAAAAGACTCGCAAACGAGAATAAACCAATCCAACAGGCAAAATAGATCCAATGAATAAAATTTTAGGTTCAAAATCATAAACGCAATAACCCAACCTATATAGCGAAAGTCTTTTAAGATAAATATATGATGATAACAAGGTACCAAAGAGCAAATTCATACAAAGCAAGCATCCCTCTCCTCTCAGAGTTGCGAATTCTGGCTATTTTAGCTTTTATTAGACATCCACAAACCAAGAGACTCAGGGTAGAACATTTCAAATTTGATAAGTGTACATCAATACTTTTGACACACCGCCATTTTAGACTTTTCTTGTCAAAGTCAAACATGGGCATAAGGTGGTCAAAAACAGTTTGGTTATATTGAGAGAAGATGTTTTACATGAAGTCTTCTTCGAGTTCCTGCAAGGTCTTGTGGGTTGACGCAATCTCTTTATTGGAAGTCATTTTGTCGGCAACCATCAGATTTTTGTAGCTCCTAACCTCTGCTTGTTTCTCCTTTTCCATCCTCTCCATTTCCTCTCGTCGTTTCTGCACCAAATATTATATCTTATTATTACGAGCTTAAAAACATATAATCAGCACACTCTGGCATAGATGGTTATAAGAGAAAATAAAAAAGAAAAACCACCATTTATGTTGTGTAATCCATATAATGGTATGGATGGGCCAAGAGCATCACCGCCCTCAGACAACACGAAGAACTCATACTTAATTGAACTTATGATTTTATCTATGATAAATAACCTGAATTTTCAATCTATATCCCTGTACTGATAAACGACGCAGAGCCTACCCTTGCAATATGAGTTATAAAGGTGGAAAAATCAGTGGATACAACAAGTTGGGTGACAATTCAAAACGGGTTCTGGCACTAACATGTTGGAACAGCTCTGGACGGGTTGACCCGATACATTTTGTCCATATTTAAGTTTTTTAGTAGACAACTAACGAGTGAACTATGGAAAAAAAAACCTTCAATATATCAACTTCTTAGTGATAAAAATATTTTCTTTTACCTATCAATACTCACGTGTGAATATGGTATTCAATACTACAAGTTTATAAGTTTATGTATGACTTCCCAAGTGAAGAGTGTGAGTGTGGTAATCGATACTCGTGTATCTCTATGCATATGTCAATCTAATACATTATTAATTAATATTCATAAATATACTCACTTTGTCTCTCAGCAGCAGTTTTCTCTCTGCCCTTTCTGCTGCATTAACAGCTTCACGCTCAGCTACACATGAACAAGAAGAAATTAGCTCATGAAATTATATAACTGAGGAAAATCGCAACAGATAACAGAACGATTCAACACCAGGAATTGAATAAAAAAGACCCTATACTATGCTGACAAAGATGAAAGTTTTTTATAACAATTTTTGAAATGAAGATGATTTTTTATTGTGGTTTTATAAAGTTGAATGGTTTTTAGAACGATTTACAAAAGTTGGAAGAGTTCGGTCACGATTTTTAAAGAACACTAACAAAATTAAAATGTAGTCTTTCGCTTTATCACAATGTTCCCTAAAATGTATTAATTAAAAAGGTATTGATGATCATAGTTTCTCCAATAAAATGAAAGATGCATTGATGTAACAGTACCTTTCAGGTCTGGTGTTCTTTCCACTTTTGTGCGATTTAGTCTATTAACTACCTCATTAATTCGCTTCTCCACTCTCACAGTGCGCACCTGATCACAAAATCAAGAGTAAAAAGGAAAATCACAAGGGCAAGAACTGAAGAACACTCATGCAGCATTAAAAGTGTAATCGACAAGGAACTCACAGCTTTGTTGTTGTGGAAACCAACTTGACCAACATCCATGGCTGGAGTCTTCTTTAAGTTTTGCCATGGAGTATAAACGATATCGATGTTATTGACTTTATTTCCTTGAATGGAATTTGCTTTGACCAGTTGAGCACAATCTTCCAGAAGTCCTTCAGATATGTCATCAATTGTTTGACCCTTGCGCAGCCTCACATAAACATGAGCAGAAGACATTTTATCCACATGGAACCTACGTTAGAAAAAACCCTGTATGAAAAACTAGATATAAGGTAACATTAATCGACGAAAATAATAAAATTGCAGTGCTCCGAGTCAGATCCCCCAGCAAATGATAGAAAAACCACGTCAAATACCAAAATAAAGAATTACAAACAAGCACAGGAAGAAATTGTAGGTTTTCAGTTTTAGTAGCCCGTTCAACAATTATAATGCAATTAAGTGGCTCATAAAATAGCTTACAAGTTTAGCCTAATTGCCATTGGTTTTTGTTTTGGGCCGAGTGGCCAGTGGTTATTTTTAGAAGTTTAGATAAAACCAAGGGGTAAACGAATTTCGGATCGGATATCTGCTTCACCCGGATAAAAGAAAACTTATATGGGTTGGATTGCGGATTATGGTTACCGGGTTCAGGAGACCCAAATAAGAAGAAAGTGTATTGCAAAAATTAAACCCCTATTTAACATTTAACAACGCAACTTGTCCTGTCTGAAAAAAACACGATTTCTAAACCTATAATATAACTCTCAGTCTCTCACCGTTCCCCTATTTTACATATAAAGTTTCTGCCATATTTGTGATTTGATAATCAAGAATCCTTGGTTGATGCCATGTTTCTGTATGTTGTCAAGTTACCATATTAGCCTCAAGGTTGTACCTATTAGTATAATAATTTTTTTGTTGATTTTTTTCATGAAAAAAAGCAGCATATGTTAATGGTGAATGAGGATACAAAAAAAATGCTATTCAGAGTAAACGCTAAGGTGCAAATTTCAAGCAATAGCAACATCCTTTCACTTCATTTCTAATTTGGTAACTCGACTAAAAACCGTCATGAAAACCACTGCTACTTAAAAATCACTACTTTAGGTAATTTGACCAGAAAACTGAAAGATGCTGACAAGGCTGAATGGTTCTTAATTTATATAATGTATTGAAACTGGGTGCACGTATTATTTAATTAACAATTCAGATAATAAAATTTTGAAAACTGGAAATTAAAAAGCTGTAGAAAATAAAAAATAAAAAGTACCAAATGTCTTCAGGGAAACCGAATTTGATGAGTTCTTCGTTTTCAAACTTATCAAGGCCCATGAAGATGGTGTAATCTCCAGCTTCCGGTCGTGCTTTGAAGTAAAACACCATCTCTCTCTCAATCTAGGGTTTCACTCTGCATTCAAAAAAATCAAATTAGGGTTTTTTATAATTAATGATTAATTTATGTAAATTAGTTTAAAAAAGAACAAATTGTAAAGAGAAAATATACCTAATTGAATCGGAAGGCGAGAGAAAGAGGTTGTGGTGTGCGATGAGATGGTGGCCAGAAATTGTGGCCTTTTTGAAGATGCGATGAAGAGGTTTCAACAATAAAATGTTAAAAAATTAATAATAATAAAATAATAGTAAAAGTTAAATAATAATTTCGTTATTTTTTCTTTTTAATTTAAACTCACTTTTATTTATCTTTATTCTGAGTATTTTGTGTGTATCATATAATGTTTTCATATTATTATGGTACGTGTTTCAATATTTATCAAAAAACAAAGAGAAAAAGAATTTGTTAAAATTCGACTTTTTCTTCTCGATCTATATAATTTATATATTTTATAATATTTTATGTTTTTTGAAATTTACTTACTTGTGTTACAATCGCATGATGATTTAAATACACACAATAAATCGTTGTAAATATATATCATATTAGTTCTTTAATTAAAAATAATAACACGATGATTGTAACAAAATGATTGGTTTTGTCTAACTAATAATTATTTATGAGATAATTTAACTTTTAATATGATATGGCTTTTTGATTTTAATAGAACTAGTTGGAGAGTCAAAATAATTTTATTTTTTTGAAATTTTTTTCACATAATCTTTATGTCCACTTCGAAATGGGCAATCGAGTGGTTGTATCCGGAAAAACAAATCCCCGAGATGTTAGCACATCCAAGCAAGCAGTTATGTAGGCGCCAACTTCCAATTCTTTCTTTTCTTTCTTTTCCGGTCTACGGAGAACTGTCTTCGGTCCCCAAAACTGAATTACTCGTGGGAGGTTTAAGCTTGAAATGAAGTGTCCGACCTAAGGTGAATCAGATGTTCGAAGGAGAAAGCAAAGCCGGGTAGGTGAGAGGAACTTTGAAATTTTAAAATAATAAGAGATTATAATAACAATTTAATACTTAATAAATTGTATAGAATGTCCTTGCACTTAGTATCAAATAATATATTTTGTCATTTAAGTTAAACATTACATTGAATGTTTTTTATATCAAAACTTGTAATAGTGATTGTTATTTAGGTCGATGCCCGTTAGGATATTTTGTTAACACATAAGCAAAATAGTTAACAAAATATTTTAATGACATCTACGTAAAAGACAATCGATTTTACAAATTTGATATTAAAGACGGACATTCACTTAGTGTAATTTTAAAATTTAATAATAAAACATGTTATTTGGTACAAACCACGAACATATTGTATGTAATGTTTTGGGATACGACAAGAACAAACTTTAGTTTTAGGCAATTCGAAATCAAAGTAATAATATCATACAACGAATATGATTTTGTATCAATTCATGAGATTAGAAAATCTAGACTAAATAACAATCATAGAAGTTTATCTCGGTTATGGTCGTTGAAAAGAAAACGTGTGACTTTTTATTTTGGCGAGAAATACTAGTATATATTAGCGGTAAAGTTCAATACTCAGCTTAACATACAAAATATACCGTTTGAATGGGACATTGCCCCTAGATCCGTACAGAAGCCGCTACTCATTGACCTCACAAAAGAGGCTAGATTATTCATAAAGTTTCTTAATAATTGAATGCGTTATTTTAAAAATAGTAAAAGTATATAACAAAAACAATACTTTAATTTAATAAAAGTAAAACATAAGGTCATTAGCTAAAATCCACTAGTACATGTCATAGACACACAATTAATTAACACGACAAACCTTTAAGTTATCCTGCTAATATTATTCATAGATTTTCTTAATAATACAACTTCTGATATGATATTTTAGTACATTATTTGCAATTTCTACCCCACTTATTTTAATATTAATAATATTTGTTTAAATATATTTCCAAACTCGTGTGATTTTAATATTTGATACACGTCGTTGCATTTGAAAATAGCAATAATGCTACATGGCTTCGATGTCGCTTAAGTGTGGAAAACTTGAAAGTAACATGATGTACCAAGTAAAACACATATCCAAACATGAACCGGACTAAAATTGGTGTCAGGCCTGATTTAAACAGGACGAGACACGACAGACAAATTTTAGGTTCAAATTTCGAATTGGCCATAAATACAAAACAAAGACGGAATAAACCAATCTTACTAGCGAGATATTTTTAACTGAATTTACGATAAAGGTACCAAAGCGCAAAGCAAGCTTCCCTCTCCTCCTGAAGTCATGTATTATGGTCGTTTTTAGCTTCAGATTGACAAGTTTGTTATAATTAGTGAAACAGGGTCGGTCTGAAATATATATATTTTTCTAGCAACTTAACAAAAAATACAAAAAATAAATTTAGACGATAATTTTTCTTAATTTATATAAAAGAAACGTTTTTATAAAGGGATTCATTTTTAGATTTCGTACTTAATCAATCCTACCATAACATATATGCTATAATAGTTGATGGAGCAAGTTCATCCTCGAGTTTCATTTTTTCTTGGTTCAAGTTACTTTAATATAGTCAACGCATACATAGGCACTCTTCTATTATGTGATTAGTTGTTGGCATCAATCTAAAGAAGCATTAAAAACTTGGGATTTGGGTACATGTTAAGAAATTAATTGTGTTTTTTTTTCTTTTCTTTGCAAGGTCCACACTGATAGTCATGAGCACGTTCTTTCGGTGTGATTATACTTAGGGATGTTTAATACCAGAATCTCAATCACCCTTTGAACTTCTATAGCGTTTGAAATGATATTTGGTAGTTGCTTGTTTAAATTGTTATATGATTTTTTCGTCAATGAAATAAATGAATACACAAAAGGTACAACAAAAAATACGTGTATATAAGTGTATTACATATTTACAATTATAGTTTTTTAATCACTTTTAACTTAAAAACATATATAGTATTAGAATATCTCGTGAGATGTTTATAAAGATTAACCCCAAAATATCCTCACTACTACTGAAAATGTATTCTAACTTCATCAATTGGAAACGGCCTCTACCATTTATGTTTAAAAATGTTTTTGTTTAGATAATATCATTTTGTAACTAGAGTTTTAAAAGACAAAAATAATTAACTATGTTTCAATAAAAAATGCATTGTTTCAAATACAAGAATCTCAAATTATGATTCTGGTTTTTCCAAAAACTTTAAAGTGAAGAATCTTAAACCTGTGCAAGAGTAGAAGCATATTGAAACAACACAAAATAGAACAGCAAATATAGTAAAAAACAAGAATATCAAAATTAACAGCATCGTCTGCAAGTTCTCGCGATAACTGCCTAAACATAAAACATAACCAAAGTACCTCAAACACATTCAGAAAAACATTATAGAAAATATAACAAGAAAACCAGCGGATGATAAAATTCCCACCCAGTAGTGCTCTCTAACCGCTCACAGCTTGTCCTCGAAATCAGATAGTGGGGTCATTGCCTCCTTCAAACCCTTCCTCTTACGGATTTGACCCACAAGAGTGTTAGCCTGAGAACCTACTTCCAAAGGATCCGAACCCATCATATCCCAATGATCAAACACACACTGTGGGAAAGCTTGACCTGAAGTAGACGCCCTCAAAGCACCAGAGAAACCAAACGACTCAACCACAGGGAGATACGCCTTGATGTTGTACAACGGAGTTCCAGGCCTCTGCATCTCCTCAAACACATGTCCACGCCTTTGATTCAGCACACTGTAGATTCCACCCAAAGCTTGCTCGGGAGCCTGAATTTCAACCATGTAAACTGGCTCAAGAAGTCTGGGTTTGGCGGTTAGTTGGGAGGCGTAGATGACTCTTCTAGCAGTTGGGATAACTTGACCACCACCTCTGTGGATTGCATCAGCGTGAAGAACCACGTCACACACTTCGTAACAGATACCCCTCATGTTCTCTTCCGCTAGAGCACCTTCTTTTGATGCCCACTGGAACCCAGCAACAACTGAATCCTTGATTTCGTTCAAGTACTGAACTCCCTTACACATATCAACAACCATGTTGGGACCAGTTGTTTCAGGACCGAAACACCAGATCTTCTTAGCGAGATCCTTGTCCCAACCGAACTCTTCAGATAAGATCTTGGAACGAACCTTGGGGTCATCACGTGGACCAACTCTGCCATCATCGATTGCCTCAGCTAACCCTTCTTCCAAGGGTCTAGCCTCCATGTAGAGACGGTTATGCTTGTTTGGGGACTTGCTCATAACAGTGCGGCTAGATTTCTCAAGAACAGTTTCACGGAAAGACACAACAGGGTCTGAAACAACAATCTCAGCACCACCCATGAAATCGTCTTGCAAATCCTTCAAACAGATTTCAAGATGTAGCTCACCAGCACCAGCAATGATGTGTTCACCAGACTCCTCGATTGTGCAGACAACCATAGGGTCGGATTTAGCAAGACGTTTTAGACCTTCAACCAGCTTGGGAAGATCAGATGCAACCTTACATTGAACTGCAACACGGACAACAGGTGAGACAGAAAACTTCATGGCTCTGATAGGGTGGGCATCAACTTCCTTCTCGTTTGTGAGAGTTGCGTTTTTGGTAATGTATTGATCCAAACCGACTAAAGCAACTGTGTTACCACAAGGAACATCTTCCACAGTTTCTTGCTTTTTCCCCATCCAGATGACGGTTCTTTGAACAGATTTCACATACAGATCCTTCTTTTCACCAGGAACAAAGTTAGGACCCATGATCCTTACCTTCAAACCAGTGGAAACCTTTCCAGCGAAAACACGACCAAAAGCAAAGAATCGACCCTTGTCAGAGGCGGGAATCATCTTAGACACATAAAGCATAAGAGGACCATTGGGGTCACAGTTTCTGATAGCATTAGCATATTGATCGTCCAATGGACCCTCGTATAAATTCTCAACACGGTATCTTTGAGCAGTGTGAGGTGAAGGCAAGTGAAATATCATCATCTCAAGTAAAGCAGTGGCAGCAGGAAGCCATGTCTGCATAACACGCTTCATCAAGGGCTTAGCCATTAAATCTTTCTCTTCAGATTTCAAGGAGACACCAAGCTTGGCAAGCATAGGCCACAAAATATCTTTCTGGTCATTCATGCAAGTGGCAATAACTTGCTTGATTGGCTCGTAACAGAACTGAACAAACCCACGCTTGCATGTTGCAGAACCGGTGTTCTTGGTGGTCCACTTCTTGGTTTTTGGGTCAAAAAAGTTCTCTCCCCAAAGCCTTTCCATCATTTTTGACTCATCAACACCAAACTTAGAGGCGTACATCTTTGCGAAGTTGGTTAGGGTAAAAGCCCAACCGTGAAGACCAGCAGAGAAAGCAACGGTACCTTTCTCGGGGTAAACCATGACATCACCAAGAAGAGGGTCTTCATAAGTAGCCATGATGACATTGGCGTTTTCAATAACCCTCTGGAAAGTTTGGTATGCCTCTTCTCCATCAACCTGGAGCTCAAGGAAACACCTGTCCATCTTGTTGACAGTCAATACGGGCCTGATTCTTTCGGCAAGAGCTTGACGAAGGACAGTTTCTGTTTGAACACAAACACCTTCAATACAATCGACCACCACAAGTGCACCATCAGTAATACGTAGGGCAGCAGTGACTTCAGAAGAAAAGTCAACGTGTCCAGGTGAATCGATAAGATTGATCAGGTACTCGTTTCCGTCTCGGTCACCCTTAAAGGCCTTGAGAGCTGCATCAGTCATCTCATAGTAAAGTGAGATACCGGTGGATTTGATGGTAATACCACGTTCTGCTTCATCAGCACGGGTATCAGTCATACGAACATCACCAGCAACTTCTTGGGCAATAATACCAGCAGCAGCCACAAGAGAATCAGTCAAGGTGGATTTTCCTGATAAGAATAACAGAAAATAAATTACTATTAGCAAAAAGAAAAAGCAAGAAAAACTTCAAATAAACTATAAATTAACCAGATTAACTGGAGTTTCTTCAGTACCGTGATCAACATGAGCAATAACAGACATATTACGAATGTTATGCTTGTAGTCCATAATCCTACGAAGCTCTTCAGCGGTAAACTTAACCTGTTAGGTAGAAAAAAACAATATAAAAGTAAGCTTTCATGGTGACACATAGAAGGAGCAAATAAGGAAAAAGAACCAAGAGGAGTATATTTTACCATTTTGCCTAGTTTTTAGTTTCAAACAAAAATGTAGTTTAAATACTTCTAAGATAAATCCTGCAACCAAATAGCAAACAGCGAGTTAGTTCACAGATACCAATAATAAAACTTCAAATGAACTACAAAATAACTGAATCGAACATTAAACAACAAAAACCATTCGCAAATCTTTTTATTTTTTACATTACAGGATAATTTAAACATTGTAATATTCATCATCACTATATCCTTACGAAAGGTTGTGTTTACATAATTAAGATTTTAAGACTCATAATCACATCATCATTATATCCTTACACAGTTCATAATTATTAAACTATTATCCATATCATAACAAAATAGATCACATGTTACAAATCAGCTAATATACACAAGCTAAAGTACATATAACAATTACTCAACACATGTAACGAAATATTTTAAAATACAAAAAATACCAAGCATACGTGTTTCTAATGTTCATAAAAAACAAATCAGGCAATAGAAATCATAAATTACAATCAAAATCAATTACAGATGGCAGTCACACATATTAAACATAAAATAATCATAATAAACACCAAATTAACAATATAGCATCAAAAACGAATTAACCGATAGAATTCATCGATAATAGTTAACATCTTCTACCGCTTACTAATAAGTAACAAAGCACATCATAAAATACAGAAAAATATACATAACAAGCATAATATTAGCTACAAATCAGAGATTATAATCAATATCCAGTAATCAATCACCGCAAACCGAATAGCAGCTACATATAATCAAAATACAAATCAAACGATTATAATCAATAAAAAGTTAAAATAAAAATCAAGTACATAAAACAACTAATCAATCATCGCAAACAGAATATTAGCTACAAATGATCACAATCAGCGATGATAATCAATAGCAGGTACAGATATCAGCTACATATCATCATCAAACAGTTGATATAAATGAATAATAATCAATATCAAGGATCGATAAACAATTAATTAGATGAAATACATACAAAATTGATGATAATAATTGAGATCTGGAAGAGATCGGATAATAATAAGTGAGAAATTAGGTTTACCTAGAAGGAGAGGGAGAAAAAAGGAGAAGCGGCGGCGAATGAAATGAAGTCTCTCAGTTGATGAGAGAAAGATATAAAGTGAGCGGCGGATGTTGCTCTAAAACCCTAATATATCGATTTTTTTAGATTTTTTATTTTTTATTTTTTATTTAAGTTTGGAAATGAAATGAAAAGGGCATATTCGGCTGTGAAGTGAGAATCATCAACAATTTAGGGTTGGGCCGCTTTTTTCTGTTTAGCCCATTAAGTATGGACTAGTGTTAAATGTGGTTATATGACGAGAAAATACAACTCGTGAAGTACTCGAGATTAACTCGTGAAGTACTTGAGATTAACTCGTAAATTATTCAAAATTGATTTGGTTTAAACCATAGTTACTAGATTTTCCAGAATGCCATGAATCGCGAATTTGATTTGTATGTATCGAATCTGGTACGCCTTTGTATCAGGTACGATGAGAAACACGAATTCATTATAACATCTAACGTTTTTGAAAAAGGTTATATTATGTTCCAATTGATGGTGGGTTCGTATTTCAGGCTTAGAGAAAGTGTGTTTCAAAACATGGTGGATACCATACACCGACCGTGGGAAACGTTTCATAAGATTCTTCAAGAAAATTAAAATAAATTAAATGGATAGTCACTAGTCACTATCCTTTCAAATTCCCATCTACTTAATTGAAGTATTTAACATACAAAACAAATTAAATAAATCTCATTGAACACAAAAAACCTTACAGTGTAATTAAAATGGTTTTTGGCAAACGAACTTAAAAGCAAACAGAGAAAAAATAATGAAGATTCTATTGATCTAAATGATGATCAAAGTAAAGATGAAAATGATTTTAAATCGTCGCTCCTTCAAGAACTAACTATTCTTAGTGAAGGTAATAATAAATGGGTTGCACCATTGCAAAGTTCAATATAAAAGCTCACATGCAAGAATTCATGGTCATTTTTTTTGGTGTTACGGTCGAGGAGAAAGCTAATATTAAGAGGTGACATGCTTTAGTTAAAGATCATAAGAAATATGGGACATTATTGAACAAAATCATAGATGTTGAAAATAGAGGAGTCTCAAAATCTTTAAAACATTATGTAATCACCAAAAACCGCATTTATTTGCAGCCCTCATCTTCATAAAAAATGTTATAGGAATCATTTGGCATGATGGAAATGAGCATGGTTGATTTGAAGATAATACGGGGGTTTTGTTCTAATGGTATCTCGTTTAATGTGTTGAGAAATCCACAAGTTCGTGAAATGGTAAGTGCCATAAACAAAGCACGAGTCGGTTACATCCATCCTTCATTCGAGAAAGCTAGGATTTTGCTTGATGAGTGCGTGAGAAATGTAGAAAAGGATCTTACACCAATTAAAGGCGCATGGTACTCACAAGGTGTGTCCACCATTTCTGATGGCTTGTCTAATGTTAAGCATAAGCCACTCATCAACGTTATCGCCGTAAACAGTCGTGGTGCCATGTTAATGTATGCGGAGGATTTTTCCGCAGTGGAGAATTTTCTTATAGGATTTATTGAAACTATAGGGCCATATAATGTTCTCTAAGTTGTGACACATAATGTTGCGAATCGTAAAGTTGCTGGAAAGGAAGTCGAGAAGGTATACAAACATACTCAACCTGATTTTTAAAGACCTTGCAAAGGCATTTTCTTTCTTAATGGATACATATAACAAAGGAAAATCAAAATTGTGAAGTATTTTGTAAATCATACAATTGGGCAAAGTGTTATTGGACAAAGTTGTAACGACCCGAAAATATTTAAAGGACTAAAGTTGTAATAAGTTTTTGATCTAGGACTATGTTTGTAAGAAAATTGACATTTTGGGTGTCATTATGACATAGTTATAGGTTTAAATTGTAAATTTGAATAAAAATCTTATAAGTTTGTTTAAAAGGTTTCTTAGTTGGATGGTAAGTTGCAAAAAAACAAGGGTGTGTATGTGTTTGACGAGAGAAACAAAGAAGAAAGAAAAATAAGTCGGTTAACTCATTTCGATCGATTCGATAGTCAAATTTTCACCGAATAAACTAGTGCTATATACAAAATTACTCTTGGAGTCGTAAGACACGCACTAGTATAAGCGGAAGCTGTTTTCGTGGTGGTTTATTTCGGGAAGAATCGAAACCCGGATTATATTCGTAAGGTGGATTGCGTTTTCTATCGCTAGGATGTTTGCTAATATCGAGGATTTGGAAGGTGAGTACAATATCGTTTTAAAAACCGAACATTAAGACAAATATCGTTTGAACGATAAAAAATTGTTTTGAAAAGATATTCTGATCAAATTACGTTAAACCCATATACATGATAACTTGTTTGAAAAGTAAGAGTAGTTGCGACTACTCGTGTTCGGTTTGGTGTATTACGCATTAATGTACACTGCTTTTATAATTATATACGTTGATATAATTATTGCTACTGTTATTGTTATTGTTAATTCGTTTTATGAATTATATCGAGTATACCTTAGTTTTGCATAAGAGGTCTTATTACGAGTAGTTGTAGCTGCTCGTAGATTGACAGTGAACCTAGTGTGATCAACTAGGTAAAAAGTGTTGGCCTTTTAAGTGATACACTTAGGACATTAATGGACCAGATAAGTGGTACAATTAGGACGTCGATGGATCAGATAAGTTGTGTATTTAGAACATCGATGGACCAGATAAGTGGTACACTTAGGACGTTGATGGACCAGATAAATGAAACACGTAGGACATCGATGGACCAACTAAGTTGTTTACTTAGGACATCAAGGACCGGATAAAGGTATACTTAGGATATCGATGTACCAAATAAGTAGGATGCTTAGGACATCGACGTATCGAGATACATACGTACTTAGGGCTTGATGAACCCTAGTAACAGATATATAATAAGTGCAATATTGAGGAATTAATCTTATGACGAGAATTTATTACTTATGCATTATTTATTATTGATTGTTTATCATATATGCTTCTATGGTTGCGGGTATGGGTTCGATTAGTAAAGACAACTTTTTATTAAATGTTTTATAATATTTACTATTAATATTGTCTCGCTAGCTTTATCTGATACTCTTTTCCCAAACTTCTCTTTTGCTCGTAGGTCGCTTAGACAACCTGGTGAGATGGGATATTTGGGGTAGTTTGTGATTCCCTACTTTTGGACGTTAACACCGACATTTATTATATACTTGTTTAATGTTGTAAAGGATTTTGTAATGAATGGTGTGTTGTTAACTAAACTACTGAACCGCTATTCACGTATTTTATCTTACCGTTGTATAAATCTGATAATGAAAAAAGTTTTTGAAAAATATGATTTTGAAAACAATGTCGTTACAAGTTGGTATCAGAGCAGCGTTGCGAGTGAATTAAGCAAAAATACCAGTGTCCAGACTCGTAAAAAGACGCGGTTCAAACTGTTTAATAAAATGGTGACCTAGGTTGGGAAAAGGTTGTGAGACTGAGTTTTGTAGGCTTACTTGTTATTTGCCTGGTATAAGAGTTTGTTCTCTTAGTTATCTTGTTCGTGTTAATGATCAGCAATGGAAAATGTTTCGAACGTCGATGCTTATAATGGAAATGATGGAGGGAACCGAGTTTTCCAGCGTACTCACTCTGAGGGTAGTGCACCGATAGTGCACAATGCAATAAATGTTGTTTGTATAGCTGAATTGAAAGAACAACTACAAGCCATGAAAGTTGCGATGATAGATGCGGGTTTATTAAGAGACTCACAACAGCAAACTGAAATGTTTCAAGAATCATCCTCTAATAAGGCTGATGATAGTCATGTTGTTCGTGAAAAGACTGTTCTTGTTAAGAAGAAGGGTAGTACTTATAAGACATTTTTAAGTTGTAAGCCCCATGTGTTTAAAGGTGGTGAGGATCGCTAGTCTGTAGGAGATGGATTCATAAAATGGAGCAGACATTTAATTATGTTGTTTTACTGAAAATCAGAAAGTTTGTTATGCCATTCGTATGCTAGAAGAGGAGGCATTGGACTGGTGGGAGTCGGTTGACCAGACTTTATCTAAAGAAGTTCGAGGTAAGCTAACTTGGGCAATGTTTGTGGAAAAGTTGAACACCTGATTCGGTAGTGAGGGTGCGATGCAACGTAATCAGAGGGAATTTTTGAACTTGAAGAAAGGTAGTATGAGTGTGGCTAAGTATAATACCACATTCACCCGACATCATTGTCCTACTGAAAGGTTGTTGGTCACTCAATATGTTGAAGGTTTGCCATATCCTTATAAATCATTTGTTCGTAGCCAAGCTACCTTGGAATTAGTTATGGAAGAAGCAATGCGTGTAGAAGATGATTTGAATAACAATGACACTCAAGGAAAAAGGGAATGGGAAGGACAGGGTCTCCCTCAAAGAAGCAGAAAATGTTTATAAAGAGGACAACCATAAAGGAAAGACGAATTCAATTGAGTGCAAGAATTGTGGAAAAGTGGGGCATGTGGAAAAAGATTGTCGAAGAAAGGATATTGTATGTTTTAATTGACAATAAAAAGGCCACTATTCTTTTAAATGTACCAATTCAAAAACTAGAAACGTGAATGTGGGTAAGAAAGAAGGAACTTTGAAACCTAATGTGACAACCATCAAATTTCAGGTGATCTTTACGTGCTATGTCTCTCGTTTTATCTATGGTGCCTTTAAATTGAACATTATCGGAATCGCGCATGTGTCGGAATCACAATCGGAATCAATTTATTTAAGTCCTAATGTCAAGAAAACACCTAATGAACCTTCCTAAGTTCATAATGTATCATACTTTAAAACTTTAATTAACGAAAAGGTCCAACGAAACAATTATACAAAATCAGCCAAAACACAAAAAATTTTACGAAAAAGGTCCAGGACGACGCACAGAGGCCATGTGCGCCATCCTGGAGGACGATTTTTGTAATAAATTTGAAATTTTGCATGCCTCGTTTTCCCAACTAAAACACCCAATCAAACTCGGGCATAGACCAGTAATTACTGCATTTTTGCAATACCAACACTTCACTTTAATGATCCTCTTTATTTTCTTTCATTTTCTTTTCCTAATTCATTTTTACCAAACTTTAAACATAAAACACACACTTTCTCTCTAAAACCTCCCAAGAACTTCCATTGTTCCAGTAAATCACAGCCTTAGAACACCATTATAATCCATACAAATCGATTTAAACATCAAGAGAAGCAAGGAGAAGCTAAGTTTTCGGAAAAAGGACCATTTTTGTAAAGATTTTCGGAGCTCAAACATCACCAAATCATCATCCAAACGATTTCCACCGGTAGATTTCTTTTTACTTACTGTTTTTATGTAAATAACAACTTGCATGTAAGATCTATCGGTTTAACATAAGTTTTTATTCAAATCTATGACTTTTTATGGTCAAAAACGTTTTTAACCGAAATGTTACTTAGATCTATGCTTTTATGGATAAAAACGTTTTAGAAACTGTTAGAATGACATTTTATTAAGATTACACCGAATGCATGTTGAAAATCCGTGGCTAAAATAATCGTTTTGATCGAAAAATCCCGAAAACGCGACCCGTGCGCCGTCCCCGTGACCAGGACGACGCAGCGGGGGTGAAAACGTGGTTCTGTGCGCCGTTCTAAGGGTCACAACGGCGCACAGGCCATTGATTTTTCCCGATTTTCTTTATTTCGACGTTTTAGACTTGTTTGACTTGCTGACTTTTCGTGAAACATTATTTTGAGACTAAGTTTGACTAAACTAATAAAACGATGACTTGTAATGAACTTTTGGGACTTAAATGGACGTGTTTGGATATAATATAGTGTTGTATGTATTTTGTGAGCGGTATTGGCATTTGGATTTTTGGATATGAAATTTGGGCGCGGAAGCACTGCCCAAATTTCATTAGAAAAGTCTAAACCAATTCAGCAACCAAAGTTACTTGTAACACAAAAATAATAAACGTCACAATTGGACTTTTGGGACAAAAACGTAACTTTCACCGTTTTGGGACTATTTTGATTAAACTTAACCTTGACACTTAAAGTTTAATTAAAAACTCAATTATATTATCTTAAGAACAATAACATAATAAGTTAATAATAATTGGACTATCTTGGTATTATTAGGCGACCCGTGATTCCCGACTCCCGCTTCGACCGATTCCCGAGCTCTTTGTCTTCGCAAACCGTGAGTTACACCCCTCCTTACTTTACATTCTAAGTACTATTTTTGGGGGAAACATGAGATCAAATTCTTTTGTGAACAATATCCTTATGTGAAACTGTTTTACGTGCTTGAATCCATGTACTACGTATTGGGATCTATTTTTGGAAACTTTTTGAACTATTGAGCTACCTTTCTATTTATGGAAACTTTTTGAACTATTGAGCTACCTTTCTATTTATGGAAACTTTTTGAACTATTGAGCTACCTTTCTATTTATGGAAACTTTTTGAACTATTGAGCTACCTTTCTATTTATGGAATCTTTTTGAACTATTGAACTACCTTTCTATTTATGGAAACTTTTTGAACTATTGAGCTACCTTTCTATTTATGGAAACTTTTTGAACTTGCAACTCTTTGAACTCTTGGAACTTTGAGAACTTTTGGACTATTTTAGAACTTGCAAACTAATATGCGTAGACAATATCTTTATTCGGATTGGCTTACTTTAGACTAAATAGGTTTGCCTCTTGGAATAAATGATTAGACAATGATAGCTTGGTTGTATTTTGGAGCAAAACCCTAGGTGAGGATATAAACGCCGTAAGTACAAACAAACAATTTTTAGAACGGAACGAACTAAATGCCCCGCAACTTTTCTTGGAACTGAACTCTACACACTATTAACACTAGGCGTTAGCAAATATGGGTATCGATACTTAGGAGCGGTCACTCCTTACTTTAGGGTAGCAACCTGGGTACATATTGCTAAGTTCTCGCGAACTTGAACTCTAGACTGGAACTAGGGGCTGGAACTTGACCAAAATCGGATTAGTGTGCAAAACTAAATCTTACGTTATATTAAGCTTAGTGGTTGGTACAACTCGAGGATCATAGGTCTTTATTATTTACGCATATGCTTACTTTCTGTCTTACACATGTGGATTAATCCACCACTGAGGTAATGATTACTCACTTTTACCGCTTGCTACGCGACTTGAACTTATCTTGAACTTTGAACTATTCTTGAATTTTAAGCACTTGAACTTATTTCGAACTTCTCTGACCTGGAACGAATCTTGAACTTTTACGAACTTTGAACTTGTCTCGAACTCTTACGAACTCTAAATTCTTGTTTTGAACTATTACAACAGTATATAAACTATCTTTTGCGACTGCTCATTCGCTTACTCCTTTTGGAAACTTTGTATGTATATGTATATATATACTTGTCGAACTTTTATTTGAAACCTTTGTCAACTTATAAACTGTAACTCACTCACTACGTTTTCGTAGTTGACACTTTATCTCATGATTCAGGAACTAAGCGTAAGGTATGAAGTGCATTGCTCAGGCAGGTCAAGTCTTTTATGTGAAGTGTACCTCGGGAAGAAGACCTTATTTTGGGAATTTTTATTTAAAAACAGTTTATTATGTACTATGGTCTTAACTTTGAATCTTGGTTGTAACTTCGACTTTTGTACTTTTCAATTTAAATTGTAATGACTTGAACCGTTGATTTTAGTGTAACCCGTGAGATGATTCTTTGCTCTTCACATTCCGTGTTTCGCTTTAGCGGGGTGTGACACCTAAAGTTAGGGCTTCCAAATGAATGCGGAAGGAAAGTTAGGGCTTCCAAATGAATGCGGAAGGAACTCGTTGTGATGATGAGGTGACTTTCGGAACTTGTGCCATTCATTATTTATCTCATAGTGAATTATAAGAATACCATATAAGTAAGTCTTTTGTATCAATTTAGTTTGTTCCAAGATTGTTATGTACATACGTACAGTAGTTTGTTAGAAACTGCCTTAAAGGTACTTATAACAGTAAGAAAAATCCATTATTATATGTAATGAATAAGGATATCAGAAAGTTCAATAAGTCGTTGTTAAGAGTGAATATATTTTTTAATTAGGTTCGATGATGTGTAAGTTCAGTTATAGAGAGAGAATTATTTCTCTAAGATCGACCTACATTCGAGATATATTCAATTTGGCATGGTAAAACAAAATATGCCTAAGACAATGTTTAGAACTAAATATGGATAATATGAACCTCTAGTTGTTATAAGTTTATATTTATTCTGAGAATTTATGATGATTATATCCTGTGCTTGAAGAAATAGTAAGAATTTTTATAATAGTAAAAGTTGGACGTTTTCGCGATAAGTGTGAATGTTTGAACGATTGGTGACATGTATTGTATAAGTTGTTGTCATTTTTATAGGTCGATAAAGTGAAAGACTTGAAGTTTTAGAGGAACTTAATATAAGATTTAATTTCTGCTGCTAAGCTGTTATATTGGCTATCATTGTTGTAATATAGTATGTAAATAATGAAAGTTAAGAAGAAGCGAGTTAAGTGTATAAAACTTCTTTAAAGAATTGTTTGAAATCAGATAAGACTTGAGGAACCTAAAGTGATGTTAAGTCCTGATATGCTTGTCTATCTCGAGATTGATTCCGGGATATAATCATTTGTTTAGGGGGGGGGGGGGGGGGGGGGGAATTGTAACAACACAAAAATATTTAATAAGTTTTTGATATAGTACTATGTTTGTAAGGAAATTGACATTTTGGGTTAAAAATGGGGCATAGTTGTTGGTTTAAATTTTAAATTCGTATAAAATTCTTATAAGTTTGTTTAATTTTTTTTTAGTTGGATGGTAAGCTAGAAAAAAAATTAAAATAATGGTGTGTATGTGTTTGACGAGAGAAACAAATAAGAAAGAAAAATAAGTCGGTTAACTCATTTCAATCAATTCGGAAGTCAAATTTTCATCGGATAACCTGGTGCCATATGCCAAATTACTCCTAGAGTCGTAAGGAACGCACTAGTATAAGCGAAAGCTGTTTTCGTGGTGGATTATTTTGGGAAGAATCGAAACACGGATTATATTCGTAAGGTGGATCGTGTTTTATATCGCTAGGACATTTGCTAATATCGAGGATTTGGAAGGTGAGTACAATATCGTTTTAAAAACCGAGCATTAGGACAATAACGTTTGAACGATAAAGACTTGTTTTGAAAAGATATTATGATCAAATTACATTAAACTCATATACATGATAACTTGTTTGAAAAGTAATAGTAGTTCTGACTACCCGTGTTCGATTTGGTGTACTACGCATTAACGTACATTGCTTTTATATTATATAAGTTGATATAATTATTGTTACTGTTATTGTTATTGTTAATTCGTTTTATGCATTATAAGGAGTATGCCTTAGTTTTGCATAAGAAGCCTTAATACGGGTAGTTGCAGCTGCTTGTAGATTGATAGTGAACCTACTGTGACCAACTAGGTGAAAAGTGCTAGCCAAAGGTTAAGTGATACACTTAGGACATTAATGGACCAAATAAGTGGTACACTTAGGACGTCGATGGATCAGATAAGTTGATGGACCAGATAAATGAAACACGTAGGATATCAATGGACCAACTAAGTTGTTTACTTAGGACATTGATGTACCGAATAAAGATATACAGTACTTAGGATATCAATGTACTAGCTAAGTGGGATGCGTAGGACATCAACGTATCTAAATAAGTAAGTACTTAGGGCTTGATGAACCCTAGTAACAGATATATAATAAGTGAAATATTGAGGAAGTAATCTTATCATGAGAATTTATTACTTATGCATTATTTATTATTGATTGGTTATCATATATGCTTCTATGGTTGCGGGTATGGGTTCGATTAGTTAAGACAACTTTTTATTAAATGTTTTATAGTCTTTACTATTAATATTGTCTCGCCAACTTTATGTTGATACTCTTTTCCCAAACTTGTCTTTTGCTTGTAGGTCGCATAGACAACCTGGTGAGATGGGATGTTTGGGGTAGTTTGTGATTCCCTACTTTTGGACGTTAACACCGACATTTATTATATACTTGTTTAATATTTTAAAGGATTTCGTAACGAATGGTGTGTTGCTAACTAAACTACTGAACCGCTATTCACATATTTTATCTTACCATTGTATAACTCTGATATTCGAAAAAGTTTTTGAAAAACATGATTTTGGAAACCATGTCGTTACAAAAGTGTTACCGAAACTATAAAAGATGAAACATTTTCGAAAAATGTTGAGACCATCTTTAATATATAATAAAAGAGAAGCCTTAAATGGCACATGGCAAAGTAAGGTCCGTTGGATGGGGTTAGATATTTCGATTTCAACCGTTAGATTAGATTGATGATGTCATCAAATAGTTTTTTCCATTTAAACCCTCATACAATTCATAATTGCATTCTTTCTTCAATTTTATACCACTACAATAAAAAATATTTGTCTTTTGTTGGATTATGATTTACCTTATTATTACTATTATAAAAACTCTTAATACAAAATATTAAAATATGTGTATAAACGTAAATGTATATATGTTATTATAGCTATAAACAACATGTGTATAAACATAAATATATATTTGTATTATACGTGCAATATTGTATTACTCATAATAACTTAAAAGAACAAGATAATAAACATAAAATTTACGATTCAATTTTTTGTCTATATTTACCCGTGCTATCGCGGGACAATAATCTAGTTATTGCTATAACAAAACCCACTTTCTTACTAATCAAATTCTTTGACGAAGAGGGTCCTAAAATGGGTGATATATATGAGAGAATGGATAATATTTTAGGGTAAATAGAAGTTGTGATGAAAGATAACAATATGCTTGTTTTTTCCCTCGATTTAAGAGGATGGGAAAAGATTCTTATTCCTTTACAATGTTTGGGGTTTGCATTAAACCCGTGTTTGTATGCCGAATAATATCTTCAGGAGTTAGCTCCCGGTGGAGTTAAAAGAAGACCTCAAAACCTTGATGAACAAGTGGTACTTGGGGCTTTGAAAGCATTTAAAAAAGTTTCTGTAAGCATGGAAGAGGAGAAAAAAATGAGGAAACAGTTTGCGAAATTTCATTTAAAAAGGGGACTTTTAGCTGAGTTGTCTGCACATATGGATGCGGTAACAATGGAACCAATTGAATGGTGGTCGAACTATAATGTCGGGACTTTGAAACACTCAGAACTTTCAAAAAAGGTACTCTCACAACGAAGAAGTAGCTCTTTAGCGGAGAGAAACTGGAGTACATATCCATATATTCATAACGTGAAGAGAAATCGTTTGAATGATAAAAGGGCGAACAAACTAGTTTTTATCCACTCAAACTATTGAATTCAATCTCGATTATCTGAAAGTTACAAATCATGCCCGCACAAAAAGTGGGACATGAACCAAGAGAGTAGTAACTTTGAAGGTTCTAGCTCAAGATTGTGAAGATATGTAATGGGAAAACTTAGATGACGATGTTGATGATAAAGCAAAAGAAAAAAGAGGCCAATGATACACTGATCAAAAAAATTTATTCACTATATGACAAGGAATAGCTTGAATTTTGTGTTGCTGGAATGCTAGTTATGTTTTATTTCTTGTTGTGTTTTGAATTTTAAGTTGGACTCATGCTTATGCTATTTTGTTGAATATTATATCATCTTTTGGGAATGTATATTGCATATGAATAAATTATATTATTATTCGTAGGGTACATCATATCGAAATATACGGTATGTTATATCGGAGAGCGAGTCGAAATGAACCTACCTTTTCGTATCGGATTCATGACATACCACGAATCGTGAACCTGATGCATACACGAATCGAAGCGAACCCCGTTTCTAGTAACTATGGTTTAAACGAATGAGTTCGAGCTACTTGAGTAGACTTTCGAGTCGAGTTCAAGCCCCAAGATGTTTGACATGTGAGGCTCACGAGGTTAAGATAAACCACATTGTTACCCTTTTATTGTTACTATATAATGTAATATATGTATTCGAAGCGAGTCTAGACGAGTTAATATCACGATTATTTATCGAATTCGAGCTTAAAATACATAATCAATCGAGCCCGAGTTTTTAGTAACCCCAACGAGTTCGATCTTATTAGTACTCACCTCGATTCTACCTGATTACACCCCTAGTTATATGACTCTTGTTTTTTGGCAATTATATTTTATGATTGAGTATAATCGAGTCAGTGTTATGTTTAATATCGAATTTTACTTCATTACAAAATGTGTAGCTTGTAGCATGACTTGAACTTGATTATGTGGAAAATAATCGCAAGTTTCTTTTTAAAAAAATCAAAAGTTGTTGATGTGTAGGATTCAAATTATTTGATGTTTTTAAAAGTACACTATGACTTATCAATATTAAAATATGTGTTTTCCTGACTTTTGACCAAAATTCATTTATAATAAATATATAATTTGTTATCTTAATGGTGTGTTTAGTAGAGAGAGAGAGTTAAGGCAAAAAAGAAAAATGAAATTGAACCCATTTCACTCGTTTGGTAAGCTAAAGAAATGGGCTGGGTGGAGTAGTTTAATTTCCAGAGAAACTACCTCCTTTGTAATCTGATTTCCATCCTTTTGAATTTCTCCTTGACTTTTATTTAAGAAAGAGGTGTGGTAAAAATAAAGGAGGGTATTAAAGGGTAACATCTCATGCATTGCACATTCTTCCCCAAAATCTTACGATATTATCTCATGCTGCTCCTCCTTCGTCTTCTTCTCTCCGGCTGTCGCTCTCTTGTATTTTCTCGTCATTGTTGCTCGTATCTAGTAAGAATAAGGTGTCCCCTTCCCCTAACGAGTAAAAGTGTGACAACCCGTCATTTTGAGGTATTGATCATTACCGTATCTTTTATTTTATTCGCAATTGTTTTTTACCCTTGTTATTTCACATTGTGTTAATTCACGCTTTATTTTATGTGTCGGGTTTTATGTGTTTTGTTGCTTCGTCCCTCGTGTCGTAAGCGTTATATTTACCTAAGTGTCGAATAGTTAGTATTCTCGTGTTTTAAGTTAGGGTGTTTATGCCGTAATCGTCGGTTAAAATTAACATTTCAAAAATCTATTACAAAGTTAGTCCTCTAACTAAATCTGTTACGAAGTTAGTCCTTTAACGGGAACTAACAGAATATGTTACAAAATCAGTCCTTTAACGGAGTGTTAACGGAAGGGTCCGGTCAACGGGGGACTGCGCCGCAGTCCATACATGCTGCGACGCAGTAAACCGTCAGACAGACCATACCACATCAACTTTTTCACCTTCTCTTGATCTCCACACCCCAATCCCTTTAATCACGAGATTTGGTCTAGAAAGTCTTCTAAGAGACTGAATATTAGTATGGTGTGATCCCACTTTACCCCAAACTTCTATCTTATCTTTCCCTATCTCATTTCTCTTCATTTTTATCTTCAAACACTCAACTTTTCCTCTCATTTCTCTCATTATTTCCAGAGAATTGTGAGCTTTTACCAAGTACTTTGAAGTGAAATTCAAGCAAGCAAGCCATGCAATTGTCTCCTACAAGTATTCCTCTTATCTCTCATCTTTTCGGTAAGTTTCAACTTGACATTCTTCACTTTTTCTTCCACTTTTGTTGGAGGTTTCTAACACAAACCCCGTTCACTTGTTTTGCAAGGTTTCATTCTCCATTTCATCTTTTAAATCTTGGAGTTTCGGCTACTTTCTTGAAGAACTTTCATTTTGAGTTGTGGTAAGTAAATTGTCACACCCCACCTTTGGCGGAAACGTAGGGTGCAACATGATTGGCGATCGTCACAACACATTGTATAGTTTAAGAGAATATCTAAATGAAATAAATATAATTTGATAAAAACGTGTCATGACGTCGCACAATCATAAGCAAACACTTATGTCTTGTGGAGCCAATCCACAATAATAGTATCAATACAAACAATAATCCAAATGTAAAATCCCAAATTCGGGTAACAACCAAATGAAATGATCCAAACACAATTCCAAGTTCAAAAGAGAATAAAATGAAAATTTAAAATGCATAAGACAAGTCTTCTAGGTCCAAAGAAGTCTCAAGTCATCCTATGCCTGATCATTACCTGAAAACATAGCTTAAAATGTCAACATAAAGTTGAGTGAGTTCGTAAAGTTTATAAGAAAAGTGTAAGTAATTCCTTGTAACAAAATTTGTAGTTTGAAAACTGAAGTTTAAGTAGAGAATACCATCTCCTATGTCATACGAAATCTGTAACTTGAAAATGTCAAATATGTACTTCAAACGATAATATATACGATTTTGATAAATGTTTTGGACAGTATGTGTAAACTAGTAACAAAGTAATCCACAACGATATTTGCAATTTAAACGTTTTTCACATGTGATATCTTTATTGTAATCAAAGCACTTTGCCAACTTTAAATGAAGTCAAATACGTAGCAAGGCTGAACACGTAATCAAAGCACATTGCCAACTTCACTAAACTCAAATACACTACAAAGGCCAAAAAGATAATGTAATCCAACATACAATTGTTATAGCACGTAGAATACAACATACAAACATGTCCAATAAAAAGCATAATTGAAAATATAATGTTTCACGTAAAAGAAGCTATGTCTTCCCCCAAAAAGTTGAAAACATTTAAAAGTAGGGGTTACGAAAACTCACCTCAAATCTTGTGCAAGCTAGTTAAGTAAAATTCACTTAAGCGTTCGGTCGGTTGAGCTTCCTAAACGAATGTTATGTTTAAACACGTTAGAATTGTTCTACAAATTTAATTTAGACAATTTACTGAGTTTTTAATATGTGTTGTTAATTTCATAAGTTTTCGACTCTCGATGATTTTTTAAAAAATCTTATAAAAACGGTTACATTGAAAACGCAAAGTTCTGGACAACTAGTGATAACCCATTTTTGTAAAAATACTTAAATACCTCAAAAAATTCAACAAAAATTATTATAAGTATATAACTCAGTAGCCAATGACATATCAAAAACTTAAGGTCTAAATACTCTGTATGAGTGAGATAAAAATAGTTTAAGCCGACACAACATTATACGTTTCAGCAAACCAGATTTGACCAACATTTGTATATAACTGATTTGAATGACCAAATGATTGAATTAGGAAGTGGGCCTTATATATTACGAAACTAGACTCAAAGTTCTACAACCTAGAGTTAAGATTTAAATAAAAACACTTTCTTATGATTAAGATATGACCCGATGAAGTGTGGTGAAACTATTCAGAATTTTTCAGAAACGTTTATAACACAATTCGTAAAGACGTTTATAAATATCAAAAAATTATGTAAATTAACCAAAAAATGCAGATCATGTATATAATATATAAATAACAACTTCATGTTTTAAAATCTCAATTTTCACATATTTAAGACATAGAACAAATACCCTCAAATTCGGATGTAAAAGACTAACTCAAAACACAGTTTAGACCCACGTTCACTAAAATTAAGTTCTAGAGAGTTTTAAAGCGAACTAGACGATGAGACCACTGCCATTTGAAAGCTTACTCAAAACTCTACAACATTTATTTATACACCTTTCAAAAATTTCGGACTTATGACTGACTTATTCCTCCGAGAACACAGACCTACGAATATGACCAGATTTCTGAAAGTTTACCCAAACATACCAACAATCCATAAAAACGTTTTTTAACACTTCGAAAACCTAAGATTGACCATGAACGTATCCAACCCTGGTTGTTAACTCTATTATTCCAAATATTGTTAAAATTTATTCAAATTTTAACAAAACTACTCATGTTAAAAGAAAGAAAACCTTTTTTTTTTAGAACCAATTTAACAAACACTTTTCACAACTCTTTTATAATCTTTTAGGGATAATAGCTTGTGTATGCTTCCAACTTGTCACCTTTTCCTTTAGTATACACCGTATTCTCAAAAGTTCTATTGAGTACCATATGTTGACTAATTAATTCTTTGGAGTACACGTGGTAACCGTTTACCTACAAAAAGTCTACGTGTAACAAGTTAATGATTTTTTTGTCCACCTCAGCTTCCACGTAGGATATTTTATCCACCTCATCTGCCACGTAGGTTACCTATTTTATACCCCCAAATTTATAAAACCTGTTTCCCAATTTGTCTTCATATAATCTCCCTCTCTCTTATTTCTCAATTTCTCTCTCATCACACCAATCTCTAAATCTTCAACCGATTAATCACTCCAACCACCCACCACCATCACCGCCGACGAACTTCGACATCACCATGGCAATGGCAGCCTACATTTCTAGAATCGCCAGATTCTCAATCACCCACCAAAACCCAATTCGAACCATCGCCAAAGACCCTTTTCGTCATTTCTCGATCTGCAATCAGCAATCAAATCCGAATAAGACCCACTAAAAATCACAAATTCATTTGAATCATCAATTTCAAACTGATTATTGAATATGAAGAAATTGAAAGGACTATTTAGATCTTTGTCTCATCTTTCGACGCTTTCTCTTCAATCTCCTCATTCTCTTCTTCTTCCACTGTTTTACAAAATCAATCAATTTCATTTCCAAAATAAACAAAAAAAAATTATAGATCAAGAATAAGACCTAGCCGACGGTGTAAATTTGCGACTTGGGTGAGAATAAAGAAATTGGGGATATTTACCAAACCCTAGGACTTTTGGATCCGGGCCCAAGTTCATTAAATGATACAAACTATTCTTGGATAAAAAAAAATTCATCATCATCGTATTGGTGTTACAGATGTAATAGATTTGTTAGGGTTTGTAATGTTTAGTTTTTATTTGATTTGTTACAGATGTAATAGATGTGTAGTCCATTGGCAGTTCTTGTTCAGATCCAGGTCCAATTTTATTATTTTAGTCAATTTTATTATTATTATTTTGATAATGTTTAGTTTTTATTTGATTTGTTTTTACTTGTAATTTGTTGTTACATTGATCTATTAAATATCAAATTATTTGCTTTTTCCGACGAAGCCAATCGATCATACGGAGATGAATTTTTGGAACAGATCTGATTATGATGATCTGATTATGATGATGAATAAAATGTCGAATGGGTTTTGTTTATTTTTTTCTAGTTTTGTTTTTGAAATATGTGAAAATGGTGGATCTGTGTATTTGAAACTATGGTTAAAGAAACCATGGTTAACGTACTAGTGGTTAGCTGACATGGCGTCAACGTATTTGAAACTATGGTTAAAGAAACTGATGACGTGTCATACACGTAATACATGGGTAAATGATGTGTCATACACATGGCGTCCAACGTGTCAAAGTAACTGGCAACCGGTTTCAAAGGTTAAACGTGTACTCGAAAGAATAAATTAGTCAATATATGGTACTCAATAGAACTTTTGAGAATACGGTGTATACTAAAGGAAAAGGTGACAAGTTGGAAGCATACACAAGCTATTATCCCAATCTTTTATTACAAAACCCTAATATAACCTTTACACAAAACACCCATTTAAACCTTTATAATGATTAAAAGACTGAAAGTATAATCATATTATTAAGTATAACATGAAAACGAAAGAAGGAGATTACCAAAACGCAACAACTAATCTGAATGTGAGTGTGTAGCTCGGCTGGAAAGACAACGAGAGAGAAAAGAGCTTGCTCGTGTAACGAATGAACCTCCTTGACCTTAAACCTTCTGCTTGATAACTCCTAGAAGGAAGAAGGAGTCGACTGGTAGGGAGTATCGGAGATCGATCGGCAGTAAGGAAAGAAAGAAAAAAAAATCGAATATTATTAGGGTTTGGATAGTTTGGCCGATCAAGGGGTTTAGGGGGGGTCGGTTTGGGCTAGTTTTAGGTGTTATTAATATTTAGTTATGGATTACAATTTGGATTATGGACTTAGTCCAGTACTACACGAATCGGGTTTAAGACATCAACTAAACGGAATGACAATAACTTTAAGACTCGAGAATTTTATTACGAACACAAGTTAAAACACGAAACTCGGAAATACTAATTTAACTAAAATAAAAAGTTTTACATTGTTTTCCCGGTTAATTCCAAATAATAGTAATAAGTGTCCAAATGTTAAATTTTTGTCTATGTTATACGTAGAAGCTCAACCTTACGCTAAAGTGAAATTCCTAACATGTCATGCAAGTTTTCGATAAATAAAAATTCACTAAAAGTTTTTCATCTCAAATAATCACATATAAGTATTAAAGTTTCAAAATTCACGTTAAATAACATTTAACAAATAATGACAGACAACTAGAGAGAACGTTGACTAATCGAAAAATTTACGATGACATGGCGGATTTGGTGACGGTTGTCACATAAATCTCTCCATAAAACTCTCTATTTTTTTTCCTTCCTTTTGAACCCTAAGCTAATGGTGGTATATGTTGTGTTTTGGAGCCGGTTATCTCATCACCACCACCACCCAAGCTTACTTTCCGAGTTCGTGTTCGTGACTTCTCGAGATCGTAGATTATTGCGAGTGACTACGGTACTTTCGTTGTTTCCCCTACTTTCTCTTTTTCTTTGTCTTCCAGTTTTAGCCTTAAACGGTTAGGTTAACATATTAGAAGAAGTAATGGACAAATCATGAAATTTGGACTAAGTCTTAGCTTAAAATGTGTTAAAATGTATATTTCACAAAAAGTAACATAATATTATTACATATATGTAAAAAAAACTACACATATGATATATATAAGACCTTGTAAAGGTGATATGGACTTATTGGAACATTTGAGACAGAAACTTTCATCGTTGGACTTTCCGTAACACGAAAACTACACAAAACGTAAAATATGAAAACTGCCTCTATAGCTAGTGCGCCTTCTTGGATGTCGCTCTTTTATAACATTTTATCCTGGAAAACAAATAGAGGGTTCGCTTCAAGAGTGTTTGAATCATATTATTTGTGGAGCAAATAAAAATGACTATTTATAAACTCACCTTACTTTGCAAAATATTACTGCATTGGATGGGTATCTAAGTGATCTTTTGTATTTATACAATATAATGTTGAGCTTATGACCTTTTATTATTTTATGATGATAATTAATAGTATTAACGGAAAACGTAACTGGCGATGGTTATTATGATTATTATGATTAATTAAGTAGAATGATTGTATTACATTATAATTGTTGTGCACTTCATTACCAAATATATAATGCTACTTGAACTATAAGTGCAATTATACGTGACATTTGAGAGGTTCATAACGGTTACTTTAAATAACAGATGGCATGCAATTCCATTATGAAATTGTATAAGGGTATATTTATTACTTAAATTAATGTCAATAGTCCATACACTAGATTTTTATAAATTTAAATGTAAGGCTAAATGGAATAAGCAAAAATTCACCTTGATGAGTATCCAAGCCGCTCGCAGAGAGCTGTGTCTTTTTCTTAATATTATAGACGGACGTATCTAATAGATTTATGGGTATGTTAAATTGGGAATAGGCAGTTCTACCGCTGGGTAAAAGAAGTGATGCAATACCTGAGGAAGCAACCGTTAAAACCACTTTCCCAATAGACCTAAAGTATGCGAGAATTGTCGACCAAAGATAAGTTTTTCCAGTACCGCCGTGACCATACACAAACAACAGCGTCTGCTTCTTCAACAATTCGTTGCTGCGTATTTTATTATAAATGCGTAGTTGATCTGGGTTTAAGTTAGACGACATTTCCAAATGTTGTCGATGAAGTGAAACTGTGTCGTATAGTGTTTCTTCCAATAGCAGCCGATTTCTCAATGCAAGCAACAAATCCGATTTTGGAAGCGGCAAACCGAAGAAAATCAAAGACTTCGGAGGAACTGCTGCGTTTAATAACTTTTCGAGTTCGAATAAAATATGTTGTTGTAAGGTATCTTCAGATATAACATAATCCGAAGAAGGTGTGGAATTTTATAAAACACGGACGATATCATCTCCCATTTTGGGCCACGCATTATTCCAGAGTATTTTTGGACTGCCAACCTCACAAAACAAAAGCAAATTACAAAAGAGGGAACGCAGTTTTGAAGAAGATGCCCAAATCGAAGCCTCGGTGAAAGCGGTCAGCCATTCCTTGTCATCACCAATCAAACCGAGAGCCTCACATGCGAGACGGTACGAGGGATGAACGACCCCGTTGACAGTGCGAATATCGTCAAAAGAGCGACATCCTTTCTGATGGCATAAAAGCATTCTTAGGTAAAACAGCTCGCCGGCAGTAGGATGTATAAAAATCATTCGACCTATCGGGATAATACTATTTTTAGTCCTAAAGACCCAATCTTTCTTACCCGCATTCCACGCAAACAGTAGAGGATATTCAATATAAGTTAAATGACGACCGTCTGGATCCTATCTGTTAGTCACTAACAATCTCGACAGTGTAGAGTTACCAAAGTTAGCATTACGTACCAAGCTTTCCAAATCACAACCGTCCTCAAATGTATCTGTCTGCATACGCTCAAGATGCACCTGTAACACCTGGACAACATGCTCCCTTTCGTAGATAGAAAAATTGAGAAGTCGCCAAGCTGCCTTATGTGGACAAATAAATCTGCCGTCGATAAAGTTTTCTATCTCGTCTATGGTTTCTGCTGCAGAGGCAGAAGAACCATCAGAAGTAGAAGGTCCACGTGACTTAGGAACAGATGCTACAGTACCCTCAGATCTTCGCAAAGAAAAAGCTACACGCTCGACACCCTTGGAAATATACTTAAATAAATACTTAATCATCATATTCCAACCGCAATATTCTACATTAATGTGTGCATTAAAGCGGCTGCATAGGCGTTTATTGTAAGGAACTACAAATCCATTATGTACCCGAATTCCATTCTGCATTGTATGTACAGCAAGCTCGCATCTTTTGTAATGCACGTAACCGTCTTTATCAAAAGAAGTTATGGAACTAAACGGCTTTGGGAATCTCTTTTAGCAGACCCCATCTCGCATGCAAGGAGCAATAGAATTGGACAAACCGCAAGGACCATGAATCATACAATTCGTAATCGTGGAATACAATGCTGACTCAGTAACAGGGTCAGGAAACTCCGCTGTAACGTACTTATCAACATCCGAAGCATCCCTGATCTTGGAAGCTTCATCCACCCACAAGAGAGTATGACAATGCGGAAGACCCCTCTTCTGAAACTCTATTGTATATAGATCTAAACACATAAGACACATACGACAACGATCATCAAGAAAGGTCAATGAAAATTCGAATGAACGAACGACTAACGAAACCAAAAAACTTACATGCAGTTACAACACCAAACCGTCTCTCTTCTTTAAGGAAATTAATAAAATGAGTAACTTTCATACTGAAGACCCTAGAAATGATATCCGGTCTATTCTGAGAATGGCCCATATTATTCGATTCCATAAACCTCGTAATTTCAGGCCACCTAGCGTTACATGTAAATGTAATAAAATACTGAGGATTACCATAGACACGACATAAGGCTAGCGCGTCTTGATAATGCTTGTACATGTAGCGCGGTCCCCCTACGAAAGAAGAAGGCAAGAAGATCCGCTTCCCAATTTGTCTACCCACAGAATCTCCCCTCGATATAGCATAAAAAACGCCATCGACATATTCAGACCTCAAACTGTTCTGATGAGTCCGAAAATACTCCAATCTACTATCTTCCAAACACAGATACGCATCCAATAAAAACTGCCGAAACAATCTACCACCGGGTAGCAAAAGAGAAAAAACACCACGAAGACTATGCAATAGATAACTGTAATACATATTAACTGTCAAAGACTTGACTCCTTTACCTAGCGCAGATCGAAGTTTCAAATACGGAGACCAACCAACCTCACCGTATGGGAACAACAAAGGATATTGAAGAGGCATGTAAGATTGATGAAGCTTACTGATGCGATAAGGACGGTCATACTTAGAACGAACAATAATGTCATACGCACTAGCATTTGCATCATCAGCAACCACAATAGCCCCAAGGGTTCCCTTCTGCGGCAAAGCATAACGATTATCGGGAACATTGCTATATAATCTAACTGCATAATCGTCTATATTATTATAATCTGCAATCTCAACAGCTTTCCTAAATGTACGGACATACTCATTACACGAGACCAAAGTGCGAGTCAAAACAGCGACAACCTGAGGCTTCAGCTTATCATCATTTTCAGCAGCAGCAAAAAAACGCAATCTGTTTTCGACCTCATTTAAAGTATCATACACATACAGCTGCAAAAAAAGCGGAGCATTCGGAGGTTGAGGACACAAAGAACCAATGTAATGTGAGACTTGACCAGATGCCTTAAAAGTATACGGACCGTGACCTACGTTGACAGACCCGTCTATCTTAGCACCAAATGATGTCATCGAAACATAGAATTATACGCCCTAATATTACGCATAAAGTGAGGATCTTCATACAGAGCGACTAAAGCAGCTGGCGGCATAACAGGTATGGGAAAAACAACAGAACCCCCTCTACAACACTGATTATAAACCGGATTACCAACACGAGAAGAATATAAAACCCTCTCTTCATACCAGAAAACAGCACCACAATGACAACAATAACAGCTCGCGTCACCACAGTCAAAATACGGAGGCAAAGAACTATCAACAGATAATACAGTAGGCAGAACGACACGACGACACTTACGACGACGAAGAATAGAAACGGAAAGTACAAGCCAATCAACATCCTCCCTAAGAGCACTACCCCACATAGTAGATAAATACCGAAGACACACAGATACAAAAGAGAAAGAAGGTAAAAACCGCTATCTACAGTTTTCCTATTTTTTAGCCACGACTGTGCACGAAAAATACTTAAAACTAAGCAAACCTATACAAATAAAAAAAAAAACAAAACCATTAAAGCAGAAGAACGACAAAGAAAAACCAAAAGCTATTTGTCATTGTCGTTTGAGACACAATTCGTCAAAATCATTGCAGGTTGTAACATTCAGAAATACACAAAATCCATAAAAAAAATCCCTCTCATTACCGTCAGCTCGGTACACATATAAACAAAAATAATAGACACAGGAAAAAAAACTCGACAATTCGAGTTGCTGCTTAGTGTAGATATGCAACGAAATCATACATTGTTAAACATTTTTGTTCATACAGGTATATAACTTCCTTACTACTCAGTTAAACTAATACATGTACTTCTATGTTCTTCTATGTCAATGTTAACGTTTTCGATCAAGTTAAGATTTTTTGCCCTCTTTACGTACACTAATAAGGAATCGAGTTTGGTCTTATTGAAATCAAAAGCTACAAACGAAGAGTTGACTGCAGATATTTGTAGTTTTTTCTAAGAAACACCTAAAATAGTAGGAGTCATAAAGTCAAGTTAAAACGAAATACAAACGTTATGTAATCGACAAAAGAACCAAATTTGTGTGATTGTTCTATAAATACAAATTATTTTCAAATCATAACATATGTTTCCGAATTAAAGGATTTCAATTCATCGAAAAATAGCTAATAGAAAAATAGCAGATAATACAGTTTATGGTATATGAATCATACCCTTGAAGACAAATATATAAATGAATACAGCAACGGTTAAAAGATTTTAATTCATCCAATATGGTATATCGATCATACATTTGAAGACAAATATATAAATGAATACAGTAATCACATGCAAACACCATGTAAGGTGCACACACCATTAAACACAAAGCACAACAGCAACTACACAATCACCATTAAATACAAAGCACAACAACAACTACACAATCACTGCCACAGTTAAAAAAACCAAACAAAACCACACAAACATTTCAACAAACACCTAGCACGCATGCAAAAGAAAAAAATCACAGAAGTTAGAAGAAAAAACCTTAATGACGCAAAGGTAAGCAGAACCAAGCTAAAATGCAGAGGAAGAAGAAGGAGAGGAGAAAAAACCTTGATGACGCAAAGCTAAGCAGAAGAAGAAGGAGAGGTGTAAGTGAATAAGGAAAGGAGACAACGTCACCAAAAAACAAGAGAAGTAAAGCCCAATCTCGACCCAAGAAACAGCCCAAATTACACAAATAAGCCCAAATATATGCACAATCTTTAATATATAATAAAAGAGGGGCCTTAAATGCCACATGACGAATTAAGGTCCATTGGATGAGTTAACTTCTTTGATGGCAGCCGTTAGATCAGATTGATGATGTCATCAAAGATTAATTTCATTTTACACCCTCTTACAATACATAATTACATTCTCTCTTTCTTTCTATCTTTACTAAAAGAAAAAACATAACTATATTTTACTTATAAAATCGTTCAATTTGGACTATGATTTAACTTATCATCATTTTAAAATCTTCTAATACAAAATATCAAAACACTTGTATAAACGTAAAAGTGTATATGTTATTATAACTATAAACACATGAGTATAAACGTAAAACTCTATATATTATTATACATATAACATTATTCTTTTCATAATAAATTAAAATCTACATAAACATAAAATTTACGATTCAATTTTTATTTTTTTCCGCATTATCGCGGGGCAATAATCTAGTTCTCAACACAACAACAGAATTTAAATTAAAGTGTAATAGTTAAAATTGTATATCTGCTATTGACTATCTAATATAAAGATTAGTATACTTTTAAAGTTAATCTAAAATGAAATGGATTATTTTTAATTTAGTATAATATAATTTGGATATAGAAATGGATGGCTTGGACATATTTATATTGTTGGTCTATTAAGGCAGCCCATATATACCTCTCCTAGATAACCCCATGAATAAATTTGAATAGGCCTAAATAATCAATGTGTTATAGACGGTTCCTTTTATTTTATTTTGGCAAAAGATAAAAACAGTCTTATGATATGTGTATAATAAATCTGAACATATTTTATTTGGTTGAAAATTATTAAATCTAACCCTTTGTAGTTTAAGGATCTTATTTTCTTTGATAAATATAGACCAATTTTTTAAAATATAATAACATGTTTACCACAACTTAAATATCAGTTTTCATGTCATATTTTACATACAATAGTAACATATTAGAAGTTTATGTTTTATACTTTACATGTCATTTAAAATCACCTTTTTAGTAGTTTACATAAAATAATAATCCGGTAAAAATTTCGTTAAAATTCTATGTAATTTGTCCTTAAATAGAAATACTAAAATTGAAGGTATTCATAAGTTTATTAGCATAAAACTCTTTTGAGTTAAAAGAAAATTTACCATACTCTTTCTTTCTATAATGTCATCAAAGAAACGTCAAGCTTTTGGGTTATGTTTAGTCTATACATTCAAATAATCTATTAAACAATACATAAAACATAGAACTCATACTCTATGTTAAATCTTTCAACAACATTAAAAAGTCTAACACAATCTTTACATAGACTAATTAAATTGCTTGTTAAATCAGGAAAAGAAGGTCTAAATATAATGTTGAAACTAGAAGATGAAACATGAAAAGTTTATTAAGATCAAAACTCTAAAATCTAAATTACTCAAATGAGCAATCATCTAGCTATATTGCTACAAAATGAATACCACAATTACAGTCTACAAAGTTTGTGTAATATATATTACAGCATACAAGCTTAGAAACTCGTATGAACTATCAGTTAGTTATACAATACAACCTATAAATACTGCCGTGATCGAATTTGTTACATAGTATAACAAACTGATCATACAAGTGTTTGTATGATTTGCCATGCACAATCTAAAACCATGCATTACTTGAAATAAACGGATCGGTAACAGAAAACTGATCCACAACTGATCGTAAATCATCCCAATCTCCATGCTTAATGAACTCGTTCACATCTAAACCTGAAAAGCTCGAGCATGATGCCGTCGCTGATGGAGGTTCAGATGTCACATTCGATTGTGTTACTTGCTCTACCATCAACTGGTTTGTTTTTGTTTCATGGCGGTGTTGGTGATGATCATGTTGATAATGATTAGCAAACGGTTTATTATCGTTGATTGTACTAGTTTGAAAACTAATGTAACTTTGCATATCGTAGTCGGAGTCTCCACTGCTTGTTTCAACGACAGGATTTGATATCCTGGTGGAGATGTCTCTCCATTCCGGTAAGGTTTTCTTGTAGCATGGAGATCTCTTGATAATCCTACATAATGTCCAAACTTCCTGCTTGCAGACAAGGTATTTCCGTGTAAGAATCGTAGATTCGTAGTTACATGTAAGAAATCTTACTGAAAATGGAGATCTAAGAGAAAAAACAGAAAGTATTCGTATATATATTTTAGAGAGACGGGGAAATCATGCCTTTATAGAAAAAATGGTTAAATGGTAGATGATAGAGTAGCCATTTTAAATGCTAGAAGTTTTATATCATAGCTTTTATAATTCTCCACACATTTAAATGCAACCATAATTTACACATTTATAAGTGCCTATAAATTGACAAAACTTTTATGGAGTTTAGAAAAACACTTAGAAATTGTATGTTTAAATGATTTATTTTTTAGTGTAGCCGGAAGTAATAAAAATAAAGGTATTTTTTTGCCAACACAAAATATAACAAGAAGTTATGGAAGAACCTATCAAGAAAAGGTTTTATTATGGGATTTGTTCTTACAGCTTCTTGTGCAAGCGATTTCTCGTCCATGTGCTTGTTTTTGTTGTTTTGATTGTTGGAATGTGAAGGGAGACGAAACTCGTGCATCATCCATTCAGTTTTGGTTCCTTTACCAGCACTGCCACGATAGTAAACTAGTGACTTCTTAAGACCAATGCAAACTGATTCGTTATCAGAGTAAATAGGACGATCGATGCCTGTCGCTTTCCAGAAACCAGAACCAGTCACTCGGTTGGGTCTGATGCTGTTTTTATACTTCCTTCCCCTTCTGCAAAAGAAGTACCATTCTTTCTCTCCACCATTACTACCTTCTACATCATTTTTAAGCAAAAGAATTTGTAGATTAGTCGACTTGGTTCGATCTAAGTTATGTTTATAATAGCCAAAAATCGTTCATATATAAAACAAAAAACCCTACTATTCATTTTGTTTCGAGTTCCATCTCATCATAGTGTTCAACAAATTCTTTTTGTGACTTAAGTAACGAATTCCATGATCTTTCATAGAAACATCACTAGTCTTTTTTTATGAACAATTTGAATATTTTCTTACTTCTGATTCCGATTACGAAAAAAGTGGCCAAACATCATAGATAGGCTTGGAAATTTCTCTTGTTAAGTAAGTTTAATTTTATTTTATTATGCATAAATTAAACAAGCATCCGAAGTGAAAAAAGTTAATACATACTTGGAAGATCCCAAGGATCGTATTTGTAGATGTCGATCTCCTTGATGAGTTCGATACTTATTGGTTTCTTCTCAACCTTCCTTAGCAGATAGAATCCAACAAGTTCTTCATCCGTAGGATGAAACCGAAACCCGGGAAGAGGTACATCATCTTCTTTATCAACTATCTTTCTATCATAAGTAGAGTTCAAACTCAACTGCTTTTGGGTATCCATAAATTCTTTAGAATTTTCTATATCGTTTACTAGGGTTTGCTTGTGTTTATATGGAGTAGTGAGATTGTATATATGTGAAGAGAGTTTAATTTGATGAGTTTAAATGATTGAATATTTCAACTTGGTCAAAGTCATGAAGATTGACTTGGTGGTGTTTTAAGGGCCCAGAAATCTTTAACTTCTTCAAACTAAATAAAGTCTTTGGTCCTTTTTTCTCCCCATACAAGTTATATCATGCTTTGAGAGATGAAAATTAGATCATTTTTATACATCAAACAAAAAAAATAATATTCTCATATGTCTACTTCATTCACATGTCTATTTGACATATTAAACCAAAATTTCTTGATCCTTTGAAATGCATAGAAAACGTCCTTAGTAATAATAGTTTATGTGATCAAGAAAAAAAAGGGTTAATCTAAAAAGTCTAGACGTATGATGTGAAAATGATATAATCGGCTCTAGTTTTCCATACGTTAGTTCAATCTAGACCCGACCAAGAGTTTTATTGAAATAGAAAACACGCGAGACGACTAAAGTCTGGATGATGATAAGATGAACACCTTATTCAATTCAATTGAATCCACATCATGTTTGAACAAGAAACACATATTATCGACATGTGTATATGGCTATTAGACTTGCTTGTAAGTTTTTGATACATCTAGTTCAATGCTAATTGTATAGTTTCCATAATGCTCTAGAATCAATTTATGTATATGTCAGTTAGACTCGGGGTAAGAGTTATAATATAGAAAAGGGCAGAATGTCCAAAAATTAAAAATCTAATTTATTTAGAAAAGGATTATTTTTTAAATTATTGCCCATTAAAATAAAGTTTCGATCTTCAATTTTGACCTAAGATTAACCTTAATTGTAAGATATGATCCGTTGTAATTCGTCATGTTTTATAAAAGAAAAACTAGACACATTATTTATTATTTTACCGTGGTTGTGAACAAGTTACATTAGTTAACCTTCTTAAAAAATCCTTTATTGTGACAAACTAGATTTTGTAATCTTGCTTTTGGTTCAAGCCTCCAAATGTTTTTATTTACCCTCAATTTTCAAAATGTGTATTTTACATTATTTATTTGTTTTGAAACATTTTACCCTATAGAAAAATAAAACACAAGATTAAAGTCCGACGATGATGAGATGAACATCTTATTCAAATATGTTCATATTATGTTGGAAAAATCACATAATGTATCATGTATAATATCGTCATGAATATGGTGTAGAAATTAGTAATTGGGTTTGTGGAAGAATATTTTTTATTTCATCAACTTCAAATGTTTACATTAAGCACCTATTTATAGAGAAAATTAAACCTAACGGGCTCAAGCCCACATACGGGCTTGGGCTTACATTTGATTTAGGCCTACATTCTAACATTCCCCCTCAAGCTAAGTAGTGGGATTTCCAATGCTTAACTTGTCAAGACAGTGAGCGAAGATCTTTCCGGTAACCGCCTTTGTAAGGATGTCTGCAAGCTGATCCTTTGATGAAACAAACGGAAGCTCGATAATCTTATCTTCAAGTTTTTCTTTGATGAAGTGTCTATCAACTTCAACATGTTTTGTGCGATCATGTTGAACTGGATTTCCTGAGATCTGGATAGCAGCTTTGTTGTCACACATAATCTTGCTGGCTTCTCCTGAGGGATACCCAATTTCTGACAATAGTTTTCGCAGCCACAAAACTTCAGCTAATCCTCGTGCTATTCCTCGGAATTCAGCTTCAGCACTTGAGAGAGCAACAACTTTTTGCTTTTTACTCCTCCATGTAACAAGATTTCCTCCCACTAGAGTAAAATACCCTGATGTAGATCTCCTATTACCTTTGTCACCTGCCCAGTCAGCATCAGTATAAGCGTCAATCTTCAGGTGCCCATTTGCTTTGAATAGGACACCATGTCCAGGAGTTCCCTTGAGATATCTGATAATCCGTAGAGCCGCTTCCATGTGCTGGACTTGAGGTTGGTGCATGAATTGGCTTATAACCCCCACGGCATATGCAATGTCTGGTCGAGTATGAGCTAAATAAATCAGCTTACCCACTGTTCTCTGATATCTTTCTTTATCTGCCAGTTCAGCTTCATCTTCCATGAACAATTTCTGGTTAGCAATCATGGGAGTATCTGCAGGTTTGCAATCTAGCATTCCCTTCTCTGCTAGTAAATCAAGGACATACTTCTGTTGACAGATGAAAATCCCTGACTTTGATCTTAGAACTTCGATTCCAAGAAAATATTTGAGTCTTCCCAGATCTTTCATTTCAAATTCTTTAAAAAGATTAGCTTTCAAGTTTGTCATTTCTTCTGAATCATCTCCTGTAATAATCATGTCATCAACATAGATTATTAAACAGGTTATGAGTTTACCTCTTCGTTTTAAGAATAGAGTGTGATCAGAATTGCTTTGATTGTAGCCATATTTCTTCATTACTGTGGTAAACCGACCAAACCAAGCTCGGGGAGATTGCTTTAAACCATACAGAGATTTCTTTAGTCGGCAAACTTTACTGGACTCGGAGCTATGAATTCCAGGTGGAGTTTCCATGTATATTTCTTCTTTCAATTCTCCATGTAGGAAGGCATTCTTAACATCAAACTAGTGTAATGGCCAATCCTTGTTTGCCGCAACTGAGAAGAGAACTCTAATAGTATCGATTTTGGCTACTGGTGAGAATGTCTCACAGTAGTCAATTCCATAAGTCTGAGTATACCCCTTTGCGACTAACCGGGCTTTATACCTTTCGATTGATCCATCAGGTTTATACATGATAGTGAACACCCACCGACATTTAACAGGTTTCTTTCCTGGAGGCAATTCGCATTCTTCCCATGTTTCACTTTTTTTCAGGGCTTCAAGTTCAGTACCAATTGCTTCTCTCCATTCTTTATACTTAAGCGCTTCTTCAACACTTGTTGGTATTCTTTCAGAACAGATCGCGTTTGCAAAGGACCTGGCTTCCGGGACTAAGTTCCTTCTTGCAATATTTGCGACTGGATATCTTGATCCTCTTGAACTTCTTTCAGGTGAGTATCTGTTGGGTGGAATCCCCCTAGTTGATCTATGAGGGAGCTCATACCGAGTGGGTTCGGTCACACTTGGAATTTCCGTCTCGACCTGTTCCTGTTGTTCATCAGCACACACATCAGAGTTATCTGAATTATCCGGAGATTCAGAGCTACTTACCTCGGATATCAGTTGAGGAGGATCATTGTTGGTGGGAGTGGTACTGTCTTCCGGTTCTTCAGGACTATCAGTCTCCGGAGTGAATGTATCAGTCGAAGCACCATTCACAGGTGGCGCCCAACTCATCCATCTTAATGCGTCATTTGCGTTTTCCCCCTGACCATGAAGATGGGTCTGGTAAAAGAACTCAGTTTCAAGGAAGTCACAGTTCATTGTTGTGAACATGTGACGCCGACTCGGGCTATAACACCGATACCCGTGTTGATTGACACCATACCCCAGAAACACACATTTCTCTGCACAAGGATCAAGTTTTGAACTCTCTATTTTTGGTATATGAACAAAAACAGAACACCCAAATACTCGAGGTTCAAGAGTTAGATTTGAAGGCAATTTATAGAAGGTCGACAGTGTTTGGAGAGGAGTTTTGAGAGCTAAAGCCCGGGTTGGGAGACGATTAACCAGATACGTGGCAGGGACAACTGCTTCTGGCCAAAAAGACTTGGGGACTCGTGATTCGAGCATTAGGGCACGAGTGAGCTGCTGATCCGTACGGATGGGAATTTTTCAAGAACTTGATCCGTATGCGCCGCTGAAAAATTTAGGGTTTTCTAAAACTCGATCTAAAAGTCGATTTTTCACCAAAAAAGCTTTGCTAACTGTCCAGATTGAAGCAGGAACGTTTAAAAAACAATAAAAACAACCTTTTTGAGGGATTTCTTGTTCGAGTGATCTAGTTCGAACGGGTTAAACTTCTATTCGAATGGACTAGTCGAATGGCTAGTTAGAACAGGTACCTTTTTCCTGGTAACCTGCTCTGATACCATGTAGAAATTAGTAATTGGGTTTGTGGAAGAATATTTTGTATTTCATCAACTTCAAATGTTTACATTAAGCACCTATTTATAGAGAAAATTAAACCTAACGGGCTCAAGCCCACATACGGGCTTGGGCTTACATTTGATTTAGGCCTACATTCTAACATATGGCTGTTAGATCGACATTCTTTTATTATTATAGTTAACTATACGTATAGTTCTAGTTATATAGTCGGGCATAACGTTCTAAAAAGAGCATTATATATGTCTGGCCATATATTACACACTTTCTTTTACTATCACTAAAAAGTGACTTATTATCAGCTTAAAAAGTAATGACTTAAAACCGTAAAAGAAACTCACGAATTAATTGGAAATCAACTTTTAAAATAAGTCATAAAACACAGATAGTGAAAAATAAGCCGAATTTGAAAGTAAAATTTAAATTTACGGGACAAATTTGGTGGACTTCTTTAAGTTGTGACTTCTCTATGTGTTTGATATTTTCTATTAATGTATAATTTAGTCATATAAGTTAAATAAAAATTAAGAAATACTTGGATGTTGATCTTTGAACAAAAAACCTTTTTATAAATATTGATATATAAGAATAAGAATAACATTAACAATTCATTAAAATTTCCTTAATTAGATTATGTTTACGTATGAAATATTGAATATGACAATTTTTTAATGTCAAACAAGAACATTGACAAAGAACTAAATAGAAAGAAATACGTACAAAAGATGGCTCGGAAATGGTCAGCTTGTTCATCCTATGTTTGACCTCCACCTCAAACATAAAAAAGTTATGACGTAAATGAAATAATTAAACTAAGTTTTTACTAATATATTTGTCAAAATTATATACCTCCTAGAACATATGATCATGTTCTTTTTTGATAAGTAAACTAGCAAGGAGCTAGAACAATGAAAATATTACGGAAATTTGTTATATATATATATATATATATATATATATATATATATATATATATATATATATTAATTGGATCGGGTAAGAACGGCCCAAAGCCTAGGAACGCTAAGAACCAATGTTGACCGTCCGATTAAGGTGATGATCAGTAGTAACCACTTACTACTGATCAGTAGTAACCTTACTGATCAGTAGTAACCTTCTACTGATCAGTAGTACCGTTCTACTGATCAATAGTACCCTTCTACTGATCAGTAGTAAGGTTACTACTGATCAGTAGTAAGTGGTTACTACTGATCATCACCTTAATCGGACGGTCATCATTGGTTCTTAGTGTTCCTAGACTTTGGGCCGTTCTTACCCGAACCTCACCCTATATATATATATATATATATATATATATATATATATATATATATATATATATATATATATATATATATATATATATATATATATATATATATATATATATATATATATATATAGTAATTGGATCGGGTAAGAACGGCCCAAATTATAGGAACGCTAAGAACCAATGCTGACCGTCCGATTAAAGTGATGATCAGTAGTAAACACTTACTACTGATCAGTAGTAACCACTTACTACTGATCAACACTGCGAGTTTTGATATAAAATTCTTAATCGGACGACCAGAATTTGTTGCTGATCAGTAGTAAGTGGTTACTACTGATCAGTAGTAAATGTTTACTACTGATCATCACCTTAATCGGACGGTCAACATTGGTTCTTAGCGTTCCTATACTTTAGGCTATTGTTACCCGAACCTCACCCTATATATATATATATATATATATATATATATATATATATATATATATATATATATATATATATATATATATATATATATATATATATATATATATATATATATATATATATATATGGGTAAATGTTAGCTACATCATAATGTAGTCAACCCCTGCATTTTAGGGATAATAAAACCCCTACTTAAATGATAAATTGTCTTTATCCCTATATATAATATATATATATATATATATATATATATATATATATATATATATATATATATATATATATATATATATATATATATATATATATATATATATATGACAAGAGAAACGATTATCTAAGAAAGATTATATAATCAACAATTATTTTTTTTCAGGGAAATTTCAGTTTTCCATGCATAGATTCATAAACTTCATATATTTGATTTAAAGAAGTCTTAATTCGGGTTTATTTATAGCTTTAGCAAACATTTAAATCATGTATTAATGTTGAAAAAAACAAAATCACAAATTTTATACCTAATGGCCAAACTATTGTTCAATATTCAGGTTAAGTCCAAAATTTTCAATTGTTTGAGTGTAAGTTTTAAAATATCAATTTAGTTACCGGCATAACTAAATTGATATGGAGTATTATTCAAGTTTATTTTGTTATTCAAACGTTGAAACACTTTTAATCAAATTTCTGGATTCAAGAAGGGTTTCAAGCTCACGAAGTTTAAACAAACATAAAAGAACTCATGAACTCATATGATCAAACTGACGAGTAACTTAAAATTAAGAGTAAATTACATAATTGGTCCCTATGTTTGTTCCAATTTAACGGGTTCAGTCCCTGGGTCGAAAATCGTTCGGGTTCAGTCCTTGGGTCATCAATTTGGCTACAAGAATAGTCCCTTTGTCACTTAAAATGACTAAAATACCCTTAATAAATAAATAAAAAATAAAAAACCTACAAAACTGCTTCCTTATAACCCGGGTCCCACTTATTCATAAAATTCAAAGACAAATCTGGGTTTTTCATAAAATTCCGAAAACTCATTTGCATACCCCTAAATTTCTCTCTCTCTAAAATGGAAAACCCTAGTACTTCACCGGAGTTCGAATTCTGGATGACCCGAAACCCATGTTCAAATCAAACCACCTTCTCCTCTGCTGACCAGCTCTTTTCCAGCGGTGTACTTCTTCCCCTTAACCACCCATCAAATCCAGTTTCAGTTACCCATAACCCAGAAAGCAATTGACATCAAACCCGACCCGAAATTACTTCCAAAAGATGGAAAGATATATTTAAAAAAACCCCAGAAAAAGAAAAGAAGAAAAAAGAAAAAAAATAATTTTTTCGGTACATGAGTCGGCGCCGGAGTAGGGACGGCGGCACGGCGGCGGAGCTGAATATAAATTATGGCCTTTTTCAAGAAGTAGGTCAGCTGGGAACAATGGAAATAAACCAATTGCTAAAATGATTGGGAATAGATTTTAGCCCAATTGCTGAAACAATGGAACAATGGATATAAATTTATGGCCATTTTTTCTTCAATGTTCCTTGTATGTATTGGGAATAGGTTTTAGCCCAATTGCTGAAATGATTTTATCCACCTTGTCTTTGGGAGAACACATAAAAGATTTGAGATTTGAGATTTGGGGAAGAACATATAAATGATTTTAATTTGGGGAAGAAATAAACTTTGGTGAGAATAAAAAGAAAAGAAGGTAAAAATAGAAAATAAAATATTAAGGGTATATTAGTCATTTTAAGTGACAAAGGGACTATTCTTGTAGCCAAATTGATGACCCAGGGACTGAACCCGAACGATTTTCGACCCAAGGACTGAACCCGTTAAATTGAAACAAACATAGGGACCAATTATGTAATTAACTCTAAAATTAACTATGTACAATATGATGGTGAGGGTTAAGTGAAGATGTACAAACTACAAACACAAGGTAGTGCATGATGTTAGAATAATTATTTAACTCGTTTATTTTGTTAGTTAGCCTAGTTTGGTTCATGGTTAGCGTAAGCCCGTTATTAGTATTAAGGTTTTCTCTTGTTTATTATTTTATGTTTTATATATAGCTTGCAATATAGTTTTGTTTCGTATTCTATTTGGTTGGTTTATATACTCTATTTTCACCATAGTATCAGAACCACTTGCTCTAATTCATAAGAGGTCTCGTGTTCAAACTTCCATAAATAAACATCTTGGAATGGCCAAAGAAAAAGTCTAACAACTGTTATGGTGGTACCTCCGATTAAGCAAATTACATCTGGGTCAAAAAGACATGCCCTCTCCGAAGTCCGAATACATGAATAAGGAAAACCTTATACGTTTAATAATTACACTTTAAAACTAAACTGTTATGCTCCAACATAAACAACACCCTATACTTCATAGTTAATCAAACGTGATCTAATATTTTAATATTGACATACTGTCACATCCCGCTAAAGCGGAAACACAGAATGTGAGAGCTAGAATATCATTACACGGTCATAAGCAAATATAAACGATTCAAGTCATTTCAATTAAAATAAAATAGTCCAAGTTTCAACATTTAAAACAACCAAGTAGTTCACGATTTAACTTAAAGTACAAATACAAGTTTCAAATAAAATTTCCAAAATAGAAAGGTCTTTTCCCAACGAGCGCCTCACGTAACCATAATGACCCTTCCTTGCCATGCATTCCATACACTTACATTAATTTCCTGAAACATAAGATAAAGTGTCAACTACATAAAGTAGTGAGTGAGTTACAGTTTAGAGTTTCGATAAAGTTTCCAAAAATAGAAAGTACGTGAAAATAGTGACGTCGTAAGTAAAAAGAACGGAACAACGTTAGAACATACACGTGAATTGTAAAAGGTTTGAACGTACACAAGTAAGTTAAGTAAATAAAACTCGTATAAATAAAGTTGTAGCGGAATCCAGGCGCTAAAAAGGTATATGCGTAGGGAGTATGTGTTTAACTAAATAGTAACTCGTATCAATCACTTGGCATAATATAAGTAGTAAGTATACACTAAACCGATTGTGTGGTCCTGAACTAGCCCAAAAATATTTAATTGATTGAACATCTGAACTTAGCAATATGTACTTGGGACGCTAACCCTGAGTAAGGAGTGACCCCTCCTAAGTATCGATACCCATATGACTAACGGCTGTTGCTAATAGTGTATAAAAGAACCTGAACCAAAACGGGCAATTGAACAAAGTTTCCAAAAGTACAATGAGTTCTTACGGGCTTATATATCCATCAAGGATTGGTCGCTAACAAGTATCCTAAATTTAGTTAACCCGCTAAGGCATCAACACATATAAGCATAACAGTTCACAAGTTCAAGTTTCGTACAAGTTTCCAAAGTTTCAAAGTTTCCAAAGAGTTTCAAGTTTCGTACAAGTTTCCAAAGTTTACGAGTTTCATAAGTTTAAAATGTTTCAAAGTTTCCAAAGTTTCAATAAAGTGTCAAAAGTACCAAGTTTCCAATAGTTTCAAATAATTCGCAAATAGTGTCAAAGTTACAAAGCATGTATCTTATGTTTCCCCCAAATAATGTTTAAAAGTACTAAAATAAAACAAGTGGGGTTGTAACTCACGGTTTGCGGAGAACGAGAACTCGGGAATCGGTCGGAAAAGGAGCCGGGAATCACGGAATGCCTAAGGATTACCAAGATTATCCAAAAGTTATTATCTCATTAGGTTACTTTATATAAGAGATTAGGTAACTTTTGTTTAAAATTAAGTGTTAAGTTTAATATTGTTCCAAAAATTGGTCCGAAGCGGTTAACGTTAATTTTAGTCCGAATAGTTCAAAGTTAAAGTTATTATTATGATAGACATGTTTAGGTTACTGAAATGGTTTAAGTTTTCTAACGAAATTTGGGCAGCGCTTCCGCGCCCAAATTTCGTGTCCAAAACCTAAAGTCAATTCCGCTCACAAAACACATATAAACACCTAATAACTTAATAAACAAGTCCATTTAGTCCAAAGAGTCCAATACAAGTCACCAATGTTATTATTTAAGTCATCCCAGTCTCATACTTTTATTCACCCAAAATCCACAACGTATACGTAAGTTTTAAACGGACAAAACGACGATTTTCGGGAGGGTCAGCAGCCCGGTGCGCGACACCTACCAGGGGGTGCTGCGCACCTCAGTGTTGTTCTTTTCCCGTTTTGTGTTTTTCTTGCCAAAAACGTTTTGTGACTCAAATATTTCGACATGCAATCGGTAGATACTTCATAATATGGTGTTTTTACAGTTTCTAAACAACTTTTAACCACAAAAACATAGATCTAAGTATTATTTAGTTAAAAATCGTTTTTGTATAAAAAGAGTTATAAATCTTCATAAAAACTCATTTTTATTGTTTAGATCTCACATGCAATTAGTAAAAACAGTAAATAAAGGTAGGAGAAAGATTTCTACCGGATGAAAATGAGTGGATGATGTTTTAGACGGATTTAGAGCTCCAAACTCGGTAGAAGAAGCTTGAAAACGAAATTACTTAGCTCCTCCTTGTTTGCTTTGATGTTTAAACGTTTTTTTGATGGTTAGAAAGTGGGTTTAAGTGGCTGTAAATCACTGTACTTGGTGGTGTTCTTGAGAAAAATAGAGAGAAAATGGTGAACTAGGTGTTTTGTGTGTGTGTTTTTAATTAAAAAAAATGAGAAAATGAAAGGGAAATAGGGGAAATGATGTTGAGGGAGGTTGGAATACTGAAAATGCAGTAATGGCAGGTCCAATCTCGAGTGGGATTGGTTTAAGTTTGTGTAAAAACGAGGCAAGGACTAAAAATGTAAATTTTTTGAAATCTGGCAAGAGGTGCTGCGCACCGTGCATAAAATCAGCTTTTATCTGATTTTCGTTTTTACGTTATTGCTTCGTTGGACCTTTTTGTTAATTGAAAGTTCTTAAGTATGATTTGTTATGAACTTAGGAAAGTTCATTAGGTGTTTTCTTGGTTTGGGACTTATATAATTGATTCCGGGAGTTATTTCGACACTGTTCCGACAAATACAGACACAATATGTACGAGTTAAAGAATTATGAACACTACAAAAAGAGTAACTGGAGATTCGAACCGATAAAGTAACTAAAAATCACCTGAATTTTAGACGGTTGTCACATCATCCCCGGGTTGAAAGAAATTTCGTCCCGAAATTTGACTCGTCACATCAGGTAGAAGTATCTTTGAACAAATGAGGATACTTTTGACGTATCTGGTCTTCACGTTCCCATGTGAATTCGTGACCACGTCGGGAGTTCCAACGAACCTTGACAATAGGAACACGACTTTGTCTGAGTTGCTTGACCTCTCGGTCTACAACTTCAAGCGGTTCCTCGATGAAGTTGAGCTTGTTGTCGATCTTGACCTCGTCGAGCGGGATGACGATGGTCTCATCGGATAGGCACTTTTTCAAGTGTGAGACATGGAACACGTTATGAACATTGGAAAGAACTGGCGGGAGTTGGAGTCGATAAGCTACTGGACCAATGCGCTCGATGACTTCAAACGGTTCGGTGTACCTCGGGCTTAGCTTACCGCGTTTCCCGAAGCGAACTACCCCTTTCCATGGCGATACTTTAAGAAGCACGCGATCGCCGACCTGGAATTCGAGGGGTTTTCTTCGGTTATCGGCGTAGCTCTTCTGCCGAGTACGGGACGTCTTCAGTCGTTCCCTGATGGTGGTGATCTTGTCGATCGTTTCTTGAACAATGTCGAGCCTTGTGAGTTGTCGATCACCAGCTTCTAGCCAACAAAGCGGCGATCGGCACTTGCGTCCATATAAGACCTCGAACGGAGCACACTTTATGCTAGCGTGGTAGCTGTTGTTGTACGAAAACTCGACCAATGGAAGATGAGTATCCCAACTTCCTCCAAAGTCAACTACGCATGCTCTAAGCATATCCTCAAGCGTTTGGATCGTCCTCTCGCTTTGACCGTCGGTCTGAGGGTGGTAAGCTGTGCTAAGATCTAATCGCGTCCCGAGAGATTTCTGAAGCACGTTCCAAAAGCGAGACGTGAACCGACTATCTCTGTCAGAAATGATGGAGAGAGGTGTCCCGTGGCGAGAGATGATCTCGTTGATGTAGATTTGCGCGAACTTCTCCATCGAGTAGGTCTCTCGTACCGGCAAGAAATGAGCAGACTTTGTCAAACGGTCCACAATTACCCAAATTGTGTCGTTACCCTTTGCCGTCCGGGGTAACTTGGTAATGAAATCCATGGAGATTTTCTCCCACTTCCACATAGGGATTTCCGGTTGCTGCAAAAGTCCTGAAGGTTTCTGATATTCCGCCTTGACCTTGGAGCAAGTAAGACACTTGGCTACATACAAGGCGATATCTTTCTTCATGCCCGACCACCAGTAATACTCCCTAAGATCCTTGTACAACTTGTCGGATCCTGGGTGAATGGAGTATCGGGAACGGTGGCCTTCATCCAGAATTAACTTTCGAAGTTCCTCGGACTTCGGGATCCATGCTCGGCCCTTGAAGTAGTGAATCCCGTCAGATTTGCGCTCGAACTCCTTCTCATGATTGTGCAAAGTTTCTCCCTTTAGATTCTCGGGCTTCAACGCTTCTCGCTGAACCTCGGCGATTTGCGTTTGAAGGTTAGTCTGAATCTGGATACCTAATGCTCTAACCCGAGATGGTCTCACCCTTTCCTTCCGACTCAGGGCGTCTGCTACTACGTTTGCTTTACCCGGGTGGTACTTGATCTCGCAATCGTAGTCACTCAGCAGTTCGATCCATCTCCTCTGTCTCATGTTGAGCATCTTCTGGTCTAGAATGTGTTGAAGACTCTTGTGATCCGTGAAAACCGTGCACTTAGTCCCATACAAGTAATGTCTCCAGATCTTTAGTGCAAACACGACTGCTCCCAGCTCTAGGTCGTGGGTAGTGTAGTTCTGTTCGTGAACCTTGAGTTGTCTCGAAGCGTAGGCGATGACTTTGTCCTTCTGCATAAGGACGCACCAAATTCCTTGATGGGATGCATCGCAGAATACAACGAAGTTAACCGTACCCTCTGGTAACGACAAAATCGGTGCGTGACAAAGCTGGTGCTTGAGTTTCTGGAAGGATTCCTCTTGCTCCGTACCCCAAACAAAATCCTTATCCTTCTGAGTGAGCTCGGTGAGTGGCTTAGCGATCTTCGAGAAATTCTCGATGAACCTTCGATAATAGCCGGCCAACCCTAGAAATTGACGAATTTCCGTAGGAGTCGTCGGGGCTTGCCATTTCTCGATCGCTTCAATCTTAGCCAGATCCACATGGATCCCATCTTGGTTGACCACATGACCAAGGAAATGTACTTCCCGGAGCCAGAATTCACACTTAGAGAATTTGGCGTACAGTTTCTGTTCTCGGAGGAGTTCTAAAATGAGTTTCAAGTGTTTCGCGTGATCCTCTTTGTTTCTCGAGTAGATAAGAATGTCATCAATGAACACGATCACGAATTTGTACAGGTAAGGTCTACACACTCGGTTCATTAAGTCCATGAACACTGCTGGTGCGTTGGTTAGACCGAATGGCATGACTAGGAATTCGTAATGACCGTAACGGGTACGAAAAGTGGTTTTTGGAACGTCGGTCTCATTGACACGAACCTGATGATAACCCGAACGGAGGTCGATTTTCGATAAATAAGTTGCACCCTGCAACTGGTCGAAAAGGTCATCGATCCTCGGGAGTGGGTATCGGTTCTTGACGGTCAGCTTGTTTAGTTCGCGGTAGTCGATGCACATACGAAAGGATCCGTCTTTCTTTTTAACGAAGAGTATAGGGGCTCCCCAGGGGGACGAACTAGGACGAATAAGACCATGATCCAAGAGTTCCTGAAGCTGTTTAGACAGATCTTGCATTTCCGGTGGGGTAGACGGTACAGTGTCCTAGCGACCGGGGCTGCACCAGGAATGAGGTCTATCCGGAATTCCACTTGTCGATGCGGGGGTAACCCGGGAAAATCTTCGGGAAAGACTTCAGGGTGATCATTGACTACTGGGATATCTTGAATACGGATCTCCTTGGGTTTACGTTCCACAACGTGAGCAAGAAACGCGTCACAGTCCTTCTCGAGGTACTTACGCATTTTTATGGACGACACGAGACAGAGTGATCGTCCGGGTTTGTCTCCTTGAACAACTAAGGTTTCAGCGTCAGAAAGAGGAATGCGGATGAGTTTGTCAAAACAGACGATCTCGGCTCGGAAACGAGAGAGCCAATCCATTCCGACGATGACATCAAAGCTTTTCAGCTCGATAGGGATTAAATCAATAGGGAAGGTTTTATCGGACAAGCATATGGAACATCCTATGATTATATCCTTAGCTTCGAACTCATGACCGTTAGCGTACTCAATGGTGAAGCTATCCTTAAGAATCTTAGATCCTAAGTTAATGAGGGGTCTAAATTCTAAGGACACAAGCTTCTTTTAAGTTCCTGAATTGAATAGTGCATGGACAGTTTGGTTGTTTATGGGAAAGTTTACCTGCGGGGCCCGAATCCTGCCTTGACTCCTTGGCGGTGATGGTGAGAGCACTGAAGGCTTCCGCTATTTTGGATATGGGGGAGTTAACACCGGGGTGTTTGTTGCTCCCGAACTTAGGAGTAATCCTCCTCCTTCCTTGCCTAATAGCATATTTGCGACAATGTCGGAAGAGGTGCCCGGTTTTGTTGCATGAATAGCACGTTGGGCAGATCCCAACGTGGTGTAGGTAGCACTTGCCGCACTTGGGGTGTAGTCCAGCGTAACCTCGGGGTCGGGTGGCGGGTCTTTTGTCGCGGTTGTTCCTTATTGGGGGGTACCTAGCCTTCCTTTTCTTACTCTCCCTTCGTGTGACGGGGGCTGGAGGAGAAAGGAGGTTATTGCTCTGGGAGCCTTCACCTTCCTCTTGCTTTACTTTGGCTGAGAAGGGAAGGAGGTTATGGTCGTGATTTTTCTCCGAGTAGGTGATGTTGGGGTTTTCACCCCCGAAGATTCCGCCGTTGATCCCGGCGATTACCTGGGCGATCAAGTCAGGCATCGCTGCGTTCAGCCGAGCAGCGACCCGTTTGGCGATGATACGAGCATTCAAGCGTGGAGGTGCCATGATTCTACAACAGGAAAAATAGGTTCGGTTTAGAAACGCACGATTATAGTATGATACGAACATGATTCGATGAACAAGTTAGCAACCACGCAAGAGTAAGGTAATAGAACAGATTGTACACGCACGACAAGGTTTCAAGAGATTCACACGACAAGGATTCATACGCAAGAAAATGATCCAACATAGTACAAGATTCACAAGACAAGGTAATAATAGATAATAATAAATGGAACTTCATTCATTAATATAAAAAGTTGAGTACAAGGTTCAAATAGAAGTAGTACGGTACAATACATAAGGAAATAAAGAAAATGGCGCGAAGCTGTGTACATTGAAAATTACAACTCGGCCTACAGTACATAATAAAAGAAATGAACTAACGGCGTCTCTCGAAGAACATCTTGGCAGCAATATCCGCCAACAAGGTCCCCATGACCAAGCAAACTCCTACCAAGCGTTGCACCGTACGGGCCGTGGCCTGAACCACAGAAAGGTGACGCAACGCTTGTTCCGACAACCTCTGCGCGGCGTCGGAGACCTCGCAAAGGAGCTGCCCTTGGTGCTGGGCTTCCTCTGAAAGTCCCCTTACCTCGCGGTGGAGGTGCATGAAAGCGGCAGGAGGGGGTAGCTGTGGGGTAGGCGGCATCCTCTGCCGGGCTGCCTCAGCGTCTCGAGCCCGCTGCATCTCCTCTCGCTCGAGCTGTCGCTCCCACGAGTAGTGATCCAACATCGAGGTGCGCGGAGCCTCGGGAGGTGGGCACCCGAATGGGAAATGGTGTGGCGCAGGCCTGGACGGGCCGTCCTGCTGCGCTGCTATCCTATCGGGTAGCCGTCCCGGAAGGATTACCCGCTTACGTGCCGTCGTAACGACACGTGGTCCACGGCGCTGTGGTGGCGCGGCAACGGGGGCCGGTGGAGGTGGTAAAACCGGCATCGAGCTTGACCCGATGCTGCTGGACACAGCCATAGAGGTATCCTCCGTGGGGTCCGTGGTCTGGTGTCGGAGACTTTCCGAGGCGGTATGGCCCTCGGAAGGCTCATGTGACGACGCGGATCTCAGTTGGGATCGTGACTGAGATCGGGAGGGAGATCGCGAACGTGAGGACTGAGACATGACGGATCTGCGACGTAAAAAGTTTCGTAAGTACATGAACAAGAATATGCTAAAGGAAAATAAGTAAGGAAATGCAGGTAAGGGTCGATCACGTGAGGTTGGGAATAGCAAGACCGGGAATTTTTCGACTCAAAACCGTTTATCTTTAGTAATACGTTTCGTCCTTGCATAAATCATTTTGAACTAGGCAGGGGTGATCAGGCCATGCGTAGTTAAAAACAATCATGCCATCGCAAAATTAATTCTCTAAACTTTTGAACCCATAATGATTTTCCGAAAAGCCTTGGTTATAGTTTGGTTTCAAAAACTTTTTGGAAATTTCTAAAACCATTTTCACTATAACCTGTGCTCTGATACCAAGTCTGTCACATCCCGCTAAAGCGGAAACACGGAATGTGAGAGCTGGAATATCATTACACGGTCATAAGCAAATATAAACGATTCAAGTCATTTCAATTAAAATAAAATAGTCCAAGTTTCAACATTTAAAACAACCAAGTAGTTCACGATTTAACTTAAAGTACAAATACAAGTTTCAAATAAAATTCCCAAAATAGAAAGGTCTTTTCCCAACGAGCGCCTCACGTAACCATAATGACCCTTCCTTGCCATGCATTCCATACACTTACATTAATTTCCTGAAACATAAGATAAAGTGTCAACTACATAAAGTAGTGAGTGAGTTACAGTTTAGAGTTTCGATAAAGTTTCCAAAAATAGAAAGTACGTGAAAATAGTGACGTCGTAAGTAAAAAGAACGGAACAACGTTAGAACATACACGTGAATTGTAAAAGGTTTGAACGTACACAAGTAAGTTAAGTAAATAAAACTCGTATAAATAAAGTTGTAGCGGAATCCAGGCGCTAAAAAGGTATATGCGTAGGGAGTATGTGTTTAACTAAATAGTAACTCGTATCAATCACTTGGCATAATATAAGTAGTAAGTATACACTAAACCGATTGTGTGGTCCTGAACTAGCCCAAAAATATTTAATTGATTGAACATCTGAACTTAGCAATATGTACTTGGGACGCTAACCCTGAGTAAGGAGTGACCCCTCCTAAGTATCGATACCCATATGACTAACGGCTGTTGCTAATAGTGTATAAAAGAACCTGAACCAAAACGGGCAATTGAACAAAGTTTCCAAAAGTACAATGAGTTCTTACGGGCTTATATATCCATCAAGGATTGGTCGCTAACAAGTATCCTAAATTTAGTTAACCCGCTAAGGCATCAACACATATACGCATAACAGTTCACAAGTTCAAGTTTCGTACAAGTTTCCAAAGTTTCAAAGTTTCCAAAGAGTTTCAAGTTTCGTACAAGTTTCCAAAGTTTACGAGTTTCATAAGTTTAAAATGTTTCAAAGTTTCCAAAGTTTCAATAAAGTGTCAAAAGTACCAAGTTTCCAATAGTTTCAAATAATTCACAAATAGTGTCAAAGTTACAAAGCATGTATCTTATGTTTCCCCCAAATAATGTTTAAAAGTACTAAAATAAAACAAGTGGGGTTGTAACTCACGGTTTGCGGAGAACGAGAACTCGGGAATCGGTCGGAAAAGGAGCCGGGAATCACGGAATGCCTAAGGATTACCAAGATTATCCAAAAGTTATTATCTCATTAGGTTACTTTATATAAGAGATTAGGTAACTTTTGTTTAAAATTAAGTGTTAAGTTTAATATTGTTCCAAAAATTGGTCCGAAGCGGTTAACGTTAATTTTAGTCCGAATAGTTCAAAGTTAAAGTTATTATTATGATAGACATGTTTAGGTTACTGAAATGGTTTAAGTTTTCTAACGAAATTTGGGCAGCGCTTCCGTGCCCAAATTTCGTGTCCAAAACCTAAAGTCAATTCCGCTCACAAAACACATATAAACACCTAATAACTTAATAAACAAGTCCATTTAGTCCAAAGAGTCCAATACAAGTCACCAATGTTATTATTTAAGTCATCTCAGTCTCATACTTTTATTCACCAAAAATCCAGAACGTATACGTAAGTTTTAAACGGACAAAACGACGATTTTCGGGAGGGTCAGCAGCCCGGTGCGCGACACCTACCAGGGGGTGCTGCGCACCTCAGTGTTGTTCTTTTCCCGTTTTGTGTTTTTCTTGCCAAAAACGTTTTGTGACTCAAATATTTCGACATGCAATCGGTAGATACTTCATAATATGGTGTTTTTACAGTTTCTAAACAACTTTTAACCACAAAAACATAGATCTAAGTATTATTTAGTTAAAAATCGTTTTTGTATAAAAAGAGTTATAAATCTTCATAAAAACTCATTTTTATTGTTTAGATCTCACATGCAATTAGTAAAAACAGTAAATAAAGGTAGGAGAAAGATTTCTACCGGATGAAAATGAGTGGATGATGTTTTAGACGGATTTAGAGCTCCAAACTCGGTAGAAGAAGCTTGAAAACGAAATTACTTTGCTCCTCCTTGTTTGCTTTGATGTTTAAACGTTTTTTTGATGGTTAGAAAGTGGGTTTAAGTGGCTGTAAATCACTGTACTTGGTGGTGTTCTTGAGAAAAATAGAGAGAAAATGGTGAACTAGGTGTTTTGTGTGTGTGTTTTTAATTAAAAAAAATGAGAAAATGAAAGGGAAATAGGGGAAATGATGTTGAGGGAGGTTGGAATACTGAAAATGCAGTAATGGCAGGTCCAATCTCGAGTGGGATTGGTTTAAGTTTGTGTAAAAACGAGGCAAGGACTAAAAATATAAATTTTTTGAAATCTGGCAAGAGGTGCTGCGCACCGTGCATAAAATCAGCTTTTATCTGATTTTCATTTTTACGTTATTGCTTCGTTGGACCTTTTTGTTAATTGAAAGTTCTTAAGTATGATTTGTTATGAACTTAGGAAAGTTCATTAGGTGTTTTCTTGGTATTGGGACTTATATAATTGATTCCGGGAGTTATTTCGACACTGGTTCCGACAAATACAGACACAATATGTACGAGTTAAAGAATTATGAACACTACAAAAAGAGTAACTGGAGATTCGAACCGATAAAGTAACTGAAAATCACCTGAATTTTAGACGGTTGTCACACATACTCTGAGATCGGTTAGTAGGTACCTATAGAGGGTGGAATAACCCATTAAAAAAAATACTTATATTGAATTGATTTTTATATACTTTATGACATATTGGACTAATACAATAGCAAAAGTAAACCAAATAGAAAAGTTTAAAACTGGAAACAGAGACCCGACCACAATCGGTTGACGTTGCTAGAACGGTCTGGATAGTCTAAGTTGACAATTACTTCGGTCTTTGTTTTTTGTGGTTTGGATCCATTCAAATTTGTAGCTACTTAGATTATTGTCGAAAGTCTTTCTTTACTATTTTGTCAGCAAATGTGTGTTTTTGGTCATATGTACACAAAATCTTGAGTATATCGCATATCGTTCATCTTATGTTTCTTTGATCTTAAAACTATATTAGTTTAAACTCGATTATCCAAGGCAAGTAAGCAACGCAACCAAGTTCTAAACATACATACTAGACTAATGCCTTACCAATTTACAAATGTGTACTTAGAAATCAAAGTGAAAGAAGAACATGGATAAGACACTCTAATAATGGTAATTAGATACGTCCAAGTATCTATCCTATTCGACATGAAATTTCATAAATTTATAGAGCAGACATTTGATAAAACCGTTCAAGTATTTGAATTATCGTAGTGTTTTATATGTAGTTTAGGTCAATTAGTTCTTAAGATTGATATCGCATATTTATACGTTTATTTATATGCGATATTTGGTCGTTTTTCATAGTAAACATGATGGATAGGATAGGTTTTTGCATTTAATCGTGTGGAAAGTTGTTTTAGTTCATTTTACAGGTTTATATGACCGGGAAGTGGAATTAGAGGAAGAAATGAGCGTAAATGACGAATAATACACGAAATAGTGAAATCGGTCAGCTAGGGCGACGCAGTCATTAAGGAGGGGTGACGCACTTGGAAATTGCATTGGTTTCAAACACGGACACAACCCGGTGCGCCGCTGTCATCATATAGGGCGACGCACTGCCTGTTTTGCAGTTCTATTCGAAAACGAATTCCTCTCTATTTTTCTCTATAAATACAACCCTACACGTCCAGAATTTTCATCAATCGTTTTTATCAATACCTGGAGCTGGAGAATTCGTTGGAGATCAAGGAGAAGAGTTAGAAGTTGGAGTTCGTCTAATATTCGGTCACGAATCGAGTTTTCAACATTCTTAGTTTGTATTCTTTCTTTTCAATACCTTTTTCAGTAGTGTTTTCTTATTTGTTTGCTGCTTATTTAAACTATACTATAAGTAGCTAAACACTTTTAATACTCGTTTGATTTATGGATCTTGTTTAATAATTTTGTTTCGTTATTGATTGTTTAGGTGTTTATGTTTAATCGTTGCTCCTTAATTGTTTATGTTTTGACATGTTATTATAAGTTGTTTATATGCAGTTTATTAATCAATATTCTAGGTATTCGAGAGGAATCTAGATAGATTAATTAGGTTGCATGAAATAATCGGTCGGTCTATAATCGGTTTAAAATTTTTAGGATTCGAGAGGACCTAATAATAACAACTTAGGTAATAAAACGTGAACGAGTAAGTCTATTAATAAGATTCGAGAGGACTTAGTAATTAGAGTAGTTATTCGAGAGGAAACTTCATAAGATTAAATCATAAAATACCGGCTTAATAATTAATGCTTAATTATTGATAATTGTAACTGTATTCGAGAGGAACATTATAATTTGAAGTAGTTAAAGTTAGTAAGGTATTCGAGAGGAATTTTACTATTTACAAGAAGTTAAATATACATTCAATTTCGTAAACTTAATTAGAAAACAAGTGAAGTGTCAAACGAGTGTTTTTCTCCGATATTTGATAAACAACAATTACTTTTCTCAATTCGATTTTTATAATCATTTTTTAGTTTAACACAAGTTAATCATTTGTTACAACAAAAACCCAAAAACAAATCAGTATTATTAATTCGTGATTTAAAAACTAAATTAGTCCATGTGTTCGAACGTTTGCTTACTTATACTATATTGTATACGAATAGGCCCACTGCCTATAGTATGTAATTAAGTCTAATAGTAGGTCGAGTTTTATAAACTAGATTTTACACAGATTCACCCAAGTTTTAATTCTATCAACTGTTAGGTTTTATTTCTAAAAAACCAACTTACGTACATTACATATATATGAATATGCAATTCAATCCTATGTGATAATGTTGCAACTGATATGAAACCCCCTTTACCTACATGGAAGATCCGGATTATATAGACGGGTGACTAACGTCTCCGTAGTTCTGGTGCAAGGGACACTGATTCCTTTAAAACACAATCATAGTTATGTGGTTACTGATGCACATTAGAATCATGCATCCTTCTTCGTAGTTTTGTCCTTTCATCATAGGCGGTTCTACCGAGGCCATGGAACCAAGGTGCTCAAAACCTCCGGCGATGGGTTTCAAGATTAGCCAAGTGAGCTTTTGGCTGAAACCTAACGTATGTAATAGATTATGTGTGCATGTATATGTTTAAGTATGCATACGTATATATGTATTATGCAGGTATCTATTTGAATTACCCTAATATTTTGTTATTACAAATAAGCATTATATCCGTAAAAGAGAGCGTATAGCCACATATGCGGTACAAGTCCAAGAATTAGTGTTGTATGTAACCCGTTGAGGTTTACGAGCATAGCCCTCAAAGTTGCATAGCGAAAAAAGTAAATATTTCTTCTTTCATGTAGAGATGTCACAGGAACCACGACATCAGATTATACGGTAAATTAAGAGTGTGATGGCCTAATTTTATAATTTGTCGATCGCTAATATGACTTGGAACATTTTCCAAAACCTTATTTTCAATTCATATCCGCAAACGTAATAGTGTTTCTTATTGTTAAAATACAGACGAAGCATCAATGAAAAAGAATCAACAGACGGGTTTTTAGCAACACATTGTGTCAACGAAAGAAAGACTATCGGGATAAAGATCCACATCATGATAGCAAATAAGCCTAGAATTTATGACCAAGAAGTAATCAAAACTTCCGTTAATTGTTCCATAACCCTACCCAAAAAATTGTCAACATCATAAAAAATGGAATAAGTTCTCTTTATATCAAAAGCGAAACCCGAAAAAGTCTAATTATTGTTGAGTAAATAGAAGAACAGCCAATTTTGAAGATGAAATAGTCAAAGTCACAAGTCAAACAACATTAATACCTGCCACTCAACATAATCAACCTTTTCAATCATACAATTCCACCCTCTTAAAGTATATACTAAGCTTACTTCATATTTCTTCGAAAACTAAAAACATAAGTAGCAGCCACCACATACATCATGCAATCATAGAAAATAATATGTTTTAAGAACGTAAGTTTATGGAATTTTTCCGCGAATTAAACTATAGAGTATCCAACATATACAACAATTATTGATATACAAATAAAGTTATCCTAATCATCCTGTATCACGGATTCAGGGGACACTTCTTGTCCCACTTGAATCCAAGAAGAGATATCTTTACCGACCTCGTTGTCACACTCATATCTTAGTAAAACTCCAAAGAGTATTTTCCCCTGTTACAAAATCAATTTTTTTTGAATCATTTTTTACAAAACCAAAAAAAAATAAATTAAATTTGGAATTTTGTTTACGGAGAGTAGAGTTATTGACCTTTGCTCTCCTGTACGCAGCTAAAGTTGCTAGAGGCTCATTTGATTTTTGTACCTCACCAGCTTGATAATTTAAATTGATCATCTGGCAACGATTGCAACCGCCCAACGACTACACAAACGGGAATATCACAAATATGTGAGAATAAAGTAAACACTTAGGGGTGGTTGGCCTAGCATGATAGCTTATTAGCTAATTGCAATTTAAAAGCTTATGCAAACACTTATCGTTTAGGTGCTTATTAGCTAAAGCCATGAAAACGTGGCTTGAAGCTAATACAATTACACGAAAGCCTTTTTAGAAGCTAGGACAAACACCCCCTTAAAGCTTTGAAGGTAAGGTAGCAATATATACGAACATTAATGAATAAGGACGAAAAAAAAAAATCCTATTTCTAAAACATCCATTTTATATGTTCAATTTAGAAGTCATGTTAAGCCCATTTTATATATTTGATATTACTAGTGAAGTATCTATAAATCGTTTAAGCAATACTAACAATTTTTTTTTTGTTCACCGATTGATACCGTTATATCATATGCAAAGATGATAATAAGCACATCTTGTTTTAACTTCAAAGCTTTCAGTAAAAGGAAATGTTACCCTAAAAGGGAAGCGTTGATTTTTCATGCAAAATTTTAGTATAACAAAATTTGGAGTTTAGGCATAGCAATTTAAGATTTCAAAAAGCTAGAACAAACCATGAAGTGATTGCTTCCAATCTTTAGACCACTCCATCCGTCTTCTTCATACGGCCCACCACCAGATATGACAAGATTGGGCCGGAATCTCATTGCATCGACTTCTATAGGTAATCCAACATGCCCGTCCTCTTTATCTGCTTCCAACAAAATGGATTACAATGTCATCTCTACAAAGAAGGTGGCACTTTCAACCCACTTAAATATAAAATTGGTTTATTAATAACACGTCAAATAAAAAAAAGGCTAAAAGGGGAACATGTATATACGGGGAAATGAAAAGGAAAGATGCATCTCAACATACTTGATTTCAATCTATGATTTACATCAGATACACTTTCCTCTGATATGAGTAAAAGCTGAGCTTCATTAACGAAGTTTAGTTTGGTATTCACGTCTCTGCATATACCCGTGATTTTGCTTTTGTTCAATCGGATACAACTTCTGGAACTAGATCTTAATAAATAACAAGGTCGGCCAACCGCATTGCTGAACCAAGTGTCAATCTCGTTATCATACCCCAGAACTTCATATCTGTGAAGTGAAAGAACATTACCAATTTTGTTTCATATGTATTTATTATTATCTATTTTTTAACATGACCACCCTAATCGTTTTTGCGGCAGAAACAAGTACGCAAAACCGTATTCGACTTATTCCCACATCAAAATACTAAAATTCCACCAAAAATGATTCTTCTTTTTGTCCTGTTAATCCCGATAATTTGTTCTTCTAATTTACCAAAACCTAAAACTTAAACTCTATCAAGAATTCATAGCCAAATATGATTCTCGATAACCAAAATCCTGTAAAATTATCTTGAGACACGATGATTTCAAGAATGTTAATAATCCACGTAAAGTAACTTATAAACTATAAATTATCATAAGCACAATTGCCTAACCTTTGGGCATGTACATTAATTTCTTCTACCGCAGCAAAAAGATTTGATTTAAGTTCAATAAGCAGCTTTTCTTTGCATCGAGGAGATTCCACATGAAGTATTCCGGATTTCAGGTCAATCTTTGTACTTATGAAGTACATTTCTGGTACCTAAAACATCACGCGAAGATGATTTAACTTTCTCTAGAAGATACCATATCAAGAAATTTGAATAAATTAGTTGAAAAGAAACATCAACAAATAGCAAAAAAGTTCAACATTTTTCATCTTAAAATAAATAAATCCACGTTATTTCAAGTAATTACTCACCTTCTTCTGTGTAAGAATTTCACCGTTCATGCTTTTAAGAAGCCACTCTCGATCATATAACAATCCTATAAAACTCGGAAGGTAGTTAATAATATTACATTGAACAAATTCAAGTCAGAAGGTTTAACAAAAAACATGCATCTTACAACTCTCTACCAGTGCTGCTGAGAGGCCAACTGTCCACTCTGAATCCCGCACATGACTTTATCGGGTACACTACAATTGATTTAAGATAGTGTTCTTTTGTCGTTCTTTTAACTGCATCTGGTTCATGTATACAAATTAAAGAATAATCAGCAATAAAAAGAGGGTTATACTTGATGATTGGATGTGAAAGATGACCTTCTGTGACAGGCTGGATAGAGATGGATCTCAACGTATTGGTCGGCAACAAGACGAAAGAGCTCACAATAAAGTTCATAAATTTCTGTTGAAATTAGAATGGAAAAGGTTACCTTATAACTAAAACCTGTATATGATTTATAATAATAAACTAAAACTTGTCACAATGCTAATTGAAAAGACAACAGAACTACAGTAAATTTTGTACTACGCTTTCATATTTTCATTAAATATAATATACCCACGCATCTTCGAATGTTGACATATAACCAAAAGATACTCTAATAGCCCCAGTTGGTTTTCCGTTTAGTATATCATAATCATCCCAGCAAACATGCCCAGCCTAATAACAAAGATAAAAGAATGTTTGTTAAATATATCTACTCTAGTTATTACAGTTAAGGTATATTACTAAGTAGTATTTAATTAGACTTACCTCAATGTTGGATAAAAGATCCGAATGAGATAAACCGAGATACTTAGAACATGCACCAGGATTACAAAAGCACCCTGTCTACACAATATAGAACCAAAATGAAATCCGTAACAAAAAAAATACATTCGTTGCCATATATAAATCACTAATATAACAGAAAATGTTTACCCGTAGCTGAATTCCAGATAAAGAAGCCAATTTTTCCACCTCACGATGACCAACCCAAGAACCATCAGGCCTTTTCATATTGAAGGAAACTACAGGACCAAGTCCCGTATAAGCCTAGAAATTAGATAGATAATTTATGCAAGTGAATGTAAATTGAAAGCAAAACAGACATCATTTACTCATAGCCTCACCAACCTTTAGGTAGTTCAGGCCATATATTTTGCAAACCGCCTCTCCATCTGCATGCTTTAACGCCAAAAGCATATTCCGTGTATATGTTGCAAGTGAGGATGTATGTCTTAAATAAGAATAGGAAAACTTATGTTAGAATAAATATGATTAAATAGGTATTATGGAAAAAATGAAAGTCACATACCGTGATATGGATAATGTGGTCAAAGAATTGATGATATTGATTCCGTGGCGAATGGATGCTATATTTAAAAATGATAGTGTTCCGTCTTCAAATGACTCCTCGACACCTTCTCTTCTTTTCACAAAGTCAATGTCCGCAATTGATGCAGCCACTGTGCCTGAAATACGTTAATGGTATATGAAAAGCTCTTACATGGAAAACGAAGACAAAAATGAAAGTTTGGTTGACAGAAAAAACCTCCACTAAAATAGGTCTTCTTTAGTAACTTTGCAGCTTCTGTAAGACAGGAAATTGCCAAAAGAAACTATGAATATAATTTTATCCAGATTTAAGCATTTATTTTGCATATTTAAATAAAAAACACTTGCCATTTCGAACTATTAAAGCTCCAAGTCCAGTTGGATAGCCAAAAAGCTATGACAAAAAATAAAAAAAAAATCTAAATTAATTTATATAAAAGTATTTATCTTTTACCTGATTTACAAACGGAAAATTAACATGTACCTTGTAAAATGAGATAGCAACAAAGTCCGCCTTATGCTTCGATAAATTTGGAGGGTCTGTGGAACATCCTTTTGCAGCATCAAGCAAGGTCAACCATCTTCCTCTTCATTAAATACTTTGTATTTAACGACATATACCGTGAAAATTAAAAAAAGAAGAAGATAAATTATGAAGAGAATCTCACACCTGCAATGTGAAGAGCCTTCAAGTACTTTCTCTGGATCTTCCTTAATTATGTCGATCAAATCAAGATTGAACCTCACTCCTGAGAAATTACACTCTGTAGGAAACGCAAATAAATTAAATATTTCGCCTGCATACAGAAATGAAGAATTTAAAACTTAACCTTGCAAAATTAAGATTTAAAAAATCGAATTAATAGGCTACCAGAAGACTCTTGGTCCAATGCCCTAGTTTCACTTCTCTTCTGTAAAGGATGCTGTAAAACCTTGAAGGAAGATTTATCAGATTCTGCAGCTTTCTCAAAGTCTATTGCTAATGCCACAGCTCCTTTACTAAGAGCATATCTTTACAAAATTAACGTAAAACAAGTACTGTGAACAAATTAATGAATTCTAACATCTATATGTTGCAAGACGTGATTATGGAAGGGGATAAAAAAAGATGACGTGGTAAAAGGATACTCTCTGATCCCGAGCACACTGTTGTGATTCTCGATTGTATACATGAAAGTACTATCAATACGCCAAGGAAAAGCCTCTCCAACAAGTTTAAGAGCTGCTGTTGCCCCAGATGTAAATATACATTTATACTCTTTTGGAGATGCATTACAGATTTTCAAAACCTATATATTACACACATTCTAGTGAGACGAAAACCTAAAAATAATCAAATGAAAAGAAAAAGAACTCAAAGGTTGATATATCTTCCTATTTATCTGTTAAAAACGGACAAATTGCATAAAAAGGTAACGAAGTTTGACATTATCTCTACTTAGGGAAATAAGACATCATACATTAAAAAAGTTCAACTTAGGGTAATCTTGGGAGTTACCCATTTTAATGGCCATGTTAGCGCCACATCGAAAAGTCAACATGGTCGAAGTTACCAACATGTCAGCTGCAAAATCTTCAGTTTTTTCCGGGAAATTGGTTCAGATTCTCCTAAATCGAAATTCTTGAAAGTTTGATGATTGTGATCCATTTTGTGGGTACAAATTTTTTTTATTTCCCTAATAAAAATGACCAAACAGCTTTACCTTTTTATGCAATTTGCCAGTTAGAAATTCATGACTAGTTGATAAAATGGGTTACCTGTCCTCTTTAGCATATCAACAGTTTCACCGTTTTTTAATAAGTAATAATTTAAAGAATTAGGCCTTGCAGTTAAAATGCCGGATAATACTACTAGATATATGTGTATGATATATTACCTGATTACGAGCATCTTCTACAATGTCTGAGGTGGCCAAGCTAGAGCTGCTTTGACTATCTATTATTCACAGATTAAGGTATCACATAGAATCTACTCATGTTTCATAAGGAAGTAATTTTGGTTGAAAGTGCACGGGAAACACGCACGAGAACTTCAAATATGGATTCATGTTAAGGGATTATAGAAAAGGAAAAGACTTGTGAAGTTTATTACGCTATTAACTTTTAGCTGGAATGAACACGCAAAAACAACAATAGTTTCATCAAGCAAGTAACGAATGCATATTGCTCCTACGCTTACTTTGGGCCAAGCAACAATGACATTTTCATTAATAAATAATTACAGGTATTCATATTATCATAATTCTGTAACTTGAATTATAAGTAATAAACGATCACCTATTTACTAGTTTATATAAAAGGTAGCTCAAACTTGTTTCCCACGACTTCATAGCAAGTCGAGTTTACAACAATATAAAAAATATGATTACCATCTTCGAGAGCCTTTACTTTCTGTGTTCTAGGATGATTAGGATCAATAAAGTAAGTAAATTCTTATTTGAAATTCGATGTGGCAATTAGGGTGAAGAAAATGTAAGCACTTCTGCTAGAAAGAATTTACCGTCAATAGAAGAGCAAATGATCAGTACAATACGTCTCAGAGGGATTGTAGTTATACACACGTGGTCCGTTTAATTGGCTAGATATTACATTACAAACAAACATAGCAAATATATGTAAAAGGGATACGGGGATTGGCATATACAGTAGTGGTAAGATCTTTAAATATTGCTTCCATTTGTACTTCGGAATATAAAGTTGCACCAGCATGATCCAAATACACATTCCCTGCAAACAAATTCTCGTTTAAGTTTGGGAAAAACACATATGTACTAGGGGCGGAGAAATAAATTTTTTCACGTGGGGCAAAATAAATAGTATTTATAAGATGGATAAATTTTCAATGTTCACGCGGGAGTGAAGTAAGAGTATTTTGATTTTTTATATGGACAAAATTTCAAAAATATCATAAATATAACTCTTTTTTACATTGCGGAAATATTGTTGGGGGCAACCGCCTACTCTGCCCTCGTCCTAGCTCCGCCCATGAGTGCATACATACTTTTAAACGCATTTAAGCATATATTCCTATCATATAGCCTAAACCTAATCTAAATGATCCAACTTTATTCATATGTCAATGTAATTCATACAAAATGAGTAGATATGTTATATGTATGAAATAAAATTTATATTTTCAATCTAATTCTTGAATATGAGAAGGTGGGATTATTACCATCAAGTCTTTTAAATTCAGTAGCTCGGATATGATCAATGTTGTTTGGAGAATTTGGATAACCATATAATTCACCGAATTCCTTCAAAAATTCTTCTTTTGCAGTGTCCATATTCGTTTTAGTATTGTGCACACCACGTGTTCGATCTTTTGCCTCACAGAAAAAAAAAAAAAACCAAATAGGGAAAGATACTGTTGTGTTTGTTATTTTGTTTCCAATCACCGAGATTCAAATGTAATAAAATTCGGTGGTCTGGTCGGATATTATAATCTTGGAAATGTTTGGAAACCGACTATCATATATTGGGCTTTTGGGGCTGTTGATATCTAAGCCCAAGGATAAATCATATCTGACCAAATACATGGGTCTTGCCCTTGGTTCAAAATCAAACAGTTCGCGACCGAAACCCGAACACACTAATGCAGCTACCAGCCTTCCATTGGACGATGTAACCCGGTAGGAGTGTACACTAGCGCAATCAGTTCATCGACATTCTTGTTTCACACCCGTCAAGACATCACTATCTAATATGGAGTACATATTAGGAAACTCGATAGTCTTTTTATGTCTTGGAGACATCATTATCTCCGAACTCATACTAGAGGGTCTCTAAGTCTATATAAGGAGGGGCCGTCGTTGTTTCCAAAGGTATTCACGATAAAAAGAATAATCCTAGCTCCTTCGTTCTACATTCTTACATGCCCCCATGTGGTTTACTAATGTAAAATTCTCCTTGATTAGCTAGTATTTCATCATTTTAGCACTTGTAACACTAGTGGCGGATCTATGAGTTTTTATTTTTAAGCTGGGACGTCATTCTTTACAAATGACTATACATACGGGTTATCTAGCGGATTAATAATCAATACAAGTTACAATATTATCGTTGCTAAACATCTAAACACTACATAGCACATAAAGTTTTGAAAAGAAGGGTAAACATTTGGTTATATGCCTATAGTTTTGTCATCAATTTTGATATTATATAACAAATATGATCAACAATTATTGAAATAAATTAAAAGTATTTTTTTTCTTTCAGATTATTCATTTTGTATTTGTCACGTAATGGTTAATTTACCATCATAGTTATCTAAATATAAAAAGTATTAGTTAACAATTACATATTGTCATTTGTTGGTATCACATGGTATTATTTTATGTAACCAATTAATCAAAAACTATGTTCAATCGTGATTCATGAACAATGCTAATTTAATACTAGTTGTGATGTTACTTGTACATCTAAAATATATTCTCTTAAACTTTTAAACAACTGATTTCAACCAATCAAATCTATAGAAGTTTTATTTTATTTTGGCTTCTCTATTATAAGTTATAAATTTAAAAAAAACAAAACTTTGGACCAATAAATGTACAAAATTGCACGTGTTGTGTTACGATATCAATTCTATTTTTTGTATCAATTACCAAACAAAGATCTTAACAAATCTTTACCGATGTATACATAGTCGGCGTCGGCGGTGGCTTGTATAATAATATTCAAGTGATAAGACATGACGACTTTATTTTTGTAAATATTTGTGTACGTGTTTGTATCCATGTAAATATTCTTACATCATAATATTTTGTTAATTGTCTTTTTTATCTTTTGACATCATTGTTTGAGGTACGTTTTGTACACCTCCTTTCTGACTTTTATTAAGGGGCTTTATCAGTTATGTTTGAGATTTGTGTTTATTGAGCGGAATGATGTAGCCAGTGACGAATCCATGATAATAATGATGGTAGGTTCTAAATTATTTAGATGATAGGTCGAAAGGTTCATATTAGTTAAAGGAGTCTGATCAATGGTAATATGAATATACGATAGACAAAAAAAAAAGACAATCAACAAAAAGTATTAAATGAAAAAAGCATATTGTATTTCACATGAATTCATAAACCAAATAATAAGGTTACACAGGTCGCATATTTTCTGAGACTTATTTGACCATAAAAAAGAATAATATGAAAATAAGTAAAGTGTACTTAAAACAATATTGTTAGTATGATAAATTAATCAATTTGTTACAATAAAGTTACACGTTTATGATTTTTTTTTTAACACTTTTTCATCTTATTCAGTTTTAATATTTGTATTTAATGGACTGATTTTAAAAATATTTATTACAAAAATATGTGAAAAGAATAATATTACTTTAGCTAAAATATATGAAAATAATTGTAAACCAATTATATTATCTAGGTCCTTCGAAGAATTTTAGGTATCTCTAATGAAATATGTCTAGCGTTTCTAAGCGATTTTCAAAACTAAGGCACGTATAAAGACATGTCTGGCCCTTAACTAGATTTGCCCCTGTAGGTAGTCCAGTATGTCGGATACCAGCGTCTCATGTGCAGATAATCCAAGATCACCCTAACCTGATTACGTTACTATTACACGTCCTCCTCATTGAAAGACAATAATTCTTTTCGCTACTTATGGAAGAGAGATAACTTATTTCCCTTTAGTACAACTAAAGTGTGTGGTACTATATAATGTCATACGAGTAAGCAAAATTACTAGATTGACCGGTCAAGTGTCGATAAGAATCAATTTTTTTTGTATTCAAGATCAAATAAGGTAAAGTTTGACTTTTAAGCTTGAATCAAAATTAAACTCAATTTATTTGATTGATCTTTAACTAATATAAAATATTAAATCCTATTTAACCATAAGTATTTGAAGCTTGTTGATTGAGTTTTATCATAAATTATTCCTTTAAAGGAATATTAGAACAATGCATTAGCAAGGTAGTGGGTTTGCTTTAGAAAAATGCATGATGAGTTGTAACTGAAACTGGTTAAGTCAACCAAGGTGGTTAACCAATTGAGCACATTAACAAGAAAAAGTAGACACATTGATCCCATAAACAAAACCTTTTCAACACCACTATTCTAATCATACACATACTAGTCATTGCCTATTATTTTGACTACCCACTCTTACTTAATTCACAAGTTCAATTTTTATACATATTTTAATTGAATATAAATACTATATAAACACTTACAAAACTATGTGATTAATATTACATGAAATGGTTTTGACTTCCCCACCCCTTCTAGAGATTACCATTATTGCTTAATGATTAACATTACAATCGACACATATATAAACTAAACATGAAACCTAGAAATCCTAGAGGTGTGTAACGAGTTCTAATATAGGCTAAACAAACATTCTAATTATACACATCAATATGCCTTCACATTTTGAGCTAATGAGACTTTTGGTATGCATAAACCGGATCGAAACATAAAGCTCAGTGTGTAACATAATCTCTAATGGATTACAGTTGAATATGTGAGTTAGCTCAAGGATGTTAGTGTCATATTTCATTTCTTTTGAGAGAAACATGTCATCAGAAGTAAATTATTTTTAGAGATCGATCATATCTATTGAGAGATGAGACGACTCGTTGAAGGAAGGTGTTTGAGGATGCAATGTGGTTAATATCATCCACTTATATCTATTGATAGATAATATATAAATTACACTGAAAAATATGCAAAAGGAGTGGAATTCTTGCTGTGCTTAAACCCGACTCGAGTTTCATATACTACAAATAGCCGAAAGAGACAAAGGGGGTATTGTAGAAATTAAGAATCGGTTTTGTGGAAGAATTAATTGTATTTCATCACTTTAAAACGATTACATATGACACCTATTTATAGGAAAATAATAACCTAACGGGCCCAAGTCCACATACGGAATTGGGCTTACATTTGTTTTTGGGTTCCTATGTCTAACATTCCCCCTCAAGCTAAGTAGTGGGATTTCCAATGCTTAACTTGTCAAGACAGTGAGCGAAGATCTTTCCGGTAACCGCCTTTGTAAGGATATCTGCAAGCTGATCTTTTGATGAAACAAACGGAAGTTCGATAATCTCATCTTCAAGTTTTTCTTTGATGAAGTGCCTATCAACTTCAACGTGTTTTGTGCGATCATGTTGGACTGGATTTCCTGAGATCTGGATAGCAGCTTTGTTGTCACACATGATCTTACTGGCTTCTTCTGAAGGATACCCAATTTCTGACAATAGTTTTCGCAGCCATAGGACTTCAGCTAACCCTCGTGCTATTCCTCGGAATTCAGCTTCAGCACTTGAGAGGGCGACAACTTTTTGCTTTTTACTCCTCCATGTAACAAGATTTCCTCCCACTAGGGTAAAATACCCTGATGTAGACCTCCTATTACCTTTGTCACCTGCCCAGTCAGCATCGGTATAAGCATCAATCTTCAGGTGCCCATTTGCTTTGAATAGAACACCGTGTCCAGGAGTTCCCTTGAGATACCTGATAATCCGTAAAGCTGCTTCCATATGCTGGACTTGAGGTTGGTGCATGAATTGACTTATAACCCCCACAACGTATGCAATGTCTGGCCGAGTATGAGCTAAGTAAATCAGCTTTCCCACCGTTCTCTGATATCTTTCTTTATCTGCCAGTTCAGCTTCATCTTCCATGAACAATTTTTGGTTGGCTATCATAGGAGTATCTGCAGGTTTGCAATCTAGCATTCCCGTCTCTGCTAATTCAAGAACATATTTTTGCTGGCAAATGAAGATCCCTAATTTTGATCTTAGAACTTCAATTCCGAGAAAATATTTGAGTCTTCCCAGATCTTTCATTTCAAATTCTTTGAAAATATTAGCTTTCAATTTTGTCATTTCCTCTGAATCATCCCCTGTAATGATCATGTCATCAACGTAGATTATTAAACAGGTTATGAGTTTACCTCTTCGTTTCAAGAAGAGAGTGTGATCGGAATTGATTTGGTTATAGCCATATTTCTTCATAATTGTGGTAAACCGACCAAACAACGCTCGTGGAGACTGCTTCAAACCGTACAAAGATTTCTTTAGTCGGCAAACTTTCCTGGCCTCGGAACTATCATGAATTCCAGGTGGGGCTTCCATGTAGATTTCTTCTTTCAATTCTCCATGTAGGAAGGCATTCTTGACATCGAATTGGTGTAATGGCCAATCCTTGTTTGCTGCAACTGAGAAGAGAACTCTAATAGTATCAATCTTGGCTACTGGAGAGAAAGTCTAGCAGTAGTCAATCCCGTACGTCTGAGTATAACCCTTTGCGACTAATCGAGCTTTATACCTTTCGATTGATCCATCGGGTTTATACTTTATAGTGAACACCCACCGACATTTAACGGGTTTCTTTCCTGGAGGCAATTCGCATTCTTCCCATGTTTCACTTCTTTTCAGGGCTTCAAGTTCAGTTCCAATTGCTTCTTTCCATTCTTTATACTTGAGTGCTTCTTCAACACTTGTTGGTATTTTTTTCAGAACAGATCGCATTTGCGAAGGACTTGGCTTCCGAAACTAAATTCCTTCTTGCGATATTTGCAATTGGATATCTCGACCCTCTTGAACTTCTTTCAGGTGAGTATCTGTTAGGCGGAATTCCCCTGGTTGATCTAGGTGGAAGATCATACCGAGCTGGTTCAGTTACACTCAGAGTTTCTGTCTCGACCTGTTGTTCATCATCACACATATCAGAATTATTTGGAATATCTGGAGATTCAGAACCACTTACCTCGGATATCAGTTGAGGAGGATCATTATTGGTGGCATTGGTACTGTTGTCATAATCTTCCGGATTATCAGTTGGAGTAGGAGTATCAGTATCAGAATCTTCAGGATTATCAGTTGAATTAGGAGTATCAGTAGGAGAGTCATGCACAGGTGGTGCCCAACTTATCCATCTTAATGCGTCATTGTCATTGTCCCACTGACCATGAAGATGGGTATGATAAAAGAACTCCGTTTCGATAAAGTCACAGTTCATTGTGGTGAACATGTGACGTCTACTGGGGTTGTAGCACCGATACCCGTGTTGATTGACACCATACCCCAAAAACACACATTTCTTTGCACATGGATCAAGTTTTGAACGCTCTATTTTTGGTATATGAACAAAAACAGAACATCCAAACACTCGAGGTTCGAGGGTTAGAGTTGATGGCAATTTATGGAAATGTGAAAATGTTTGGAGAGGAGTTTTGAGTGCTAGGGCTCGGGTTGGAAGTCGATTAACAAGATACGTTGCAGTGACAAGGGCTTCTGGCCAAAAAGACTTTGGGACTTGGGATTCAATCATAATAGCCCGTGTGATTTCCAATAAAAAACGATTTTTTCGTTCTGAAACCCCATTTTGTTCAGGCGTGTGAGCACACGAAGTTTGATGGATAATTCCCCGTGTTTGACAGAAGGTTTTCATGGAGGTGTTACAAAATTCCCCCCCCCCCCCCCCCCCCCCCCCCCATTATCTGACCTGAGAATTTGGATTTCACTTTTGAATTGGGTTTTGACCATGTTACAAAAGAATGTGAACTTCGTAAAAACTTCAGACTTATTTTTTAAAAGATAAGTCCAAGTCATTCGAGTACAATCATCTATAAATGTCAGAAAATATCGGAAATTTTGTCCTCCTTCAATTTTAGCGGGACCCCAAATATCAGAATGAATTAACAAAAAAGGCGAATCAACTCTAGTATCATTTGGTTTAAACGTATGTCTATGACTTTTTGCCAAAATACAAGTGTCACAATGAAAATCTTTATTTTTTGGAAATAAATGCTGAAATAACTGACGTAAATAACCAGTGGACGGATGTCCCAATCGTCGGTGCCATAACCATTCTTTCCTATCGTTTGAACCATGAGTCAGCATAACTGAGCCTTGTTGAGTGACTTCATCTACGTAATATAATCCTTGTCTCTCAGTACCACGCCCAATGATCCTTCCTGTCCTGATATCCTGCAAGATGCAAAAAGTGGGGTGCATTAATACCACACAGTTTAATTCTTTCGTAACATGACTAACAGATAATAGCTTGTGTGATAATGATGGCACATAAAGGCATCTCGAGAGTCGTAATTCTTTCAATATTTCAATGGTTCCCCCTCCTTTAACTGGGAGAGTTTCCCCGTTAGTTGTGTGAATTCGTGTTTTATCAACTTTCGAGTTTGACGTTAGATCGGTTATGTCAAACGTCATTGTATCAGTGGCACCACAATAAAAAATCCATGAATTATACTTGGCGTTTTTGGTGGCAACATTAACTTCTCCAGATCGGGAAGAAACGTTCTCCTCTTCGAAATCATGCACGTTTAACATTAACTTCTTTCCTCCGCCGTTAATCTCTCTGCTGCTTATGACGGCGGCAGCTTTTCCAGTCTTGGAGGTTTTGTGGTTATCATTCCACCATTCTGGATATCCAACGATCCTAAAACATTGTTCTTTGGTGTGTTTCGACATACCACACTCTTCACACTTGAGCTTCCTCTTATCCACCTTTGATTGAGTTCGAAAAAACGGTTTGTCTGACCGATGATTCTCGGAAGGATTTGGTTTTGGGTTTTGAAACTGGTTTTGAGCTCCGTTACGAAGCATGTTCATTAATTGCATTGCGAGATTATTATTTTCGTTGTCAGCCATAGTGGTTTAAATTGTTTAAATTGTGATTTGGGCCTGGTTTCTTTAATTCATGTTTAAATACCAAAGTTGGGCTTTAAATTGTATTTGGGCCTAAACCTTGTATTTGGGCTTTAAATTGTATCTGTTGATCTGGTCGAATGAACACACACACACGAACGAATGAACACACGAACGAACAAGAACACACGAACAAAAATTAATTTGGGGATAATTCGTGTTCGTGTTCGAATGGTGATCTGGTCGAATGGGTATTCGAATGGCTATCCGAATTTGATGAGTTCGGGTGCTTAAAACAAATTCTGATCGAAGGGTGTTAAATCGAATAGGATCTTCGTCGGAAGCCAGTAGCTGTTCAAATGGAGGGTTAATCGCATAAGGTACGTGTCCTAATCTTGTTCAAATGCTAGTCGAACACACCCATTCGTGGGTGGTGAAATTTCAGTCGAATAGAGCAATCCGTGTAGGATGATTAGGTAGTCCAATGGTATGCCTTTGCTTAGTCGAATAGAGCACTTCGAATATGTTAATTTTCTATCCGAACACACAGGTTCGTGTGTGAGATTTTACTAGTTGAATGGCTAGTCGTTTGGGTTGATTTCCTAGTCGAATAGACTAGTTCGAATAGGTACTTTCGATGGTAACCTGCTCTGATACCATGTAGAAATTAAGAATCGGTTTTGTGAAAGAATTAATTGTATTTCATCACTTTAAAACGATTACATAGGACACCTATTTATAGGAAAATAATAACCTAACGGGTCCAAGTCCACATACGGACTTGGGCTTACATTTGTTTTTGGGTTCCTATGTCTAATAGGTATGTTTCATGCCATAAAGTTACTTCTACATAAGACTTACATAATTTGGATGATAAGAATTGGCGAACATACGGGGTTGATGCATATATATTGTTTCTTGTATAAATTGGTGCATGAAAGCATTATAAACGTCAAATTGACGTATATTGCTTTTCCCATTACTTACCGACCAAGCTACTAGGAGCAATCAACTTGTGAAATTCAATATTCAATGAATATTGAAGTTCTTCACATATTTGGATAAGAAATTAGTTGCAAAGTGAGTTTTTAATTATATTTTTTTTAAAATTTTGTTTGCTCTTGTATCCATATTTGTAATTGCAAAAATATTTTTGAAAGTTACATCAAATTTTGATGTTTTTGAGAAGCCTAAAACAGTAATTGGAGGAACACAAGTGAATAAACAATTGATTAGGAATGCATTATCATATTCCTACAAAAGAAAAATGGAAAAATGTTCCAAATTTTGTTGACAAATATGTACTGAGAAAGGGATCCATGCCCCAATCTAGCTTTCAACTACTAATTATCACTTTAATTTAGGAAAGCATGTTTAAAATCGTGAATAAATGACAAACAAATTACGTAAGTCAAGAATGTGCCCGAAAACACACAGTAATTAACTAATTATATATGTTGAGAATGTTTGCTAACATTTAACTTTTTTAATAAAATTGGAATTGATTGCGAAAGCATAAAAATTCCCATTCATCTTGTCACGTCAAATTTCAAACCATACCATCTTTTATTCATGCACGCTCCATAATCCTTTCAATAATTCTACTTTTCAGTTGTTTATATAATTCTTGAATATGACTTGCAATAATGGAACAAAATATTAGTCTATGTTACAGTTTCATTATGTTAAGCTACAACCCACTTCACGTTTGTCATGCCACTACTCGATTCTCATGGGTGCATGACATGTGCCGCGTGGATGGTTAACTTTCGAGTTAATCTCAAGAAGAGAAAAGGGAAGTGTATAGGGGTCGCGTTTTAATAATCGAACAGTCGAGGGGGTGAAAGTGTTGATTGGTTAAACTAAAGTGATAATGGAGTGGATTAGATTTGTTTAAGTGATGATGAATATTGTAATCTTGGTTAAGCCAATAGCACGTCTTTGACGAAGACTTTAGTATATATTATGATAAACAAGAGTAAGTGGTGCACTAATTAATAAAATATATTAATAAGTTTATTCTATAATTTTATAATTACGGAAAAGACCGTAAAGCAAAATTCATTATCAAAGTGATGTTACATTGCCTCCTTTCAATTAAATCACCAAACATTTCAAATCTTTTGCAAAATCTTCCTCCCCAAGTCTTGTCACTAGGATCTAAACAAATTAACGTGAATTGTGAAATATAAATAATTTGAGTTGATTTTATTTAAGATCATTAAAAAAATTTGAGTATCTATTTGATATATTTTTGACGAAATTTTTTCTGTTTTTTATCGAGTTTTAGAAAGTTTGTATTATCAAATCACTGTTTTATTACATGTGATAATAGTAGTTTGACTTACAATGTTTGGGTTTTTTTTTGGGGGTCTTAGTTAAAAATACATCATATAACATATCTAGGTTTTCAGATTCACATTTAATGTTCAAATCACATTTGATATTACTTTCCGAATATCAACATTTGCCCCAAACCGAAAAAATAAAAATTCTTCAAAATTTGATTTTTTTTCCCGGGTTCATATATATTTTACATATAATATTTTTGTGATTTAAAATTCACATTTAAAGTTCAAATCATGTGAGTTATTGACTTATTAGTTTTGAAATACTACGTATATTATAAAAACAAATATTATTTACATTAATATCATATGTTATTTTAGTACTATCACATGCGATTTCGTGAAACTTTTTATCCGTTTAATTGAACTATACATCATATAATTATTTTATGTCTTTAAATCCACATTTGATGTTAAAATCACATGCGATATAACATTACGAGTTTCAACATTTGTCAAAAAACGGAAAAAAAGTTGTCAAAATTTAATTTTTTTTCTTGGTCTAGATAACTTATACATTATATAACATTTTTTGTTTTGGAAATTTACCTATAGATGTTAATATCACATGTGATATTAACTTTACAATTTCAATACCCACCTTAAAACTAAAAAAAAAAAAAAAGGCGAAAGTATATATGACCACTGCTCTAATTAAAGAGTTAAAGCGGAAACACGGTATGTGAAGAGCGAGAATATTCGATACACAAGTTTATAATCAACCACCAAGTTATATTAAATAAAACATAACTTCAAAAGTTTACAAGTGTTTAAAAACGTTTACATATCCGAATACAAAATAAAGTGTTCATAACCAAACCCCTGAACCATTTCCCATTATTGAAGTCATCAGCCCCAAGCGTTCAAGCATTATCTCAAGCTTACTCGTTTCCTGAAATACGAGTCAAGTGTTAACTACGGGATGCGTAGTGAGTGAGCTACAAGTTTAAGTAAAAGCATTCAAGTTTTCGACGCACATAAAAGTGGCGTAAAGTATAGCATTCAAATAGTTGTCGCATAACCATGCGTAAAATATTAGTATTCAAATAGTTGTCGCATAACCATGCGTAAAATATTAGTATTCGAATAGTTGTCGCATAACCATGCGTATAATATTAGTATTCAAATAGTCGTCGCATAACCATGCGTAAAGTATAGTATTCGTGTTTGTAGGCATTGACCACATAGCGCGACTATGTGACAATCCTAAGTATTGCCCAATGATCGTTGCTAAGCCTATAGCCTACCCAATCATGATTATGCACCATCGTTATTTGGCGTTGTGGTGAGGGTCTATCTACCCTAATAGCGCTATCCATATCTACTAACATTCCTTTCCAAAAGGATTAATAGCAACTAATGTCACTTGGTAGTATCGAGAATTTTAGTCGTATCTCACGTCCATGTTGTACAATGTCCACAACATGACGATCGATGTTTAGTCATTGGAAAAATAGTGTTTGTATCCTCAGCATTGTTGGCAAAACCATCAACAATGCTGGCAAAAATAGTTTTCGTAATAGTATTCTAGTATCAAAACGTTTTCGTTTAGTATTCAAGTATCAAAGCGTTTCGTAATAGCATTCAAGTATCAAAGCGTTTTCGTAATAGTATTCAAAGTTTGTTTCAGCTTAAATGTACTGTTTAAGCCTAAGACTCGTATTCCACCCCAAAATGTATTAAAAGAGTTTAAAAGAAGGGGTTTGTAACTCACTGTTTGCGTAGATTCCTAGCGTGCTCGGAAATGCTCGGAAGGTACTCAGAATCACCGAAATCCTATTTTATACCAAGTTATCGAGTGAGAATGATTGTTTATGAGTTTATAACATCGTTAGTCAACGAAAAGCACTTAAGTTTTAGGATTATATTAAGGTCTAGTGAAAATCGGGCAGCGCTTCCGCGCTATAGTTTTTAAATCCAATTTTTAACACTTTCCCGCTTACAAACATCATAACAATAATCTTTAACTTATAAAAACACAATACGGATTATATGTTGAATAAGTTACCCTATTACAGGTTATAGTTCATGAACTTCAGTTTTATACATAGTCTTAAAACAACAAGTTTAAAGTTACGCTTAATAACGATTTGAATAAGATTTTGTAACATGTCTGCACGTCGACCACCTCGCGGTGGAGGCAATGCGCCGCGGGGGTGAGTTCACCACGACCGCCTCGCGGTGGAGTCACTGCGCCGCGGTCAGGAGGGTTCACCTCGACCGCCTCGCGGTAGGGGCACCGTGGCGCGGTCGTGAGACAAAGCCTTTTTTTTTACCAAAAATCGTTTTTGGGTGAAATTTGTTATTTTGAAGATGGATTTCGACATGCAATGGCTAAAAATAGTAAAACCTTTTATAATATCAGTTTAGTTTGGATTTTCATCCATAATAACAAGGATTTAACGTAACTTTTATCAAAACCCGTGTTTGTATATAAATAGTTATAAATATTCCTAAAAACTTGTTTTAAGGTGTTTGATCATACATGCAATGAGTTATTTTTGTAAAAACGGAGGATTTAAAAGAGTTATACCGAATAGAAGATGGATTGATGGAGGTTGAAAGGATCTCTTGATGATTTTAGCCCCAAAATGTAGAAAATGGTTTATGAACCCCAAATGGATGAGTGCTTCTTTCTCCTTTTGATTATGGAACGATTTTTGTGGTGTTTTTGATGAATTATTTCTGCAAATGTGGCTGTGTTTATGGAAGTTTTGTGAGAGTTTTCTTGAGTGTAGGTAGTTAGAGAGAGAGAGAGATAAACAAGTGTGTGTGTAAGTGTGTTTTTGTGTTGGGAGTTTGCAACAAGAAAAGGGGGTGTTCTAGGCCAGTTTACTGGGCCAAAAGGAGGTATCAAACCTGCACAAGACAGGTGTCTTCGAGTTTGACACGTTTGAGATGAGTCACAAAGTTTGAATTTTTTGCTGTCTGCACCCTCCACCGCGGCAGAGTGGGCTCACCGCGGCGCGGTTGGAGGGTAGATTTCGCCTTCTTCGTTTTTTGTTCGTTTTATCGTTAAGCATTTTCGTTCGTTGAAATTTTACGGTTTGTTATGAGATGAACTTAGGCAAGTTCATTAAGTGTTTTCTTGGTATTAGGATTCATTTTAAGGTCTGACTCTGATTTCCGTTTCCCATTCCGAGACACACATGTTGTATGTTTAAGTAACGTAAACCTACGTTAAAAGTTTTTGTACGAGTTACATCGAGCTTAGCTTAAAGAGTTATGTTTACGTAACCACGTAACACATAAGTTAGTTATAGCAAGTATTAAATATTTGTATCGAGGTTATAAGTTAGTACACTCGACCTGAGTTTTGACGGTTGTCACATTCTCCCCACGTTGAATGAATTTCGTCCCGAAATTTCAACTTGTAGTATTCGTTCTGGGAGAAGTGAAGAGATGAGGATACTTGTGCATCATTTGATCCTATCGTTCCCAGGTGTATTCAGGGCAACGTTTTGCGTTCCAACGTACCCTCACTATAGGGATTCGACTGTGTCTCAATTTCTTAGTTTCGCGATCTATGATTTCAATTGGTTTTTCGACAAATTGAAGTTTTTCGTCTAGTTGTACTTCTTCTAAAGGTGTGATAAGTGTTTCGTCCGATAAGCACCTTTTCAGTCTCGACACATGAAAAGTGTTATGTATATTACCGAGCTCTTGTGGTAGCTCCAAACAATACGCAACTGGACCTACTCTTTCGAGTATCTCAAATGGTCCTACATAACTTGGGCTAAGTTTTCCATGTTTTCCGCGGCGTATTGCACCTTTCCAAGGTGACACCTTCAGAATTACTTTGTCATCGATTTGAAATTCTAAGTCTTTTCTAGGCACATCAACGTAAATCTTTTGACGACTTCTAGTAGTCTTATTCGTTCCTTTATCGTTGTGATTTATCAATCGTTTCTTGTACTACATCCATACTAATTAGTTATCAATCCCCCGATTCCAACCAACACTGTGGAAATCGGCATTTTCTTCCATAAAGAGCTTCAAATGGAACACATTTGATACTAGCGTGATAACTATTGTTATAGGATAATCCTATTAGCGGTATATGATTATCCTGACTTCCTACGAAGTCAATAACACATGCTTTTAGCATATCTTCTAATATTTGCATTGTACGCTCACTTTGACCATATGTTTGTGGATAATAAGCCGTGCTTAAATCTAATCGAGTGCCAGGCGATTCTTGGAATGCCTTCCAAAATCTGGAAGTGAAAAGAGTATCTCTGTCCGAGATAATTGACGTGGGAATTCTGTGACGAGTCACTACCTCGTTGATGTATATCGTGGACAAGTTTTTCCACGCTAAAACTTTCCTTAATGGGAATAAAGGGTGCTGACTTCGTTAGTCGATCCACTATCACCCAGATCATGTCGTTACCCCTTGATGTTCGAGGTAATTTCGTGACGAAGTCCATGGTGATCTGTTCCCATTTCCATTCGGAAATTTCCGGTTGCTGCAATATGTGACGACCGTCTTATCTTAGGTCGAGTGTATTAACTTTTAACCTCGACTTCTTATGTGATATAACTATTATGTTTGGTTTTGGAAGCATAAGATATTTGTTAAGTTAACTCGTTGTAACTCATGCTAAAGCCTTAACGTATGATTACGTTACATAAACTCGGTTCGGATGTGTCTCAGAGTCGGAATCGAATCAACAAACGAACCTTAACACCAACAAAATATAGAATGAACTTGTCTAAGTTCATTGCAAAACAATTATAAATCCTAATCAATGTAGGTATTCAATGATAACGATAACAAAAGAAAGCGAAAATGAAAAACGGAGTGCACACAGGCCGGTGCGCCGCACCTAGAGCCATGGTGCGTCGCACCTAGGGTCAGGTCAAGATTTTTAATTGTCTTGATTATTTACCATAAACATGTCTAAACTTTTGACACTTGTTATGAACGTGTATTAAGCACAAAAACCACAAAGATGACTCACCTTAACCATGTTTATCTATAAATAGGTTAGTCTCATCTCATTTTTGCTCATTTGCCAAACTAACACAAATATACACACTTATGCTTACAAACCCTTGTTGAAACACCAAATCAAAACACAAACACATACATAACAAACTAAAACAACACTTATACTTGATTGTTGGAGTATTGGGAGCAAATCTTACAAGGAAAACTTGGTGTTTGAAGCCTAAATCAAGCTAAAAAGGTAGTAATCTTTAAACTTATTTTTTTGTAAACAATTTATTAACATAAAATTATGATTGTAAAACATGATATAATGATAAATAAACTAAATTTTTGATATAAGAATTATGCCCTGACGGATTTTGATATATGGCCTTCACTTTCGCACAAGTTAGACATTTCTCTACGTACAAAACAACATCTCTTTTCATTCCAGGCCACCAATAATGTTCGTTGAGGTCCTTATTCATCTTGTTCGACCCTGGATGAATGGAGTATCGTGTTCGGTGTGCTTCATCCATAATGGCCTTTCTTAATTCGTTAGTTGTAGGAACCCATGCTCGATCCTTAAAATAACAGACATCGTCATTTTTCCTTAGAAAATCCTTATCGTGTTTGTGCAAAGTTTCGACCTTTATGTTATCTGCTTTCAAAGCCTCCTGCTGAGCGCTTGCGATACGCGTCCTCAAATCGGGTTTAATGTAGATTCCTAATGCACGTACTCGAGTCGATTGCTGCCTTTCTTTCCTACTCAAAGCATCTGCTACGAAATTTGCCTTACCAGGGTGATACTTAATATCACATTCCTAGTCGCTAAGGAGTTCCAACCATCTCCTTTGCCTCATGTTGAGTAGTTCCTGATTTAGTATATGTTGTAGGCTCCTATGGTCCGTGAATACCGTGCATTTGGTTCCGTAGAGATAATGTCTCCAGATTTTAAGGGCAAAAACTATCGCTCCCAATTCTAAGTCGTGTGTAGCGTAATTGACTTCGTGTTTCTTGAGTTGTCGAGATGCATACTCTATAACTTTGTTTCCTTGTATCTATACCCAACCTAATCCTTGGTTGGGTGCGTCACAATATACTACGAAGTCTTCGTTTCCCTCGGGAAGAGATAGAATAGGAGCATTACACAGTTTTGTTTTTAGGATATTGAAGGCTTGTTCTTGTGCATCTCCCCAGTTGAACTTCTCGTTCTTTTGCGTTAACTTTGTCAAGGGTTTGGCTATCTTAGAGAAATCTTGAATGAATCGCCGATAATATCCAGCCAGTCCTAAGAATTGGCGGATTTCTGCTGGACTTTTGAGAGTTTCCCAATTCTCTATAGCCTCGATCTTTGATGATTCAACGTGAATTCCGGATCCATTAACCAAGTGATCTTCTTTGATACGCGAGTATATTAAAATGTCGTCGATGAATACAATAACTAACCTGTCTAGATACGTTCGCTACACTCTATTCATCAAATCCATGAATACGGCCGGTGCATTTGTGAGTCCAAATGGCATTACCGGGAACTCATAGTGCCCGTATCTAGTGCGGAATGCGGTTTTTTTTTTTTTTTTTTTTTTTCGGGATGTCGTCTTCAGTAACAAGGACTTGATGATATCCAGACCTTAATTCGATCTTTGGAAAGTATGTCGCTCCTTAGAGTTGATCGAAAAGGTCGTCGATTCGTGGAAGAGGGTATCGATTTTTAACAGTTAGCTTATTCAATTCTCGGTAATCGATACACATTCAGAACGATCCATATCTCTTCTTAACTAATAGGATTGGCGCTCCCCATGGTGATGAGCTTGGTCGGATAAATCCTTTATCCAATAGTTCCTGAACTTGGTTGGGTAACTCCTGCATCTCGGTCGGAGCTAGTCGATATGGAGTCCTTGCCACCGGTGCCGCTCCAGGAATTACTTCGATTCTAAACTCTACTTGCCTCTGTGGTGGTAGTCCATGTAGTTCTTTGGGAAATACCTCCGGATAGTCTCTAACTATCGGTATATCCTTAAGGTCTACTGATTTTGTTTGTTTGTCTGTTACGTTTTCTAATAATGCAAAGCATCCCTTATTCAGGTATTGGCGCATTTACATCACCGATATAAGTTTCGAAGTTTGTCCCGACCTCTCTCCTTGTATTATTAATTTCTTCCCATCTTCTAATGGCATCCGTATCGTTTTATCTAAGAAAAATATCTTCGCATTTTGGGTGGTCAACCAATCCATTTCTATTACCGCGTCAAAGCTGCAACTACTCGGGGGTCGTATCTCACTTCCTCAGTTCCTATCACGAAGGCTCTAACTTGTATGATGCTCGGGGCCGCAAGGGTTGTGCTGAGTATTGAGTTAATGTTTAAGTTTACTTAATGGACTAATAATAGTTCGGGCAAGTCACCAGAAAATACTTCTGGTACTCCCTTACTACTAATCGGTTTCCTTGGGCACCTTCTTGGTTAAATAGCAATGAGCCATTACCTCAGTTGTAAGTGTTTTTCAGGCATAAGGTTTAGCCTTGTCCTTTCCATGTTGCCTCGTATGAATAAGGTCTTATTGTAGAGCAGATGTTTCGATGATTTCCTCGTAGAGACATGACTTCAACATGTTTGACAAATAACTATTCCGTGGTTTACCATAACATAAGAATGTGATCATATCTTTGTGATGATCCTTCGTTTTAGGATATACTTTCAAAACCTACCTTGTTTTGAAGTTACCTTAGATTCGTATTTAATTCTAGGGATCCACACTGACCAACGATTCTCTAAATAAGTTTAAGTTTGCGATATCCTTTCGATTTCATAAATGCTAGCCCCCTTAATCGAGTACAATCAATTATTGCACATTATTTCGCATGATTATAATGTTAATAAATGAAAGTAAGGTATGAGACATACATGTTTATGCTAGGGGCATATAATGTAATTAAGATTAAGAATATGTGCGAGACCGAAGATTACTATATTGTGTATACTAAAGCGAACGAACGATAACAGAGATTTTCAAAACTCTTTCGTGTAGCAATTCCACAACTAGCATCGAGTTGTATGGACTTCCCTATGTACCGTTTATTTGGTATGAAGTATGTCGGGTGATAGTTTGTGAATACGATTGTCATGATACATCGACTTATGGACTATTTCTGGAGATCCGTAAACTTGTCGCATGAACCCATCATGTCTTCCAGTGTCAATCCTTAGTTGTCGGATATCTTGGGTGCATCACTTAGTATGTCGAGTTGCAATTTCACTCATGTCTTATGTGGGAATGCTTCCCGATTTCCATAAAAGGCATCGCATAAAGATTAGTGGGATAAAGTGTATACGGTGTCGATAGTAGAGAATGTGTTGTGTGCACGGTGTTGATAGTCGAGAATGTGTTGTCTCATCCTAATGAACGAGAGATATAGTCGGCATGGGACAGTATAAACCAGTCTAGATCCGAGTCGTTATACGGTAATGTAATAGTATGTTTGTATGAATAGCTTACGATAGTGTTAATTCAACGTTCCTATACCTTGATAACGTATCACTATCGTATATCAAGTACGTAGGAAAAATGTGCGTTCTCAAGAGTATACGTCTGGTATCTACCTCGTTGTCTGACACGGTTATATTCGTTCCTTTCATCGCATCATAGAAAGGTGAATGGGATCAAATTCCCACTAAGTCTTAATGTTATCTTAGTATTAGCCTAAAGCATATAGCGTATCTTTGTCGAACGTAGCTAACTTTTCCCTCTCGGCATAGCCTAAACCGGAAACGAGTTAAATCAAATATCCAACTCATGTTAGTGTTAGTAATAAGTTGAGCATATAGAGTATCTTAAGTTTAGCATCTAGGTCTGTGTGGGTCTGACTTCAAGAATTCACTAGAAGGTTTGTTTAACGTTTACCAATCCCGTTCTGGCATAATTTAGTCCAAATTATTCGTAGGTGATCAGGCTCCGAATAATTTAAGTTAAACAATGCCTTCACGTTTTGGTTAAATAAAATCTTTTTTTTAGAAACTGGTTATAGTTTGAATTTTCTCTTTGTTTTGAAAAATCGGTATTCACTATAACCTTGCGCTCTGATACCAAGTCTGTCACACCCCGCTAAAGCGGAAACACGGGATGTGAAGAGCGAGAATAATCGATACACAAGTTTATAATCAACCACCAAGTTATATTAAATAAAACATAACTTCAAAAGTTTACAAGTGTTTAAAAACGTTTACATATCCGAATACAAAATAAAGTGTTCATAACCAAACCCCCGAACCCATTCCCATTATTGAAGTCATCAGCCCCAAGCGTTCAAGCATTATCTCAAGCTTACTCGTTTCATGAAATACGAGTCAAGTGTTAACTACAGGAGGCATAGTTAGTGAGGTACAAGTTTAAGTAAAAGCATTCAAGTTTTCGACACACATAAAAGTGGCGTAAAGTATAGCATTCAAATAGTTGTCGCATAACTATGCGTAAAATATTAGTATTCAAATAGTTGTCGCATAACCATGCGTAAGATATTAGTATTCAAATAGTTGTCGCGTAACCATGCGTAAAATATTAGTATTCAAATAGTCGTCGCATAAGCGTAAAGTATAGTATTCGTGTTTGTAGGCATTGACCACATAGCGCGACTATGTGACAATCCTAAGTATTGCCCAATGATCGTTGCTAAGCCTATAGCCTACCCAATCAGTATTATGTACCATCGTTATTTGGCGTTGTGGTGAGGGTCTATCTACCCTAATAGCGCTATCCATATCTACTAACGGTCCTTTCCAAAGGGATTAATAGCAACTAATGTCACTTGGTAGTATCGGGAATCTTAGTGGTATCTCACGTCTATGTTGTACAATGTCTGCAACATGACGATCGATGTTTAGTCATTGGCAAAATAGTGTTTGTATCCTCAGCATTGTTGGCAAAACCATCAACAATGCTGGCAAAAATAGTTTTCGTAATAGTATTCTAGTATCAAAGCGTTTTCGTTTAGTATTCAAGTATCAAAGCGTTTCGTAATAACATTCAAGTATCAAAGCGTTTTCGTAATAGCTTTCAAAGTTTGTTTCAGTGTAAATGTAGTGTTTAAGCCTAAGACTCGTATTCCACCCCAAAATGTATTAAAAGCGTTTAAAAGGAGGGGTTTGTAACTCACTGTTTGCGTAGATTCCTAGCGTGCTCGGAAATGCTCGAAAGGTACTCAGAATCACCGAAATCCTATTTTATACCAAGTTATCGAGTGAGTATGATTGTTTATGAGTTTATAACATCGTTAGTCAACGAAAAGTACTTAAGTTTTAGGATTATATTAAGGTCTAGTGAAAATCGGGCAACGCTTCCGCGCTATAGTTTTTAAATCCAATTTTCAACACTTTCCCGCTTACAAACATCATAACAATAATCTTTAAATTATAAAAACACAATAGGGATTATATGTTGAATAAGTTACCATATTACAGGTTATAGTTCATGAACTTCAGTTTTATACATAGTCTTAAAACAACAAGTTTAAAGTTACGCTCAATAACGATTTGAATAAAATTTTGTAACATGTCTGCACGTCGACCACCTCGCGGTGGAGGCAATGCGCCGCGGGGGTGAGTTCACCACGACCGCCTCGCGGTGGAGTCACTGCGTCGCGGTTAGGAGGTATCACCTCGACCGCCTCGCGGTGGGGGCACTGTGGCGCGGTCGTGAGACAAAGCCTTTTTTAACAAAAATCGTTTTTGGGTGAAATTTGTTATTTTGAAAATGGATTTCGACATGCAATGGCTAAAAATAGTAAAACCTTTTATAATATCAGTTTAGTTTGGATTTTCATCCATAATAACAAGGATTTAACGTAACTTTTATCAAAACCCGTGTTTGTATATAAATAGTTATAAATATTCCTAAAAACTTGTTTTAAGGTGTTTGATCATACATGCAATGAGTTATTTTTGTAAAAACAGAGGATTTAAAATAGTTATACCGAATAGAAGATGGATTGATGGAGGTTGAAAGGATCTCTTGATGATTTTAGCCCCAAAATGTAGAAAATGGTTTATGAACCCCAAATGGATGAGTGCTTCTTTCTCCTTTTGATTATGGAACGATTTTTGTGGTGTTTTTGATGAATTATTTCTGCAAATGTGGCTGTGTTTATGGAAGTTTTGTGAGAGTTTTCTTGAGTGTAGGTAGTTAGAGAGAGGGAGAGAGATAAACAAGTGTGTGTGTAAGTGTGTATTTGTGTTGGGAGTTTGCAACAAGAATAGGGGGTGTTCTAGGCCAGTTTACTGGGCCAAAAGGAGGTATCAAACCTGCACAAGACAGGTGTCTTCGAGTTTGACACGTTTGAGATGAGTCACAAAGTTTGAATTTTTGGCTGTCTGCACTCTGCACCCTCCACCGCGGCACACTGGGCTCACCGCGGCGCGACTGGAGGGCAGATTTCGCCTTCTTCGTTTTTCGTTCGTTTTATGTTAACTATTTTCGTTCGTTGAAATTTTACGGTTTGTTATGAGATGAACTTAGGAAAGTTCATTAAGTGTTTTCTTGGTATTAGGATTCATTTTAAGGTTTGATTCCGATTTCCGTTTCCGATTCCGAGACACACATGTTTTATGTTTAAGTAACGTAAACCTACGTTAAAAGTTTTTGTATGAGTTATATCGAGCTTAGCTTAAAGATTTATGTTTACGTAACCACGTAACACATAAGTTAGTTATAGCAAGTATTAAATATTCGTATCGAGGTTATAAGTTAGTACACTCGACCTGAGTTTTGACGGTTGTCACAAACACGACGGTCGCAACGTAATTTAATTCGTCTAGCGATTAACAGTTTACGAGATAAATCAATATAAAAAAGTTTGAAAATGAGTTTTGATCTTAATTTAAACCATTGGATGAAAAAATAAATGGATGGTGGAGATTGAGTTTTTTCTACCTTAGAAAATCAATGGTCTTTAATGAACTTTTTCAAAGGTTGAGTTCATTTAACACTATAAAAAAATTTGAGTACAAAATAACTAATCACAACACTCAATTTAAAAAACCGTACATATATTAAATGAATAAATTACACCATTAAAACAAATATTATCTCCTCTTTCTATAAAGCACCCACTTGATATATTTTTAACGAAATTTTTTCCGGTTTGGAAAGTTTATATTATCAAATCACAGTTTTATCAAATGTGATAATAGTAGTTTGATTTGATATTTTTGTGTTTTTCTTTTGAATCTAGTTAAATATACATCATATAACATATCTATGTTTTGAAATTCACATTTACTGTTTAAATCACATGTAATATTACCTTACGAATATCAACATTTGACAAAAACCGGGAAAAAAAATTCGTCAAATTTTTTTTTGCGGGTTCATATAGATTATACCTCATATAATATTTTTGTTTTTAAAGTTCAAATCATGTAAGTTATTGACTTATTAGTTTTAAAATATTACGTATATTATAAAATCACATATTATTTACATTAATATCACATGTGATATTAGTACTATAACATGTGATTTCGTGGAACGTCTTAGCCGTTTAATTGAATTATACATCATATAATAATTTTAGGTCTTTAAATCTACATTTGATGTTAAAATCATATGTGATACAACATTACGTGTTTAACTATTTGTTCAAAAACGGGAAGAAAAAAAAAGGAGTCAATTTTTTTTTTCTTTTCTTGGTCTTGATAAATAATACATATAACATTTTTTGTTTTGAAAATTTACCTTTAGATGTTAATATCACATGTGATATTAACTTTACAATTTCAATACACACCTAAACCTCAAAAGATAAAAGTCGTAGAAAGTATATATGACCACTGTTCTAACTAAAGAGGAGAACAAGACGGTCACAACGGCGTATTATGTTTCGTCTAACGACTAACGGTTTACGAGATAAATAAATTAAAAAAAGAAAAAATTGAAAATGAGTTTTGATTTTAATCTAAGCCATTAGATTGAAATTAAATGTATGATAAAGATTAAGTATTTCGTACTTTAGAAAATAAGTGGTATTTAATAAATCTTTTCCTATATAATTTATAGCTTACAAAGTAATATAATCATATTATCGATTATAATAAATAAACTATTATTTCATCAACATAAACATGCTTTCTAACTTAGTTTCTACATCCTCGGCTAAATAACTTACCAATCGTTTTTTATTGAAGAAAGGCGGGAATGGGGTTAGTCATTGTTCGTGAATTAGCGTGGGGGCTTTTTTTGCTCTTAGAGGAATGTCCGAGGAAAAGAAAGGGAAGGGAAGGGAAGTGGGGTTGATCACCACACATAGAATTGCATCTATATGATTTAAATGTATTTTAAAGGACTTGAGGAAATTGAAAGATGATTTTGCCATGCATTACCACATAATATTTTGGAATCAAATTCTGTAAAGATATTATTAAGTTGGTCATTTGTAAAGATATACTTCACTTGGAGCTTTTTTGTTATTCGAATCTGCAGAGGTTAATAATCATACTATGTAGATAATTAGTAAAATAACATGCCTTAAGAAACGTAAATCCTTGCATCAAGACCGCTCTTATTCATAACACCGATTTTGGTGTTATGGAGTGGCACGTCAGCATAAGACCAACATAACATAACACCACTAAACCCCCTCAACCATAACACCAAAATCTGGGACCCACCAGTTTTATTATTTTTCATTTTCTTTCCTTTTCTCATATTATTTTTAATACATTCAATAATAAAAAAAACTAATGGCATTAAAACAAATATATATTAATAAAGTTAACAAGATTACATTAAATTTTTAAAAACCGAAATTAAAACATACATAATTATATAGATAAATAGAAATCAATCTCTGAAAGGATAGTCACCAGGAAGCGTAGCAATGTGTTCAACGAGATCGCTTCGAAGACAATGGTGTATATCACGATCTAGTATCTCTTTCATTACTCGGATTTGTTGTTGGCACCTTTCGTGTGAAGTTCGTTGTTCTCGTGGTATTGGAGTATAGTATTCCTCGCAGTCACTGATATTAAATTCATTGTCTTCGATAATCATATTATGCAATATGATGCAAGTATACATGACTCCCTTTAACTTGTTTACCTCGTAGTATCTTGCGGCATTTTTTAACACCCAAAATCGCCCTTGTAGCACGCCAAATGCTCTTTCAACATCCTTTCTTGCAGCTTCTTGAAATTTTTTGAACTTCTTTCGCTTTTCGTCTGGTGGATGAGAAAATGATTTCACAAATGTCGCCCACTCTGGATAGATTCCATCCGCGAGTTAATAGCCTTTTTCATAGGCATTGTTGTTTACCACGAAATTAGAAGGTGGCGCGTTGTCATGGAGGAGTTCCCTAAATAGAGGCGAGGCATTCATAACATTGATGTCGTTGTTAGAGCCCGCGACACCAAAATAAGAATGCCAAATCCACAAATCATACGAGGCAACCGCTTCAAGCATTACAGTTGGGTATCCATGATCACCTCGTGTGTATTGGCCCTTCCATGCGGTTGGACAGTTCTCCCATGCCCAATGCATACAATCAATACTCCCAAGCATCCCAGGGAACTCATGTTTTTCTTCATGTTTTGCATAAATACGTTGAATATCCTCTTGTGTTGGCTTTCTTAAGTAAACGATTATATATAAATCCATAACACATTTACAAAAATTATCTAAAGCCTCGATTGATGTAGTTTCCGCCATGTGTAGATATTCATCAAATGCATCGGAAGTGATTTCGTATGCTAAAATACGCATGGCGGAAGAACATTTTTGTATAGCGGTAAAACTAGGTTTGCCGTAGCATCAAGTCGGGATGTAAAATAGTTAAAATGACTAGGAAGAGGAACTTGAGAATAGTTAAGAATATCGTCGACTATTCGAAGAAATAGCGGCTTCCTCATCCGGTATCTTCGTCTGAATTGCTCCGGTGTGAAAATGCAACCTTCTTTGAAATAGTCTGCCATTAGGCGTTCGCTTGCCCCAACTCGATCTCTTCTTATAAATTTTCTTTTACCCCCAGCGTTTGAGGTTTCGATAGCTTCCTCTTGATCGTAATAAGCCTTTCCGGCCATCGCCGCCATCATGAAAATTGTTTCATCGTCGGAAGAGTCGGAATCAGACAAATTCATTTTGAAAGCCATTTTAAGAAAAAATAGGATAATAGATTATGGTTTTTTGAGAGAAAGAATATGATTTGGTGTAGATAATTTGTGTTTTGGTTGGGTATTTATAGGAAAAATAAAAAAATAAAAAAAATATAGCCTTTTAAATAGCCGTTAGGCCAATTTTTTTTTTCTTTTTAAATCAGCTAATACCGTCGAAAAGAAAAAAAAAATCACCAACACGCAGCGTCACTCCAGCAACGCCGCCACCCAAAACGCGACATAACCCCCCCCCCCCCCCCCCCCAGCCATAACGGCATTATGGGGGGGGGGGGGGGGTATACCACTTGTTAGAATAGAACTCTTAGACAATCGTCGGAAATATACTTTCTTGTGTGTTTCTTGAGTTGTTGAGCTTTGTCTTGTTCTTTCACTCTCTGGCAAAGTGACCTGTTTCACCACAATCATAACACTTTACCTTGCTCTTATCAAAGCCAACTCTGTCGTTGTTTCTTGGATTGAATCTTCTTCCCGTTCGGTTCACAAACCTTCTTGCCCTCAAAGATAACATGGCCAATTGCCACTTAAGATCCATCTCTTCTAGATCATCTTGATGAATCTGCCTTAGATCTTCATCAGCTAGACCAGACCAAGAACTTTGTGAAAGAAAAGCTTCAAAGGTCAGATCTTTTTGGCTTTCATTTTGTGTTGATCCAGAAGGTGTGATGAGAGCAGTATTAAAGTTATTAATATTGTTATTGCTGCTGCCTGGCTTCTTTGCTTCAACCTCTGCTTCAAAGACCCTTAGATCATTGTATAGATCATCTAGCTACATCTCCTCCAACACATCACCTTGTTTGTAAGAGACAGTATAGATGATCCATTCTTCACCCAATGATCTTAAGAATTTTCTGTTAAGATCATCTTTATCAATCCTTACTCATGCACTTCCCAGTTCTCCAGTAAGCTACTTGTATCTATCAAATGTTTGAGTCATTCTCTCTTCCTTCAATGCCTTAAAATTTTCATAATCTTGCTTGAGAAGAGCCTTCTTGTTCTTCTTTGTATTCTTAGTTCCGCTGAATCTGTTCTCCAAGGCTTCCCATAAAGACTTAGCATCATTGTATCCTTCAAACTGTAATTGATATTCATTGGGAATAGCAATAAGAAGGATACTCAGTGCCTTTATCTCTGTTTGCTTCACTCTCCTCTCTTGATCAATTATGGGACGAGTAACAGTCCCAGGCAATCCATCAGCTGAGAGATTAGCAATCTCTTTATTTCCATTGACAATAACATCCCATTATGCATGGTCAGAGATCAATATGTGTTGTTTGATACGTAGCTTCCTTAGATCAAAGTCGTTGCTGTTAGTACATGAACTTTGTTGACTACCACATCCGCCATGATATTTAATTTGATTCTTCTTGGTGAGACTTCTATTAAACTTGTAGATCAATGAATCTTGAGCACCTCATGTGCTCTGATACCACTTAGCAGGGTCGTTTAGGTTATGTAAACCCAAAGTATGTTCAAAGCAAGATCTTGATTATCAAGGAAGTTCAGCAGTGGATGAACACCTTGATTTTACAAGTTTTTCGATCAAAAAAATATTGTATATACGAATGAATAAGTATGAACAAAACAATAATGCTTGTCAAATATTAAGCCTCGATATATTGAATAATAATGAATCAATACACGCGTTTCTCTTTCTACAAGGATCTATATATAGACCTTGAGGCTAACCCTATCTACAATAGGAAACATCTAAAACAATTACAATTTTATTCTAATTCTAATTTCTAAACTTGCGGAACAAGATAATTCCATAATTATCTTCAATCAGTAGAAACACATGCGGGTCGTAGTAATGAGTATCTTTAGTAGTAACTAGCAGTAGTAACTGTCTTCATGTCTTTAACCGTAATAACTGTCTTGGAGCAGTATTAATAGTCTTCCTCCAGTATCTATGAAACAGTACTAACTAAGCAGTATTAATAGAGCAGTATTAATGAAACTAAAACTATTTAACTAACAGTTTTAATCCCAACATAAATCTTGTAAGAATACTTACAATCAAGAAATCTCCTTTGCAATTTCCCTTTCTTTGCCTTAATTCTTTCCCAAAAACTCCAAGTTGTATTTATTTAGTGTTGTGTTTGTATGTTAATGTGTATAACATGAGTTTGAGTATAGAAAATTATGAAGTTAAGGTTTTGAAGATATAGAAATGACTCTTAATGAGTCATTTCTGTGTTTGTTGGGCACTTGACACGTTTAGGACAAATGGCAATTGTTTAATCACCTAAGCATGACTAATCAAAGTTAACAAAAAAAAAATTGTACTGTGGTGCGTCGCACCAGTGTCTAGGTGCGGCGCACCGGGCTGTTTTTCTGGGTTTTTTGTTTGCGTTATCGTTACGTACATGCGTTGTTTAGAGTATACGATTGTTTTGCAATGAACTTAGACAAGTTCATTAGATGTTTTCTTGGTATTAGGGTTCGTTTATTGATTCGATTACGATTCCGAGACACACACGTTTAAAGTTTATGTAACGTAAACCTACGTTAAAAGTTTTGCATGAGTTACATAGAGCTTAGCTTAATAATAAGTTATGCTTAAGTAACTACGTAACACATAATATTAGTTATGTCAAGTATTACAAGTATGTAGTTGAGGTTAATAGTTGATGAACTCGACCTGCGTTTAAGACGGATGTCACATATGAACTTTTGTTATGGGCCACTAATCATTCCTTTGTTGAATCACTGTTAGGATTCATTACCATTTTGGGTTTTTCAACCTGCTTACATTATTTAGGCCATGTCATTTTGGCCATGACCGTAGCTATGCCAGTTGGGGTAGGAAATTTGATCATGCGATGAATGGTAGATGGAATGGCTCCAAATTTTTCTAGTGAAGGCATGCCTAATAGCACATTGTAGGTCGATGGTGCATTAATTATTGCAAAATTGATTACCTCTACCCTGTAGCGAGGGTATTCTCCGATCAATACTTACATGCTTGCTTCTCCTGTTGGCCAGTGTATTTCCCCTGCAAAACTAATCAGGGGGGACTGTGATGGTCGCTTTGAGTCTCTAGCCTTCTGGGGGACTCCCTTGAAGCAGTGGGCACAAATGATATATGTTGAGCATCCGGTATCTACGTATGCTTTGTTGACTTCAAAGTTAGCTACCCGAATTTGAATTACTATCGAATTAGTGGAAGTAACTTTGATCGGTGGTAAAGAAAATGGTTCCATTCTCCAGTCTTCAAGGACTTGTGCTTTTCTTTTGAGATCCAGTTTTTTCGTCGCTCATGAATATGTGAGTACTTGTGATGGAGAATTGGTTGGTGGTGGTGGTTTTGGAGTCGGGTGAAATTACCTGATGGAGATTAGTTCCTTCCATGGGATGCTTGAACTGTTCAGAGGAGGGTAAGTGAATGACAAGAGTATGAAACACCATTGTAAAACTGTCCCACGAATGGCGCCAATGTTTGAGCAAAAAATAGCAGGGTTAGTAACCGGGTGTGGGGGATCAACCTCTTGGCCTCCTGCTTAGCAGTGCAAACCTAACAACCTCTTGGCGAGAGTAAGGTGGTCAAGAGATTGAATAGAGAGGGTGATCGTAGTATAATTACTGCAATGAGTGAATGATTCGATGAGGTGATGTTGTGTATGAGTATGGTGAAGATGATGATTGCTATGAGTATGTGTTAAAGCTGAGTATGAGTTGGATGTCTGCAGTATGTCAGGGTTGGGGTATTTATACCAACATTCCTAAATATGGGGAACAGTCTGACAATAAAGACTAATAATGTCTCATCAGTGCCATTTATGATATTGCAACGTATTAGTGATTATGACTAGAGTAACGTTCCTACACATCATTATGTCACTCGTTTGAATTCTCACTTAAAGTCGTGAGTCTTGAGAACCATGAGTGGTGAGAGAGCCAGTAGTCGGCTGTGATCCGGGGGCTGGGAATCGGCTGAGGCACGTAGGAGAGTCGAAAAACAGTATGGCCAGGAGCAATCTAGATGTGGGTACCCCGTAGGCTTTGTGGGTTTGTAGCCTATTTTGTACTACCACTATCACAAATCAAATAACATTTTGATATGCTCTAAAATTGCACAGCTTACATTTTCTTTTTTTATATACTTTATACTTTTCAATAAAATATGAGTATTTATAAATTATATTACGAGATAAGTTTTAAATACATATTTTTGAAAACACGTAATCGAAAAAAAATATATTGCAACCAAGTTTAAAGTTTAGATGATTAGGAGATATAAAATAAAATATAATGTCTAGAAAATGACAAAATAAAAAAGTTTAAGTAATTAACCTTATTTCTTACATACAATTATTCCAAACTCGCTTCAAACATAATAAACTTTGAAGCAATGTTAGCATTATATGTCCTCAAACTTCCAAGAACTATTAAAAATAAAACAGATCGAACATGATTGAGAGAAAGTATGTTAGATAATTGATTTGGGTAAATATTTTGATAGCTTATAAAATTCACTTTATTAATAATATGACCCCAATCCTTACTTTAAGGTTATTACAAATTTTTTAAATGGAATAATTAGTAACTTAATTTTTAAGACAATCAGAAAAATTGATTAAGAACCGTAAAGTATAGTTATTTTCGACATTGTTCTAATGAGACTAGAAAATTAGCTATATTAGTTTGAAAGTTATTGAAGATTATAAACGAAACGTTGTTTCATTAATCGATACAATTGTTCGTTTAAGATAAATCTAATTCATTATTATGTGGGGTATCATATAGGTAAAACATTAATATAATTAATGTATTAAATATACTATTTTTTTTTTCCTTAAGGGCGCTGTCTCTTAACCCCAACATTTAGGGGAGCAAAAGTTTTAAAATAATTGTATCATCCGAATATAAGCGGCATAGTACTCGGTCTCACATATTTTAAATGTTCAGTATTCAATGCTAATGGTACCGGTATTTTACTGGTTTTTACATGTATTTTGTATGGTACCATAACGACCGGTACCGAACCGGTTAATTTCGGTACGGTACTGGTACAAAAAATTGAGTAAAATATAACCGATACGGTACCGATTAAGTACGGAACTTGTACCACGCTCATCTCTACCCGCATTTATATGAAAACAAGATATCTTAATCAACTCGCAATCGAACTTAACTCATTTTATTTTTGATATTAAAGTAAGTCAAAATAATAACATTAAAATTACCAAAATACATGAACAGAAATAAGAAAAGTAGCTATGTGAGAGATTCTTTAGTTGGAATACGTAAATAAAGGTATAGGCAAGATCTAACAGCATAACACATGATTAATTATTTTACCAATAAAAGTACACACTCAATAGAAAATAGCCATTAGTGATGTTACCTACGACTATACTAAAATGACATGCTATGACTCCCTACCCTTTCGCGTGTGCCTCCTATAAATTCTTTTGTTTATAATTCATTACTTTAAGATGTAACATCTAGCCAAAATTTCTTTAATAAAAAGAATTAATTATTATTAATTTATAATATTTGGGGCGGGAGAGCGGGACCAGAAATGAACTCTCAACATATTATCGGAGTTACTTTTCATTTTTTTAATGCAAAAAGAAAATAAACAAAAAAATAATCAAGTGTTGCTTGTATGTTAAATTTAGCCGAACGATTTTTGCTATTTACACCATTATGGATTGTCTCTAAAAAATTATCATGTGTATACTATGATTTTTACATCCGTTATGTACAGGTGTGAAGCTACATTGACTTGAGCGGGTTCAACCGAATCCGTTGAATTGAATTTTTTTGGAATTATTTGTATAAATTTAGTCTTAGTTAGTGTATTGACCCATTGATTTTACTTACAAATATAACTAAAATTTAATCATGAACTCACTCGAAAAACTTTTTGGCTCCGCCCCTGGTTATGTATTTGTGATTCCGAAAATACATAGGGTCAGTTTTTGTTAATGTACAAGGAGATAAAACATGTAATAAATCTTTATTGACAATCCATTGGGTTGTTAATAGCATTTCACTAAACGAAAACGCTACACGAACCCGTCATTCTGAGGTATTGATCGTTACCGTATTCTTTTATTTTATTCGCAATTGTTTTTTACCCTTGTTATTTCACTTTGTGTTAATTCACGCTTTCTTTTATGTGTCGGGTTTTATGTGTTTTGTTGCTTCGTCCCTCGTGACGTAAGCGTTATATTTACCTAAGTGTCGAATAGTTAGTATTCTCGTGTTTTAAGTTAGGGTGTTTATGCCGTAATCGTCGGTTAAAATTAATATTTCAAAAATATATTACAAAGTTAGTCCTCTAACTAAATATGTTACAAAGTTAGTCCTTTAACGGGAATGTTGGGCCAAGAAATGAAGTGGATGAAGCTATGGAGTCTTCAGTGTGTTTGAATAAAGATGATTTCAGTTCGTGGAGGGTCCGAACTGAAATCATCAAGAATAATCCGAAGTGAAGTTTTCAGTACGGAGGAACTTCATTTAGTTCAGAGTATCTGAACTAACTTGTTCTCCGAACTGAAAACTTGTTCTCCGAACTGAAAACTGACACTATGTATTTTCGGAATCACAAAATAGTGTGATAGGTTATTACCCTAAAACTCCTCATAAATCAGATTTCGACAAAACGTCAAAAACCAAGAAGCTAAAAACTGAGCCAGTGCGCCGCAGTAGGCCCCTACTGCGACGCAGCGGGTCAGTTTCCTCGAGATTTCAGTTTCTGCAATTTACCTACTACGACGCTGTAACTCCTTGGTGGGCCGCAGTAAAGCCTCAGATTATGTTTTATGACTTTAAACAACTAAAAACTTATGTATACTTAAGCTAATATACGTAAAAGTAACAAATATTGCTAAATCAGCGTCTTTGGACTCAAAGACGTCCACGCTATCATAAATGTTATATTACTTGTTTAAAACGAACGTTTTACTTACTTTTCGACAAATATACTTTTATTTCAAAAAGCGATCGTTTTAAAACTATTTTCACTCGAAGACGTCTTTGGACTCAGCGTCTTTGGACTCAAAGACGTCCACGTAAAATAATGTTTTTACGTCAACCTTTATAAAAATCGTTTTAAAACTATTTTCACTCTAATATTTTGTAATCAAAGGTTTTTAAACTCTTAAAAATGTCAAAGTTTGACTTTTATGTTGACTTTGACTTTCCTTCAAAATCGTTGACTTTGACTTTGACCGAGTAAATATCTTTGACTTTGACCAAGTCAACATCATTGACGTTGACCTTGGTCAATCTCAATTAAACTTTGGTAACGGTATTTCTTTCAACCGATATTCATGTTAGTCATTCTCGGCTCGGAATATCATTCCTTTCTAATTGTTATTTATGACGCGATTTCTCAATATCTTTCCTTTAGTCCTTATTGACTCGGAACATCGTCCATCTTATCCGTCGCTTTGACTCAACTTGATAACCGTTGGAATATTTTAATAAACCTTATATTATAACTTTAACCGACAAGGCTAAACCGTACTAGACTTATAGAGATACTTAGACTATATCTGTCGCTGTTATAGGGCACTTAGACGGTGGAGTGTTAGCTCCGTGTTGATTTCCCGTTATTTGTTGAGCTTACCTTGTGAGTTATTTCGTAGCCCTATTTACTTTTACCATTTTTGGGCTGGAAAGCGTATATTTTAAACTGTTTGCATGATTGCTAAACGTTACTGTAAATCTTGTTTACCTAGTGGGTCAGGATTGCCTTAGATTAGGTGTTCATTAGGCCTCGTTGGCCCCCCCTTATACACTTGTTAAGCTTTGATGCCCACGGTTTTCATATATATAGATATATATGGGTTTGACCTAACCCTCATTGCTCGATAGGATGTCCCTATGAGTGGATGTTTTGGCCGATTTGATTATTTGTTGCCTTTGGTTGGACACGCCTTAGGATTGGGGTTATTATTTGTGTGGCCAAGTTCAGTGTATGACTAGTCTAGGCAATGTACGTCGCACTTATGTTGTAAAACAAGATTTGTCATTTGAAACTTATTATGATCGTAACACTTTTTATGAGTCAACTTTTATTTAATATTCCGAATAATTCACCAACATGTGTTGATGTCGTTTTAACGCTTTTCAGGAGTTTGAGGATTTTACTTGATTCATGCCATTGCTTTTGTGTGCGGATCGTTGATTTTTTTGTATTGGAACTTGTTGTATGATTTAGTTCCTAGATGATCCGTATTTGTACTTTGATGTATTTGAGACGTTATTTTGTACCGCGTGTATTGTAACTTTTGGCATGATTCATTTATATTATATTTCGATGTATTTTATTTATGGTTGTATGTTGTAATCCTTGACTCTTGATATTATCAACCGGAACATTTCGTATTTCCGCTTTGAGCGGGGTGTGACACCTTATGCCTTAATGCATTCAAGTAAATGGTAGTCGGGGTATAAATATTTATGCGGTAAGTTGGTTAGTATTTGTTAACGATACTTTTAAACGGTTTATATTTTGTTGTTACATTACAACTAATTTATACATGAAAAAGAGGGTAAAGAAAATTTATGGCGGGTAATTCAAACTCGATAAAACACTAATCTATCTAAATTTACTACTCATTTTACCTCATATGATGATGACATGCCATAGACTATAAATTTGAAATTCTAACTTGAACTTGTTTTGAAATTCTAACTTAGACTATGATTTGTATCTACGGTTCAAATTAATAAATTTGTACCCAATTTCTTATAACGTGGATTGTGCATATCACATCTATGGGACAAACGATATAACTTCTTGTTTTGTTAATATGTTTTCTTTGTTTTATTACTTTTCACATCACAACTACTTTTAATAGTTTTGATATTTTTTTGTTAAACCTGTCTTTGTGAATTCGCAAACGTATAACTTAGTTGGTTTGAAAATTAAAAGACTTCGTTAATATAGTTATGTTTCCTATCTACATTTAAATGAGCGGGTCAATGAGGAGCATAGATGAACATTATATTCCACATATTGTTTTAAAAATGAGCGTCTAGGCCGATTAGCTTTACTTGTTATTGATGATTTTTTACGAACTAGTACATTTATTATAAAAGATGCGGTTAATCTAGATTAATTTGGGCGTATTTAGCGTAGAGGCTTATGAGGGCTTAAAGGTTCTTAAACTTATAGTTTAATATAAGCCCCTGCATAATCTTTATTTGGTTTGACGGACTGATTAATAGTATAAGCCATCATAACCCTTAAAACAATAAGTTACTTGAAGATGTTTATTAACATAGTTTAAGCTTATGATAAATAAAATTACATATATACCCTTTATATTAATTAAAATATACTGTATAATTTTGAATGTTCTTTCATATCTTTTTATATATAACCTCAAATTCAAACTATTTTACCTATTTAATCAAATATATTTATCATCCTTATATATAAGCTTTAGCTTATAACATAACTCAAGCTCTAATATAAACTCCAATTTGTAAAACACACCCTTTGACATATTATCTAAGGTGTATAACCCACTTATTCTAACATATACATATATATATATATATATATATAGGGTTAATGCACCCCAGGGTCACTCTACTATTCGGGATAATCCAATTGGGTGATTGAACAAAAAAAAGTTATAACGTTTTCATTCTACTTTCAAAAAACTTTAAAAACATCACTTTCTATTTACAAACGAATTAAGTTCATCACGTGGGTCCAAGATGACCGGCTAAGAGCAGGTCACCTTCACACAAACACCAATTACATCCAGTTTGTTAGTCCACATCATATCCATGTCATTTTTTTTTTTTTTTTTGTTAAATCCACATAGACAAACCCACCATCTTTATCCCCTTTCATAAACATTTTATCCCCTTTCATAAACAAACACAAATCAAAATCACGTTATCAGTCTGACAAAATCCACCAAGATCAAAATCACCCAACAAATCGGTCAAATTAAAATCAGCTCCCAAACAGTCAAAATTAGACAAGTCGAAGGCATCATCTTGGGAAGGAGATCCTGTATTCTCATCAGAAGTCAACGTCTCTGAATTAACAACCTTGGTTGTTTCGGAACCATCAAAGTCAAGCCTTCCTTTAACACTTAGCAACAGTCGAGGCTTGAAGTGGTGTTGGTTTAGTAGATGGAGGTGGTGTGATATGTAACCTGCTGGTGGTGTGTTGAGTAATTGAGTTAGGTAAAACAGTTTTAGTCGCTTTTAGCGATGGTTGAGCACGAGTTTTCATTGGGTTTCATTCAAAAACCCTCAATAATCACAAAAAATTCAATCTTTTTCATTAATTAAAAACCCCACCATGAAATTCTTGATTATTTTATTAGTGGTAGCTGCGGCGGTGGTGAACGGCGCCGCCGATGGGTTTCCGGCGAGTGTTTTGACTTTGGGTTTTAGGGTTTGAATTTGATGGAAATTTATGGAATTTGTGATGAGTGATTGTGGGTTTTAATTTATGGAATCTGTGATGAGTGATTGTGGGTTTTAATTTGGGATTCTGGGTTTTAATTTTAGGAATTGAAGCTGGAAGTGTGGGTGGAGAAGAAGTAAAGATTTTTATTTATTTTTTTAATAATTTTGATATTAAATCAAAAGATGAGTCATTGCCACATAGTTATTGCCACGTAGATTATTCAGCCATGTCATCCGGTAAAACTGACCGGTAACTTGCTATACCCCATAAAGTGATGCTTTTAAAGTTTATTTGAAAGTAGAATGAAAACGTTATAACTTTTTTTTGTTCAATCACCCAATTGGATTATCTCGAATAGTAGAGTGACCCTGGGGTGCATTAACCCTATATATATATATATATATATATATATATATATATATATATATATATATATATATATATATATATATATATAATATGATAAAAAATAATTACATGTTATCCAATTAGTCATACTTTTTATTTTACTACTTGTATAGGTCATAAAAAACTTTATCTCATTAGTGGGACAAGGAAGGGGTGGTTTTTTTGTCTAGTGAAATCCAAGATTCTATAAGTCTTGGGCCCATTGGAGATCTTGTATTATCGAGTTTTGTCTATATATCACCACCTTCCCTTTTCTTCTATGACCCTCTTTCTTTCTTTTCCTTTTTGTTAGTTGAATATATTTGCATGCAGTCGGTAATTTGATCTTTGATTCAATGAAAGATATCAGTAGCAGTGGTGGTGCTGGAAGAAAACAAGGAGCCGCATCACCTTGTGCCGCGTGTAAGCTTTTGCGGCGTAGATGCTCTCAAGATTGTGTTTTTGCTCCTTACTTCCCTGCCGATGAACCTCACAAGTTCGCTAGTGTTCATAAGGTCTTCGGTGCCAGCAATGTCAACAAGATGCTTCAGGTTAGCCATCACCATCATCACACATACATACCACATAATGCATGCTTTATAACTTGATAGATAGATTAAGAGTATTCTAACTTATATTCCCTCGCTCCAAATTAAATGTCTTCTTGGAAAAATACATAATAGTTTTACAAACTAAATGAAATGTCATCTTTATCTTATATGAAACATTTTGATTATTTGTAATTTGAATATACACTTTTATTTTGGAAAAAAAGAAAACTATTAACGATTACAAAGTCAAAATGTAACAAAGTCGATGAATTAGTAGTGGAAGAAGAGAAAAAACTACTCCAACGTACGTCGAATTTGACATTTATTTATTATGTTACTAACTATTTATTAAACTTTCAACACTTTTTATGCATATGCCGCAATATATAGCAGCTAAATTATGACTTATGTGTAGACATAAATCTGGTTCGTATGAACACATAAAAGTAGATGCACCGAACCGGTTTTAAACGGCTTGACCATATCCATGAACACACACCTAGTTCCTATCTCTTGTCTTATTATAACTGTTTTCTAGTTTAATTGTTTTCACCCATATTAGTGAAATCTATCACCATCTATTGGATTTCAATGTTGCACCAGATCGTTCACGTCTATTTTTTAAACAGTAACCTTTTGGATATCTCTTGTCTTATTATAACTGTTTTCTAGTTTGTTATCACATATCATATCAAATAGGAAAGTAAACCAGTGTACACGCTCATTTAATACACTTAAATGCCGGTACCAACCCATTTGGCCATAGTTGGATGTTCTAGTCGAATTTTAACAAGTCATAATACTAAACTAGTGTGCACGCTCATTTAATACACTTATATGCGGGTACCCAAAATGACGAGGTCAAAAGAGCCACCTCCCCTTACGGGAACTTATATGCTTTGAATGAGTTCACTTGATGAGCACTTATGTGACTGAACTGAATATGGTCATTGAAAATGACCACGGACATGTTTAAATACCTAACTTCTTTCTAAAAATTGTTTTTGAACCTTCAGGAATCTCAGAGTTATAAACTAAGATAGAACAAACATGATCTAAGAACTTGGAAGCTAACAAATCAAGTTGTTACAAAACAGATCGAATCTTTCACTTATTCAATAATCAATTTCGTGATACCCAGACAACACATGGTTGAAATATTACTATTGTTAATTAACTCATTCCGGATTTCTAACACCATGAACATTCTAATCGGAGAAATTAAGATTTGTGGATGAGTAGATAGGTCTTTTTTCATTTTATTTTGGATTTTGCTAAACACGTTTCACTATTTCTACATCAAAAACCCTATGTGCATTTAAACTAGGTAACCGTCCCAACATACAACACCACTTTTAGGTATGTCTGAATATCTTAAACTGTCGTGACATACACCACTTTTATAGCTTAACTGAAATTTGACGAACTTTTTGGTAGTGAATTCGGTTAAAAACAGTTAGAAAAAGAGTAGGGACATGGTTAAATTTAGAGTCAAAGAATGGTTAATTGTACTTTGCACGTACTTCAAAATTTGCCATGTTAGATTGTATACAAATTTAGCTTTTGTCATTTCAAGCCATATTAGACAACTTGTCTCCTCTTTTTATTTTCTATCATTATTATCCATCATTTCCTTAGACTTTTTTTTCTTCTTCTTCTATCGTTTTCTTTTCTAACAAAAATCTAAACAATTTATTCACTTTTCGCAACAACAATTCCACCACCTATTTTTGAAACTTTCAAACTTAAGATTTCATTAAAGCATAAATATATGCTTTAAAAAGAGTTTTTATTTTATAAGCAAACGGGTTAAAACGTGTTATAAGTTAAAATTTCAAGTGGGTTTACAACAGGGATCAAGATTATTTCTAACTAACTTATCTCGACATCGATCTTAGTTCATAAGTGCCATCCAATAACCTACTACACCTTTAACTTGGAGAGACTGGATAATAATACATCTACGGGTGTTCAAAAGACACGGACTGGACCGAACCGGTAAAAACCGGACCGGACCGAGACAAAAAAAAATCAAGAAACGGTGGACCGAGGACCGGACCGCTTTTTCCGTGTCATTTCCGGTTCGGTTCCTAGTCGGTTCTTCGGTTTTTCGGTTCATTTCGGTTCATTTAGATCTCGTTTTGAAACTTAATGTTATGTCTTCCTATCATGTTAAGTTGTAATAATTTTTTTATCGGCGATCTCACGTAAACATATAGATTAACAGCTATGATTAGATATTTTTTTTATTTTAATAGCAATAATTGATTAAACAAATAAAAATCAAATTTTAATTATTAAGATTATCAAACTATCTATTCTATTAAAATAAAGCAGTTACTATGATATGTTTATTAAATTACTCTTTTTTCACGTCAGATTCTATATACACATATATAAAAAGTTAACTTTTCGGTTCGAACCGGTGAACCGCCGGTTTAACCATGGACCGGACCGGATTTATTTTTTGAGTATTTTTGAGAACCGAGAACCAGACCATCATAGCCGGTCCAGTTCGGTTCAGGTCCAAATGCGGACCGTTTTTCCGGTTCTAGCCGGTTCTCGGTTTTTTTGGTCACCCCTAAATACATCATACATGACAACTTATATGTAACACACGAATATTTATATATATATAAACAAAAATATTAAAAACTTCTATATATTCAATAGCTATTAACTTTGAAACATATTACATATTTAAGATTAGATGTTTTTTAAAGGAAGTGTGAAACCACAAGTGTAAAGTGCTTTAGTAACTAAAAGATATAATACAAGTCGTGTATATTATTTTTTGGTCAAATGATTCTTTGATACAAAGCTTGAAAAATTAAAGTATGTGCACGGAAGGGTTTCATGTACCTTTTTTATTAATAAAAATTGAAGAAAATACTTTCTTATAAGTTTTAACATTTAACTATATTGTTTTCGTAATTAAAAATTACAAATAAGCAGTTTTAATATCTTGATGTAATCGATAGGTAATCATGACAATGGACAATGTTGTCTTCTTTATATTTAAAATCATAATCATTTAATCGTGTGTCAAGGTTTTGGACTTTTGGGTCCCAAATAGGATGATATTTCTTGAAACCGCTTGGATCCCAATTTGTCAAGTTTTCTACCTTTACATGTGAATTACATGTTAGGTCTATGTATAGTAATTATGGAAGTTTATACTGATATGACATATATTTTGACATAAAAAAATGTAGGAGTTACCCGAGCAACATAGAGGCGATGCAGTGAGTTCAATGGTGTATGAGGCAAACGCTAGAATTAGGGATCCGGTCTATGGTTGTGTAGGTGCAATATCGTCTCTACAACAACAAATAGACGTTCTTCAAGCACAACTGGCTGTGTCACAAGCCGAAGTGGTACACATGAGAATGCGTCAATTTTCAAACAGTCCTGTCAACCAATCACCAGAAAACATCTCACCGCCTTCTCAACACCACCAATCACAAACACCAACCAGGTCCCATTTTGACATGGACATGGTGGTTGATCACCAAACTAATATGGGCATGGGAGAGTCCTTATGGTCCTCGTGCAACTAGCAACCAACTTTTTACTACTACTTGAGGCTACATTTGCTGTTTGGCCCTCTTTGGATTTGGTTTTGGTTTTGGTTTTGGTTTCTTAATTATTTATTTTCATATTATAATATACTATATAATATATATTATATATATAACTCGTATGTCTCTCTCCACTATACTGTGAGACGAAGATGATGATGATGTTGACGATATATTATTAACCATATTGTAAAGTTTTAATTATATGGGTCACTCCATTATATACTATATATAGTATTTTGATTTAATTGAGTTGTGTTTATCAATATTTTAAAAAGATAACATGTAAGTGTGGCTGATGCAATTTATAGATTGAAATTGGTAGGGAATGTAATGGTTTATTGTGGGATTTATAATGATATGGAAAGTGACTATGCATGTAAAGATGATATGAAAATATGAGGTATACTTTGATGGTTCTAGAAGAACATCATCATTATATATAAATACTTAACCACATAAAACTTAATTCCAATTGAGCCATGCTATGTTAATGACCAATCATCAACATGTCCACAAAACACATGGAGAAACAACATGATGCATGCATATATATTGTTTCCTTGTTAGTTGGTGTCTTTAGGGTACTTTGAAACTTAGTGGACTCTTTCTATTGAGTATGGTTCCATGGACGGTTGTACTTTAGATATGAAAATTGTTACCAAATTTGCTTTTCAAAATGGCATGTACTTTAATATCCTTTTGTTTGCATCTCTTTATTGGTGAGGAATTAAACTTTTGTACGTAGTTTCTTTATTATAATCAATAATCGATTAGTAATGAAGCATGTAACCTAGCTTAGATTTAAATTCACACTTGAAACATATGGATTATGTTGGACCTCGATTTTTGTTAATTCAAACATAGCGAACAATCAAATGTTTAAACGGAGTACTAAGTAACTGAATTATTGTATAAAGGTGCAATAAACTTTATTCATATTTTTATTATATGTATTTAACTCTTGGAATTTCTATTGTGTGTATTTAAGTTATTTTTTCACATATGATGTAAGAACCGAAGTTTTGCGTGAGAATTTTACAATAAGTAACCCGGTTACACATTAACAAAATCCGACATCTTATATCATTTGTGACAAAATAAGAGTTGAATACATACATTAAAGGTTTAAAAGTTTCATACACACAATAGAAAAACAGGGGTTTGGCATCTTTTTATACTCAAGATTTAAGAAGGAAGAACCATTCCAACCTTTATTTTAGTATTTGGTATTTGAGTTGGCACATTATATGTTGGTGATTTCGAGTCACCAATATAATTAAGTGTAATGAGAATAACTTTTCTAAACAAATATAATCTTGATAAATATCGAACGGTTTTGGGAAAGTGTGGAGTACACACTTGTCCGAACTTATCTTGATTGTTTAGGGGCGAATGCCCTAAACGAAGGGAGTTCGGGGGCAGCGCCCCCGATAGCGGGGTCCAAGGGGTGATTCGGGAGCAACGTGTCATGTTTGCAAGGATCTTCGATGGTTTAATGAATGTCAGCAATTGAAGACGGGTCTTGTGTGAAGATGGGAAATGTTGCAACCGAGCCAATCAAATGAATAGGGCGTGCTTATCTTAAGTTTACTTATGGAAACTTTTTATGGTTGGATAATATTTTGTATGTTCCCGGGATTCGAAAGAATCTCTTTTCTGAAATTGTGTTGAATAAGTTTGGCTGCAAACAAGTGTTAGAAAGTGACAAGTATATCTTGTCAAGACATGGTACTTTTGTTGGATTTGGTTATGTTTGTAATGGTATGATTAGGTTGAATCTTGTTTATCCTTTTGATGTTAATTCTATTTGTATTATTAGTTCTAGAACAAATAATAGTTTAAACAAATTAGAATTGTGGCATGCTAGGTTAGGACATGTACATCATAAAAGATTAAAAGATATGTCCAAAATGAGTTTAATTCCCGCTTTTGACACAAACAATGAAAAGTGTAAAACTTGTATGCTAACTAAGATAACTAGACAACCTTTTAAGGAAGTTAATAGAGAATATAAATTTTTATAACTTATTAATAGTGATTGTCAGGATCTGTCGAACTATACTTGTATAAATACAAATGTGTAGATATAGATATATCAAAGAAGTTGCAGCGGATCAACACTTTGATATTAACAAGGGTTAATTGATTAACTGTTTATGTATATATGAATGAATAAATGTTAACATTTAAGAACACAAAAATTTCACCAACAGCCTCAATCTATTAAATATTATTGTTCGTTAACAGATATGTGTTTACAACGACACAGTGATCTATTTATATAGACCTTGAGGAAACCCTAATATCGATTAGGTCAAATCTAAAGAAATCTATGAAGATAATTTTCAATATATTGTTTACATAATTATCTCCTTACAATGCGCTAACTAAATATATCACATAAGCAGTAGTAATGAGCGCGCCAGTAGAAACTCCATCATGCAAATCCACGCAGCCAGTATAAACATTCACCAATATTAAGTCAGCAGTAGTAAATCACCAGTAGTAATCTTAAACACTTGACCATCAGTACAAACTATAGTCACCAATATTATTACTCACCAGTATTAACAATGTTACTCACCAGTACTAACTGACTCTACCAATATTAACACTTTATAAACCCAACAATCTCCCCCTAAACTTCTGTATTCATCTAAACTGCGTTAGTTTCTTCATTACAAAACTTGGAGAATGTTGCCAATATCTCTACCTGGCTACAACGAGTTTTTGTGATCGGTAAGCTGGCATCTGATATTCCATAGTAGTTGAATAGCTTCTTCTGAATCTTGATTGTTCTTCAACTTAACATTCAGCATATTAATCATCACATTAATAACATGCTTGTACTTCTTCTCTACCAAAAAGTAATCAGTTGAGCCATCACTTCTGCTCAATGAGTAAACTCCGCAACTCTCATAGTGTATCCATTCAAGAACAGGAGTAAACTTTGATAACTTTTCTAGTACATTCTCGGGCTCAAACACGACCTCCAGTACTTCCATAAGTATATCATTATGATCTAGAATAGTACCTTGGCCATTGGAGTATTTCTTGCAGCCGATGAGGAAGAGATTCACCAAGTCTTTTCGACTTATATTCCTGAAGATCTCAAGATGACTGTAAAACACTCTGAAACTCTTATCAGCTCTAATAACCTTGTAACCATTCTTACCATTCACCACCACAACAAACCAATCTACTATGGGTACTTCAGTAAAGGTTGTTACACACTTCATATCTTTAGAATGTATGACCAGAGTCTTCATGTCAACAGCCTCATTTACTTGATCATCTGAGATCTCAGGCACACATCCAAACACAAAGTTTCCAGAGATATCTTCTTGTTTGACCTGGATAACTTTAGGCTTCTCTTCTTCTTTCTCAGCTTCTTTCTCTTTATCATTGCCCTGAGAACTTTCATTTTTAGATTTCTTTTGTTGCTCAACTCTAGCTTTCCCTCTCAGCCTGAGCAGTTGCTTGGTCTTCGTTGTTACCTTCTTGTTCCATCCTTTTCAACAACTCAACTTCAGCCCTTTCTTGCTCCAATCTTTCTCTTTCTAACTCTGCTAGTCTAATCTTCTCATCTCTTTCTTCTGCTAGCTTTTGTTTCTTCTTTAATTCTTCCTCCTCCATTTCTTTCTTGGACTTCTCAATCACCTTTCCTTTTCCCTTGCTTCTGTGTTCTGGGTCATCAAGATTGACCCTCTGAAGTCCCTTCTTGGTTGTAATGTATCCAATGTTTTTCTTTGACTGGTTTTTCCTTGGGTTGTGTAGCTGCTGCTTTTATTTGGCGTGCTACTGCAGCTGCTATTTGTTCTTTTCTTAATGCTTCAGCCTTCTCCTTTTCTTGTTCAGCTTTCTCTTCTTTGATCTTTTCAAGTTGAGAAGCTAATGTTGAGTCATCTTTCATTACGTTACCAGTATTAACTGGTTGCTCCTCACCAGTATTAACTGGTGGCTCAACTGTTGTTTCCTTCTCAATTGTTTTCTCAGCTTCTTCTTCAATATTGATCTTTGCAATTCCAAGCAAGATCTTATCCACTTTCACCCTAGCCTGTTTGATGTCAGCCTCAGACCCTCCCATGTTCATAATAATGTCATGTATTTCTTGGTCTTCAGCCGTCCATTATGTTTCTTGTTCTGTAACCACCCTCTCTTCCTTCTGTTCAACATTTTCACCCATAATTTCTTCTTCAAAAATTAGGACCTCTTTTTCAGCTTCATCTTCTTTCTCTGCATTTTTCTCCCCCTTAGTGGCAACATTCTTCGCATCTTGTCCTGAAGAACTGGAGCTTGAGCTTGAACTAGAGGGGGTAGGCATCTTGGACTGTGATTCACTCTTCTTCCCACTTTTCTTTCCAACTTTCTTTCAACTTTCTTCTTCAACTTGACTGGTCTTTTCATCACTATTCTGCAAACTTTGACCTCCTGAACCAAGAGAGATACAAGTTTCTTCAGTCTTTTAATCTCCTCCTCCTGTCCCTCCACTTTTAGAATAAAGTTTTGGCACATTTCCATCAATTCCAGATTTGTATAGTCATAACTATCCTCCCCACCCTTCTATTGAGTACCAAAATTGGGCAGTTCCTCGGATGTAGAGGGTGCCTCCTGCCGAGCAGTTGCATCACCCTCCCCCTTGGTCTCTTGGCGCCAGGTACCTCTAGAGAATGCTTCCGGAGAAACATCCTCTTCTAGAGTTGCCGTCGATTGGGTCTTAATGCCTGTCTTACTGTCCTGAGCACCACGAAGTGGTGCATCAGTAGTATGAGCCCTTTCGACATGGTCTCCCCGCTCCTTATGGACCACCTTATTAACCGGGTTCACCACTGGTTTAAAAGTTTTAGATTTAGGTCCAAGAGGTGAAGGACCCTGCTTGGCCTTTGGGGCGTACTCCTTTGGAGGTGTACTTTAAGTTGATGGAGTTGGTGCAACAGAGGCACTCTTTTCAGTTTCAGTATCATGTTCAGCATTGGAAGTGGATGGTGTGGGTTGGGACTCAAGTGGGTTACTTGGTCCTTCACCGGATGCAACAGGGACACCCACCATTGTAGAGAACAGGGGTGTCACCTTCCCAGAAAATTTGTTTGACGTTCTCCTCATGTTAGAAAGTGTTTTATGAGTATGACAGTCCATAATGAGAACGTCTCCCTCTATGGAAAGATTTTTAATTTCCTTATTAAAGATGACAGTTAAGAATCTTGGATACATTAAAATTTTGTTTTCCACGTGGGCAAGATTAAACTTCAAATCACTGAAAATCATATTTGAAAAATTGTATACCCTATTTGTAGCAAGACACACCATAGCAGTAGCTATGGTGGTGTTAAATTTGTTCCAGGTATACCGCTTTTTGGAGATACATTGTTGTAAAACATGTACCATATATCTCCATTGGGGTGAGAGAAGAGCCTTTTGAAAAGTAAATTTAGTTAGGCTTCCCTCATACCCCATCCTTTCAAAAATTTCAAAAAGTTCATTGTTGGGGATAGATGTAATACCTGAGGCATCGTTAAGGGCTAGATCGGATCGAATGATTGCCTCTGTAATAACTATCTCCTTCTCTTCAATTATGGCACAGATGCATTCTTGGTTGTTTATGTTTTCCAGAGTTGCAGTGGCCTAAAATTCACTTATGTGCTTTTCATTAACCGAAGGGTTTACCGTTAAAGCATAACGTATGTAAGATCTTTTAAAGAATCTAATGATCTGATGAAAGTCGGAGGCATCTTTATGGAGTGTAAGATCAGCGACAATGTGGTGGGCAAGTCCTAAAGTAAGCTATGTTGTTCTGCCATTGATTATAGAGTGATTGAACTTGATGATTGTCCTGCCGAGCAGTTGCATCACCCTCCCCCTTGGTCTCTTGGCGCCAGGTACCTCTAGAGAATGCTTCCGGAGAAACATCCTCTTCTAGAGTTGCCGTCGATTGGGTCTTAATGCCTGTCTTACTGTCCTGAGCACCACGAAGTGGTGCATCAGTAGTATGAGCCCTTTCGACATGGTCTCCCCGCTCCTTATGGACCACCTTATTAACCGGGTTCACCACTGGTTTAAAAGTTTTAGATTTAGGTCCAAGAGGTGAAGGACCCTGCTTGGCCTTTGGGGCGTACTCCTTTGGAGGTGTACTTTAAGTTGATGGAGTTGGTGCAACAGAGGCACTCTTTTCAGTTTTAGTATCATGTTCAGCATTGGAAGTGGATGGTGTGGGTTGGGACTCAAGTGGGTTACTTGGTCCTTCACCGGATGCAACAGGGACACCCACCATTGTAGAGAACAGGGGTGTCACCTTCCCAGAAAATTTGTTTGACGTTCTCCTCATGTTAGAAAGTGTTTTATGAGTATGACAGTCCATAATGAGAACGTCTCCCTCTATGGAAAGATTTTTAATTTCCTTATTAAAGATGACAGTTAAGAATCTTGGATACATTAAAATTTTGTTTTCCACGTGGGCAAGATTAAACTTCAAATCACTGAAAATCATATTTGAAAAATTGTATACCCTATTTGTAGCAAGACACACCATAGCAGTAGCTATGGTGGTGTTAAATTTGTTCCAGGTATACCGCTTTTTGGAGATACATTGTTGTAAAACATGTACCATATATCTCCATTGGGGTGAGAGAAGAGCCTTTTGAAAAGTAAATTTAGTTAGGCTTCCCTCATACCCCATCCTTTCAAAAATTTCAAAAAGTTCATTGTTGGGGATAGATGTAATACCTGAGGCATCGTTAAGGGCTAGATCGGATCGAATGATTGCCTCTGTAATAACTATCTCCTTCTCTTCAATTATGGCACAGATGCATTCTTGGTTGTTTATGTTTTCCAGAGTTGCAGTGGCCTAAAATTCACTTATGTGCTTTTCATTAACCGAAGGGTTTACCGTTAAAGCATAACGTATGTAAGATCTTTTAAAGAATCTAATGATCTGATGAAAGTCGGAGGCATCTTTATGGAGTGTAAGATCAGCGACAATGTGGTGGGCAAGTCCTAAAGTAAGCTATGTTGTTCTGCCATTGATTATAGAGTGATTGAACTTGATGATTGATCGATTAGGGTTTTGCGAAAGGAAGAGGGTTTGTTTTGAGAGGGTTTCCTTCGATTTGGGGTTTTCCAATTGAGAGCGAGCGAAATTTCAATTCGAATGGAATTTAATAAGTCATTAATTTCCCCATTTATACTAATTTCCCCCTGCACACAAAACAAAATAACCAACTTCCCACTTGGCAGTATTAACTTCCCGCCAAATTTATTTCAACTGGCAGTAGTAACGACAACCAATGGAAAGGATCGTTAGTAACTGTTTAAATAATGATTACCAGTATTAATTGTTGCCAGTATCAATGTGACCAGTAGTAACCAACAACAGTATTAACTCATGACAGTACTAATGACCAGTATTAACTTTACACACACAAGATACAACATGATATGTTTGAATTCGTCATTTTATCAAGTAAAAATTAAGCAGGATTAATCATTCCGATACTATTAATCAAGAATGTAAATCTGCCCACATCAAATGCTTTTGTGAACAAATCTGCAAACTGATTATCAGTATGGACTTTGACTACTTGAATAAGTTTCTTTTCGTTGCAATCTCTTATAAAATGAAAGCGAATTTCGATGTGTTTAGTTTTTGAGTGTTTGACTGGATTATTGACTATACTGATGGTACTCCTATTATCAATAAAAATAGGTGTATGTAAGAAAGAAATACCATAGTCCATCATCTGATTCTGAATCCAGAGCACTTGTGCACAGCAGCTCGATGCAGCAACATATTCTGCTTCCGTTGAGGATGAGGAAACGTTTGTTTGTTTCTTGCATTGCCATGAGATTAAACGTGATCCAAAGAATTGACATCCCCCTGATGTTGACTTTATGTCGAGATTTTCTCCTCCATAGTCACTGTCTGTGTATGATATGAGCTCAAGTGGAGAATCTCTTGGGTACTATAAACCCAAATTTGGTTTTCCCTTTAGATATCGAAAGATTCTCTTCACTGCAGTGAGATGTGAAATCTTGGGACGAGTCTGATAGCGTGCACATACACATACGCTATACATGATGTCTGGACGAGATGCTGTTAGGTACATTAATAATCCAATCATTGATCTGTAAAGATGCTCATCCACATCCTCCCCCTCAGAGTCGACCTCAAGATGTTTGTGTGTTTCCACTGGAGTACTTGCATGTTTGGCATCCTGAAAGCCAAACTTTTCAAGAATGTGTTTGACATATTTTGCTTGATGAATGAAGATACGAGCAGGACTCTGCTTGACTTGTAAACCTAGGAAGAAAGTCAATTCCCCCATTGAACTCATCTTGAATTTCGTATGCATAGTTTGTTCAAACTCTTTACATAATAAGTCATTTGTAGAGCCAAAGATAATATCGTCGACGTAGATTTGAACAAGCATAATATCACCCCCAACTGTCTTGATGAATAGTGTTTTGTCAATTGCACCCCTCTTGAAATTGTGATTAAGAAGATACACAAATAGAGTATCATACCAAGCACGAGGAGCTTGGTGAAGACCATACAACGCTTTATCTAATATGTATACCATATCAGGATGTTCAGGGTCCTCAAAACCTGGAGGTTGACACACATACACCTCCTCTTCTACTTTGCCATAAAGATAGGCACTCTTTACGTCCATTTGATAGACCTTAAATCCTTTGAAAGATGCAAATCCCAAGAAAATGCGAATGGCCTCAATTCTGGCAACTGGAGCGAACAATTCATCATAGTCAACCCCTTCTTCTTGTGTGTACCCCTGAGCAACCAATCGTGCTTTATTCTTGATTACTATTCCCCGTTCATCGGTTTTGTTCTTGAAGATCCATTTGGTGCCAATGACTCTTTTCCCACTAGGGAGCACAACAAGTGTCCATAATGCTTGTAATTTGAACTGTAAAAGTTCCTCTTGCATTGCCTCAACCCAACTGGGATCCTTGATTGCTTGCTCAATCTTCTTCGGAGTCATTTGAGAAAGAAAACAGACAAACAAACATTCATTAAAGCTGCGATGAAGCTGTTTTCTTGTGTTTTACTGTGGAGAGAACATCGCCAATGACTTGTTCCAAAGGATGATCCCTGTTAATTCGATGGGTTTGAAATGGATCGTCTGGAATTTCCTCTTCCAAGTTTGAATCATTTTTCTCAGGAAGATCATTTGAATTTGGTTATGGAGTGGGAATCGTTGCCTCTTCTTGAGCAGTATCGGCTGGAGTAGGACTGATGTAATGGTCCTCATATTCAGAAAGAGAAATTTCACCGTCCTTCGGACTACTCGTATGATCCTGATGTGAAAAATCTAGTTTTCCGAAAATTAACCTTTACTAGATTTCGACACGGGCAGTGTACCCTTGTCAGTTGTAAAATAGTATCGGTAAATATCGGGTTCGAACACAGGGACTATTTATAGTTGATAATTTTAGTTTTATGAAAACACGTAACAAGTAACAAGTTGGTTTTAGTCTTAATAAGACTTGCTTATAATAACGTTAAAAATACTTTAGAATTCAAATATGGATTAAAAGACGCTTGCTTGGACTGTTTACGAATATGTATTATTTCTTAGGTGTGAAAATGTCGATAAACTTCTAATGTAAAATCCTAAGTTCCTTTCGAATACCGGATTTCTCCAATTACCTAACCATGTAACGATTCCTTTCGAATACCGTTAGCACCTCAAGTAATTGGGCATAAAGTTTCAAGCCGATAAATGAGAATTAATCTATAAGCTTCCTTTCGAATAGCTTACTAACTCCTAAACCGATTTCTCTTAATTTAGTAGCTAGCGTTCGTGTTAATATCTACTTGTTTAAATCGTTGTTAATGATTCCTTTCGAATATCATAAACTTATAATCAACTAAAGACCGGCCGATTAATTCGTTCCTATTTTAGTAAAAATTACGGATTCCTTTCGAATACCCGTTTTTAGATTACCAAACAAGAGTATAAACAATTTTAACAAGATAATTAAGATATTAACCCAAACGGATCCCCAATTAACCTCTAAGTATCATTCTAATTTCACACCCAAAACCTAACACATAAACGATCACATAATCCAAGCAAACGTACAAGGAAATTAGCTACTCATAATTGTAACAATAACAATCAAATATGTAAAAGTCATGATTCAATTGCAAGATAAAAGTGATAAAAGAGTAATACCAAACGTAAGTAACAAGATCCCAAATAGTCTCCAAGTACTAAACGAAATCGAAATAACAATTCGTGATGAAATACGGAATCAAAGATTGTTTTTAGGCTTCCAATGATATGAAAATACTAAAACAATGGTGAAAAAGATGATCTAAAAGTGTCTCCAACGTCTCGTATTTGTGGTGTGTTAATAGCCTCTTCATTTTCCATGATTAATAATTAAAACTGCCAAGTAACTGTCGAGCAGTCGAATGCGCCGCCAATGGTGGACTGGAGGCGCATTCCCACTTCCTATCGCCTGAATGCCCCGCCAATGGTGGGACTGGAGGCGCATTCCCAGCTCCGAGCTGAATGCTTTGAGCTGTCCATCGAATGCGTCGCCTATCCTGCTACTTTGCCCATTTTCAAGTTAAACTCCACAAACCTCGTTCTTTTTGCTCCAAAAACACCTAACTCAATCCTAACACAAAGCTTTACAAAACATAAGCATAAAAGGGCATTTCCATTACGTTTAGGACATAAAACACAATGAATATCGCGATAAAATAGTCATATAAATGAGTGATATCAAACCCCCCATACTTAAGCATTTGCTTGTCCCTAAGCAAATCCGACTCAAACTTACTACCAAGTTTACAAAACATACAACTTAAGAAAAGATAAGGAATCACGGGCTCAAACATTTAACTAAATTCCGGTGTTAGAATTAAAGATATGCGTGAAATTGCTAGATCGTAAGACCGACTACAAACATCTAAAGCTACTAAATTACTTAAGTAAACAAAAACCGCAATTTACTAAGATTAGCTCCTAATTCTTCCCCTAGTTTAGATATGTCAAGATAATCACCCCCCTTAGTCCTCACTCTCCAACCGAAGTTAGAGCGATCAGCCATTACAGCCGACCCCTTACGCCTTACTTTCGGGGGAACCCTTAAAATATCACTAAGCATTTTCTTCATTTGAGTACTTCTTTCTTTTGAGAATTATTTGGTTAGTCTACATCTTTTAGCTTGCCTCTCACTTTCGTTCACTTCAAATACTATAGATTTATTATTATATGTTTTCTTTGAAGTGAACAAATATAACGGGATTTGAGTCTTCGTTATAGTGAGGATGAGTTCAAATTTGTTGACGGGAAAGACCTATGGCCTTTTTCTTCGCCTCTAATTCTCCAAGGGCTTAAGTAATACTAGGATTCCCCAACTACCCTCGAAAGGGTGCAAGGACTACAAGGGCTCGGTACTAAGGATATCTAGCGATTATCTATCTTTTTTATTTTTCAGGGAAACTTAAGGAACTAACATTAGAAAACCTAAACTCTTATTTACAAGTATTTTATTAACTAAAGATGTTCCTAAGTAATTTCACGTTAAAGTACCGGAATAAAGTTAAATATACAAGCCCCTATCATTTTCCCTATCTACGTTTAGGCGTTTTTTAATTAATTTTTTTTTTTTTTTTTTTTTAGTAAGACTCAAATGGGACAAAACGACACAACACGTAATGGATATATAGGAGGGAATATAAAATAAGCTAATTTCCCGACGTCCCCCCATACTTATCTAACGCATTGTCCCGAATGCGTTTCCAAACTAGAAATTAAAAGCTAAAAACTAAAAACCAAACGAAATAAAAAATAAAAATAAAAGAAAAGGAAAGAAAATAATAAACCCGGGGTGCCTCCCGTAAGCGCTTTGTTTTTGTCTTGAGTCTATAGCTCGACTCGTTCCTCCGTTCACAAAACCAACTAACTTAGAAATCGAGGTTTCCCCCAATTTCCTTCCAAAACCAACTTCTCAACATGTTTCCAATATACCTACAAACAAAAACATCAAACATAAAGTAATCGTTAGAAACATCTAGCTCGTTACGGGTTTTCACCCATTCGTCATGCCATCTCCTCGATTTCCGCATTTTCGAGTAATCTTTTCGCCCCCTTAATTCTCCAATACCTCCCCCACACTTGCGTTGTTCACTCCATTGCTCACTCGGCTTTCCATCCATTAACTTCCCCAAGTCAAAATATTCCTCGTTTTTGCAAGCTCCCAACTTTGGCTCCATAGCAATTTTCCGCTTCATGCTTACTTCACCCTTTTTCTCTACTTTGGTGACCCCCGGTTTCATTCCCAAATCAAAATACTCCTCAAAATCCTCCAAAGTGATGTTTACACTCAACGGGTTGTCAATCGCCACCATTTCCGACCCAATAAGCTCCTTTACTTCCAAATTCAAGCTTTTCTCCTCCATGGGTGTATTTGTGTTTGATTGTGGTGTCCCATCTTCAATTTTAATCATTGGTTCATCCCCCACTTCATTCTTTGCTTCTAAATTACATTTTCTGTCATTTTCGGGGTCTGGGCCCTTTCGATGTTGAACATTTTCTCAAACTCCTCTAAGGTGATATCTCCATTGGGATTGCTATTTGAATCAACCGTAACTTCCAAACCTGTTCCAAGCAATTCCTTTAATTCCCTTTCACAACCGCTCTCGTTCTCATCCTCTTCCAATTCTTCTTCGAGAAATTCCTGCAAATCTTGGTTAAACATGTCATTATCAATAACATCCATTCTAAAACATGTTTCATGGGTTGAATATGAGTGTTTTTTAGATTTTTCATAAGTAAAATTTTCTCTATCGTCATCCACACCCAACGAAATTTCCCTTCTTTTCACACGGATGATAGCATCTGCGGTGTTTAAGAACGGTCTACCCAAGATTAAAGGTACTTCGTTGTCCTCCTTCATTTCCAACACAACAAAATCTACAGGAAACGAGAATCTACCTACTTGTACTAAAACGTTCTCTACAATGCCTAGCGGGTATTTGAAAGTTTGGTCTGCTAGTTTAATGCTCATTTTCGTTGGCTTTAAAAACCCCAAAGCCAATTTTTTATATAAAGAGTTGGGCATTAAATTTATACTAGCACCTAAGTCAGCTAAGGCATTGCAATTAAAAGTTTGACTAAAAGTGCAAGTAATTAAGAAACTTCCTGGGTCTTCAAGTTTTGGGGGAATAGATCTCTTCACAATAGCCGAGCATTCGGCATTTAGGACCGCGGTGATTTTGTCCATGTAGCCTCCTTTCCCGCTTACTAATTCTTTCATGAATTTGGTATAATTAGGCATACCTGCAATAAGGTCAACTAAAGGAACATTAATCTTAATTGTTTTCATCAATTCAAGAAACTTTCCGTATTGCTTCCTTTTTTTCTCCTTCCTAAGCCGATGTGGATATGGAATATGTGGCTTGTATGGTCCCTTCACTTCGATTTCCAGCTCCTTTTCTTTGGTAGGAACCATTGGTTCCTTCCCGGGCCTAGACTCCATTTCAATCTCTTCCTCGTCCTCCGAATCGCTGTCAACAGGCTCAATGCCTCGCCTTTGGTCAACAGGCGGCGCATTCGTGGGATTCTGGGCATAAGGCGACGCCATTTCCTGGGTTTGGGGAAACGCATTCATCTCGGTGCTTGGAATGCGCCGCCTATTACCCACTGGCGGCGCATTCGTGCTTGTTCCAGCACCGTTTTGATTTTTCTTGTTATTCAGCCCAGTTTCTCCAGTCCCCCCATACTTAAATCCTGATCGTGTAGAAATTGCACTCACATTCTCGTTCCTTTGATTAGGTATTTGGTACTTCGGCCCTTGACTCGATTGACCTCCTTGGTTGTTTGAACTGAATGGCCTCGGGTTGGGTTGGGTAGAACTTGGCATTTGACCCGTTGGTCGGTTTGAAAACTTCTCACTTAGCCTTTCAAATTTCCGTTCTAAGTCTTGCATATTTGCTTGAGTATTCCGTTGATTTTGTTCAAGTTTTTCGTTAAACCCCTTCATCGAATTTGCTAACAAATCATTGGTTGCTTTTTGGGTGTAAACGAAATCTTTCATCATTTCTTTGAAGTTCAAATCCCCCTCCTCGTTATTTCTAAACTGATTTCTCCCTTCGTTTCTGTTATCCCGGTTTATGTCACCATACCCGTAGTTCGCGTAATTCACATCTTCAACTTTTGGCTCACAATCCTCCGTGTAGTGCGGTCCTCCACACTTCTTACACCCGTTCCTAACTAAATGAACATCCTTCTCCAATCGACCCAATCTATTCTTCATTTCATCCGCTAATGATTTGATCTCGTTCACAATCTCGTTATTTCCACCACTACTCCCTTCAACTTGATTTACCGAGCCTCTTACTTTTCTATTTCTAGTGACCCGGTCCCTAGCAATTCGAGCTTGGACTTGGTCTTCCATCATCCGATGAGCCTCATTTGGTGACTTATATAAGAAACTACCACCACCCGCTAAGTCCAAGTCGTGTTGAGATCGACTATCCAAACTGTAATAGAAGATGTCTATGACTTCCTCCCGATCCAAATCATGTCCATGGCAATTTCTCAATAACTCCTTAAGTCTAACCCAAGCATCCGTTATAGTCTCATTATCCCACTGTTGAAACGACCTAATTTGATTTAGAAGCTTCCTACGCAGAATGGGTGGAAAGAAACGGGTCACAAAAAGCTCTCGCATTGCTTCCCAACTTGCAATTTAACCCGGTTCCAACTCGTTAAACCATGTTTTCGCTTCCCCCGTTAAAGATGATGGAAATAGACTCAACATTACTCCTTCCTCACGTCCCTCTCCATATCTAAACATCTTACATGTTTCCATGAAATTCGCCACATGCCTATGCGGGTCGGCCTTAAAATGTCAGTCAAACGTGTGGTCTTGAATCATCTTGAGGTGATGACCTTTAACGGAAAAGTCATTCCCCAAATCCGGTGCAACAATCGCCGAACCATTCGTTGGTGGTACTATCCGGTTCCTATTGATCATCGGTATGTCAAAAGGATTGGGTGGGTTGTTGTTGTTAATTAAAGGTCTATCTCCCCCGCCTCCATTTTCTCCGTCTTCCATTTTTTCCTCAAAAACAACTTCGATTTCCTCCTCGGAAGAATTGTTTTCACTATAAACCACAGATGCGGCTGCTCCTAAACCTCGTTTCCTTAAAAGTTTTTCCGGATCAGAAAGAGGGCTGTGCACTTGTTTTCCTTGGGATCTCGTGTACATCCACAATCAATAATCCTGAAAATTCACAAAACTAACAAACAAACACCGTGAAATCTGTTCAACACAAGTAAATCAAACAAAACTAAAAACTTCAACTAAATCAAGTCCCCGGCAGCGGCGCCAAAAACTTGATGTGAAAAATCTAGTTTTCCGAAAATTAACCTTTACTAGATTTCGACACGGGCAGTGTACCCTTGTCAGTTGTAAAATAGTATCGGTAAATATCGGGTTCGAACACAGGGACTATTTATAGTTGATAATTTTAGTTTTATGAAAACACGTAACAAGTAACAAGTTGGTTTTAGTCTTAAGAAGACTTGCTTATAATAACGTTAAAAATACTTTAGAATTCAAATATGGATTAAAAGACGCTTGCTTGGACTGTTTACGAATATGTATTATTTCTTAGGTGTGAAAATGTCGATAAACTTCTAATGTAAAATCCTAAGTTCCTTTCGAATACCGGATTTCTCCAATTACCTAACCATGTAACGATTCCTTTCGAATACCGTTAGCACCTCAAGTAATTGGGCATAAAGTTTCAAGCCGATAAATGAGAATTAATCTATAAGCTTCCTTTCGAATAGCTTACTAACTCCTAAACCGATTTCTCTTAATTTAGTAGCTAGCGTTCGTGTTAATATCTACTTGTTTAAATCGTTGTTAATGATTCCTTTCGAATATCATAAACTTATAATCAACTAAAGACCGGCCGATTAATTCGTTCCTATTTTAGTAAAAATTACGGATTCCTTTCGAATACCCGTTTTTAGATTACCAAACAAGAGTATAAACAATTTTAACAAGATAATTAAGATATTAACCCAAACGGATCCCCAATTAACCTCTAAGTATCATTCTAATTTCACACCCAAAACCTAACACATAAACGATCACATAATCCAAGCAAACGTACAAGGAAATTAGCTACTCATAATTGTAACAATAACAATCAAATATGTAAAAGTCATGATTCAATTGCAAGATAAAAGTGATAAAAGAGTAATACCAAACGTAAGTAACAAGATCCCAAATAGTCTCCAAGTACTAAACGAAATCGAAATAACAATTCGTGATGAAATACGGAATCAAAGATTGTTTTTAGGCTTCCAATGATATGAAAATACTAAAACAATGGTGAAAAAGATGATCTAAAAGTGTCTCCAACGTCTCGTATTTGTGGTGTGTTAATAGCCTCTTCATTTTCCATGATTAATAATTAAAACTGCCAAGTAACTGTCGAGCAGTCGAATGCGCCGCCAATGGTGGACTGGAGGCGCATTCCCACTTCCTATCGCCTGAATGCCCCGCCAATGGTGGGACTGGAGGCGCATTCCCAGCTCCGAGCTGAATGCTTTGAGCTGTCCATCGAATGCGTCGCCTATCCTGCTACTTTGCCCATTTTCAAGTTAAACTCCACAAAACTCGTTCTTTTTGCTCCAAAAACACCTAACTCAATCCTAACACAAAGCTTTACAAAACATAAGCATAAAAGGGCATTTCCATTACGTTTAGGACATAAAACACAATGAATATCGCGATAAAATAGTCATATAAATGAGTGATATCAGATCCTCATCAGCATGTGAATCCACGGTGCTTGCAGCGTCAGTGGTGTCGGGCTTAAAAATTCCAGGAGGATCAATGCTGATATATGGAAATTATACGAACTGATCATGTTGAGTAGTTGGACCAGGTTTGTCATTTGAACCAGTAGAAATGGGATCACCTATATTAACTGTAGAACCAGTAGGAACCTTTGAATGTCCAGTATTAATTGTGTGACCAGTTTTAACTGAGGGACCAGTATTAACTGAGGGACCAGTATTAACTGAGGGACCAGTATTAACTGTTTCATCAGTATTAACTGAGTGACCAGTATTAACTGGTTCCCCAGTAGTATCTGGTTCAATAGTATTAACTCCTTCTCCCGATTCCTTGTTCTGTTGACCTATAAAATGAGCATTCAAAGATGGAGTTAGTTCATCAATATTAAACAACCAATTTTGTCCTTCCCCTATGGCATTTAGAGTCTTCCCGTTGAAAGAGACATTTGTGATTTCTTCCACAATCCTAGTTTTGATGTTATAAACTCTGTATGCCTTGCTCTGAGTAGAATACCCTACGAAAAACCCGTCAGAAACTTTGCTGTCAAACTTCCCCAAATATTCCTTGGTATTTAAGATTGTACAAGGACACCCAAATGGTTTAAAGAAGCTTATGAATGGATTTCTCTCATTAAAGAGCTCATATGGCGTCTTGGTTTGAGATTTGACAATCAATACTCTGTTCTGAACATAGCAGGCAGTGTTAACTGCTTCTGCCCAGAATGTAACAGGAAGTTTGGAATCAGAAAGCATGGATCGTGCTGCTTCTATAAGAGTCATGTTTCGACGTTCTGCCACTCCATTTTGTTGAGGAGTGCGAGGAACAGTGTATTGACGTTCAATTCCTTTGATGCTGCAAAATTCATCCATCTCTTGATTCTTGAATTCAGTGTCGTTGTCACATCGGATGATCTTCACCTCCTTTTATGTCTTGCTCTCAATGCGTGTTATGAAAGATCGTAGATGATCACATGTTTCATCTTTAGTACCAAGAAAGAAAACCCACGTATATCTTGTAAAGTCATCAGTAATAACTAAACAGTAATACTTCTTTCCTAGACTCATAACATGAGTTGGACCAAAAGGATCCATATGCAATAAGTATAAACTGGACAGATTAGAATTTGTCTTTGATTTTATGAGAAGATTTATGCTGTTTACCCTTTAGACATGCAACACAATGATCATTGCAAAAATTCTTTTTGTGGTAAACCCCTAACCAACCCATTTTTAACCAATTTGTTCATGTTTTTGAAATTCATATGACACATTCTTCTATGCCATAAAAAAGATTCATCTTGTGATGCTTTTAAAATGAAACAATTTTCTTTTACTTCAGATGAAGTTTGACCCATGTTTAAAAGATATACATTCTCTTTCCTAGGAGTTCGAAGTAAAATCATACTTTCGTCAGCTACTTCAAACTTAGGATCAAGAATGATGCACTCGGTTTTAGTAAACAGTACCTTGTTCTCTTTATCACAAACTTGAGAAACACTAACCAGATTATAATTCAATTCTTGAACAAATAGAACATTTTCAAAGGTAATGGTACCATTGCTGATTGTGCCTTTTCATGTAATTCTCCCACCTCGTGGATTTCCTCCAAATGCAACATAGCCCCCATCATATTTAACATAGTCTTTGAGCTGCAGCTTGTTTCCTGTCATGTGCCTAGAGCAACCACTGTCTACATGCCACGTCTCTCCTTTCTTGATACCTGGCTTGCTCTGCACATGAAAAATAGGTTAGTTTCTTTTAGGAACCCAAGCCAAGGTAGTCTTGAGTTCACCTTTTTCATTAACATAATCAAAACGTTTGAACTGATATGCAGGATTTTTGTTTTGAACATGTAGAGAGTTACTACTGTCAGAGTTACTACTGGTGGAGTTCCTGTAGTTTCTACTGGTAGACTTACTACTAGTGGCTCTCCAGTAGTTTCTTCTGGTAGTAGTATTTTGAAAGTTTTATTTTGGTTTCTTCGCATTCACATTCATTGAGCTTACAAATTTTTGAGTTGTCCTACCAAATCTGGGTATTTCGTTTGATTTGTTTCTATTAAATCCAATTCCGTGATGATGATTTTTATTATAAAAACAATCGAAAGTCAGATGATTGTTCTTTCCACAAATTTCACAACTTTTAAAAACTTGTTTTCCTCTCTGTTGAGTGATCTTTTGATTCCGGTTTCTCACATTACCCCTCACTCGAGTTGTACTTTCCATTTGACACCTACACTGACACGTTTTTCCATGTGGCATTGGACCAACCCAATGCCAGTTTCGTTCCCTGTAAAAATCAGGCCGGTTTTTGATATTTTTGTGAACAGTAGGATTTCGACCTTTTTGCAAAGTTGGACTTTCACTAGACTCAGAATCTCTAGATTTCTCCTGTTGAACAGGTGACTCAGTGATTCTAGGTCTAGTTAACAAGATTTTATTTTTCATGGGGTCTGCATTAACGTGAGTGTTAACAGCAATTTCTTCCTCACTAAGTTCTTCACTAGACTCAACTTTAGGTGGAATATAATTGTTGTTAAATGGTGGTGACAGATTGTTGTACCCAATCCCCTGTTTACTGTTCCCATGGACTTGAGATCTAAGAACTTGATCAACATTTTTGGAAGCATTTTCATACTTCTTGATACTGAGTTTGATTTGATCATTTTCTATTTTGATCTCCTCGACCTGTTCTTCCATCTTAAGAACTTTAGCCAAAGCATTGTCTCTTTCCCATTTAGCGATTGCTAAATCTTCTTGATATTTTGTCTCATTCTTGACATATGCTTTTACCTGTTGTTCATAACTAGCAATTATTGTGGCCAATTCTCTTATTCTTTCTTCTAACTTATGTAAAGACTCACACACAAGTTTATTATGTTCTCTATATTCCCTGACTTGTTTAATACATGCAGGAGTACAAAGTTCAGAAAGTACCTCAGGTGGGATATCGTCTTTAGGAGTGTTTGCCATGAGAGCTTGATTTGTTGTTTCTTCATTTGCTTGAAAACTCCAATCAAATCCTAGTCCATCTTGAGTGACTAGAGTAGTTGAATTAGATGATCTTCCTTGATGATTGTTGCTTGATCCAGACGAATTGTGTTGAGTTGTCTGCTTCTGTTGATCATCTTGATGTTCTGGACATTCCCTTGCAAAGTGACCTAGCTTTTTGCAGTCAAAACATCTTACTTTGATTTTATCAATACCAGTTCCGTCACGTTTTCGTACTGCAAAGTTGTTTCTTCCTGTTCGTCGCATGAACCTTCTTGTTCGAACACTGAGCATAGCAAATTTCCATTTTAAATCTATCTCCTCCAAATCGTCAGAATTCACTTGTTCCAAGTCTTCAATGACTAAGCCAAAATTTCCATGACTGGCAAAGAAGGCTTCTCTAACACTTTCTTCATTCTTATTTCCATTAGATTCACTTGATATGAACCCAGTTTAAGAAGATGCTCCACCAGTAGAAACAAATGTTGAATTCTGTGCTGAGTGATTATTTGGTCTTTTGATTTCAGGTTCAAACACTCGTACTTCATTGTATAACTCGTCAATCTCCATTGTGTCAAGAGTGTTTCCTTGCCTATAACTGATTGTGTACATTGCCCATTCTTCTCCTAATGCTCTTAGAAATTTCCTGTTAATATCGTCTTGAGCAGTATTGACCCCCATGCTTGACAATTCACCAATCAGTTTGTTGAATCTGTCGAAAGTTTGAGATAGAGTACCACCCTTCACAGCCATGAAATTCTCAAAATGTTGCTTCAGCAGATCCTTTTGATTCCTCCTTGTACTTGCAGTTCCACCAAATACTTTCTCCAAGGCCTCCCACAACAATTTAGCATCAGTATAATTTCTGAATTGATGTTGATACTCATTATGAATAGCAATAAGTAGAGTGCTCAACGTTTGACATTCATTGTGAGTATCTCTTCTCTCTTGCTCGGTTACTGGTTGGCCTGAACCTTCTGCTGCTGCTTTGTTCTTGAGATCTGGTCCAGGTAGAGGAGCATGTTTAGCGCCATTCTTCACTACTTGCCACATGGAGTAGTTGGTTTGTAGCATGTACTGATACATGCGACTTTTCCACATATCATAGTTTGATGATGTGAGAACAGGAACCCTATTTGCTTGAACGCCTTTAGTAAGATCAGACATCTTGTTTTTGTTTTGTGAAAAACTTGTTTATATGACTGGTTGATCGTAGATCTAGAGCAACCTTGTGCTCTGATACTACTTGTCAGGAACTGTCGAACTATACTTGTATAAATACAAATGTGTAGATCTAGATCTATCAAAGAAGTTGCAGCGGATCAACACTTTGATATTAACAAGGGTTAATTGATTAACAATTTATGTATATATGAATGAATAAATTTTAACAATTAAGAACACAAGAATTCCACCAACAACCTCAATCTAGTAAGAATTATTGTTCGTTAACAGACGTGTGTTTACAACGACACATAGATCTATTTATATAGACCTTGAGGAAACCCTAATATCGATTAGGTTAAATCTAAATAAATCTATGAAAATAATTATCAATATATTGTTTACATAATTATCTCCTTACAACGCGCTAACTAAATATATCACATAAGCAGTAGTAATGAGCGCGCCAGTAGAAACTCCATCATGCAAATCCATGCAGCCAGTATAAACATTCACCACTATTAAGTCAGCAGTACTAAATCACCAGTAGTAATCTTCAACACTTGACCATCAGTACAAACTATAGTCACCAGTATTATTACTCACCAGTATTAAAAATGTTACTCCCCAGTACTAACTGACTCTACTAGTATTAACACTTTATAAACCCAACAGTGATTTATGTGATTTTCAAGCAACACCCTCACTTGGAAGTATGTCATAACTTTTATTAATGATGCATCTAGATAATGTTAAATGTATTTAGTGCATACAAAAGATGAAGCTCTTGATAAATTTAAAATTTATAAACAAGAAGTAGAGTTACATAAATATGAATTAATAAAAGTTTTGCGTACTGATAGAGGTGGTGAGTATTATGATCCAGTTTATTTTCAATCTACTGGTATAATACATCAAACCACGGCTCCTTACACACCATAACAAAATGGTGTGGCTGAGAGGAAGAATAGGAAGTTGAACGAAATGGTCAATTCCTTGTTATCCTATTATGGTTTAAGTGAAGGGTTTTCGGGTGAGGCTATGTTGACAGCCTGTTATTTATTGAATAAAACTCCATATAAAAAGAGTTAAAATACCCCTTATGAAATATGGCATAAAAAGGTACCAAGTTAGAGTTATCTCAAAGTTTGGGGTTGTCAGGCGGTTGTGAGACTCACTAAACCCAAAAGGAAAAACTTGGGTGATAAAGGTATATATTGTATCTTCATTGGGTATGTTGAGCATTCCAAGGCATATAAATTCTATCTTATAGAATTTAATGACTTCGTATCAATTAATATTGTGATAGAGTCAAGAGATGCGATATTTGATGAAGATAGATTTACATCTATACCTAGACCTAGGGATATGGTTCAAAAATCTCTCACTAACGATTCACATCAGGTGAGTGACGTTCCTGAATCATCAGAACCTATGAGGAGCTCTAGACCTAAGAAATCTAAGTCTTATGGATCTGAATTTCATCTATATCTAGTTGAAGGAACTAGAGATGGGAATATGTCTCAACACCAATATTGTTTTATTGTTGAGGGAGATCCAAAGATCTTTAGGGAAGACATGGCATCAAGGGATGCAAATTTATGCAAAGAAGCGATTCATGATGAAATTGATTCAATAATGCATAATGATACATGGGTTTTGGTTGAATTACATCCTGGCTGCAAAGCTTTAGGTTGTAAATTGATCCTCAAAAGGAAGATGAGAGTGGATGGTACTATAGATAAGTACAAAGCTAGATTGGTTATCCAAGGTTTTAGGCAACAGGAAGGTATTGACTTTTTTGATACCTATGCTCATGTTGCTAGAATTTCCAATATTAGATTATTTTTAGCTCTAGCAGTTATACATAATCTTCTGATTCATCAAATGGATGTGAAAACCGCATTCTTGAATGACGATTTGGATGAGGAGATTTACATGAAAAAACCTGAGGGTTTGTGATGCCTGGAAATGAAAATAAGGTGTGCAAGCTTAAGAAGTCATTGCATGGTCTTAAAAAAGCACCAAACTAGTGGCATCAAAAGTTTGATGATGTGATTTTATCTAATGGTTTTGCTATAAACCAAGCTGACAAGTGTGTGTATATAGAAAATTTGATAACTCTAGTAAAGGATTTATAATTTATCTATATGAAGATGATATGTTGATATTTGGTACTGATCTACACCAAGTTGAAACAACCAAGAAGTTTTTATTATCTAGTTTTGATATGAAAGACATGGGGGAGGCTGAGGTGATTCTTGATATTAGAGTCAAACGAGGAAATAATGGAATTTCTGTTACTCAATCTCATTATATTGAGAAGATCTTGAATAAATTCCATTTTGAGAAATGTTCACCTGTCTGTACTCCTATGGATCCTACTTTAAGCTACTGCCTAATAAAGGACATCCAGTGTCTCAGCTTAAATACTCAAGAGATATTGGATCTCTTATGTATGCAACGAAAAGCACTATCCTGATATAGTATTTGATGTAGGAAAGCTTAGTAGATATACTAATAATCCTAGCTTAGTTTATTGGCAAGCTTTAAATCGAGTATTTAAGTATTTGAAAGGAACCATGAATAATGGTTTGTTTTACAGTGGATTTCCTTCGGTGATAGAAGGTTATTCCGATTCCAGATGGATCAATAACTTGGAGGATCACTCCTCCACTAGTGGTTGGGTGTTTCTTCTTGGAAGAGGTTCTATTTCTTGGGTATCCAAGAAGCAAACGTGTATTACAATTCAACGATGGAGTCTGAATTTGTAGCGTTGTCAGCAACTGGTAAGGAAGTTGAGTGGCTTAGGGATTTGATTTATGAAATTCCATTATGGCCCAAACCGATATCCACTATATCTATTAGATGTGATAGTGCTGCTATCGTGGCTTAGGCTTATAGCCATGTGTATAATGGGAAGTGTAGACACTTGGGTGTTAGACATAGCATGATTCATGAGCTCATTATGAATGGTGTGATATCTGTGGAGTTTGGGAAAACTGATTTGAATTTAGCCGATCATTTAACCAAATGGTTAACTAGAGATCTTGTGCACAAGGCGGCTGTAAAGATGGGTTTAAATTCCACTTGAAATCTGTCATATTAAGATACCCCTTTCCCATCTAATATAGTATTAGATGCTGAATTTAATGTGGAAAGCTTAATATCTAAAGATTGGAACACATTATGTATCACATCCCAAGGTATGTGTTCGGTACTACAAGTGAGATAGGTTGAAATTATGTTTTTTAATAGTTCTTTGAAAAATTGCATGTGCAGGTGCGAGAAGAAAGAATTACCTATATAAGCATGAAGTTTAGCTGCTTCAAGAAGTTTGGGACTTAGCTTTGATATGCTTACTGAAGGATGGGACATAGGCTAGTAAAATAAATTGTCAAGTTAGAACATGAATGTGTAAACTGTTGTGTATATTTTCTTCCTTATATTCACTATGAATAGAAATTGTTCAATTCTTAGTAACACCCTTGATATTCGATTATATGAACTGAATTTATACTAATGAGAAATTCGATCGTCTGACATTGCATTTATGCCTCAGTTTGTTTGTTATATATTTACTTTAAGTTAATCAATATTACAATTAAATGGGGGAGGATTGTTGGTGATTTTGAATCACCAATATGATTTAAGTGTAATGTGATTAACTTGTCTAAACCAATGTAATCTTTATAAATATCGAACAAGTTCGGGAAAGTGTGGAGTGCACACTTGAACTTATCTTGATTGTTTAGGGGCGAAGCCCCTAAACGACAGGGGTTTGGGGTCTGCACCCCCGATAGCGGGGTCCAAGGGGCAGATCCCCTAGCTAGGGTCGAGCTGTTTTTGACCCTAAATTATGGATTCGGTTTTGACCCATTTTATGGTTAATAAAAATGCAATAAGCAGGTTTTATAAAACCGTCAACAACTTCCCCACTTCGTTGGTTAAGAGAAACTGCTATGTGAATTTTTTTTTAACACAAAATTAATCACTTTCATCTGTTCAATCACTGAGTTTTTATCCGATTATAAATTTCAAGGATACCACTGAAATATTTTGATCTGAAAGTGTTCGCATGACTCTCAGTTCATCCAATTTGAAACCCTAAATACAACATTTTCTGGGGGTTTAAATTTCGTAAGACGTAAAAGTGTGTGAATAATCAGGTGTCTATGATAAAATATTAGCCTTTCTAATTTTTTGTTTAGTATAATTTATAGATTGTGGCAATAGGGATTTTATTTAGACTGTTTCGTACTTTTAAGATCGAAATCATAAAATGGGATCAAAAAATTAATACTGAAATAGGTTTTAGATTTGTACTTCGAAGTGTATATCAATTATATAAAACATGAAATTTGAACCGGAAGATATATAACATTTATGTGATATATGTAATTCAATTAAATGATATAAAAGTCCCTTAAATCTATATATAGGTTACGTATTTAAGGGATTAAGAGCATAAGAGAGATGCTTTATAATATAGTAAAGATTAGGGGATTAAGAGTAAATGCTTTATAATATAGTAAAGATATATTTTGTTAGTGATATAAAGGGTAGATAAGTAATTTCAATTACTTAAAATTTAAAGGATTAAGAGCATGCGAAGATTCTTATAATATAGTAAAGAAGTAAAGATTAAGGGATTAAGAGTAAATGCTTTATAATATAGTAAAGACATATGTTGTTGGTGATATAAATGGTAGAGAAGTAATTTCAATCACTTAAAATTTAAGTGATTAAGAGCATGGAAGAGATGCTTTATAACTTTTCATTTTAAAATTTTAAAATTTCAATTACTTAAAATTTAAAAATTTTAACATCAAAAGACCTAATTATAACTTTTCATTTTAAAAGCCTACTTAAAATTTAATTTTGTTTAAAATTAAATATATCAAAAACCGTAAATTTATTAAACGAATAAATTACACTATTGTAACGAAAATTAAATTACCTTTCTATAGAGTACTCACTCGATACTTTTGACGAATTACGGGTTTTTTTGATAGGTTTTGAAATTTTATATTTAATAAAATCACGATTTTATCACATGTGATTTTAGTAGTTTGACATATTTTTTTGTTTTTGTTTTTTCTTTTATTCTAGTTGAATGTGTATAATATAACAAATATATGTTTTGAAATTCATATTTAGTGTTCAAATCATATGTGATTGTACCTTACGAATATCAACATTTGTCCGAAAACGGAAAAATTAAAAATCGTCAATTGTTGGTTTTTTTTTTCCAGGTCTCTATAGATTATACCTAATATAATATTTTGGTGTTTTAAGATTAACAATTAAAGTCGAACTCATGTGTTTTATTGTCTTATAAGTTTTCGAAATTTTACATAGATAATAAAATCACATATGATATACAATACAATCAAATGTGATATGCGTACTATCACATTTGATATGCATACTATCACATTTATGTAAAAAAAAATATGAAGGAAAACAAAAATTGTCACATATGATATTCAATATTATCACATGTGATATGCGTACTACTACATTTATGTCAAAAAAATAAAGAAAAAAAATCGTCAAAATTCGATATTTTTTCTAAATTTTGGTAAGTTATACGTTTTATAGTAATTCTCTTTTATAAAGTTTTACGAATTGGTGCAAATACATGTGATATTATCGTTACAATTTCAATACCCACTAAAAAAAAAATCTTCGAAAATATATAACACCACTGCTGTAATTGAAGATAAAAACGAGATAGTCGCTACGATGTAATTTGTTTAATCTAACGATTAACGGTTTGTGAGATTATTAATTTAAAAAAATGAAAAAAAAAAGGTTTTGGTTTTAATCTTAGCCGTTAAATTAAAATGGGATGAATGACCAAGATTATGTCTTTTATTGTTTAGAAAATTATGTGTGTTAATTGATCATTTACCTTATTTCATGTTGTTATTAGCTTATTGAAAAATTAAAAAGTCAATAAGCTTATACAATGTTGTAAAAAACGCTAGGCGGTAGCTAGGCGGTCGACCACCTTGGAGCTCGGAATCCGCCTAGGCGGCGTCTAGGCGGATTGACTTTTTATATACAAATATTATAAATACTATGTATAACATAACAAAATACTTCAAATTCACTTGCAAGTTCAGATGTTACATAGTTTGAAGTTACCGAATAGACAAATAAACATAACATAGTTTAAACAATTTGTTGTTTTGAGATCGAAAATGAAGAGAGAGTGTTCTACATGTTGTAAAAAGGTAACTATGTGAAAAAACGGCTGTGAATATGGTCATAAAACCCTAGATCTGGAACTTAAAACGCGTTGACTTTTTTTTTGACTTTTTTTTGTTGACCGACCCGACCGTTTTTTGACCCAATTTGACCCGCCTAGGCCGATTTTACCCGCCTAGGCGGTTCGTTGACCGTTTTTTGACCAATCCGCTTAATCTGGCCGATTTGGTGAAACGAGCGGCGGTTGGTGGCCGCCTAGCGCCTAGGCGGCCTTGGAATCCGATTTTTACAACACTGAGCTTATATTTTATTACTTATGAAATTTAGCTTATAGATTTCGTAAAAGATAAAATTTTAAGTAATTATATATAATATAAACTTTGATTTTCCAAAAAAGCAAAAAGAAAGCCTTCATTCTATGGTTTATTGAAGAGAAAAATAGAAAAATAATCATATAATATTTCTTTATTTCAAAACTAATTACTAATTTACAGTTGGTTTTTTAGCCTTTCTTTTGTCGCGAGAATTTAATATGTTTGAAATGAGCGGTTATAATCTGGATACGTTCTCGCGTCGTACATTCACATCTGATTCTCACGACAAAAAAGAATATGCAAAAACTTTCCGCAAATTTAGTAATTATTTTTAAAATACCAATTTGTCATGCGAGTATTTTCTTATTTTCTTTTTTTTTATGTTGATTTTTTGAAATTTCAATAAGATTAACCCATTAAATAACAAAATGAGTTTTGATAACAACAACCTTATAGATAGTTTTTAAAACATTTAGACTCGCATAATATTTTGTACGTTCCCTAAAAACCACCCCCTGCATTTGAGGTTATAATCTCCTATTTTTATGCCTTACAATTCTTTAAATAGTGTTCGTGTAATCATCCCTAAGGACTCCCGTTATCAATACTCTAAGCAAATTTAAACACTCCCTTAATGTAGATAACACCAATTATAAAATTATATTATTACATATTTATATATATAGAAAATTTATTTTTATTTTACTTTGCCGAGGATGAAACACAATTTAAGGAGAGTGGAAAGCTGATAAATTAATTACGACAAGTTTGTTTGGCTCAATATAAGAGTTGCAGTTGTAAGTGAATATACGAGTTGGAGTTGTAAGTGAGAAAATGAAATCTTTTCTTTTCTAAAAGTCGGTTTTAGTAAGCTTTTTTATTTTATAATAGTTTTTATCTTGTATTTCTTTTTTCTTGTTCTTTTTTCTTAACAAAAAAGCTAGAGTTTTATTCTTCAAACATATATTATTATTATTATTGGTATTATTATTATTATTTATATATATATATATATTTCTCTTACACTATTAAATAAGTATTTTAGTTACATAATTTTCTTTAATTTTTTTTTTATCGAAACCTATAATGTATAAATATGAATAAGTAATATATGGATAACTAATGTAATTTGAATAACTTTATTGGTCTTGGGTTATGATACTAAAAAATGTACCATATTTTCATTTAGTGTTATTTTTTAACAAAAATAATTGTATAATTAGTAGACCTATTTTTCTTAAAGGAAAACTATTACAAATAGCATATTATTAGAAGGTTGAACCACATTGTCAATATATGGAAACCGAAGTTCTACTTCCTCCACCACCATATATCTATTTTAATAAATAAAATTAATTAGCACATACGCAATTTGTAGGCAAAATTAGGACTAAAGAGCAACTCGTCTGAGTTAGTGCATCACATTTTTTTCGAGACTCGAGTTCTACTTTATTCTTGGTCAATATACGTTTCTAATATCCGTCGTAACGCGCGGATAAAACTTTCTTATTATTATAATATAGGAAAAGTTTATTATTATTATTTTCATTATTGTTATTATTATTATTATTCGAATCTTTTAATAATAAAAAATAAACGGTTTAAGCTTCTAAAAGCTTTAAAAAAACTTCCCTCCACACATACACGAGTCGTGTTCCAATTTCATTTCACACAGTTACATGCTTTTGTTTTAAAAAGTTAAACGACGATCTTTAAAGTTGTACTTTTTATCAGTTTGGTTCTTTATATTTTCAGTTTTCATAAAATTATCTTTTAAAATTTATTGTTTTCCCATTTTGATCCTAATTCTTTTTAGATTAGTTGTTTAGTTATTTTACTTTACATTGATAAATGAAATAAGTTTTAATTCTAACTATAAACTGTTTTAAGCTAGTTGAGGAAATGTTTTGGATATTTAATTTACTTTTCTTTTTTCTTCAAATTTCATGGATCAATTACTTGATAAAAACCCAATAATTCAGGCCCAAGTTTCATGGACGAATTACTTGATAAGAACCCAATAACTTCAGGCCCAAATTTCATGGATCAATTACTTGATAGAAACCCCTTTTTATATTAGTAGTTCGATTACTATGGTTTGTTTTTTTTTTCTTTCTTCAAATCTATATATATTATAAAACATTTGGGTATAAAAAAAAAAAATTTAAGTATGATAAAATTACTAAACTATCCCTTTTAATTAATTAATTATTAAAATATTTTATAACTTTATAACGCACTTGCCATATATACTTAAAATTTTGAAATGAGTTAATTACATAAATTGTCCCTAAAGTTTATCTCAAATTACGGATTCGTCCCTAAGTTTAAAAGTTGTATAAATCATCCACTTTTAGAAACTAATTATCTTTTTCGTCCCTAAGGTTTGTCCTCAATTTCGGATTTGGTCCCTAAGGTTTGTCCTCAATTACGGATTTGGTCCCTAAGGTTTGCCCCAATTACGGGTGGAAATTAGAAATTAGGGACGAAAAGGGTAATTAATTTCTAAACTTGGATGATTTATGCAACTTTTTAAACTTAGGAACGAAATCCATAATTTTGGATAAACCATAGGGATAATTTATGTAATTAACTCTTTTGAAATAATTAAAGTTTCTTTTTATATAAATTAAAAAAAATCAAGTTTAGTGTATAAAATTTTAAATAAGTGGAGTTAGTGTTTAGAATGTTTACAAATCGAAAATCTTGATCATTCGTTGATTTATTTGAAATAATATGTGTACCACAAAAAATATTTCACCGAAAATTTAAAAAATTTACTATCGCCACGACATCGCACGAATATTTTACTAGTTTTATATTAAACATTTTAAAGAAACTGGAAAAAGGTTTTTATTTAAGCCTACAATAATTATCAATTGAATGCTTGATCGTGATACGTCTCGTCATTATAAACAATGATCGTTATTTTTTAGGTTTGATATCGACACATTTTGTTATTTTAATTTTATTGTTTTTAAAGAGCAAGATTGTTGCCAAACAAGACCAACAATTTTTAAGATCATAATAAATAAACATGGGATTTGGATTTATACATCTCCTTATTTTAAATATAATCTTTTATGTTAACAATAGTCGGTTAACAATATTGTTAGAAACTAATTAATAAAATAAGAAGTGTTTCTTTTAATAATAGTCTTTAGAGTTATTATTAAAAATTATAATATTAATTTCTGAATATATTGATTTTAAAACACAATTTCATCTTCTAGTAAACAAATTGTGGTAGTAGAAAATGTTGTATAGGGATTTATAGAAGGTACTCTGTGATTAATTTTATTTCTACAATGAATTTGTTTTAGAAAATTGTGTAAATTTATTTTGTTAGCCATAGTCATTAGAGTTGTTATTAAAAGTTAATCAGATACTTAGGTGGTGCTGTTCTTTTTAAAAAAAAAAGTCTGAATAGGCTGTGACCTCTGACCCCGTCAGAGGTTTTAAAAATTTTGTTGTTCTTTTTTTTTTCTCAACCAGAGACAAAAAACCTGTTTTTACCTCTGATACAACCCTACATAAAATATCTCTTTTTCATCTCTGATTAGGTCTTTTTTTATTTTTATTCCGGCCATTCACTCAAAAAATCCAACCCTAACATCCCTTCCCTGTTCTCTCTCTTCTTCTCGCCATTTTGGTGGCAGCCACCGGAGATCAAATCTTCTCGGACGCCCAAGATTTTCACTGGGATTCAGAGTTTTGATTCAGATTCAGAGTTTTGGACCACCTCTGATTATTCAGAGCTGATATTCAGATTCATAGGAAAACCTTTTGGTTCAAAAGAACAACACCTGACTACCTCGTTAAAGATAAACGCAAAAAACCTGTTCAAAAAATTGCCAACTAACTATAGAAACTTAACCTTTATTACTTGAATATTAACTATTTAATCACCTTTAACCATAACCTTAACGGAATTATATTTGAAGAAATTAGAAAATACATGTTCATAGTTTACTAATGTACTTTCCGACCTCAACGGACTTACAGTTACAGAAAATGTCACATATTAACAAAAATGTAATTATGAATCTTAGAATTTGTGTATGTCAAAGATTCCTATCATGATATAGTACATTAGTGGGGGTCTTTTCTGCATGAATTGGAGTCCAGACCACCATCACATTGGATTTCTTCAAGGATCAAAGTAACACCAGTAGTCTCAATCAAACTGTTATTCTTACATAAAGTTCACTTGAAGTTAATTGAATATATTGTAGGTTTGATTTAATTTTTAACACTAATAAGTCAAATATCAAGTCTCTGTGTAATGTATTTTATATTCAGACATGATGTTCTGTTGGTGTTAAAAATTAAGTTTAGAGAAAATTACAAAATTGATCATGTGGAAAATAAAAATTTCGAAAATAGTCATCAAATTCGCGACAATTTTCTCGTGACAATTTTGTCTTTTATCTTTAGCGCGAGAACGAGATTTTTTAAAATGGGTGATGTATATTAAGCTACGTCTCCGCACCTATTAATACCCGTTCTCGCGACATAGCAACCCCGTTCTCGCGCAATGACGTGGCTTAATATACATCGTCCATTTAAAAAAATCCCGTTCTCGCACTAAAGATAAAAGACAAAATTGTCGCAAATTTTATGATTATTTTCGAAATTTTTATTTTCCACATTATCAATTTCGTGATTTTCTCTTAAATTTAACATATAATACATTCAATTAACTTCGAGTGAAATTGTAAGAAATACATGCCATAATTAATTTGTAGGGATAGTTTCTTTTGAATGTGAATATCCTTCGTCCAAAGTTTGTATCTTTGGTTGATGAGGTTCTCACTAATTTAATTGTTCATGGAACTAGTGTGTGCAACTTCATGATCTTTGTGTTCAGAACCGGTGAACTTTTAAAACTTGTTAATTAGGGTTGAATTCCATTAAACTTAACATAAACAAAATTAGATGTTTGTAGATGTTACAGAAAAAACAACAGAAATATAAACTAGACAAAGTCATTATTCAACATATTCGACATGTGTAAATCTGTATCCCTATGTGTTAGCCTTTTCGTATAATATTAATGATCTAACCACATTAGGTTTTTGATAGTGTTAGATACATACATATTTTATTCAACTATATCTCCTCGTTTACGTCCATTTCTATTGCTACATAACACTAGTTTATTTCTCGTGTATACACATAAATTTTTATCGAGAAAAATAAACATATAGTATATATAACTTGAGTAAATATCTATGAAGAAAATTTTATGAAAGAAAATAGATGTATAATATATAAACACTTGAGTAAACATCTTATATCATTAACAATATATAATAATATGAGTTGTGATCCAGAGATTTATTCTTTTGTTTATATGTAAGTGTTTTCAGCTTCACTTTTAAATCCGTATACGTAGAGAACTCTATCGAAAATAACTCAGTTATAACATATTAAACGATTGAGATATGATATTTATAATTTCAATGAGAGTTACATTATGCTAAGTTTATATATGGGTTATTTGAATATAGGATTGAAGGTGGACGTCTTGAGAAAAAGGGGAAAATTGAACCGAAATGCAACGAACTTTGACCAAGATGTCATTGTGTGTAACCAATTTCATTTTTTTAATTTAAAAAAACAAGTCAACTTTAGATACGTTTTCATTATCTGAAACTTAACTTGAAATCTCGTTAGTTTTTTTATTTAACTTTTGTTTTTTTGTTTTTTTTCTTTCCATAGTTAGGTGTCATATATGTTATATTATCGTCCTATACATTGATTTAGTAGGGAAAAAATTAATAATTCTTTCATATTTAATAAATTTTTAATGACAAATAAATTTTCATATCATCAATTATTGAGACAAAATGTCAAAAAATGAAAAAATCACAAGTTAAACATAGGTTATATCATATATATGACATTTATCTTTGAAAGAATCACATAATTATTATATTTCAATATTTAACGAGATTTGAAGTTAACTTTTACATACAATGACAACGCATCTAATGTTGATGGTTTTTTTTTTAAAAGAAAAAACAAAGTTAGTTACACAAAATGACAATTAGGTCAAAGTTCGTTGCATTGCTTTGCAATTTTTCCCTGAGAAAAAAGGAACGGAAACAATAGAAAATGTCGACAAACGAAATGGAATCGAGATAGCTCGTAAACACTAATGGAAAGGTAGTTTAATCATCAATTGTCGGGAATACTAAGGTCAACAAAAGTCAAAGTTTTTTTTAGAGACGGTGACCGGGAGAAATAATAAGTAACCGATTATGGAACGAATTATGGCCCAAGTATTATTAAATAGTTCAACGAGTCATGGGCTGGAGAGTCGACATAATGTTTCTATTTAATAAACTTTCGATTCAATCAGCGAATACATCATTTTATTCTTTCATTCGACTCAAGGCATTCAATGAGAGGTTATTAGACGTTTGTTGGTCATAAGAAATGCAAAATTGAAGAGATTCGATATATCAAGAAGATTCATTTGTATCTTCGTTTTACCTGATTAATTCGATGTTTTCATAACATGTCTATGTGTTTAAATCTTAGCTTATTTTCTCTAACTATAGTTATGAGCTACATCATTTTATAGTTGAACTTAGATGACGTTACGAAACACCCGAACCAAAAAGCACACCATTTTTGTTTTTTAATTATCTTACAAAACATTTAACCAACGTTCCAAAAATGTTAATACTTCATTACATATGTTAACGATAAACAATAGTTAACATCTTATTTTACAAACTTGAGCGGAAGCTTTTATAAAAACATTTAACTTTACACGTTACGGTCCACCTTCCCTTTTTCTTTAGCTTGCCTTACCCTAAATCCCTATTACCTACAAAACATACAATTAACATAGTATATTAACGTTTAGCTAGTGAGTATATCTTACAATTATGTTAATTAAATCCTAAAAGACTACTTTAAAGTGTTATCTTTCTTTCCCGACTATACCAAGTCGTATCTTACTCATTTCTTATTTTTCTTTCCGATATTTTACTATTTCCCGACAAGTAAATGTCATGTCTAATTCTTCTTTAACTTACCAATAGTTTAGGGTACAAGTCATGCAACTAAACAACATTAAAAACTACTAAAAAACAGGTCTTGGCATTACTACGAAACATTAAACAACAACTGCGGCGCATTGGACAACGTTGCAACCAAAACAAAACCCATGGAACTCCCACTACGGCGCAGTGGTTACCCACATGGGTTGTTTTGGTTTCCTTTGCAATGACATGCACTTTCAAATTAATATCTAACACTTCTAATCCTTTCTTTTCGTTAACAATTTCTTCATACATTAATCATATATCTTACTAATCTTTCAAAGGTTATAATGTACGTTATATTAACATATAAAACATTATATAAAAATCTTTATATACTCACCTCGAAGTCGAATCAAGTTTACAACATACAAAGCTCTTTCCCCTTTTCTCTTTTTCTCCAAATTTGCGTTTTTACAACTAAACACAAATTTGCCTTTCAATATATCTTACATACATATAAGCACATATATTAACTTCATTACAACTCTTTCTAACTCCTTCTAACTCTTTCTAACTCTTTCTAATTCTTTAACACGTTTTGGAACTTCTACCAAACTTGCTACATTTTGGGTCTTTTGACCCATTCAACTTTCTAATGCACAAACAAGCATTTTAACCCTTTACACACATTACAACAATCATAAATAACACATTGAAAGTAATGTTATCTTCCCTCTAACCATTTCTAACCCATTTTTCCATTTTTCCATCTTTCCATGGGTCACATGACCCGTTTGGCAACTAATATAACATACTTAACACCATTTCCCCCAAACAAAATTTTGAGTACACTTATCTTATCTTTTCTATCATAAACATGATAATAATCATTCTTAACATAATTCTTTCATTCCAAAACATTCTCACAATAATAAACACTTCTACTTAACAATTCATCTTTTCAACCTTATTAGCTAAAACATGAAATCTTACAAAATTCATATAAGTTAATCTTTAAATCATTCAAGCCTTTACATTTATTATTAACAACAAAATAACATATGAACAAAGATTAATTCTAGAAATTCTACAACTTTCATGATTATCCCCAAATAATCAAATACCTAATTTTAACCAAATTAAGAATTTCTACCTTTCAATTCAACATCTAAATGATGTTATAACACATAATACAGCTGAATTCATCAAATAACTTAAAAGTATATAATCATATCTTCTTTTTCTTCCACTAGAACCAATGCTAGGGTTCTTAAACATCTTATTCTTGCTTTAATTGATGAAATCTACTACTAATTAGCTTCAATTTGAGATAATTGATCTTTTCTCCTTCCTTGTTTTCTTCTCCAAACCGACACACACACACACACACACTTACAAAAACATTCCGGTAAAAATGACACCTCCTTTCTACATCTTCACTTATCTAGACAAAGTTTCCAGATTTACACTTCTGTCCTTCAACTTGTAAACTTGCTTACTTAACTATCATACTTAACAATTTAAATCCTTTCTAAACATAACATATACTTACAAAATATACTATTTCCGGAACTAGGATGTTACAAATCTCCCCTTCTTCTAACGATTTCGTCCCCGAAATCAATTCTTCGAACAATTAAGGATAAAACTTACTCATTTCACTCTCCGGATCGTAAGTTAAATCCGATCCTTTTCTATACTTCCGATGAATCTTAACCACATTGATTTGCTTATTCTAAAGTTACTTCACTTTCGGTCATAATTTAACTTTTCATCAATTTCTATATCATATAAAATTTCGGATAACTCTAACCAATAAACAACTTTTCTAATTCTTTAAAAAAAATATTAACGGTCCAATAAACCTTCGACTTAATTTTCCTCTCTTTCTAAATCATATTACCCCCCTTCCGTGGATAAACCTCTACCACATCTTCTCTAACCCGCTTAATAATAAACGACATTACCATTTCAAAAAAAAAAAATTGGGTAATTTCCGTAGCAACTAGCGTTAAACATCAATTTCTTTCTCACCTTCCTTATGACGACTACTTTCTTTCCTTTCCAATTCTACTAATTGAAAAAACATACAATTAATAACATATAAAACTATAATATACACAATTATATATATATACATCTTGCACATACTTTCTAACATTACTTGCCCTTCGTCCTTAACATCCATCAACCGTATCGGATATACTCTTGTATAACATGCTCAAAATTATCGTTGGCCAGACTTTAATTTTAAACACATTAACTCCTGTACACACAATACTATCAATTCATATCTTAGACTAATGCATTTTATCAATTCTTAACAATTAATCATACTTACACTTATAATTTTACTTATGCTTATCTTTTCTGCAAAGGCAAGCTTCTTCCCCGATGGTGTTCTCTTACAAAGCCTCAACTTGGGTTCAAGTATCAACTAAGATACTCGACTCACACAAGCCAAGGCTCTGATACCAACTTGAAACACCCGGAACCAAAAAGAACACCATTTTTTTAATAATCTTACAAAACATTTAACCAACGTTCCGAAAGTGTTACTACTTCATTACATAAGTTAACGATAAAAAACCGTTAACATCTTATTTTACAAACTTGAGCGGAAGCTTTTATAAAAACATTTAACTTTACACGTTAAGGTCCCCCTTCCCTTTTTCTCTAGCTTGCCTTGCCCTAAATCTCGATTACCTACAAAACATACAATTAACATAGTATATTAGCGTTAAGCTAGTGAATATATCTTACATTTATGTTAACTAAATCTTACAAGACTACTTTAAAGTCTTATCTTTCTTTCTTGACTATACCAAGTCATATCTTACTCATTTCTTATTTTTCTTTCCCGACTAATTAAAGTCGTATTTTACTCCTTTCTTATCTTTCTTTCCCGGCTAATTCAAGTCGTATCTTGCTCTTTTCTTATCTTTCTTTCCGATATTTTACTATTTCCCGACAAGTAAATGTCATCTCCAACTCTTCTTTCACTTACCAATAGTTTAGGGTACAAGTCATTTAACTAACAACATTAAAAACTACTAAAAACTTGTCTGGGCATTACTACGAAACATTGGACAACAACTGCGGCGCATTGGACAACGTTGAAACCAAAACAAAACCCATGGAACTCCCACTGCGGCGCAGTGGTGACCCAGATGGGTTGTTTTGGTTTCCTTTTCAATATCCTGCACTTTCAAGTTAATATCTAACACTTCTAATCCTTCTTTTCGTTAACCATTTCTTCATACATTAATCATGTATCTTACCAATATTTCAGAGGTTATAATGTACGTTATATTAGCATATAAAAAATTATTTAAAATCTTCATATACTCACCTCGAAGTCGAATTAAGTTTACAACATACAAAGCTCTTTCCCCTTTACTCTTTTTCTCCAAATCTGCGTTTTTACAACCAAACACAAATTTGTCTTTCAGTATTACATACATATAAGCACATGTATTAACTTCATTACAAATTTTTTTAAATCCTTATAACTCTTTCTAACTCCTTCTAACTCTTTCTAACTCTTTCTAATTCTTTAACACGTTTGACAACTTCTACCCAACTTGCCACCTTTTGGTTCTTTTGACCCATTCAACTTTCTAATGCACAAACAAGCATTTTAACCCTTTACACACATTACACCAATCATAAATGATACATTGAAAGTTATGTTTTCTTCCCTCTAACCATTCCTTAACCATTTGCCATCTTTCCACGGGTCACATGACCTGTTTGGCAACTAATGTAACATACTTAACACCATATCACCCAAACACAACTTTGAGTACATTTATCTGATCTTTTCTATCATAAACATGATAATAATCCTTCTTAACATAATTATTTCATTCCAAAACATTTTCGCAATAATAAACACTTCTACTTAACAATTCATCTTTTCACCCTTATTAGCTAAAACATGAAATCTTACAAAATTCAGATAAGTTAATCTTTCAATCTTTGAAGCCTTTACATATATTATTCACATCAAAATAACATATGAACAAAGCTTAATTGTAACAATTGTTTTGGGAATAAACCGATGAAAATGACCTAAGTTTGGTTACTACTACATGTTTACTACTGCTTAACTACTGCTCAGTTACTACTGCAAATGTACTGGTTCCTACTGTAAGTGAAATGGTTTCTACTACACAAGCCCGCTACTACTTGCCGTAAAGTGTTACTACTCCAAGAAGATTATAGAAGAAAAAGATAATTTTAGAATAGATTTGTAATTATCTTTTCCTTAATTGTAGTTACTTTATGATTGTAAATTGTTAAGTCGGTTCCTAGAAAAGCTAGCTTTAGCCTCAAGGTCTATAAATACATAGATCCTTGTATTAAGAAAAACACGTGTGTTGATCATTCATTAAACGATTAATACATTGAGACTTGTTGGTGATATTCGTTATTGTTAGTGTTATTAGTATTCTTCATATAAACGATATTCGTTTAATCACATAGCTTATAATATCAAAGTGTTTAAATCTGTTGCTAAACTTCTTTGATAGATCAAGATCTTATAATACATATTTTAGTTGTGTTTACATAAACCCTAATCGATCCTGACAAGTGGTATAAGAGCACATGAGGTGCTCAAGATCTACTGATCTACAAGTTTTTGGTGATGTACTAAAAGAGATGGAATTGGATGATTCGTACAATGACATGAGGGTATTTGAAGCTGAAGTTGAAGCTAAGAAGACAATCAGCAGTAACAACAGTAGTAACAATTTTAATACTACACTTGTTACACCAATTGGTTCATCTCAGACAGACAACATATAAGATGTTTCTTTTGAAGCTTTTCTGTCACAAAGTGCATGCTCAGGAATAACCATTGAGGACCTCAGGAAGATTCATCAAGACGATCTGGAAAATATGGATCTTAAATGGCAACTTGCTATGTTATCAGTTAGAGCAAGAAGATTTGTGAATAGAATTGGGAGAAGGTTTACTCCAAGAGGCAATGATAGGGTTGGTTTTGACAAAATCAAAGTCAAGTGCTATGAATGCAATGAACTGGGACACTTTGCAAGAGAATGAAAAAACAGATAAAACTCCAACAATTCAAGGAACACCCAAGAATATACATCAACAACCCTTGTCAGACAGGATGTCTTTGGATATGATTGGAATGATCTGACTGAAGAAACCACTCAATACAGAGCTCTTATGGTATTTGTAGTCTCAAATGAGGATTCATCTTCCACTACTGATGATGTTTTTGGGTAAGATTGGAGTGCTATTACAGAAGTAGTTACTCAAAACAGAATACTTTTGGCAATTGCATCATCCACCAAGGACACTGCATCATCTTCTCTCTCAACTGAGGTAAATTCTAAACTTTGTTCTCCTGAATGTAAAGATATCATGATTAAATAAAGAAATCATAATCAAATTATATGTGACACCATTAAAACATTAGAAGAAAAAAGAAGATTAGCTTCTAGGGGAATTGAAAATTTAGAATCTCAAGTAAAATCTTACAGAGCTAATGAATTAAGCTATCAAGACAAGATAAAATTTGTAGAATGGCAAAGAGATGACTTGTTAGTGAAGTTAAAGGAAGCTAGGGAAGAAATTAAAAGAATTAAAGAGGAAAAAGATAAAGTTGAACTAAATGTAGGGAAGTTAGAGTATGCCTCACAGTCTGTAAATAACCTTATTCAACAACAATTTTTTGGAAAAACAAAATCAGGAATAGGTTATAAAGAAGTTGCCCCACCATTCAATCAAAATTATATTCCTCCATACTTAGACAAACCTAGGATTCAAATTTCACAGACACCACCAGCAGAATCATTCAGAGTTGATCCAATCAATTCTGAAGAAGTTGTGATTGAGGACTTATTTGAAGAGAGTAAACTAAAAATTGTAAAAAAATAATGATGTTCCTCTAGAAAATCATATTATCACAACTGAAGGATTTACTCAACTTAATTCACAAGGTCTGGTGTCAATAATGCCAACTCAACAAATTAAGAAGGACAACCAATGTGCATGTAGTTGTTGTCAAAAGTTAAACGATCTAAAAGAGAAAAACTGGATACATGTAGATGTTAGAGGAAATCAGAGAAATATGAATCAGTTAAAATCATAGAAACAACAAGTTCAATCTTTTAAGAGACCAGTAAAAGTTTGTTACATATGTGAAAAGGCAAATCATTATACCAAAATTTGTTTTTATAACCCTAAAATTCAAAAGAAACTGCTACAAAAGAACCATAGAGGGCTGGGGTATAAAAGCCCTGGAAAATATGCTAAACCAATCTCTGTCAAAACATGTAAACAGTCCAAACCAGTTTTTATTGACAAATCAGGAAGAAAATCAAACATGCACAATAGTAACCGAGTTAATACTACAAAGTATGACTGTGTTAATAGTGCACATGGTAAAAAGAGCATCAGAAAATATCAAAAAGGACATTTCTTTAAACACAATAGTAACAAAATTAATGCTACCAAACATAATTCTGTTAATACTACACTTGTTAATGCTGCAACATATAATTCTGTTAATACTACACTTGTTAATGCTACAAAACATAATTTTGTTAATACTACACTTGTTAATGCTACAAAACATAATTATGTTAATACTGCACTTGTTAATGCTACAAAACATAATTATGTTAATACTGCACTTGTTAATGCTGCAAAGCTTAATTCTGTTACAACTGCACCTGTTAATACTGCACTTCAGAAATAATCAATAACAACTAAAAAGGTTTGGAGACCAAAAGGCAAAGTAATGCAACCTTCAAAACAAACTAGTTTTGAAAACTTAATTCTAAAGAAGGTGAGTTACTTTGATGAGATGGGTAAACCCAAGATAACTATGGCTTGGGTTCCCAAAAGGAACTAATCTTTTCATATTGTGTGCATGAACAACCAATAAAAAAGGAAGAAAGCAGTTGGCATGTAGATAGTGGTTGTTCCAGGCACATGACAAGCAACATATCATGTCTCCAAAACTTTGAAAAATACAATGGAGGATTTTTTTCTTCTGGTGGAAATCCAAAAGGAGGAAAGATTACAGGGAAAGGAACAGTGAGTAATGGGAAAATTAACTCTGAAGATGTATTATATGTTCAACAGTTTCATTACAACTTGTTAAGTGTGTCACAAGTTTGTGACAAGAAGAATACAACAATATTCACAGACACTGAATGCTTAATAATGGAACCTGGTTATGTGATTGATGAGTGCAAAGTACTGTTGAGAACTCCAAGAAAGGACAATGTATACTTCTTTGATTTATCAAAAATCTCTCCAACTGGGGCAGTGAATTGCTTTGTTTCAAGAGAAATAGTTGATGAATCAACACTATGGCACAGGAGGATGTGTCATATAAACTTTAAGAACATCAATTTACTAGTCAAACAATATTCTTGTGAAGAAAACTGTGTAGCATGTCTTAAAGGAAAACAACACAAATCCTCTCACAAATCAAAGGAAGTGAACACCATTACTACTCCATTACATTTACCGCATATGGATTTGTTTGGTCCTACAAATGTAAGGAGTATAGAAAAGAATTCTTACTGTCTAGTAATCACTGATGATTTCACTAGATATACATGGGTGTACTTTCTAGCAACCAAAGATGAGACAAGTCAAATTCTCATCTCTTTCATCACCAAGGTAGAAAATCAAACCAATCTGAAAGTGAAGAAGAACAGGTGTGATATTGGTACTGAATTTAAGAACTGTGTGATGAATACCTTCTGTGACACAAAAAGGATTGAAAGACAATTTAGTGCTGCAAGAAATCCAGAACAAAATGGAGTTGCCGAAAGAAGAAACAACACTCTAATTGAAGCTGCAAGGAGTATGTTAGCTGAGTCAAATCTGCCTATCTTCTTCTGGGCAGAAGTTGTTAATACTGCATGCTATGTGCAAAACAGAGTGCTAATTATGAAATCTTAGAACAAGACTCCTTATGAGCTGCTGCACAACAGACAACCTTTAATTAGCTTCTTAAGAACATTTGGGTGTCCATGTACTGTTTTAAACTCAAAGGATTATCTTGGAAAATTTAAGAGCAAGGCTGATGTTGGATACTTTGTTGGATAGTCCTCACAAAGTAAAGATTATAGGGTATACAATCTCATGATAAGCATCATTGAAGAGAGTTCAAATGTCTCATTTAATGAGAGCACTCCAAATCACAAGGAAAAGGACCAAACGAGTTTTTTGATATTGATGCTTTAACAAGATCTTTGGACTTTGGATATGAGTTCAAACAATATTCAAAAGTCAAAGATGCAAATGGTTCTTTTACAATACCAAATTCAACTGCAGTTACTGGGACTGAAAGACTAGATTTCATGGATATGTTTATCTCCATGTTTACTCAGCTGATCCCCCTGACATTCTTGATGAAATAGAGAACGGAATTGAAGATGAAGTATCTCATAGAGTTCAAAGTGAAAAGAGCAATATTAATGATGATGAGAGCAGTACTAATGAAGATGAGTGCAATATCAATGAAACTACTCAACTCAAAACCACAGAAAATGAATTCAGAACATATGGCAGAAGTTGACTCAGATTGAGTGGAAAAGATAGTAACTGATGAAGAAACTTATGATGAAGCCATCACTCCCATAAATAGAGGTCCTCCAACTCTTGGGTTTGACTTACCAGAACCTAATGAAACCAATTTGCAGTCATCCATCAGGGTGGAAAAAGTTCCAACATAAAGAATACACAAGAACCATCCAATCCTTCAAGTTATGGGTGACTTTGACACTTCCATTCAAACAAGGAGTCAGACTAAGCAACACAAAGATGTACACAAAGACCTGAATACATGTCTATATGCTTGTTTCTTATCTCAAACAGAACCAAAGAAAATACAAGAGGCTCTCTTAGATCCAAGCTGGATTGAAGCAATGCAAGAGGAACTACTGCAGTTAAAATTATAGTCTGTTTGGACTTTGGTGGTATTACCCAATGGAAAAAGGGTTATTGGAACTAAATGGGTATTTAGGAACAAGAAAGATGAGCTAGACATAGTCATCAAAAACAAAGCAAGATTGGTAGCTCAAGGCTACCCATAAGAAGACGGTATTGATTATAAAGAAGTGTTTGCCCCTGTAGCTAGATCGGAAGCTATCATGATTTTTCTTGCTTTTGCATCCTATAAAGGATTCAAAGTGTATCAGATGGATGTCAAGAGTGCATTTCTTTATGGCCTGATTGAAAAAGAGGTTTATGTCAGACAGCCTCCTGGTTTTGAAGATCCAAAACATCCTCATTTAGTTTATAAACTGGATAAGGCACTTTATGGTCTTCATCAGGCTCCTAGAGAATGGTATGAAACATTGTCTGATTACTTATTAAAAAATAATTTTCAGAGACGAACAATTGACAAGACTTTTTCATCAAAAAGGTTAACACTGACATTCTCCTAGTTCAAATATATGTGGAGGACATCATCTTTGGATCAACAAAAGACTCTTTATGCAAGGAGTTTGAACAACTAATGCATAAAAAATTCAAGATGAGCTCCATGGGAGAATTAACTTTCTTTCTTGGACTACAAGTGAAACAGAAACCAGATGGCATGTTTATAAGTCAATCAAAGTATGTGAAAGACATATTGACAAAGTTTGGATTCTCAGATGCCAAGATTGAAAGCATCCCAGTAGAAACTCATAAGCAACTTACTGCAGATCTTGAGGGGGAGGATGTGGATATTCACAACTATAGGTCAATCATTGGGTTTCTCATGTATTTAATAGCATCAAGACCCGACATTATGTTTGGAGTTTGTGTGTGTGCTAGATATCAAACCAAGAAAAAGATGTCTCATCTTCATGCAGTCAAGAAGGTTTTTAGATATTTGAAGGGAAAACCTACTTTAGGTTTATGCTATCCCAAGGATTCTCCATTTGAATTAATTGCATATACTGATAGTGATTATGGAGGTGAGAGCTTGGACAGAAAATCTACATCAGGTGGATGTCAATTTCTGGGTTCACGATTGGTGTCTTGGCAGTGTAAGAAGCAAACAACCGTGTCCACTTCATCCACTGAAGCAGAGTATGTTGCAGCATCAAGTTGCTGTGCACGGGTGTTATGGATTCAAAATCAGATGATGCATTATGGATATGCGTGTCTCAACACTCCAGTCTACATTGATAACAAGAGTACAATCAACATCATCAACAATCCGGTGAAGCACTCCAAGACCAAGCATATTGAAATCAGATTCCACTTTATCAGAGATGGCAATGAGAAGAAGTTAATTCATGTTGAAAAAGTTCATACTGATAATCAATTTGAAGATCTTTTCACAAAATCTTTTGATATGGGAATATTTACATTCTTGATTAGTAGTATTGGCATGCTCCATATTGAATAAATGAGTAACAATCAGTACTTTAAATTGCCAAAAATACAAATAATAAGGCATTTTTTGTACTGCAGTAGTAATCTTCAAGGTTGATTAGTGCTTTAATTTTTAGTTTTGCACTATATTACTACTGCAACATTAATGGTATTAGTATATTAGACTTTTTTTGTTAGTACGGCAAGTAGTTTTGTTGCTACTGCTGGACTGGTTAGTACGACATGTAGTTTCATTACTACTGTTGAACTAGTTAATACTGTCTAATGTCTTAATACCGCAACAGTTAGTATTGCAGAGTAATTTTTAAATAATAAACTACTCTTTTACTACGCGTTGACAAGTCAAAATTTCAAGTTGCAAATTACTTTTACACGTGCCTATCTACTATTGGACCTAATTTTTGAAGTTACAGCTCGCGTCAAGTCTCCAATTGTCCAACTTGTTGAACCAATTGACCTATAAAAACGTTTCGAACTAAAAAATTCAAATTTTTGAAAATCCCCAAATTGGTTGAACCCTAATTTTTCCAATTAAGTTGCTACTGTCTTGAATCTTTTCTAAACTAATATTGGCAGCCCTAAAATTCTTTGATGGACATAATGTCTGTGCTTATTTGGTTAAAACCAAGGACAATCAAGAGTTTCACACCCCGCTAGTGGCGGAAACGCAGGGTGTGACCGATTGACGATCGTCATAACACAATAGTAAATAAAGACATATCTATATGATAAAAGAAAATAATGTATTGTTATGACGTCGCCATACTCAAGGTATAATCCTTGGTACACGAAAAACCGTCAAACACTACAAGTAAATATCCAATCCAATAATCAACGAAAAGTAAGAATACTTGGGCATGCAAGCCCGAAATATAATCCCAAATGTATAAACATAAAAACAGCCACAATGCAATATATAATCCTGAAGGTCTACTAGAATCCGACTCCTAAAGCCAAGTCCTATGCCTGCTCATTACCTGAAAGTAAAGCTAAAAATGTCACCTAACGTTGAGTGAGTTCATCGAGTAAGTAATAAAAGTAAGGCAATCATCATATCTCAAAATCAGTAGTAAAACTAATGTGTAACTAATGCATATCAGTAGTAAGGAAAACATCATCCACAATCATACATCATAGCATGTATCATAAGTAAGCATCGCAAGTACACCTCATTAGTAGGAAAGGTATACTAATGAGCGTGCGGTATCAGTAGAAACATATACTGATAATCATCATAAGTAAGCAGTGTAAGTACACAACATTAGTAGGAAAGGTCTACTAATGAGCGTGCGGTATCAGTAGGAACATATACTGATAATCATCATAAGTAAGCATCGTAAGTACACCTCATTATTAGGAAAGGTCTACGAATGAGCGTGCGGTATCAGTAGGAAAGGTATACTAGTAATCATCAACCAACCATCTCGTAAAGTTTTAAAAAAAATTGTATTAGTTTTTGTTACACATTTTATGGTTTCTAAACATAGTAAGTTTCCATAAATAGAGATATCTACTTATGGTAAGTTTCCGAAAATAATAATGTTTCCATAAATAGTAAGTATGGAAATAAGTTCGTTTCTCGTAAAACATTATTCTCAAAAATCATTTGGTTGAGCTTTACTTTCCCCCGATTTATAAAAAAGTAAACATAGTAAAGTAGGGGCGATGAACTCACTTAATACCCGAACATTGTGAATAGTGTGTATATGTAGTAAGTATGTAGGTCACAAATAATGTCCTCACTAGACCTAGAACCCCCTAGATAAATGTAGTAACAATCATAAATATGAGATTACGAGTTTTGACTTAGATAAACCGACACAATTTTCAGCGAATACCTATGTTCGTTTAAACTATACTATTTAGGGTTCTAAGAAGAATTAGACGACGAATAAGGTAAATTTAAAAACTAGACTCAGAGGTCTAGGTTTTAGACTAAGAGTTTGATACAAAAGAGTTTTTTATGAAAGAGATACGGTCAAGACAAAACTGATTAAGTAATCTGTCCAAAAGTATAGTTGTATAAAAGTTAAGTTATAACATGTTTCAAAGTCGTATACTTTATGTGTAAACAAGATAACTATTTTTAATACTCTTCAGACCTGCTTTATACCAATAATAACACTTTCAAATTTTGTTTAAGATTTTCTAAGTGGTTACAAAAATTCGATTATCACAACCTAGTAATATGTTTAAAAAAAGTCAGATTAGACCACCTGTTAGTATTTTACACTTTTAGGAAGTTCTGTAAAGAGTTAGACAATTAGTCTTACGTTTTTGAAAACTAGACTCCAAGACCTACAATATTTTGTTAAGGTTGCAGATTCTAATTCATTACGAAAACAGAGTTAAACACTTAAGAAAACATACAAAAACATAAATTCAGAAACTTTCCAAACGTTTAATAATTGTCCAACAACTTAAGGTTTACTACCGATTTAATTACAAACGAAATGACACGATATAGGTAACGATCAGAAGACATAGCACGAGTTATAAATGAGTCCAAATCAGTTCACAAAGATTAATTAAAAGGTTTCATCAAAACAAATAAAACAAAGTAAAAAAGATAGAGTTTTATACCAACCTTGACGAATACCGTTACAAGCATGCAACCAAACTATTACACTAGGAGCTGTCCATGATCAGTCATGTCACCAAATCCAAACGACAGAAATCAGTTTGTAACATACATACATAAACAACCAAGAATCGGCTAATGTGTATATACTTATATGATGGCGTTAACGACCCGATTTGCTATAGTGTGCTTAGAGATGATTATGACCCGAACAAAGAATGTTCCTAATCTGCATTTTGGTCATTCCGTTCGTGACCAGGTGTAACACCAACACAAACGTTCAAACCGATTAGCAAAACTCTAAAACAGTAACTAGAAATGAATTGAAAGGATTGGTTAAGGAATACCATACGTACATGATGAATTTGTGTAATTATAATCTGTTGGAAACCCGATCAAAGGATCAACAACAATTTGAAATGACCAACATGATCCAAAATCAGATTATACAAAATAATCCAATACACCAATATGAATTAATGATTAGGTTAAGAACATCAAGAACGTTATTATACATATATGTATATAATCGGATATAAAACAAAATGAATGAACGATTATTCAACGAAAAGGCTAACCTTAAGAGATGATGATCTAGACCTGATTACACACGAGATCAATCACCACTTCACAGTTTGATCGATGGCTGGAATAAATGAAGACATCCGAAAATGAATCAACACAATTAGGGTTTCGGTTAAAAAGAATTCACCATAAAAACAACACATTACCTTGATCAGTTTGAGGCTTATGAATACGAATTCAATGAAGGAATGAAATACTCGAAGATGGTGATGATGATGATGAACTGAAATCGGTTGCAAGGAGTAGTGTGGGAGGGGTGGCGGATTAGAGGAAAACAATAAGATTAGGGTTTTGTGACAACCGTCTAAAATCTAGGTGATTTTTGTATTATATATCTTCGTAATGTCTGTGTTGTTCTTAATCGTACTTTACCGTGATCGTGTTTGTGTCAGAATCGAAGTCGGAATCAATCAATAAATCCTAATACCAAGAAACTAGATTATGAACTTGTCTAAGTTCATAACAAGAACGAACGTAAAACCCTAGACAAATGCTTAACGAAAACGAAAACTTAAAACGACCTTTAGCTGGAAAAGCCATCCAGCCGATGGCTGAAGGATTTCAGCCAACGGCCGAGGCCTAGCCGACGGCTGAAAGTCGCTGGCCACCTTTTGGTGACTCATTTTTTGCATGTCCTCTTATTGGACCAACAACCCTAGCTCGGGATTGGACCTCCTTTGCTAGTAATTGAAACTTCCAAGACCAGAAATACATCCCTTCCTTCTTTTCCTTTCATTTGTTACAATCCCAAAACACACACACACATTTCAAATTTGCTCTCTCTCTAAACTTTCTCTCTAAACTCCCTCCAAAACTCCTCCAAACCAGTGACATTTCACCCAAAATACAGCAAGAAAACACTTTATAAACATCACACAAATCGTCCTAATAGCAAGGGTTACATTAAATCGGGTTATAAAAGACGTTTTCTACCGGTTTTGAAGCAAAATCACCACCAAGGAGCTAGAAACTTTCATCCATCTATTTCCTTCGGTAGATTCGTTTTCCCTTACTGTTTTTATATAAAATAACTTATTGCATGGACGATCCATCGCTTAAAAACTCATTTTTATGAAGTTTTATAACGGTTTTCTTATAAAAACGGATTTTTACACAAATCTACATATTTGTGCCTAAAAATCTAAAAGAAACTGAGATTTGAACACTAGTATAAATATACTTCACTAATAAACAGTTGCATGTCGAAATCTAACATGAAAACGCTCAAAAATCGCAAAAATGGCTAAACCGCGAAACTGTCCGAGGACCTCCAGCCGACGACTGAAAATATTCAGCAAGCGGCTGAGGTCCAGCCGACGGCTGAATATTTTCAGCAGCTGGCTAAAACTGGCTGTGCACAAAAATTATATTTTTACGATTTAAACGGTAAAGATCGAGAACAAAACGTCCTTCACAGATTGTAATATGTTAAAAACAGATTATTGAGTTTTGAGAATATACATATTTGATTGAGTTTTTATAACTAAATCTATTACATTGTATATATTGCCGTTTATATATTGTATTGAGCGGGAAAGTGGTATAAAAATTGGACTAAATTTTTATAGCGCGGAAGCCCTGCCCAAATTTTATCGGAACATATATTAACACTTCAGTAACTAACGAATAAAATATCGAAACATTATTGACCTTGAACATCGAACGGTTTGGACATATTTGGACTAAACGGAAATTAAACGTAATATAACGATATCGCAACTTATAAGTTTTATTATTAAAAGTTTTGGACAGAAGTTAAGCATAAGAGAATGAACCATAAAATGTTAAATGAGATCTTTAACATAAAGTAAATTAAGATACTTATCCGAGTCTTGGTATGTTTCTAGGATTCCCGTGATTCCGACACGCTCGATTCCTTTTCCGCACAAGACTTAATCTTCGCAATCCGTGAGTTACATCCCCTATTATTTACTGTTTTTAAATAACTCTTTTTGGGGGAAACATGAGAACTAAATGTTTTATGAACTTTTTGGACGTTTTCTGAACTAATATGCGTAAACTGTTTTGATTGCCCGTGTTCGGCAATCGTAGACTTTATGGCTTGCCCCCGATCGGCACTTGTTCGAAACTATGATTGATTGTATATGCTTCCAACCCTTGATGAGAATATAACGTTCTTCATAAGTGTCTACTATCATTTTAAAAATTGCATTAGTTCCCAGTTTTCAGTTCGTACACACTATTAGCTTTAAGCCGTTAGTAATTATGGGTATCGATACTTAGGAAAGAACCGTTCCTTATTTAGATGGCAGTCTAAGTACATATTACTAGATCAGACATGACTCCTCGTAGATAGTCCGGGGTAAGGGGCCGTTCACGATTGGTTAATCGGTTTAGTGTGATCACTTATGTTATATTATGCCAAGAGGTTGATACAATAGTTCCAATCATTAGTTACTTTATTTTACGCATATTTTTGCGCGTATATAGTCTTAGATATACGACTTCCGCAAATATTTTTACAAGTATTTGTTCTTCTTGTCCGTGTACATTCTTTTAAGGTATTGCTATACCTTGTTGCAACGTGATTTTGTTAAAAGTATATATATTTTAAGCGCCGTTCCGCTTCATATCTTTTGAGAAATCTTTTATACATATATACTTGTCGTAAACCTTTTTAGTCGTGGACTAGAAAACTGTAACTCACTCACTACTTTATGTAGTTGACACTTTATCTCATGTTTAAGGAAATCAAGTGTAAGCATTGAAGTGCATAGCGTGGACGGGTCAGGCAAGTTGCGTGAGATATGAATCGGGAGAAGACCATGTTCATTGTCTAATTATTTTGGGAATTTTAAGAAAATGTTTAATTATGTATTGTTGCTATGAATTGAAGTACACTTGGTTATTTTTCGAACTTGTAAACTTTTTAATTCTATTTAAATGACTTAAAACCGTTGCATTTTATTATGACTCGTGTACTGATATCTTTGCTCTTCGCACCCCGTGTTTCCGCTTTAGCGGGGTGTGACAGACTTGGTATCAGAGCACATGTTATAGTGAAAACGGTTTTCAAAATTTTCATAAATTTTCGAAACCAAACTATAACCAAGGCTTTTCGGAAAAATCATTTCACGGGTTAAAACTTTAGTAGATTAATTCCGCAATTGCATGAATTGTTTTTAACTACGCGTAACTTGATTAACTACGCCTAGTTCAAAATAAATTATGCAAGACCGGAAAGTAATTGCTATTGTTAATGGTTATTGAGTCGAAAAATTCCCGGTCTTATCGATTCCCGATTCTCACGTGACTGACCCATGAATGCATTTCATTTACACTTTCCTTTAAGTTTTCCCCTGTACTCACGTGACTCGTTATTCGCAGATTCGACATGTCTCGATCATCGCACTCTCGCTCACCGTCTCGCTCGAGGTCGTAGTCTCACTCACTTTCGCGGGCCGTCTACTCACAGGAGGTCTCGAACGACCTCACCGCTTCAGAGGCCCAGCACCATGAGACCACCGACCCCATAGAGGAGAGCTCGATGGCCTTCTCGAGCAGCCACGACACCTCCAGTCCGAGGACCGTGCTACCAACTGCACCCCCGGTGCCCGTCGCAGCACCGCCCAGCAGCGTTGACCCCGCGTGAGGATGACTGCTCGTAAGCAGGTCGTCCTTCCCGGCCGTCTACCAGACAGGATGGTTGGACAGACTCCCGACCCATCCAGACCCGCTCGTCCCCCGATGCCTTTCTGAGATCCGTACGCAGGGGCTTCGCGTACGCCGACTATGGATCGTTACCATTGGGAACGACAGTTCCTGGATCAACAGATGCAGCGCCCCGACTGCGCAGGACCATCCAGGCCGATGATGATGCCGCCTACTCTGCGGTTGCCCCCAGCAGCGTTCCTGCAACCCCGTCGAGACCTACATGGACTCACGGAAGAGGCCCAACAACATGGTCTTCTCTTGTGTGAAGTCTCTGATGCAGCACATCGCCTGTCGGAGCAGTCGATACGAGTCATCTCGTCGGCTCAGTCCACGACGAGGACAGTGCAACGTCTCGTCAGCGCGTGCCTGATTATGGGGACCCTGATTGCGGTCATCTTGGCGAAGATGTTCCTAGATAGGCGTCGTTAGGCATTTCATTTTATGTACTGTATCGTAAGCTTAAGTCGTATTTTTCCATATGTACACGACTTAAGGCTAGTTCGTATTTTATTATGTATTGTATTGTACTCGTATTGAACCTTTTCACATTATGAACTTTGTATCTGACTATCGTATTAATGAATGAATTTCTACTTTATTTTTCCGTACTTGTCCTTATTGTTTGAACTATATTATTATTTCCTTAATCGTTATCGTGCTTGTGCCATTTATCCTTCCATATTACTCTTATGTTATCATTATTGTTGCTCATTGTTTAAAATTGTTATCGTATCCTATTCGTGCGTTCTAAACCGGATCTTCCTTTTCTGTTGTAGAATCATGGCTCCTAAACGTAGCAATACTAGTTTGATAGCCGAGCAGGTCGCTGCTCAGCTAAACGCAGCCATGCCCAACATGACCGCCCAGATCACTGCTGGGATAAATGCCAACGTCAATAACAACCAGCAGCAGCAGCAACAACATCAACAACATCAGCAACAACAACAACAACAGCAACAACAACAACAGCAACAACAACAATATCAGGGAGGCAACCAGAACCAAAGCCCTCCCATCTGCAACATTCAAGGGCTTCATGTCATGTAAGCCTAAGGAGTTTCATGGCACCACTGGTGCTGTAAGACTAGTATCATGGTTCGAAAGCATCGAATCGGTCCTGCACATCAGCCGATGTGCTGAAACTGACAAAGTGGAGTACGCCTCCTGCGTGATCCACAGAAGGGCCCTGTCCTGGTGGAACAGCGTGGTCCGAACCCGAGGACGTGAAGCTACATATTCCCTGACGTGGGATGAATTCAAGAAACTCCTGATTGATGAGTACTGCTCAAAGGGAGAAGTTAAAAAGCTCGAGGCAGAGCTGTGGGATCATACGATGGTCGGCAACGACATCGAAGGGTACATTGCCCGATTCCATGAGTTGGCCCGACTAGTTACAAGGCTGGTAACTCCCGAGGAGAACAGGATTGACCGATACATCTCCGGTCTTGTTCCTGAAATCCGGAGAATGGTCATCTCCGCAGAACCACAGACACTCCAGAGCGCTATCATCCTGGCGCACCGACTAACAAGGAACCTTCTCTCCACTCCAGCATCCTCAAAGAAAGAGGGAGGTGAGAAAAGGAAAACTGAGCAGACACCCAGAAGAAGCGACCGGAACAAGAGAGCTAAGACCACCCGCAACTACGCGGTGGCTGCCGAAACGGCACCCACACCTGCACCACCAGCTGGAACCCGAAGTTACACTGGGCCACACCCCAAGTGTAACAAGTGCCATTACCACCACATCGGGAACTGTCCGGTGTGTTACAAGTTCTAGAAGGTGGGGCACTTCACCAAGTACTGTCCAGAGAAAACAATCATCTAAGGCCAGAAGCCGATATGCTTCGAGTGTGGAAGTGACCAACACTTCCGGAAAGCCTTCCCCAAGCTCCAGAATGCTCAGCCAAATCAAGGCGGGCAAGGCCGCGGCCGTGCATTTGTGGTCACAGCTGAGGAAGCTCGCTAAGACCCGAACGCAGTAACGGGTACGTTTTTTGAAAACAACCATTATGCTTCTATACTGTTCGATTCAGGAGCTGAGAGAAGCTTTGTGTCCTTAGAATTTAGACCCCTTATTAACCTAGGATCTAAAGTTCTTAAGGATAGATTCACTATCGAATATGCTTCTAATGGTCAAGAGTTCGACGCTAAGGATATAATCTTAGGATGTTCAATGTGCCTAGCTGACAAAACATTCCCCATCGACCTGATCCCGATAGAGATGAAAAGCTTTGACATTATCGTCGGAATGGACTGGTTATCTCGTTTCCGAGCCGAGATCGTCTGTTTCGACAAACTCATTCGTATCCCTCTCTCAGAAGGTGAAACCCTCGTTGTACAGGGAGACAAACCTGGACAACAACTTCGTATCGTCTCTATTGACAAAATGCGCAAATACCTCAAAAAGGACTGCGATGCATTCCTAGCGCATGTCGTTGAACGTAAACCGAAAGAGAACCGAGTACAAGACATCCCCGTAGTCAAGGATCATCCAGAGGTCTTTCCAGAGGATCTACCCGGGCTACCGCCGCACCGACAAGTGGAATTCCGAATAGACCTCGTTCCTGGCGCAACACCGGTTGCCAAGACACCGTATCGTCTGGCACCACCCGAAATGCAAGAACTGTCGAAACAGCTACAAGAACTTTTAGATCATGGTCTGATTCGTCCAAGCTCGTCCCCCTGGGGAGCCCTAATCCTCTTCGTGAAAAAGAAAGACGGATCCTTCCGAATGTGTATCGATTACCGCGAATTGAACAAACTGACCGTCAGGAACCGATACCCACTCCCGAGAATCGATGATCTGTTCGACCAGTTGCAAGGTGCAACTTATTTTTCTAAGATCGATCTCCGTTTGGGTTATCATCAGGTTCGAGTCAGTGAGACCGACATTCCAAAAACCGTTTTCGAACTCGATATGGGCACTACGAAATTCTCGTTATGCCTTTCGGTCTGACCAACGCACCAGCGGTGTTCATGGATCTGATGAACAGGGTGTGTAGAACATATCTGGAAAATTTGTGATCGTATTCATAGATGACATCCTCATATACTCAAGGAACAAGGAGGATCACGCGAAACATTTGAAACTCATTATAGAACTCCTTAGAGATCCGAAACTCTACGCAAAATTCTCGAAGTGCGAATTTTGGCTCCGAGAAGTACGCTTCCTTGGTCATCTGATCGACCAAGAGGGAATTCATGTTGATCCGACAAAGATCGAAGCGATCGAGAAATGGCAAGCCTCAACGAATCCTACGGAAATCAGACAATTCCTAGGGTTGGCCGGCTATTATCGAAGGTTAATTGAGAATTTCTCAAAGATCGCTAAACCTCTAACCGAACTTACTCAGAAAGATAAGGATTTTCTTTGGGGAAAAGAACAGGACGAATCCTTCCAGAAACTCAAACACGAACCGTGCCACGCACCGATCCTGTCCCTACGGAGGGTACATATAATTTTGTAGTATTTTGCGATGCATCTCACCAAGGTCTTGGGTGCGTCCTTATGCAAAAAGACAAGGTCATTGCATACGCTTCAAGGCAATTGAAGGTACATGAGCATAATTATACAACACACGACTTAGAGCTGGGAGCCGTTGTGTTCGCATAGAAAATCTGGAGACATTACTTGTACGACACTAAGTGCACGGTTTTCACGGACCACAAAAGTCTCCAACACATCCTCGATCAAAAAATGCTCAACATGAGGCAACAGAGATGGATTGAACTTCTAAGCGACTACGATTGCGAGATCAAATACCACCCGGGTAAAGCAAACGTAGTGGCGGATGCCCTGAGTTGGAAGGAAAGGGTAAAACCATCTCGAGTTAGAGTGTTGGGAATACAGGTTCAGACAAGCCTTCAAACGCAAATCGCTAGAGCTCAGAGAAGCGTTGAAACCCGAGAACATTAAGGACGAAACTCTACACAACCACGAGAAGGAATTCGAACTCAAATCAGACGGAATCCACTACTTCAAGAGCCGACGTGGAATCCGAGATCCGAAAGCCTTCGTAAGTTTATTTTGGATGAAGGCCACTGATCCCGATACTCTATTCATCCGGGATCCGACAAGTTGTACAAGGATCTACAGGAATACTACTGGTGGCCGGGCATGAAAAAGGATATCGCCTTATACGTAGCTAAGTGTCTTACTTGCTCGAAGGTTAAGGCGGAATATCAGAAACCCTCAGGTCTGCTGCAATAGCCGGAGATTCCCATGTGGAAGTGGGAATAGATCTCCATGGATTTCATCACCAAACTACCCCGTTCGGCAAGGGGTAACGACATTATTTGGGTTATTGTGGATCGATTGACGAAATCTGCACACTTCCTACCGGTACGAGAGAACTACTCGATGGAAAAGTTCGCTCAGGTATACATCAACGAGATCGTCTCTCGTCATGGAACGCCTCTCTCCATCATCTCCGACAGGGATAGTCGATTCACGTCCCGATTTTGGAATGCACTTCAGAAATCTCTCGGGACGCGACTAGACCTTAGCACCGCTTACCACCCTCAGACCGATGGTCAGAGTGAAAGGACCATTCAAACATTTGAAGATATGCTGAGAGCGTGCGTAGTTGACTTCGGAGGAAGTTGGGATGCTCACTTGCCCTTGGTCGAGTTCTCCTATAACAACAACTACCACACTACCATCAAGTGTGCACCATTCGAGGCCTTATATGGACGTAAGTGTCGGTCACCACTTTGTTGGTTAGAAGCTGGCGATCGACAACTTACAAGGCTCAATATCGTCCAGGAAACCATCGACAAGATCACTACTATTCGGGAAAGGCTGAAGACATCCCGTACCCGACAGAAGATCTATGCCGACAACCGGAGGAAACCCTTGAGTTCCAAGTTGGCGATAGAGTACTCCTAAAAATATCGCCATGGAAGGGGGTAATTCGCTTCGGGAAAGCGGCAAGCTAAGCCAGAGGTACACCGGACCATTCGAGGTGATAGAGCGAATCGGCCCGGTGGCATACCGACTCCAACTTGCGCAAACTCTTTCCAAAATTCACAATGTTTTTCATGTCTCGCACTTGAAAATATGCTTTTCTGACGAGACCATTTTTGGGTTATAACTTAAACAAAATAGTTTAACTCCTAAACAATACACTTAACAACGAGAATAGTAACTTAAACGATTAATACGGAAGACATTAAAGAAGTTACTACGGAAGACAAGTTAGTGCGGCTGTTCAATCAAGTTACTACTGTTAATAGAGTTGCTACGGAAGATATCAAGTTGATGCGGTCATACCAAGTTAATACGGAAGACCAACTTGCCGTGCAAGAATAATCTAAGTTATAGAGTTATAATTAGATTATGTTTATGTTTCCTTTTGTAATTAGATATAGTTTCCTTATTCTAGATAATGATAGTTTTAGATAAGGATAGATGATGTTTCCTAGTTTATCTAGGTCGACCTCAAGGTCTATAAATAGATAGATCCTTGTATTGATAAAAACACGTTGTATTGATATTCTTAGTTAATACAATTGAGGCTTATAATTCGACAATAATATTTGTTCATTCTTATTTATATTCTATTGTTCGACAACTCATAAATATTGAAGTGTTCATCCGCTGCTGAACTTCTTCAATAGATCAAGATCTTAACGAAGGGATATTATTAGATTACATTAGCTAATCCGATCCTGACAAGTGGTATCAGAGCACAGGAGGTTCTTTAGATCCATTGATCAACGAGTTGATAATCCTCATAAGCAAGAATCAATATAACCATCATGACTGAAGTTGCAATCGGAAAAGTTCCCGTCCTAAACAGCAACGAATTCGACTTATGGAAGCTACGAATCAAGCAACACATCCTATTGTCCGACTATACAGTTTGGGATGTGATCATCAATGGCAACAAACCTGCAGCCACTCCAGGCGCTGATGGACAACCAAGTCTTCTTACTCGTTCAACATTGTCTGACTTGGAATGAAGAGAAAAGCAAACCGAAATCAAGGCCCTTAGTATTCTTCTAATTGCCATCCCCAACGAATACCAATCCCAATTTGAAGAATATCAAGATGCCAAATCGCTATGGGAAGCTTTGGAGAAAAGATTCAGCGGAACAAAGAATACCAAGAAGAACAAGAAAGCTCTTCTTAAACAGGAATACGAAAACTTCAATTCCCTGAATGGCGAACGAATGACTCAGACGTTTGATCGATACAAAAAGCTCACAGGAGAGATGATCAGCGCAGGAATTAAGTATGAGAAAGATGATCTCAATCGAAAGTTCATAAGAGCTTTAAGCAAGGAATGGAAAATATACACGGTTTCCTATAGACAAGGAGACACGTTAGAAGAACTGGAATTGGATGATCTTTACAACAACTTAAGAGTCTTTGAGGCAGAAGTGGAAGCAGAAAAATCTGGCAATAGCAACAACAATTTTAACAATGTTAATACTGCCCTTGTTACAACTTCTGGAGGACCAAAACATGAAATTGGTGAAGAGATTTCATTTGAAGCTTTCATCTCACAATGTTCAAATCTCACAAGTGATGACATAAAACAGATGCATCAAGATGACTGTGATGAGATTGACCTAAAGTGGCAATCTGCCATGCTGGCTTTACGTGCAAGAAGATTTGTTAACAGAACAGGAAGAAGGTTCAATCCAAGAAATAATGAACGAATTACGTTCGAAAAAATCAAGGTGAAGTGTTATGATTGTAATAAACTAGGCCACTTTGCTAGGGAATGTCCAAACAAGTCAAAAACCAACAATCCACGAACCACTCAAGACAACAATCAGAGTGCACTCATGTCACAGGACATATTTGGATACGATTGGAGTGACTTAGCCGAAGAAACAAGTCAAAACAAGGCGCTAATTTCTGAAGAACAAACTACTGTTTACGTGGAAGAAATTACTTCTGTTCACCATGCATGCATAGCAGTAGTAATAGATGCTACGGACAATGTTTCTACGGATGATCCAGTTACTACGGAGCTAGTTTATACTGATCTGGGAATTACCGAAATTGGCAACAACGTTCTTGGATATGACTGGAATGATGAAGACCAAGGAGTAACTCAAGAAGATGCTCTCATGGCAATCAACTCATCACCAACAGAATCTGAAACTCCATCACTTATGGCCGAGGTAAATTCTAAACTTTGTACTTCT